>CM053769.1:481751957-481789819 GCA_028658325.1 Potorous gilbertii
GGGGAGGGAGAGGAAAATTCTAAGATATATGGAAGTGATTGTAGAATACTGATAACAAATAAAATAATTTAAGAAAAAAGAAAAGATAGACATTGAATCAATTTTACTATCACTGGTTGACTATAGACACTTGAAATCATTTAGTCCAATATGTTTGATTTATATTTGAGAAAATGACATGCAGAGTTTAAACGAGTTGCCTTTCATCACACAGGGGTCAAGTGGCAGAATGGGGATCCAAACCAATATTTTCTCTTTCAAATCCTCTACATTACCAAATATCATCTCTTGATCTTAACTGACTTCGGAGTCAATAGTCTTTTCATGGTCTCAGTGGCATAAGTGAGAAGACCTTTGCTTTCTATTTCCCTTTCAAGTTGATATAGTCAAGGAATAGATAAATCTCAAGATTTCACTTAGTCTTTCCAAAGAGATGGTGAAGAATTATGTTAAATAGAAACATTTATAAAGAAATATTTGTGGAAAGGAAATATGTATTTATTTAGAGGTCATACAATCATAAATTTAGAGCTGAATTGGAAATTGTTGCCATCTTTGGATGCTATAAAGTCCAACCATTTTGAAATAGGATTCATTTGATCTTAGTAGGACTAACATTAGTGGATAGAAATTGGGATTCACCCCTTCTTGTACTTGGACATGTTGAATTTAGGGTCAATTTTTAATTTCATCAAATCAGTTACTATGATTCTTATACCTCTTAACAATTATTCTAAAAAGTAATGAAAACTTATACCTACATGCTGCCATATTCCCTAACAATTCTGTTGGTCACTTTCTAGATGATAATAAAATTGAATTTAATAGGATAGCTGATGGAGTAAGCAGAATATTAATGTGAATCATGTGTATTATTTATGACAGGTCCAAAAAATCATGGAAAACGCATTTCTAATAACATAGATATCATAATTGTTTAAATTCACCTCCCTGACCACTTGGAGACATTCCTCATAGAAACATAAAAAGGCAATAGTGAGGTGTTGAATAAGTTATTGTAATTTATTAATATCTTAATGACATTATTACACGTCATCTCATGCATTAATGTGACCTTAATTTGTTAATAACATAACATTATATTAATAATTTATGTTATTTTGTAATATGCTAAACATTTGGAATATTTTCATGAGTGATTTTTGTCTTCCAGAAGAGAACTATTGGGACTGAATTTGGGAGTCAGGACACCTCGACATGAATTCCAAGTGAGCAACTTATGAAACATTTTAAGGCTACTATGTATCCTTAAGTAAATCAATCCATCTCTCTATGCCTCAATATCCTTATATGAATGCCTGAAAGTATGCACAAGATGATCTCCAAGATCCCTGCTAGCTTTAAATTTTCTAATTTTTGTATGTATTGGGAGGTTGAGGTTAAATTTGCATGAAATGCTTAATATATTTTGTTAACAATATATCAGTGTATTATAATGTGCAGATACTTTTTGTAGAGTGAAACCAGGAGATGGATTACACGTTTCACAGAAAGATTTCAAACCATTAATATCAATAGCATAAAAACATTTCATGTACACTATTGTCATTAAATGACAGTCGAGATACTCTTGAATTCATATTTATGCTTTACAGGGTTGATAGATCACCTTTATTTTTATTCATTCAGTATTTCCTTCAAGATCTTTCTTTCCTTCATGTTCATTTGTTTTAGCTTTCTTCTTCTTCTTCCTGAAAAGGAATTCAAAACTGAGGAAAAAAAGGTAAACCTAAAATCTAATAAAGAAGTTTAGCTCAGATTGTCTAGATCCTCAGACACTTATTTAATAATGTAAATCCTCCAATAAAGAAGAAAAGGAAGAAGAAAAAGGAGAAGAAAAGAAAGAAGAGGAAGAAGAAAAGAAGGAAGAGGAAGAGAAAAAGAAGAAGAAGAAGAAGAGGAAGGTTTGCCTATAGGTATAGAGCAACTTGGATTTTCAAGATGTTTGATGCTACAAGAATCCCTCACACCTCCTATCTTTGATAGTCATATTATTACAATATCAATCATAAATGGAAAGAAACTCAGAAGGCACCAAGTGTAACTTACACTTGCCCAGGCATTCTTCCTATAACTTCTCTGACAAAGGGGTCATCTAGACTTTGACTGAAAACCTTCAAATTAGGGTAGACTCATTCCATGCCTAAACAAATTTCTCAAATTCCAAGAGCTCTAATTATTAGGAAGTATTGTTCATTTGTGTTTTTGCTTGTGTCCTATGTCAACACTAAATCTACCACTCTGGATCTTTTAACCATTGCTGAGAGATTCATTCTTTTGCCCCAAATTCAGCAAACATCATCTTTTTTCATGGGACAGCCCTTCTAAACCAGAAGACAGCAGTTGTGACCCCATTCTTCCCTAGGTTAACTATTTCCACTTTCTGTAATCAACTCCCAGTGCCTGATCTGTTCATCCTGATTGCCCACCTCTGGAGGTTTATGGCCCCAACAATTCTCTTTCTAAAATATAAATGCAGAATTCCTGAGAAGACTTAAGCAAGACTGAATACACCAGGAACTACTTATCTCTGAACCCCTTCAATGAAGTGCAAGCATTTTTTGTTTGTTCGGTTTTTGTTTTTGCTGTCGTTTCGGTTTTTTGGCTGACATATTACCATGGTAACTCATTTTAAAGTTTTAGTCCACTAAAATTCATTGATCTTACTTATGTTATGTTTATTAACTTCACGTCTCCCTGCTATATCATAAGCAAGTGCTGTGAATAAATATATTTCACTTTATATTAGATACTTAAGACCTATAGAAGCTGTTTATTTCAATTCAAAATTAACAGCAATAATAAAAAGTATTCAGACCATCAATCTTGCCCAGGCTTCTTAAACTGCCCATATTAACATTTTTAAATCAATAATCATGTTTTAATATAATTGATTTTCCTTTTAATCTTACAGTTCTGTCGTATACATTTAATAACATTATTTGAAAGTTTTTATAGATTTCACCAAACCGGGCCATGGGTATCTAGGCCATGAAAAATATGAATCCTTGATCTAGTCCACACTATATTGAATTAATGTGATTGACAGAAGGTCATCTATGCCAGTGACAGAATATGCTTCCCCTCCCAACGTAGCACATCCTACAAATGAAAGAGATAATAATTGCAAAATGCTTAGCACATAGCAAGCGCTATATAAGCGTTAGTTGCTATTGTTGTTATTAGAATCAAACTGTTTAATTGTAGGGAAGAATTTTTCGCCTTACATACCTGTGTTGTCTCCATATTGTTCCTCATTCTATCTAGACCATAATCTGCCATCCCACTCCCCACCACTCCTCTAAGTCTGACACCAAAATGCTTTAAATATTGAGTAGTGTTTAACATATATCATGCCATTAGAGTCAAATAATGATGCCGTACCCTTTGTATTACAAATGAGGAAATTAATTCTCAAAGACGTAAAACAATTTGTCTAAAGTCAAATAATTTCTTTATTATTGTGTAGGGTATAGCCATCTTCCCGCTCACTCAGATGCTAGCTGTCATCCTTAACACCTTACTCTCACCCCTCATAATCAAAGTTAGTCCTATAATTTCTACCTCAATGATATCTCTCTTCTATAGCCTCTCCCATCCTTCTACCTGCTGCAACCCTAGTGCAGGCCTTATAATGCAGGCCCATATGAATGGCATTATAGATAGAGTTATAAAATTTAAGTCTGGAAGATAGGAGTTTAACTGTCACCTCTGATGCTACTTAGCAGCCAGTCAGGCAACTAATATTTATTAATAATAAGCCTACTATGTGCCAGGCACTGTGCTAAGCACTGGGGTTATAAAGGAAGTAAAGAGAAAAATAGTCCTTAGTGTTAAGGAGCTCACTGTGTTATGGGGGAGACAACAGGCGAATAGTATATAGTAACAAGGTCCATACTGGACAAATCAGGAAAGGCACTAAGATTAAGGAAACCTGAGGAAGGCTCCCTACCAAAGGTGAAATTTTAGTTGAAAGAAGCCATGGAACTTGAAGGAAACAGAAGCTAGGAGACAGAAATCAAGATGGAAGGCATTCCAGGCCTAGGGTACAGCTCTCCCAAATGCTGAAAATCAGGAAATGGACTGTCTTATGTTAAGTTTAGAAAGGAGGTTTGTCTCTGATTCATACTATTCCAGAACTGATTAAAAGAACTAAGGATGTTTCACTTGGAAAAAGTGAATACATAGGGAGATATTCAATCTGCCTTCATGTATCTCTGGAATAGATACGCACTAAAAGGATTGAGGTTTATTCTGTCTGGCCCCAGGAGACAGCAATAAGATTAATAGGTAGGAATTCTAGAGAGAGACAGAGTTTAGCTTGAGGTAAGAAGAAACTTCCTTACACTGGGAACTGTCTAAGAGTTGAACTGCCTTGGGATGTCCTGGGTTTCCCTTATTGGCTATAAAGGGCGGAATGGATAATATGGCCTTGGAGAGCTTCTCATAAACTCATAGATTTTCTGAGCAAACAAACAAACCAAGAGACATACCAAAAAAACAAAATCCCCTAGACTAAGTCAATGGGATTTGTTCAATTTTTATTACAGTTAAGAGCTCAAACTGTGCTTGAATTAGAACCATATATAAAGTATGTTATTCAAAATTTCACAATGATGAGAATAAGAATGAAATGAGACTTAAGGAATTCAGGTTATTAAAGTTCTTTGGAGAAAAAAAATTACTATGTCAAAGGTCCTGACTTAAATTTACTTCAGCTATACAATGTAAAGTAAAATCTATTAGTACTTTGAGCACAGCCTTCAATACTGGACAAAATACAATTTACAATTTAGGCTCCTGACTAAAGAGCTGGGGAGAGGGATTGAACAATGCCAAAATCAAACCTGTTTTTGTGAGATGGTTCCTATTTAATCTAAGATTAGAGCAGCTGTCTATTGGCTAGATATTCCAAAAGAAGCCAAGCTATAATTGCAAATGAATCATCCTAGATATAAGATTTGGACAAGTCATCACTTTATATTTTCTTTGGGGTTGATAAGATAGGTGTGAATGCATCGGGAGATTTGGAGTGTGAAATTTAACACATCACTTGGAATAAAGACTTTGCGAAAAGTTCCTCTAGAATTTGGAGGTTTTATTTGAAATACTTATGGTGATTAAAACTTGAGGAACTAGAGAGAGAATAAGAAAAACAAAGCAAGTTGGAATCAGAAAGTCCTGTTGAAATTATTAAGAGAATCTAGAGACCGATCTCAAACCTGTGACCATTACCATGGTAGGTCGGCATCTTCTGTGTAATTTATATTCTCAGAGTTGGCTAGAGGACTGACAGGTTGTGACTTCCCCAGGATCACATAATTATGATGTCCAAGACAATAATAAAGTGAATCTTATTTATGTTAATCTAATGTGCTAGCACCTATTTTCTTTCAGCATTATATTTATTCCCCTCAAACGCTGTTCTTCTTCTAATCCTAAATCTCTCCTTCCCCTCTTTACTTACTCTTGTCTTTCATGCTTAAAAAGACCTGGGGAGTATGGAAGACTATGTTCAATATGTAATAATATAATTGAGAGCCAATAATTAACTAATACAGTCCAGGGTTACATTAACGTGTGCAAAATTTCCCTTCAGGTTTGGTTGTTCAGAGATGATAATGGTCTCATAACCAAGATGTCCAGCCACATAACATCAGCAGAACAATATCCACATTAAACAAGTAGTTTTTTTGTTTGTTTGTTTGTTTTTTCCTATAGAACATAATGTATTTGTAAAGCTATCTGTCCCTAGCATACA
This sequence comes from Potorous gilbertii, assembly GCA_028658325.1. Lineage (NCBI taxonomy): Eukaryota > Metazoa > Chordata > Mammalia > Diprotodontia > Potoroidae > Potorous > Potorous gilbertii. Next base: position 481,757,740 of record CM053769.1, read on the forward strand.
CATACATACATACACACGCATACATACATATATATACACAGTATTGGACTCACTGAACGTAGTAAAAAAATCCTAGTTTATCTCAGTATTTCCTCAGCTCCCTAGAATGTTATGTGTTTGTTTTTACTGGACTAGTAATTTTACTCATGTAAGAAATTCTATTTATTACAGAAGAAACATCTGAGAGGATTGCCCATGGAAAAGCAGTAAGAATTGATTAAGCTCTTATTGTACGCAAGGAACTACCCTCAGTCCTTAGGATACAAGGAAAAGAATAAAGAAAAAACATCCCTGGCATCAGGATACTTCCAGTCTAATGGAGAAAGATCCCAGTAGAGCTGAAAAGCTGAACAGCAGGGAGGTTTGTGAAGATATTGTGTTGATGATTCTGGAAGTCTGAAGAACTGCTAGTAGGAGAAAGAAAGTTGTCCAGTCTGGGCCCTTCTTCAAAATGGAAGCACTGGGAGAAACTCGCCAATGAGAGAAGGGAGCCAATATATTAAAGGTATTTTCTAGAGTGAGGAGGACCCAGAAATTAAGAGAAGTTGTAGGGCAAAAAGACAACTGACATACGGTGGCCAATTCCAGAAATTACACAAGTAAAGGTGGTAAGAAAACTATGGTAAGTTGGCCTCAGAGACAGAATTGGACCTCAGGTCTTCCTGAATTCAAGGCCAGCTCTCTCTCTATTACCACATGGCTGCCTCACATAATCGTCACTTAACAGGTAGTTTTTCAAATACTTTATTGAAGGTTATAAAACAGTGTTTTCAGTTCACAAAGTATTCCCTTCAGATTACTGTTGTAAATTCAGCAGTCCTTCAATCCACTCTATGCACTGCAACTAGGCAGTCAATCAATACATTTATTAAGAATTTACTATGTGCCAGGAACTGTGCTGAAGTCTGGAGATAAAAATAACTTCTAAAGACAATCCTAACCCTGGTGGAGCTCACAATCTAATGGGGGAGATACCTATTTCCAAGATAAATGGAGACAGTCAATAGGGTCAGGAAAGACTTCTCATAGAACAGGGGATTTTAGCTGGGACTTAAAAAAAGTTAGCGAAATCAGGGAGCAGAGATGACAAGTGTTAGAGGCATGAGGAATAGACTGAAAAATCGGAGTGACTTGTCAAAAAATCAAGGCCAGTGTCACTGGATCATAGAATATAGGGCTGTAGGAAGAAGTAAAGTATAAAGATCCCAGAAAGGAAAGAGGGGTCTAAGTTGAAAAGGGCTTTGAATGCCAAGTTCAGGTGAAAATAACCTATCTAGAACAAATTTGCCCATGTTACTTACCTATGCAAAACTTTCAGTGGTTCCCATAACCATCATCAGTCAGTCAACTGGCCAATCCCATAGGCATTATATCTGTCTTTTAAACCATTTTTTCTCTAACAATCAAACTACCAAAAATTATTGTATAGAGCTAAAAACTAATAATATTTGTCTAAAAGAACAAAAGGTCAAGAGTACCAAGAGAATTAATGAAAAGAATATATATAATGGCAGGTGATCTAGCCATGCCAGATCTAAAACTATATTTTTAAAGTGATAATCATCAGAACTATTTGATATTGGCTAAGAAATAGAATGATGGATCTGTGGAATAAGTTAGGTACAATTTAGTCATCATTATTTGGTAAACCCAAAGATTTCAGCTTCTGGAGTAAGAATTTTTTTGACAAAACTTCTGTGAAAACTGGATAACATGGCAGAAACTAGGCACAGATCAATATCTCACAGTGTATATCAAGATAAGGTCAAAATGGGTACATGATTTATAAATAAAAGGTGATATTGATGGGATCATGGAACATGGACCCCTAAAAGGAAAAGACCATTTCTTTGTCCCTGAATGTTCCCACACATTTCAGAAACCCAGACAACTGGTGTTTCACCCAAGGCCTCTGACCCAGCTCAGTTCACCTGGATAGTCCTTAGTTCTTTCTTGATCCACCCCAGACCACTTAATACTCTTTTCACTATGGCACCTGACCCACCATAGGCTATTTACCACTCCTTATTTTCATCCAGATGTTTTCACTTTCCTTTTTGTTAATTTGTAAGTATTAGTCTTACCCCCATTAAGTTGCAGATTCTTTAGAATCTAGGCAATAAACCTTGCCACTTTAAAAGAAGGTTTGAATGCATGAATTCATTCCAGGCAGATTCACCTTGTAGCCTGACCAAGCAACCCCAAACTGCATCAATACCATAAGCAAATTAGGAGAGCAAGGCATACTTTACCTAGTAGATCTATGTAGAATGCAAAAAAATTATGACCAAACAAGCAATAGAGAATATTAAGAAATATAAAATGGATAATCTTGACTACATTAAATTAAAAAGATTTCTCACAAAGCCAATGCAACCAAGATTAGAAGAAAAATAGAAAACTGCAATTTTTTTTACTGTGTTTCTTATAAAGACTCTATCTCTCAAATATATAGAGAACTGAGACAAATTTATAAGAATACAAGGCTTTCCCAATTGATAAATGGTCAAAGGATATGAACAGGCAGTTTTCAGATAAAGAAATTAAGGTTATCTATAATCAGATGAAAAAATACTCCAAACCACTGTTCATTAGAGAAATGCAAATTGAAACTCTGAGGTACCACCTCACATCTATCAGATAAGCCACTATGACAGAAAAGGAAAATGATAAATGTTAGAGAAGAAGTAGGAAAGAAATAATGCATTGTTGGTGGAGTTGTGAACAGATTCAACCATTCTGGAGGGCAATTTGGAACTATCCCCAAAGGGCTTTAAAACTGTACATATCCTTTGATTCAGCAATATCACTAATAGATCTGCATCACAAAGAAATCTTAAAAAAGGGAAAAGGACTAACATATACAAAAATATTCATAGCAGCTCTTTTTGTGGTAGCCAAGAATTGGAAATTAAGGGGATGCCCATCAGTTGGGGAATGGCTGAATAAGTTGTGGCATACAAATGTAATAGAATACTGTTGCTCTGTAAGAAATAGTGAGCAGGCAGATTTCAGAAAAACCTGGAAAGACTTACATAAACTGATGTGGAGTAAAGTGAATAGAATGAGGAGAACATTGTGCACAGAAACAGCACTATTGTGTGATGATCTTCTATGACAGATTTAGCTCTTCTCAGTAATACAATGATTTAAGGCAATTCAAAATGACTTGCAATGGAAAATGCTATCTTCATCCAGAGAAAGAACTATGGTGTCTGAATGCAGAACAAAACATACTATTTTCACTTTTTTATTGTTTTGTCTTATATTTTTCCTTTTGTTTTCCTGATTCTTCTTTCACAAAATAATTTGGAAATACATTTAACATAGTCGCACTTTTATAACCTTTATCAAATTTCTCACTATCTTGGGGAGAGGGGGTGATAAGTGAGGGAGGGAAAAAATGTAGACTCCAAATTTGGAAAAAAATATACTGTTAAAATAAATAAACTATTTTACCTCTGTTTTAATAGCCATTCCTTGAATGACATCTATAATTTGAACTATATTTAGAAGGTTCAGCTCCCATATGGATCCTGGTTAGTTTATGCAAGTTACTACCACAAACTAAAGTTATTATCTTTTAGAGTTCCTTCTTACTGGCATTAATGAACTTGCTGTACTCCCAGAAATTATAATGAATTCCGTTTCTTACCTTGTATATTTCTTCAGCATAGATCATAGTATGTCTTATTTTCTGTTGTCATAAGAGTATCACTATTGAAATCTTTGCTTTTTTAATTTAATTTGATTTATTAAATATAAATCTTTGTATATCTTAGGCCACATTTAGTAGCTCAACATAAAGTCTGAAAATGGGGGTTTATTGTTGTTGTTTCAACATGCCCAATTCTTTATGACTCTAGCTGGGGTAATCTTGGCAAACATAATGGAGTGGTTTGTCATTTCTTCTGCAGCTCATTTTACAGATGAAGAAACTGAGCAGAAAGGGTTAAGTAATTTACCTAGGTTCAAACACCTAGTAAGTATCTGAGACTGGGTTTAAACACAGGTCTTTCTGACACCATATCCTTTGCACTATCCACTAATCCACAGCTACCCATAAGTTAACATTCACAGAGCAAAGAATAATAGACCACCCTAAGGATATATAAAACTTTGAAATGATAAGTGGTCATTTCTTTTTTCTTGTCCCTCTATTGAAACCTTTAGAGGAATATATTTCATTAATAGGTATTTTCCACATTTGGAGAGAATTTTGATAATAAAATTCATAAAAAATGATTTGGCAATCAACTGGAATCATACTCTTTTCTTACACATTGGAGTTGATCTAAAGTAAGCACTTCTGTTATCAAAGCAAGAGATATGAGAATATAAACAACTCAGGTGCAGGTCTAAAATCGGCTTAAACTCTGAAAAATCACACAATCAGTCATTTACTTGAGAGACAATATTGCTAAAATTATCTTGTGGAAGCAGTTTAATAAATCAATGCTTCCCCTTTTCAAATTATAATTCCTCAAACATTGATTATTTTCCTTTTCTATGCAAAGAACTATGTTAGATTAAAGGGGGAAAAGAAAGAAACCTCAGATTTAGACTCACCCAGATAAAATTTTTATTTAATTATAAGCATAAATAACTATTGGTGGGGGGAAGAATGTGTGGTAACTGCATAAAAGAGGCAGATACAATGTGTCTTATGAGACATAAGAGGGGAAAGGTCATTATCAAATAGAGAAATCCGGGATGGATTCTCTAAGGAGGTGACATATAAATGGGGTTCTAAAACATGAAGGAAGACAATAGACAGAAAATAGATGAGTGAGGGGGTGTTGCCAGGCAAAGGAATTGTGTGAGCAAAGGCAAAGCAATGGGATAGTAACAAGGGCCTTCAGAGGTCAAGGATAGTCTTATCTGTTTGGAACACAGGGTAGATAGAAAAGAAGAGTGTAAAACAAAGCATCACAATTAAATAAACTGATGTTTATATAGAACCTAAGTATCTGAAAATCATAATACTTAAGTTATTTCACTCAAATAATACTGGGATAGAGAGACTGCTAAAATTATTAGCCCCATTGTGTAAGTGAGGAAAGAAAGGTTCATTCGTAGTCACATAGCAAGTAAATCTCAGAAGTGGGGTTTGAGCTCTTTTTATGTGTTGTCTTCATCCACAAGACTATAAGTTCCTTGAGGATAGGGACTAGAAGTGCTAGCTTTAAAAATGAGTGTTCCACATGATGAAATGAAACATCTGAACCAAAACAAACAAAACATATTATTGGGTGCTAGAAAGCAAACCAACCTTCTTACCTCACTTCTTTTTAATAAGCTTTTTAAGTCAAATAGTGATGTGGCTTGGGATTGCTGGGAACCCCAAAATGTCATGGTACAGGGGAGGTATGTCTAGAAAGAATTCAAGCACTAAAACCTTTTAGTCAAGTTGGCAAGGATTTTTGTAAGGGCAATAGAACTGGGCCAGATTCCTAGTGAGTTTGCAACCTAGGGGTCCAAGTTCCATCACCTCATCAACAGGACCATTAATTGAGGGATTACAAGTATTTTGGAAATCACTAATGAACAAACTAAGGGTTTGCTGAGTATTCCATGGGCAGCTTGTGACAGAGCCTGGATTTAAACCAAAGGCCTATATACCTGGTCAGAATGTACCAGAATACTAGATCTAAGTAACAACCAAGATAAGAAGTGATTTCTTATAATTTTTTTCCTTTGGGGTAGAGATCAACCATTGCACCTTTTCAATGAATGATGTAATTTGTGTGTTTTGTGATATAAGCTATTTGGAACCATTTAAATGCCAGCTTCATCTATATTGTTGAGGTCTAAAGGTTCTAGGACCCCAAAATAGTGATGTGCAAGTCCTGTACCAAAAGAAAGAAAAAGGAAAGAAAGGCTTATTAAAGACCACCATATTGGTCAGACTCAAGGAATATGAGCATTTGAAATGCTAATGTAAATGGACCAAATTGAATATGAGCACCTTGATGGAGACAGAGATGGATCTTATGTACAGAAATACTGTGGGAGGGATCTAGGGTAGGCTAGAAAGTGTGGGGTGATTAGAGGAGAGGTCTAGGGAGGATCTTGATGGGACTGGTCAGTATGCTGGAGTGAATAGAGGTCAGAGGTCAGGAACCAAGAAAATGAGGGTTAGATAGGATCAAGGATGGGAAGTAGCCGAAGGCAATCCTGAAATAACAGACAATGAAATCTTGGACTAGTCTAAAGGTAAAAGAGATTAGGGCTTGGTGATAATAAAAAGCCAATTGAGAGGATTATAGACTCAGGCTAATGCCAGATCTAGTAGAAAGATACAAGGAGAGTTCAAGGGGGTTTCCAGAGCCTATACCCCATCAATATTATTAGCAAAGGCTGATGTAATAGAGACTAAACTAGATTCCAATGTGAAGGCAAGTAACATCCCTTTGTTCCTGAAACAATGATTAATAATTTTCAAAGATATTTTTTTCAAAAACTACTGTCTTTGTCCTGAATCTAGCATTGCAAATAATGAACTGAATTACCTGGACATGGGTGTGTTCTATGAGTCCTTTTAACAGAAATATTTAGATGTTTATATAGATTTAACAATTTTATTTATAGAAGTTTTAGTCCCCCACCTCCATCAAATAATTACATGACTTTGTAAAAGAGTAGCATGAGACTTTATGCTCTTCCAATCTATGACCAGGCTCAAAGGAAGAGTTGTCTCAATGAGAATAGGGCAAGGTCTGGCACTCGCAATTTATGTCAGCAAGAATCTGCCAAAAGTTAAGGAAGGTGGAGACCAGAGGAGAGGAGGACTGAAGAGAAGGAAAGAGAATGAGAAAGGAGAAGAGAGCTGGAAAGAGGAGAGGAGAGGAATGGGAGGGAGGGAAGAGGAAAGAAAGGGCAAAAAGGTGAATAGAACAAAAATGCTTCCATTGTTCAAAATAGTTTATGAAATTAAAATTGTTGTTATGTAAAAGCACAGTTTGGAAGGAATAACGGAATCATGGTCAATATAATACAAGGAGGAAATGAAAAGATGCAAGAGCTAATTTTAATAAAACAAAGAAGTTATTGATGAATGATGGCTATGTCACAAGGAAGAAAATGTTTGACTATATCATTTGACCAGCTACAACAAACAGATCAATCAGAGAGCTGATAAAAACTATGATAGCTCAAGGAGATAAGTCAATGCAGTTATGGTTTGCTTCATGGAGTGACTTCTTTCAAATAAAGACATCTTTAACTGTTTGAGACCTCAAATATATGACCCAAAGTCTACACCTTGGAGGTGGACCTGGCCGGGTCAAATAACTCATGGTCAAGATAACAGATGGCCCCTGTGACTGACCAAACGAATCCCAAGGGGTGGGATTGTGTGATGTTGCCTTGTGTTCAAACCAGGCTGACGATAACTAGTCAGGAAAAGCTAAAGATGAAAAATCTTGGCAATGTTAATGATGAAATTACATCAGAAGCTGTAGTGACTGAATCAAAGAACTTATGTCTATACAACTTTGGAAAACACTCTTCTCAGCTGCCTTCATAGTTCACTTTCTAAAATGAGCTCAAAAATAACTACACTGTCTGCCTTCAATGAACACTTAAAAAAACAAATAAAAATAGCTCTCGTATATTTAACATGTGTGTATGTGTATATGTATGTATGTGTGTATATCATGTATGATATGCATATATAAATATATACATTTCTTCCCGGTAGAATCTGAGATCTTTGTTATAAGGGAGTATTTTTATTTAATCATTCATACATATGCATGCACATACACATGTTTAGATAGATATATAACCATCTATACATATGTGGACATACATGTATGCATGTGTGTGTATATACATATATGTATATATGTAGAGACAAGTCTCCCATAGTATGTGCTTAATAATGTGTTTTCATTAATTGATTGATTTAATTGAATTAAATTACATCATTGAAAACTATTTTCAAATTATTAGATGTCGAGCTGCACAGAGCATGTTAATTGAGTAACAAAGTATCTGTTGCAGAGTGGATAGGGAACAAGGCTATGTCAAGAAAATCTGAGTTTGAATCCAGCCTGAGAAACTAGCAGTGTCTCAGTTTTCTCATTTGTAAAATGGGGATCAACCTTTATTAGGAGGAGGAAATTACTTGACACATTTGCTGTACAAATCTTAACATGTTATTATTATGCTATTAGTATGTGGCATAGTAGGAAGAATTCCAAATTAGGTGGTAGATGCCCTGACTTTGAAATCCTGACCTCGTTATTCACTGTCTAGGTGACCTAGACCTTGTACTGAATCTCTGTTTCTTCATCTATAAAATGAGGAAATCAGACTAAGTGCCTGTTGTGATGAATGAAAAATCCAGAAAGATACACTTGCTGGGAAATTGATGATCAAGTTATTGATGGGGCAAGCTAATAATCAATAAATTGATCATCAGTGGTTTCTCTCAGTAATCAAAGATAAAAAGCAAAGTAAGTCTGAAAACCTTAATTTTTTTTTAAATGAAATGCCCCTGATGAGTGGAAATTATCCTGATTGGTGGTCATTTCATGAGAATGTGGGCTAGAAGTCTTCAACTTCTTTTCCTGAGAACATGGCTTGACTGTCATATTCAGCCACCTCCACCAATCTGACTTGTTTTCCCCTTGATGAGCTGGATCACTGTAAACTCCAGTGGAGAGGTACAGGGTCAGAGCTGGCTGTTCTCCTTGGAGCAAAAACTTGATTAGATTCTGTTTACACTCTAAGCAGAAATAAGGTCTTCTGTCCTTCAGAGACTGGCAAACTGACCTACACACTGGTTCCCAAATGAGGAAATAAAGGAGAAAAACTTTGATCCTAATTAAAAAATTGTTTGTGAATATAATAGCAAACTAATGATTTCTCTCACTGCTAAGTGCTCCTTTGGTTATAAATCTAGGATCCTATGAAATATAATAACTGAATATTCAGGCAAGTTATATGAATATATTTCACTTTCATCTACAGATCCAATTTTTTGTATAACCAGTGATTCCAAACTAGAATTAATACTCTAAACTCATTTTTAAAATATCTCTTTTATCCTCTCATACTCATCCACCTCTTCCAATATCATCCACTATCACTTCCAGTATCATACACTACTACCTTCTAAACCTCTGCCCTATTGTACATAAACTCTTTTAGTGGAATAAACATTCATTTTAAGGTTTCTTACACTTCTTGACATTACCAGAAACTAAGATTTTTTTATGGGATATCATATCTTTCACATATCTCTTCAACCAGTGTGTATGAAAATGCATAAGTGTTGGACGTTTCTAAACCTATCTATAAGTCTTTCTCATACTTGGAACATAGCTGGAGTTTTCCTATTCTTGTATCTTTGACTTTGTTCTTGATGTTTATACAACTGAAAACCATTCTCTCCTTCCTAGCTATGCTTTTCTCAAAATCCTATTAGTGGTCCAAAGCCCAGCTCAAAGGCTACTTTTTCCAAGAAATTTTGCCTGAGTCACCCTCCCTTCCCAGTGTAGTTATTTCTTCATCCTCTCACCTCTGAAGAACTTTTTTGTTACTTACTGTTTTACACTAAAGGCATTCAACTTTGCATTTTAGATAATTATCTTTAACTAGGTAATTTTAGATAATTTAGATAGTTTTATTAAATAATTATTTAGATAATACATATTAGATATTGTTTCCTTACAGTAGCAACCAAGTCTTCTTAGTTTTACATCTAGCATGTCCTTGCATAAAGAAAACCCTTAAATGGTTGGTAAATTTAATAATGTATGTAGAACTTTTTAGATAATAGTGCTAAAATAAATTTTCACATAAATATTTGAAAAAGATTCATCTTGGTTTTTGTCTCTAATTTGAATACTAAATTTAGTTCATTAGCAAAGATTCTTTTTACATAAAAGACCATAAGTGTTTGGTAAATTGAATTACATTTACATGGAACAACATATTTTCAAAACAGGAAAGAATTGAGATAACTGGACTTTAATATTCATTTTTGTTTCTTTCAGTCCAACCCTAGAGGACTGTATTGTGAGTATACAAATTAAAAGATAATGTGAAATACAATAAATAATGGGATTTATCATATTTTAACTTTTTATGAAATAATATTATGTATGTGTGCGTACTTATTTACATCTATTTGTATAAATATATGAATGCATATATTCATGTGCATACACACATATATGTGTCCACATGTAGTTTTTTAAAATAATAAACATTTATTAAGAACCTACAATATACTAAGTATTGTGCTAAGCCCATGGCATATAAATACAAAAGGAGAAAGTTCTTATCCTCAGAGAATTTATAATCCAATAAGGGAAAACAATTAACAAAAGGAAATTGAAAAGGAGAGCAAGATGTACCTGACAGACGGGGTGGCCAAGAAGTCAGAGATGTGTCAGAATAGTATAGCCAAGTGAGAAATGAGAACTTCTGAGCTGACATACTTCCTTAAAGGGAGGTTTGGAATTTCATGTTTCTCATATTATAGGTGTACCTTCAATCTATAGAATGGGAAAATCACACCATAAATTGGGACTTTCTACAAATTGGAAAGCATGGACATATTCCTAAACTGGTATCCCAAGTTTTCTGTTTGTATAGCTAGATTATTAATTTTTAATCAAAATTGTAGTTCATATATAATAAAAGAAAGTTTTAATTTAATTTACATAATGGAAATATGCTTAAACTTGGTACATATTTCTCATTTCATTGCTTATACACACAGAACACTCACACATACTCATGTTTATATGTGCGTATGTATTTAATTTCTCTTCTTTCTTCCCCTCTCTCCTATCTTGCTCTATTTTTGCTTAAGAAAAAAATGAAAAGAGGATATAACATTAGGATAAAACCTTTAATCCACCAATCTATCCAAATGTTTATATACTTTTAAAGGGTGACTCAGTTATCTTACTTTAATATAATCCAATATTTCTTCAAAAATTTAATTTGTAGAGCTATTTCCAAAGAAATTAATGGTCAAAATATAGAGAAACATAGTCTTCAAAAAATTGGGAAAATAATTTTAAAGTGCTAAGAGAAACTCAAACTAAAACCATTCAGAAGTTTCATTTCACAAGCAGCAAACTGACAAAGATGAGAAAAATAGTGTTCATATTGGAGGAGCAATGGGTAGATAAATACACTATATATTATTGTTTGGGTTGTGAATTAGTCTAGTGATCCTATACAACAATGTGAAAATATACAATAAAGAAGTCTTAAGTGTTAATATCCTTTACTCAAGCAGTCCCACAATGAAGAATATAATTCGTGGAGGTCAAAGGCCTAAAGTTCCAATGTATTAGCAAATATTTATATGAATTTTTTTTTATGGAAGTGAAGAACTAGAAATAAAGTGTCCTGCTGTTGCAAAATGACTGAACAGACTGCTGTCTATTAATTGTAATAATAGAGTAAAATATTTTATGTTTTAAGAAATTAGCAATAAGAGAAATTCAAATAATCATGGGAGGATTTGTATGAACTGATGCAGAGGGGAATGAGCAGAACGAGACTACAATTTGGATCATGAACATAACCATGTAAATCAAGAGATTACTAAAGATCTGAACTCTGAATTTATGTGGGCTAATAAACAGGCATGAATGCCGCCTCTGGCAGGGGTTCACTGAGGTAGTATGGTACCTATCTTACCATATTCATCTCACCCGATATTAATTGATTTTTGAAGAGTATTTGTTAATATAGTTATTGTTACATTGCAGTGTTCAGGTGACAGCAAGGTGAGTGGAAGAAGGTGGGATAAAAATCTAGAGATGACAGTGATGTACAAAAGCAAAAGCATCGATAGTACTTCAAATGGAATTTGTGCTGTGGAAAATGATTCTCTAGCATTGTCTTTTGTGTTTTGAAAAAATAAAACAATGTTTTCTCCTTATTCCGTCAGAAAGTATTTAATGTTTCCCTTTCAGGGCTATAAATATTAAATGAATCATTTCCTAATTGAACCATGTCATCCTTTCTCAATCACCCATGGACAATGTGCAATGACTTTAATTTCCATCTATTGATTTTCCATCACAATTTTGCTAAATGATCTCTTGAATTTTTGGTGGCAACTAATGAGGATGAAAAAGCTAAAACAAGACAGATTATTTACTTGTAGCTTCAGTCTTAAGAAGTGGGACGATATGAACAAGGAAAAATGAGATAAAAGCCTCCATTCAAACAGTTAATAAGACATAATAATATGATACAATCAGAGATTTCGGGATAGAAGGGAGTCAGATAAAAACTGGGGGCCAGAGAGTAATAATAACTGTTATAATAAAATTAATATTTATGTAGCTATTACTCTGTATGAGGCATTGTGCTAACTGCTTTGTAATCAATTCATTTAATCCTTACAACCTGGGAAGGAGGTGCCACTAGTATCTCCATTTTTATTGCTGATTTTTAGTCATTTCAGTCACTCTTCATGACCCCATTTGGAGTTTTCTTGGCAGAGATACTGGACTGGTTCGTCATTCCCTTCTCCAACCCATTTTACAGATGAGGATAATGAAATAAACATGATTAAGTGACTTGCCCAGGATCACAAAACTAGTAAGTGTCTAAGTCTAGATGTGAACACAAGAAGAGTCTTACTGACCCCAGCTCTCTATCCACTGTTCCACCTATCTGCCCCCATTTTACAGATGAAGAAACAACCCAGAAGTTAAGTAACTAGTAAGTGTTGGAAGCCTGATTAGAACTCAGGTCTCCTTGACCCCAGGTCTAGTCCTCTGTCCACTATGCCACCTAGCTGACTTTTGAAGGTCACAGAAATTGTAAATGGCAGAGGCATGATTTCAATCCAGGTCTTCTGACTTCCTATCCAGCAGTGTTTCCATTGTACTTTGCTCTAATAGAAGATTGCAACTGGAAATAATGTGTTGGTGTCATAAAGAGCCTACATGCCTTTTTTTTTTTAAGAAATATTTCTGTATTTCATTTTTGTACTTGCAAAAGACCTTAACTTCTCACATTCCTCCCACACATCCAATCAATCACCCATATTTGCTGAATTGGCCTCTATAATATCTCTCATATCTGCCACTGTTTTCACTCATCCAAATGTTACTTAGTTCAGAACATTATGTTTCCCTACTTCTGGTGTCTTGGATTGAAATGAAATGAAATGAATTGACCCAAGCTGATCTTTCCTTATAAACATCATAGAAAGAAAAGACTGAAAATTCTAAACTTACAGGAAAACATAATGAAATCTCCATTATCTTCTCCTTTTTGCCAAGATATTTTGACTTTCTGAAATGTCACACAACCTTTATACAATCTAGCTAAGGAATGACTGCAAAAAATAGGGACCAGTTACACCAATTCACCCTAACAACTTACAGAGTAGAACCGAGTCTAACTCGCTAGAGTAAACTCCACAGCTCAGAAAAAGGCCTCACAAGCAAACCACCTCTTGAGCTCCTTAAGAGCTCAAATGCAGAAGAAAAGTCCAACCATAGTCATTTCAATTTACTGATGGGAATGTCTAATACTTTAATTGACCCATTAGAAGATCATTTAAAAAGCATCTCCATGTGCAGACTTAAAATTCTTGTTGTTTCACAAAATAGGCTTCTCACATCTTAAAAATTAGTCAAAGTTATTGTTCTACTGTTTCCAAAATAACCTTGGAATGCTTTCCTCCTGTTTTCCTGTCCAGGCCACAGTTATAGCTTTTGTTGAGTAGAATTACCACATTTTAAGGACAGGGAAAACTTTCAGGGTACCCCAAGGTAGAGATGGCAACAATAACTCAAGATCATACCACACAAAAGGATTGGTTAAAGCAACCTTTCACTTTGACAGAAGAGAAAATACTGTGAAAAATAACAGCTATTCAAGTGTTTATGTGTAGGTTCCCAAATTTATTTGACCTACTATCCCTTTAAAAAAAAGTACTCAGCATCCATCCTGGAAATCTTACAAAGTAGAAAAGAAGTCTCAGATTAACTGTACAATTGAACCTGAAGTGAATACCACCCTCTGGATCATGCCAGCTCCCCCAGGGGAACTGAATAGAATTATCCTGAAGAAAATGGAAAATAGATTACTTGGGCCCAGGGGGCAGGGTAGGGAATGATGGAACTAGAGCTAGTGAAAGATGCAAGCTGGATCACTTGGGCCTCATAAAAATAAAACAATGCTAACAATCAGTTAAAGTGGAATCAACTTCCCTACTATGTTGTCCATTATCCGTTTTTGGAAAGTCTCAAAGCAGCTACTATACAGCCACCTATTGGGGATGATGGTTAAGTACCAGTTGAACTAAATGAGCTCTAGAATTTCTTCTAACCTGAACATTTTGTGATTCTAAGATCCTAAGACTGTAGAACAAGATTGAAAAATCAAATACAGCATCTTGTAAAAGATTAATCTTGTCAATTCATTCCAATGTAACATGAAATCTAGAGCATCAAAGAACTCTAGAAGTTATCTAATCAAGTCTATCCCATCCCTCATTTCCCAGATGAAGAAATTGTGGCCTTATTGTTGTGTTCATCCTTGGTTGCCAAAGAAGACCATGCCATCAGAGAAATGATGACATGACTTGCACTTGACTTTGTTTTGAGTGAGAGAGCATTGTGCAAGGTCATTCATTTCACAGATTTTAGGATACGGGGTTTATAATTGAAGAAGACTTAGCATCAATTAAGTGTAACACCTCATTTTATAAATAAGAAAACTGAGTCACAATGAGGTTAAAAGAATTGCCTAGGGTCATACACTTAGAAAACATTTGAGGTTAGAACTTGGACCCAAGTCTTCCTAACTTGACTAAAATGAAGTAGGTCAATAGATGAGTTGGAATTTGAATCCTGGTAATATCAGTCTAAATTCAGTTTTGTTTCTATTACACTTCACTATCTTTTGGGAAAATATTGATCTAAATATCCTACCTTTGGGAAGGTTTTGTTGGTTCCATTGCAATGTTGAAAAAGAAAGTGAAGAACTAGAACAAAAACAAGAAGCAAGCAAACAAATGGCAAACTTCAGACAGAAATTCAATTTAAAACTACTAAATATGCATTTCAGAAAGCTATGTGGGTGTGGCAGATTCCATTCTCTAGGCAAGCAAATCATAATCTGTGGAGGGCAAAATCGTTTTGGTTTGCTTTACTTTTTCCATTACATAAAACCTTCTCTGCATTTTTATTTTTATCTCATGCTTATCACTCTTATTTCCTCTCTTTTTTTTTTCCTGCAAAAGTTATTAACTTAAATACTAGAAGAAAAAAAATATGCACAAGTTGGTGAGTCATTGAGTTATGTAGTTCTGATGAGATAGAATGGTTCATCTCCCCTACTAGCAAAATCAATGGACTTGGAACGTTTTTGCTATGTGCTGTTATTGGCATATATATTATCAAAATTAGGGCTCTGTGTATTGTGCTTCACTGGAGTTTACTACTTGAGAAGATTAAATATTTAGATTCTTGCAAATTCAGCAAAATTCCCATCAAGGGATAGAGGGTGAGTGCTGAAGGCAGGAAGTGAAACTAACAAAAATAGACTTTCTAAGCAATCAAAATTCTGTTTATCAATTTGACTCTTTTAAAGTTAGCAGAGAATGTGTGTTTGAAAGATTAATAGGGTACATTCAACTGTGATAGAGAACTAATTATTCCATTCTGATTCTCTCTCCTCTCCACATCCTTATGGGATTTCCTTTTTAAAAATGAGATATGAACAATTTGCTTTTATATTTCTGTTCTCCATCAGGGAGGGTTTGACACATACCTGAGAAAAATCTTGATTGTGAAGAAGATGGTCATGGTTATCAAGAACTGCTATTTTTGAAATTGGTTCCATTGCATTAACTTGATCAAAAAACATTCACTTGATTAGCCTAATTTATAGGGAAATGTCTTTTCCTGGAATCTAATAATGGATTTGCAGAAAACTAAACCCTACCTTAAATTCATACAGAGGCATATCCAAAAGACATTCAAAGTGCTTCATGGTAAAATAATCATCATTTTCAAAATACTTCAGTGAGGGACTATTAATTTGATTTTACAAGTGTATGGTAAGTACTGAAATGATCAGTCTTGGGAAAGAGGGCAAAAGCTAAATTAGAGAGCTTGACTGTAACCCCATTTTCATGCCTTATGTACTGTAATATTCCAACTCAAGTATAAGGAGCTAGCCCTACACAAACTTAGATCACATAACATGGAGGACACTTGTATTTTCTCACAATGTGGGTGGGAGTAGCTAGAGGAGGCTATGGACTGTTTCTTTCTTCATGCTCTTTCCTGCATCTCCATCTCATAATACATGCACAATGAACTGAACTGGGAAGAGGGATACCATTCCCTTCTTTTAGATCCTGTGGCTGGGGCATATGTCTTGTTCTATTTTATTTACCCTTCTCAAGATCATGTGTCAGTTGGTGGGCTTTTTGGATTGAGTCTGAGCTATACTGCCCTTAGAACCAAGATTCTAGAAAGAAAAAGTAAAAAAAAAAAAAAAAAAGGCGGGATGCCTGAGACCCAAACCTGAGAGAATTTTGGACTTTAAATCTGAACTGTACCCTATAGGAAGTTAACTAAGCAAGTCTAAATGCCCACCAAGGGAACTGGAGAATTCTGGGGAAGGGGTGAAATATAACATACCTGATCTTCTGTCAGCATAATCTGGGTTAGTCTCAAATCCTACAGCTAGCACCTTCTATATGATAATGAAATGAAATAAAAATTATTGGAGGGATTGAGAAAGAAGAGACATACTAATGCACTGTTAGTGGAGCTGTGAATTGGTCCAATGATTTCTTTTTGGTGGGGGATTTGGGGGAAATTGAAAATTGAAACTATGCCCTGCAAGTCACTAAACTGTTCATACCCTTTGATCCAGCAAAACAACGGCTAGGTTTACACTGCAAAAAGGACAAATACAGATGGAACAGAACACACGTGTCCAATGTCATTTAAAGCAATAAATATGTCATCAGCAAAGAACTGGGGGAAAAAATAAGATTATCATTATTTAGGGAAAGGCTGAATAAACATTTGTGTACAATTGTGATGGAATAATACTATGCCATAAGCAATGATAAAAGTGTTGATTTTAGAGAAACCAGGAGAAATTTCTATGAACTGATGCATAGCTGAGAGAACAGAACTAGAATAGCACTTTTAAGACTACAGTTTGAAAGAGAACACAAATAGGGCAATGTTGAGTATCATTTTAAGTTTACTATAGACATTCAACAAAATAGACTGTGGTAAATAGATACATAGTTCCATATATTTGCATGTATTTTCTTTCCTTTTTTATGGTAATATCCTTCATGGCAATGTTTGTCAAGCTTATAATAAAAAATATTAAAAGGAAAACAGAAAAATGAAGGAAAACCAAGGTTGGCACTCAAGTATTATGACACTAAAACCAATACTGTTTCCTTTACACCCTGTGGCAACCATGGAAGAATGGATTTAATCACATTTGTATTATCACAGTTCTAGCAACATTTATCACTATGCTACTTTCAAACTGTGTGTATATTTGATTGAAACCTCCTTTTACAAAACATTTTTGGCAGCTGGTAAATGTCAGTAGATTTCAAATAGATTTTTAACTTATCTTATGCTCAAGACATGAGTTTTTACTGGAAAAAAATGTGAGCTCATCAAGTATTGGTGACAGTTCACATGTTGGGATACACATTAACAGTGTTGCTTCCCTGTCAAAAGATTTCATCCAGATTACAGATTGACAGAAGACTTCCCATTTAATTCTACATCTGAAAAATTATGACCCATACAACATGTGAGCACATGGCCATCCAGCATTTGCTTAAAGACCTTCACAGAGGATGAAATTCCTACTTGCTCAGTCAACCCACTCCACTTTTTGAGAAGCTTTAATTGCAGGAAGTTTTGTTCTGTTTTTCCCCTGGCATCAAGCTGAAATTGGCCAGTTTTCATCTGCCATCTGTTGCTCCCATTTCTGCCCTCTGGAGCCAAGCAGAACAAGCCTAATCCCTCTTTCACATGACAGTCCATCAAATCCTTGAAGACAGCTATCAGGTTGACCTTGTTGCTCATATGACATTCTCCCTCCACATAATAAACCCACACTTAATGCTGGACCCTTCCTACCACTGAAAACGAAACTGAAAATGGGGAGCTTCTAAGTAGTATGTAGTGGTATGTAGTGAAACTCTAGCATGTAATTTTTTCAAAGAAAATATCATAAAACACCATGACAACCTTGGCGGAGGCAGGTGAGGGAAGGGATCACAAATTTATTCAGCGGTGTATTTATAAATGGTATTTGAGGGGAAACAATATGTGCATGTTTGACCTAAGTGGAAATGATATGTTCTCCTTAAACACTGGTTTCCGAAAGAAGCCACAATGAACCAACATTATTGTGGATAGAAGAGATGACATCATCCAACATGAACTGCAATGCATTGGCTTATGACTAGTGTTTTATTTATGCAGGGTAATTTTTTTTTCTTCTTTCAGTTCACCTCCCCACCACACTCAGGGCATATGAACAAGCATTTATTATATGCTAGCACTTTACTAAGCACTGGAAAATGAATGTAAATGAAAACAATGTGATCTTAAAGTAAACAGCATACAGAGGGAGGGAAACAATCCGGTCCACTAGGGAGTCCCCAACATCTCAATAGATTAAGTTAAAGCTGTAAGTTCAGAATACAGAACACCTTCCTTGAAACATTATCAGAAGAAATAAACTAATTAATCCACTATGTGTCAACAAATTAAAGCACTTTGTTCCCTCTTACATACAGTCACGTTTTTTTTAACATGGGATACTTACTATCCCAAATACATCTCTATTTGGTAGAATTTTAGGCAGCTTAAAATAAAGTGTGTATGTGTTTGGAGGAGGATTCAGGCAATACAGGACAATATTTTGGGAAAGAGAGACTACTATGTTCCATAAACAGGCATACCTGGCCTGGGAGATTGCACTTCAACATTAGCTCATCTGTGTCCTTCCTTCATGCCAGGGCATTATATATTTCTCATTGATTCTGGATAAATCAGTTTTCAAAAAACCCTCAAATTTTATTTCTTAATAACTGCCTCAGTGATAATAACGATAGAAACTCTGGTGGTAGAAGAGGCTGAGGAGGGAGGGTAGAATTTCCATGTGTAGAACATTTGTAACATAAGGACCTTTTTATTTCTTGATGGCAGTAGAAGTCTTCAGATATGCATACAATCCTCTGACTTCCAAAGATTGTATGTGTGTGTTTGTCCTTCGTCAACAAAGACTATGCCACCAGAGAAATAGTGACATGACTTGCACTTGACTTTGTTTTGAGTGAGAGAGGGCTGTGCAGGTCACCAGCCTCACTTTTTCTCCAGAGCCATCTGAATCCAGTGACGAGATATTCATCAGGATGACTGGAGATGACCCAGGATGAGGCAACTGAGGTTAAATGACTTGCCCAAGGTCACACAGCTAGTGAGTGTCAAGTGTCTGAGGTGAGATTTGAACTCAAGTTCTCCTGATTATTGCACTGTTGCTCTATCCACTGCACCACCTAGCTGCCCCAAAGGTTTTATACTGGAATGACAAAGGGAAGTATAAGTTGGATTTGAATGAATGGATGAATGAATGAAGTGAATAAATGAATGAAAAAGTACTTATTTAGCTCTAAGCCAACAAATTCTTAGCCTTCTCATATTCTTACCAAGTTGAAATTGTATGGCTTCTGGGTTAGCATTGATTTTCATTCATTATTAACTTCTCACCTTCCCTGATTCTTTATCTAATACCTTTTTTAGGATCCCCTCTTCCCTTCCAATGGCTCATCCATCAGGTCATTGCTCTCTCTCTCCCCTCATATTACCTCATATTTAGCTGCCTATGTACATTCTGTACCCATCCTTAATGAAATGACTTCTTAGATAACTAAGATTAATTCTTTTTTTAACTATCTCAGTTATCTAATATAGAACATTGCACATTGTTGGTAATCAATATATTTCTATTGAATCTAAATTGAAATAATGATATACATTCCAGGAAAATATAAAGTGAATGATCATGTTTAAGGTAAGGACACAGTCCAGGGAAGAAGTCAAAAGTATTCCCCTTAACACTCTATGTTGACTCAATGACAGCATTCGGGGAGTCTTCAATATACACTAAATCATGAGAAAGTTTGTAAATATTTTTCAGAACAATATGCTATATTGTCACCTTTTGGCTATATAACTGTTTCCCTTGTTGGTAATAAGACAACTTTGAAAATATTCAGGGTCATTGATTTTGATAAACTCAATAAGTCAATTAGTAACTTTTATGTCTTACTTTATTCCCTCAAGGTGTCAAACATCACTTTAAGCTTTCACAATTTTATTTATTGTGGGAATTGTGTGAACCTAACTGATTCCATCTCGTAAAATTGACTCCATTTTGAGACCTGTTTTCTTCCCTGCTCTCTCTCTACCAACTATGGGAAAGTCCTTAAACTGTCTCTTTCCTTTCCAACTCAGAAAGTCCTTAATTTTTTCTTCAGCAAGAAATCAAATTATCTGATCTTACATCCTCCTTTATATACTATTTATTGTTTTCATGTAATGTATAAATATCTGTGCAAAATCTTTATTCTGGGTCCACTGCCTTTCTGAGGAAGCCTTGGCCCGTGTTCAACGGTATTTCTTGTCAACAAATTGATATACTCAGAAACTCAAACCTTTGTTATTAAATTATAGCTTATTTCATTCATTATGGTTTTTGGGAAAAGCCGTCAAGGTTGAGAAGAGATATTAGCCTCCAGCATGACCTCTTAGAAGAACTCTCTAGAATGGTTTCAATGCATTTTTCACCAAGGGGCTTCTTTGCAAAAGACTGCCCAGGCTTCCCCTGCCCTCATTCTCAGATCCAACTTTCTTCTGAGCTAAGGTAAATCCCTTACACTATTCCTGGGAGTAGCTGTGGTCAGCTCCCCATACTGTTGGAGTAGAGTTGAGGTGTTGCTATAAGCTCCCATATTGTTATAGCAGGTATTACCATAATCTTCCCCTATTATTGGGGCAAATATTTCCTAGGAAGTCCCATAAGGGAAATGTTTGTTGAATTATGTAAAACTTGATCTAAACAATAAGAAATTCAGCTGATAATTTGTTTTGGCCCCATATTGGCACCTTTCATTATTGCATTTTTTTAATTGAGGTTAATCAAAAAACCTCATTTAAATCAGATGTTTTATCTGATAGACTGTACCCAATATTCTATAAAGGTTTCTCTTCTCTATACTTTGTGTTGTCTATTCCCTGCAAGCTTCTTTCATCTAGCATCATCCTCATGCTGCTAGGCAAGCTGACAAGATGCTCATGGGAACCCTAATGTTCTAGTTGACTTCACCAGGATACAGTACACTAGGGAGTCTTTGATCAGAGGCATGGAAGCATGTGCTCTCCACCCTGAGAACTAGAATAAGTTCAAAGAAACTGTTCAGAAAGAAAATGGTATTTAAGTGGTATGCATGGTTTAACTCAATCTTCTTGGCCTGAGATCAGGATAAACTACTTATTCAGAAGGGTTGACTAAGAATAAGATCTCTTGAACTATGAAAAAATGAAAATTTGACTTGAAGAAGGGACTTTTAATTACTGCAAATTAAAGGCTTTTAAATGGCTTTAGAAAATTCTGTGGAAAAAATAGAACAAAAACTGTTGGGAAAACTGGAAAGCAATTTGGCAGAAAGTAGCTATAGACCAACATCATACATTGTGTATCAAAATTAGGTCAAAATTAAATATAAACAGTAATAACATTAAAAAGAAAACAAATCAAGGGAGTAGGGACTAGCTTGTCTGTCATAACTTTGGATTGGGAGAGAATTTAGGACTAAGGAATAAATAAAGAGCATTATGGTTTATAAAATAGATAATTTTGACTACATTGCATTAAAATAAAATATTGCACAAGCCAAACCAGTGTAGCCAAGATGAAAAGAAAGGCAGAAAACTGGGAGCATGTTTTTTAAAAACAAGATTCTCTGACAAAAATCTAATGTCTTAAATATATAGAGAATTGAGTCAAATTCATAGGAATCCAAATCATCCCCCAAATGCTAAATGATTAAAGGATATGAACAGGCAACCTTCAGAGGAAGAAATCAAAGCTGTTCATAGGCATTTCATAGGCATATAAAAAGATACTGGAAATCACTATTGATTAGAGAAATACAAGTTAAAACAACCTTGAAATATCATCTTACAACTATGAGATTGGTTAATATGACAGAGAAAAACATGAAGAAGATGAGGAAAAATTGGGACACCAATGCACTTTTTCCTGGAGTTGTGAAGTGATTCAACAATTCTGGAAAGCAATTTGAAAGTATAACTCAAGGACTATAAAACTCTGCATATCCTTTGACCAAGTAATAGTATTACTAGGTCTATATCTCAGAGTTTCAAAAAACAAAAAAGACATATATCTACCAGAATATTTATAGCATCTCCTTTTTGGTGGTGGTAAAGAATTGGAAATTGAGAGGATGCTCTTCAGTTGAAGAATATCTGAACATATGTTCATGGTGGAATCATATTTTGCTATGAGAAATAGTGAGGATTATTTCAGAGAAACCCAGAAAGACTTCTATGAACTAATGCCAAATGAAATGACCAGAGCCAGGAAAACATTGTACACAGTAACAGCAATACTGTGCAATGTTCAATTGTGAATGACAACTATTCTCAGTAATACAATAATCCAAGACAATTCTGAAGGATTTATTATGAAAAAAATGTTATCCACCTCTAGGGAAAGAACTGATGGAGTCTGAATGAAGATCAAAGCATTTTTAAAATTATTTTCTGTTTTCTTTCACATGACTAGTATAAAAATACATTTTGCATGACTGCACACATAAAATCTATAACAAATTGCTGGCTTGCTCAATGATGGGGGGAAGAGGGAGTGAGAAAATCTGATAAACATTTTTTAACGGTTTTGCATGGAATTGGAAAAATAAAAAATATTTTAAAAGAAAAAGAAAATTTTCCACACTAACCTTATAATTAAACTTTTAATAGGATATAAGGCCAACAAGTATGTGTATGTCTAGTGTTGCTTGTAGGTTTTTCAACCTTAGAAGATTTCTTAGGGGAAAATTCAGCCAGCCATAAATATTTTTGCAAAAAGCTGCAGCCTGAGAGTTTAGAATTCTGAGGAAGATTAATGAAGTTTCAAATTTGAAACAGTTCTTCCAACCTTCTATAATCAAATGCTAACTCTCCATCCAAGTAAGCAGGGACTATCTCCCTCCTACTTTAGAGTTTAAGTGGTAGATAATAGTTTAAAAAAAGAATCTGTAAAAAAATATTCTCTGTGTCATTTCTGCCCTGGTCAGATTCAAGACACACACACACACACACACACACACACACACACACACACACACACACACACAAATGTATGTGTATTCAGACTACCAAAGAAAGGATTTTTTTTCCTGCTTTGTGGAAATTTACAGCATTATAACTTACTTACGGTTTAAATTTGTAATTGATATGTAATACCTTTACTGTAAATTTACTATAGATTTTGGAGATTTACAGATTAAGGTTGTGTCTCTCATCTTTCTGGAGAAAATGATTTAGAGATGTGAGAGAGATGGAAGGAGAGTTGACTCCATTGACATAAACCAATTTGAGGCAAGTGCCTCTCCCCCTTCTCTTTGTCCTTTCTGATAAGGCACGTAGCAAAAGTTCCATAAATGGTGGAATGACTTAGTGAGCTTTGCAGTACCACTCTATAGAGCATTTTTAGAGGAAATACTAGAATATGTATGTGGGAGTTACAGAAAATAAAAAGTACTTTTCCTCTCATCACTCTTTCCCTGGAGATTGATAGATCTATTGTTTTTGTGTAAGAAAGGAAGGTGATCTCATCGATTAGAGAAAAGAAACTCAAGTTAGTTTGGAAGCAGTTTCAAAGTAAACAAAAGTGGGTTTACAGTTTGAGTTTAAATTTACCTGGCACTTCAGAACTGTCTATTATTAAGTCTTTGACCTGATAACAGAAAGCTTGTTTGCATTAAGGAGCAACATCAAAATAAGTAAAAGTTAATTAAGAATTGGGAAGAGAAATTAAACACACACACACACACACACACACACACACACACACACACACACACACCCTCACACACACAGAGGGATCCATGAAGAAGGACTATTTACCTCAACTCCACTGTTGCCCAAGTCCAGCCAATGGAAATAGATATTAAGGAAGGGACTGGACTGGATGGGATGGGGGAGATAATCAAGAGCTTTTGAGAAGGTTTAAGTAGAACTTTTAATACATTATATGACAGAATTACTTGCTTAGGTAACCTAAGGAAGTTGGAAAAAAACACGTCTTAAACACTCAAAAGGGTTACATTTTTGCAATTGCAAAGGGAAACTTCAGTGGAGTGAAGATTAGTTCTTTAGATATTCTGGGGTATGATTGGGAGATACAGTACTCTGAAACACACTATCCTGAAAGACCGTTGAAAAAGTGTATCTCAGTCTTCTGAAACCTCTGTAGCTCCAAGGCAGAGAGACAGGAATTCAGGGCTACCACCTGTCACGTCTCCCTATTTTATCTAGGATTGAAGCTAAGAAGATTCTAGGAGAAGATAGGGCTGGGTTATCAACACCAAAGCAATTGATTTGGCTTTTTGAGTACTTTAAAAGGAATTAAAGAATAAGTAAAAAGGGTCTGGGAACGCCACTATGAATCTCTGAAAATGAGATGGAATTTTGTTCTGAAATTAAGTAGGATAAGTATGGTAACTCAGAATGTAATACAAATTGCATTCACTATTTGCCATTAAGGAATGTATTAAACTGTGTGATATTAAACCACTTCACCTCTGCCTACCTCAATTTACCACTCAATAAGAAGGAAAAAATAACACTCACCTCTTGAGCTTTTGGGGAGGATGAAAATGAAATGATGATTATGAAGAGCTATTGTTATTGTTAGTATTAAAATTATAATTTCTATTGAATGTAATTACTCCATACTGCATCAGTTTATACCAGGTTTTAGATATAATTAGTATAAAATGTCAGAGGTAATAACATGAATTATTTTTCCATGTAAAATAAACTTGAAATACATTTAATTGAATTAATGTCATTCAACTGGTGTTTATTATTGTGTTTCTAAAATTTGGTAAACTATTATATTTAACACAGGATGGGTTAACATAGAAGTCACTTTTCTGTATCAAAAATGTTGCTAGGGAGGTTCTTTCTCCTTGATCTGGTTTCTGCTGGATGGTGAATAGAGTTGTTAAAAGATTGTGATAAAAATAGCTATTTGAAAACTGTTCAAAATTAAATGGGGTATGTTTAGAAATAGAAATAGAGGAAGAAGAACAAGAAATGGAAGAAGAAGATGATGATGATTATGATGATGATGGTGATAATGATGATGATGACATGATTATGAAAATGATAACAAAAATGATGATAGTAATTTGCTGTTTGGAGGAAAAGTTGCACAGACCCATTAAAACATACTTCTCTGTGAGGTTCACTCAGACTTTGTATTTAGACTGAATCATAAGATCTTATAATCTATGAACCAGCAATTTTCAGAGCAAGAAAGTAAAGCTCTCTATAGTCATATAAAAAAATGATCTAAATCACTATTGATTAGAGAAATGAAAATCAAAACAACTCTGAAGTGCCACATCACACCTATCAGATTGAATAACATGACAAAACAGTAAGATGATAAATGTTGAAGAAGATGTGGGAGAATTGGAACTCTAATTCATTGTTGGTGGAGTTGTGAGCTGATCCAACCATTCTGGAGAGCAATTTGAATGATGCCCAAAGGGCTAGAAAAATGGGCATACACTTTGACCCAGTAATATAGCTTCTAGGACTGTATGCCAAAGAGATAAAAAACTGGGAAAGGGGAGCACAACCCAACATAGGCACGGAGCAGAGCACATCCCAGCACAGGAGCAGAGTAGAACACAGCCTAGCATGGGCGGCACTGTAGCAAGGATAGGCCTGGAGCAGGATTCAAGGCACCACACAACCAGCAACAGCTCTGGGTCCTAGATTCCTTAACTCATAAATGCCAAAAACAGTTTCAAAGGTCTGTGAGAAAGCACTTTCACTTGAGTGAGAAGGGAACATAGAGGTGTAGCTCTGGTCTCAGGCATCAACAACTTCCATTGTTGGAGCCCTGGTCTAAAGCCCCTGGGGGAATTGAGCAGCTGATCTGAATCTCATCCCTGAGTGGCTGCCCTGGGGGGATGATGAGTGCTGCCAAAGTGGGATGGAGGCTTTGGAGAGGGAATTCTGCTTACAGACCAGAGCACAGTTCAGGAGAGAAATAAACTCCTCTCCCTTGACTGTGCCACTTTGGAGGAACTGAGAACTTACAGGTCCTCAGAGTACACCTGCCCCTTGACAAAGAACTCAAAAGTCAAGTAACTGGCTGGGAAAATGCAGAAAATAGGGAAAAATAATAAGATAATTGAAGGTTACTTTTCTGGTAAGCAGATGTTTTCTTTCATCCCTTCAGATGAGGAGGAACAATCATACCATCAGAGGACGATCTGAAATGCAAGGCTTCTGCATCCAAAACCTCAAAAACAAATATGCAATGGTCTCAGGCCATGGAAGAGCTCAAAAAGGATTTTGAAAATAAATTAAGAGAGGTGGAGGAAAAATTGGAAAGAGAAATTAGAGCAATGCAAGAAAATCATGAAAAGCAAGTCAACTGCTTGCTAAAGGAGATCTAAAAAAATGTTGAAGAAATTAGATCTTATCCCTTCTGCTGTTGTAAAATTCTAAAATATTGAAGCTTAAGAAAGCAGGGCTGAGAAAATAGGCTCTTTCTCATTTTTTTTTTGGTAAAAGGGAAGAATTTGCAAGTTTAGAATAATGAGGGAATGTTCATCTGGAAATATTTGGCTTTCATTTATAAAATTATGAAAATGTAGAGGGTGTTTTAAAGATGTAATTTCAATACATTAACAAATAGTTGTATCTTTGAACCAACTTAATAACAGTAGACCTGTGATTCAAATATTTCAGCCTTGCTTTAAGAGTAAATGGGCAATACAGGCTGTAGGTTTACAATACCAAACAATTTTCTAAAGGTTTTTGAGACAACTGTCATGTATTCACTATATATTTTTGGACCCTCAGAGTGTGATTTTTCTCCATTTCTAAATGAATGGTACATGAAATATCCTTAGATTTTTGTTCTTTAATAACTAGTATTTGAACATTTAAATTAAAAATAATAATCTAGACTGAACTGTGATTAGTGAAATTCTTCCATTTGAGGTCAAATCTGTATAATTTACTATTATTCTGAGTTTGATTTCAGAAATGGTTACCCAAAGTGCCCATTAAACCAATAGCACTATTCAAGAAGAAAATGACATCATTTCTTGAAGTCTGAGAACTTCAAGTAGATATCCATTTTTCCCTGGGCAAAGTTGAAGGGTTGAACTTGATATGGCCTTAGGCAGAAGCTTCTTAACTCAGTTTCCATTCTGAAGAGGAAATTTCCCATCTGGCAAATTCTGAGCTTGGTTTTTGATACCCTGTGAATAACATAGAACATTGCTACATGATTGACAGTTAAGTATGACTCATGCCTGAAACCAAACAGAGCTGAGAAAGTTTTTTTTTTCCCCTGCCATGGCTTGTGTTAGGTCACTCAGTACTATAGATAAGTCAAGTCGTGATATTTTCATAGCTATGTCCTTCCTTTTCCTTTCATAGCAATTTTTCTATGCTTGGACAGGTGAACTACAAACATTTGTTTGATTTATAGATTCATTCTTCACCATGTAGAAGTTTTGTTTGTGGTGATGTTGAATCTATTAACTAAATGTATCAATTATAATATAGGAATAAAATCCTCCTGAGGGGGAAGGGTGTAATTACACAAAATAATAAGACAAAGATATAGTGCAAACATTTTCTAATTAAGTGAAATATTAAGTTTTGAGAAAGCAACAAGATTACACCGTTTTCTCTAAGAACTAGCACATATAAATTTGTAGATGACTGCCTTCCAAATGTTTCTAATGGGAAATTCAACCTTGAGTGTATTTTATTAATAGGTTCTCAAAATCGTATTAAGGATTTTACATATAAAATTGCATTAATAATTGTAAATAAAGTGAAATAACATTTCTCTTTTGAATCATATTTTTCAAGAGATAGAAGGGTTCATTTTTCAAGTCAAGCCCTCATCGATAGCATTGTCCATATCAGATATAGCATTTAGATAAAGATACAAAAAGAAAGTGGCATTTAAAAACTGAAATTCTCTGAGGTTTTAGGTGAATTTTAAGTTCCTAGTTTGGTGTTCTTCTTCTAAATCTGCTGTTAACAAGATTAGCACCTTACGATATGAACTGGTTTTCACCAATGGTAATTTAAAACAATCTTCTAAAAAAAGAATTTCTGCAATTGACTTGGAACCAGAAATATTTATTCTCCCTTCAGAGCTGTTCTGAAAGTAAGGCCTATTCCAGAATGTCCAAGAGAGGATATTTTCATTTACCAGATTGCTATCTGGTACATCTGATACTTAGTATGAAATGTGTTGATTAAACAAACATTAGGAATATGTTGCTAGGATACGAGGAGACCATATTATTTAATTTTAATGATAACTTATTATTAGGCTCCATATTAGTTGTTATAGTAAGCTATGAGAAAGGGTGTTTATTTTTTGATATGTAATTCTGATGATGCACATATCAAAGCCTTATAAATTTGGTCTATGGATAAGTCATCCATGAGAGGGGTAGGCACATCCCTCCCAAAAATCAAGAATTGTCCAAAACAAACTGACTCCATCATGTAAAATCGACTCTATTTTGCGACTTAAGTTTCACTTTCCATTCTCTCCCTCTCCATTGTAATTCTGTTTCACATCTGAGAAAGTCCTAAAACTCTCACAACTCCTTTGAACTCAAAAATCCCTGACCTTTCCTCCAATAAGAAATCAGAGTTTCTAGTCTCACATCTTGCTTTATATCTTGTTTATTATTTTCAACAATATATAGCAATTTGTACAAAACCTTTATTCAGGGCCCAGTGCCTTTTTGAGGGGACCCCTCGTCTCATTTTGTTGTAAAACTGCATGTCTTGCTAATAAATCAAATGCTTAGAAGTTAAAGCCTTTGTTTCCTCAATTATTGTAGTTTTCACAAACTATATTATTGACATAATTGCTAGTTTTCTTTGCTTTATATCCTGTGGAATTCATCCCCAATGGTTATTTTTCTCTAAACTAAATCCCATCTATAGGGAATCCAAGAAAAAAACGTGTCAACCTTAGAAATCAACACCCTCTGAGAGATAGACTGGGGAATGAAATAGTCACAAATGTCCCTATACCTCCTTGTGTAATAAGCAATTTTGGTTGTTATTTGGTTCTAGGACGGTTAGTGATATTACCAGTTGTTCAGAAGAAACAGCTTAAAGAATGCCATTAGAGATGTATATTTGGGAGAAAAAAGCCAGCTCTTCTTGCAGCAATGGAAATAGATAAAATCTGTGTAATCTACTGATATCCATGTAATGTTAACTGATTTAGCAGCATACTGGTGGACCACCAGTGAAGGCATTCACCCACTGACATAGGAAAGGGTCATATAAACTAAAGAGGCATGAATTGGCTGCAACATGCAACTTGGTAGGAAGTAGCTATATCTGTTTGAACAAAGACTGAATCATAGATTCAAAGCTGGAAGGGATTTTGGATTTATGTCCTTCTTGTAGCCTACAACTTGCTTAATGACTATAGACAAGTTGCTGAAAGTATAAATGGCTGTAGGATACAAAGGTTGCTGATTTTCTATCATGAGAGATGAGTTCTCCACACTGATAATGATGAATTCCAGAACTTTTAAGAGAGAGAGATAGACAGAAAGACAGAGAAACAGAAAGACAGAGACAAGGAGATAAAGAAATATACATAAGAGGAACAGAGACAGGTATAGACAGGTAAGAGAGAGAAATGCAGACAGAGATAGAGGGACAGAGATGAAGAGAGAGATACAGAGATGGAGACAAAAAGGCAGAGAGAGATAGAGAAAGAGTACACAATGCTCAAGGAAACAACAGTGTTTATCTTTGAGATATATAAAGATAATGGTAAATGCATCTCTTCATAGCTTTATGAGCACTATTGCTTGGGGTATCATTTATTAAAGTAGCATTTTAAATCATGATAGATTGTGGTGGGAAAAGGAAGCATGTTCTACCCGAGGAAGTATCCTAAGTCCATAAGGAATACCTATGAAAGAAACTCTAAATTCAATATAATTAAATATATATTTATTAAATGTCTACTATAGAGAAAGCTTCCCCAAAGTCCTACTTTACTGCCTCCTCCTGACATGGAAGTGACCATAGGTTTTTAAGGATTATTCTAGAAGAGGACACACTCTGGTTGGGTCTTCTCTGCTGAAAATGCTTTCAGTTTTGTCCTAGATACAGACTGAGTCTTTTTTTCTGAGAGTTAGCCTAACAAATTACACAAAGGTTCTGTCTCAGGAGGCTAGTGAATATGTTTTATTCATGTAATAGGTCCTATTGTCCTATTTCTAATTCCTCTGATGATAGTTACTAAATGTTGGGAAGGGAAGCCAAAATTTAGTAACTAAACAGTTTGTAAAAATAATTGAGGCAGATGAGTATGGTATAATTTTAAAAAGTAAAATTTCTTAGGAACAGCTAAAAAGAAAAATGTTCTTATACAGATGAAATGTGAAAGGAAGAATCAATGCAGAGGAATTAGATGGGAGAGGAGGGCTAGTAGTTCTAGAAATCTATTCTCATCAGGAATGGGTTCCAGAGGAACACTATATATGTCTAGAAGATTGTAAAATTTTTGTAAATTCAGAGTGGAATAAAATGCTAAGGAAATAGGGAACTGGAAGAATATAAGGGAGGGCTCTCTAAACAAGAGGAAGAGGGAATAGGATAAAGGGGAGTAGAAGCATGTTTAGATTAATGGAAATGGGAGCATAAGGGAGGGATCTTTGGAAGTAGGTTAAATAATAGGAGAGCAAGGTAGTGGGTAGAAGTAAAGTGGAGCAGTTAAGAGGGATAGAAAATAAGAGAGATGCACAATAATAAAGTAAAGATCAGCGGCAGAATTTGTTAATAAAAAAGGAGCAGGGGTGGTAATCATCATCTTAGCTAAAATTAATCAAAAGAGAAAAATTGGGAAACTGCACTATGCATTAACCATATACATCAATGTTGTTTTGGAGTATTTAAAATAACTAGACAAGATAAGATTGGAATATCGATGTGGGGTAGGAAATGATGACTTGGTAGACTTAGAAAAATATGGAAATATTTGAATTTATGAAGAGGTCATCCTCAGAGAAACAGAGGACAAGTAAGTATAGTATAGTCTTACACAGATGCATATGAATTTATGTCCAAATACGAGCACGATTATAGATACCTAAGTATATGCATATGTAAGTAAGTGTATTATGTAAGGATATATTTAAATGTATGTGTAAATATATGTCTGTGTTTAAATATACATATAGTATACATGTTGATATAAGCATGTGTGTATACTTATATGTGTATACACTTACATGTACCTGTTCATATGCATATACATAAGTGTGTGTGTGTGTGTGTGTGTATGAGATTAATTGTAGCCTTGGGCTGGGGAAGGGGGAAGAAAAGAACAAAATAAAAAGTGCAGAGAACAAAAGCAAACTTAAAAAGAAGCAAAGTAAAAAAGGACAGCTCTTGACACAATGTCTAGTAAATAGGCTTTCCTGAAATGGAAATTAATTGCTGTATATTCTGAATCCCCTCATATTCTCCTGTGCACATGGCAATGTTTCCTTTTTTTTCTTTTCTTTTTTATTTATTTGTTTATTTTTTTAAATAAATTTATTTAACTTTTTTCATTCATTTTCACAAGATTTTGGGTTCCAAAATTTTCTCTCCATTTGTCCCCTCCCCCCTCCCCAATACACTGGACATTCAAATTACCCATATCACCAATCTGCCCTCTCTTC
>CM053769.1:481790319-481842249 GCA_028658325.1 Potorous gilbertii
ATAATTTTAAAATTATGGGACTACCTGAAAGCCATGATCACAAAAGAGCCTAGACATCATCCTTCATAAAATTATGAGGGAAAACTGCCCTGATATTCTAGAACCAGAGGGCAAAATAAGTATTCAAGGAATCCACTGATCACCGCCTGAAAGAGATCCAAAAAGAGAAATTCCTAGGAACATTGTGGTCAAATTCCAGTGTTCCCTGGTCAAGCAGAAAATATTGCAAGCAGCTAGAAAGAAACAATTCCAGTATTGTGGAAATACAATCAGGATAACACAAGATCTAGCAGCTTCTACATTAAGGGTTCAAAGGGCATGGAATAGGATATTCCAGAAATCAAAGGAACTAGGTCTAAAACCAAGAATCACCTACCCAGCAAAACTCAGTATTATACTTCAGGGGAAGATATGGTTTTTCAATGAAATAGAGAAATTTTAAGCATCCTTGATGAAAAGACCAGAGCTGAAAAGGAAATTTGACTTTCAAACACAAGAATGAGAAGAAGCATGGAAAAGTAAACAGCAAAGAGAAGTCATAAGGGACTTACCAAAGTTGAACAGTTTACATTTCTTTATGGAAAGACAATATTTGTAACTCTTAAAGCTTTTCAGTATCTGAGTACTTGTGGGATTACACACCCACATACACATACACACACATACACACATGCACGCACGCACAGAGACAGAGAGCACAGAGTGAATTGAATAGGATTGGATCATATCTTAAAGGAAATCAAGGTAAGTGGTGAGAGAGAAATGTAGTGGGAGGAGATAACGAATGTATGAAACACAGTATGCTATGGAAAAAGCAATAATTAATGCATCTCAAAAATGAGAATGTGTTGTATAGTAAATAAAGTAGTGTAATTAAAGTCAGAAAGGCTTAGGTTTACATCCATTTCAGACGTTTTTCAGATATGTTATCTTAGACAAATCTCTTAAAGTCTCCAAGCCTCAGTGACTTCATCTATAGAATGGTGACAATCACTGCTTTTTTGTTCAATCATTTCTGTTGTGCCTGACCCTTTTGGGGTGATTTATTGGCAGTGTTACTGGAATAGTTTGCCATTTCCTTCTCCAACTCATCTTTTAGATGAGGAAATTGAGGCAAACAAGGTTAAGTGACTTTCCATGATCACACAACTACTAAATACCTGAAGTTAGTTTTGAACTCAGGTCTTCCTGACTCTCTATCCACTATTCAACATTGCTGTTAAGAATAAATGAAAGGATGAATATTAAGTTCTTTGGGGATCGTAAGTGCTATACAGGCATCAATTGTTATTATCTCTAGAGCAATATTTCTCTAAGGTTCAGTTTCTTACTGAGATCAGTTAATTCAACTACTTTAAAATGTGGAAAAGGAATTGAAAATTTGGAAACTAAGAAATCGTTCAAAGCCTTGAATTCTCCTAAGGGTATTGAATGTCAACAAAG
Organism: Potorous gilbertii; assembly: GCA_028658325.1. Taxonomy (NCBI): domain Eukaryota; kingdom Metazoa; phylum Chordata; class Mammalia; order Diprotodontia; family Potoroidae; genus Potorous; species Potorous gilbertii. The sequence goes on from CM053769.1 coordinate 481,791,763, forward strand.
TACTAAGGATTTTTTTATTGAATTTTCTCTGGCCAACATTATAGTATTGTCCTCTGGCCCTTTTTTATTTAGTACTGGCTTCTCCAACTTTGGAAGACTGAGAATGTCTCAAGAAAAGGAAGCACAAATTTACAGAGACATATATATCTAATTTATTCATTCTTATCAATAGTATTTACCCTATTTGTCTTACTTTATCATTAAAGGACAAATAGTGCAGTTCTATTTTCAGACAAATTTTTTCCCAATATTATGTTTAATTTTTTTTTTATCAGATCTATGATTTCATTGGTATAGAAAACTCCTGGCAAATAAACTCTCTCTATCAATGGGCCCAGAATTTATCTTTTAACTCATAATCTTAGAGAGATTTTCCAACAATGCACATATATAACCCATATAGAGCTGCACTTGTAAAATATATACCTAAAACACACTTGTACAGTCTTATTCAAATGTAAAAGATTGTCACTATGTGAAAAGATCTCATTTACCATAGAAATAACACTGGATTTGTATTCAGAGGATGTATGTTCAAGTCTTCTCCGTCCTTGCTTTATCCGTTCTAAAGGTATCATTATGTGTAGGTTTTTAATCTTCAATTCTGTTCAACGATATTATTACAGTAACACTACTCATCTCACAAGGTTGTTAGGAAGAAAATGACTCTCAAGTGGAGGAATGACAAAAATGTGAGCTATTGTTCTTTAGTTCATTATGGTTATTTCACTAATAGGCTACTACAACATTTTTAGGAGACAGTAAAACTTATTAAATTTTTTTTTTCCGGAGATTTAATCCACCACACCCTACAATATTTATCTCACCTTTTAGCCTATGACCGGTATGATAGACCTTAGGTGCATGTGGTCCCTGCCTCAGAAAAAAATATATATACTTATAGTCATTGGAAGCCCCCAACTAGGATAACTCAGTGGTTTAGTTTTCTGCTCCAATTTAATTTTTCTTTGTCTCTAACTTATTCCTGGCATCCCTCTTTGAGGCTAGGTTAGGCTATAGAAAGTAGTTACTCTAAAAGAAGTGATCAGACTTCATGACAGTACTGTTTCTGTGCAAGCATAGGGAAGAAAACTTATAAAAAGAGCAGACTTCCTTTTTAAAAGAACCTCACTTAGTTCGGGAAGAGGTAAGTACAACACGTAATTTCAGCCCAAACTCTCTGTTACAAGATGCCTACAAAGACAACCCACCCACACCTTCTTTGGTACAGCTCTATCCTCTTTCATTTTCTTATTTCTGTCTATTTTAGCTTCTGTTCCACTAATGCTTGTCAACCTGTCTTGTTAACTCCTCAGTGGGGCTACAGATTCCATCTCCTCACCTCTTTGTGATCTCCCATCTTATGTGTGTTTTTGATGAAAATCCCAGATGTGAACAAGTGCACTTTCTGGCTCATAGACTGTGATAATTCAAATGGAATAGAAAAAAAAATCAAACCACCCCCAAGTGTATGTATGTATACGCATATGTATATAAATGCGTATATACATGCATATGTTGTTAAAGTCGGGCTCTGCTTGCAGGTTGGAGGGCATACTGCCTCAAATTACTGTGTTCAGATACTTCCAGGGACCTGTAAATTTTCATTTCTTCCAAGGTGGCATGATCTAAATACAAGTATTTACTACTCTTCTGGCCTGTCTCTTGTCTGTGGGTGACTGACCACAAGCACTCTTTTTTGCTCTGAAACTGTAAAGGGGTACCCCTTCTATTGTGGCTGCAAGCTCTGCTATACAATGCTCCTATTCACCTTGGGACTGAACCAGGACTGTGATCCAGAACCTAGTAAGTGCAAACAACAGAGTACTACTTCAGTGTTAGCAAAAAGACCCTTGTTATCTCTTTCTGACTAGTCATTTGACCCTCTTACCATGGTCTGGGCTGAGAGCTCTGGAAGCAACTAGTGCCACTGCCAATTCATTGGTTTCCGAAGGCCTGCTCCTTGTTGCTGTGGCCTAGGCTGTGCTGGTGCAGCCTGTCCTGAAGTTTGAGACAGCGAGCCCTTCACCCTGGAAAAAGAGCTCTAATTTAACAAAGAGCTAAAAGTCAACTAATAAGCTGGGGAAATGAACAAACAGCCAAAAAAAAAATTCTTACTATAGAAAGTTAGTATGGTGACAAAGTAGACCAAAAGACACACTCAGAAGAAGATGCCAACAAAGCCAAAGCTCCTACATTCAAAGCTTCCAAGAAAAAATGTTAATTGATCTCAGGTCATGGAAGAGCTCAAAAAGGATTTTGAAAATCAAGTAAAAAAGGCAGAGGAAAAATTCTTAAAAAGAAATAAGAGGGATGCAAGAGAATCATGAAAAAGTCAACAGCTTGGAAAAGGAGACATAAAAAAAATTACTGAAGAAAATAACACCTTAAAACACAGACTATGTATGCCAAATGGCAGAAAAGGTCTACAAAACAAATGAAGAGCAAAATGCCTTAAAAATCAGACCTGTCCAAATAGAGGAGGTACTAAAGCTTAGTGAAGAAAATAGTTCCTTAAAAATTGGAATGGAACAAATGTAAGGTATTGACTTAAAGAGAAATCAAGAAAAAATAAAACAAAACAAAAAGATTGAAAAAAATAGAACAAAATGTGAAATATCTTTTTGGACAAAAACAATGGACCTGGAAAATAGATCCAGGATAGACTATGTAAAAATTATTGCACTACCTGAAATGCATGATTAAAAAAAACAAAATGCCTAGACATCATCTTCTAGGTAGTTATCAAGGAAAATTGCCCAGATATTCTTGAACCAGAGGGTAAAATAGAAATTGAAAGAATTCACCAATTACTCTACTATATCATCACAAGGACTATATTGAAACAGAAATGCAGAAAACAGCTAACTCAGCCCTCCTATTTTAAAAGAGCTGAAGCCCAGAGACAAGAAAAAGGATGATGCTCAAAGTTACATTAAGGCAGAAAGTCACAATTCAAACTCAGATCTTCTGTCTCCACATTAACATAAGACTGAGACATTTTATATTGGCACCAAGTTTCAGAAACATTTTGCAAAATCCTTAAGCAGAGGAAGACGATCAATATCAAAAATGACCTCAAAACATGACGTATGAGTTGAGGGGGAGAAATGAATCCTTAATTTAGCAAAGGAAATAAAGACTTAGTGGGGAAAAGAATAGGCCATTTGGGCATTGTTAGTGTTTTAACAGGGGAGCATGGTACAGAAGAAAAAATATGGAAACTAGATTCAAGAAATAAGGATCAGAATCTTGCTTTGGTCATTTAGCATTTGCATGACCGTAGGCAAATGTCTTAGTTTTAACATGGGTAAAATTGAGATAATATTTATTTGTAGCACCTACCTCATAAGACTAAAGTAGAAAAAGTATTATGTTACAGCTTTAAATGGAAATGTTTAAATATCATAGAATGGAGAGGATAGAACTAGGAGAAAGGTATGGAGAGCCAGATTTTTCATTTAATATAAGGAAAGAAACTTGTTAACCATGAGAGCCATCCCAAAGTTGAATGAACCTTCTCAGGAGAGAGTTAGCTGGTGGTGATCAGTCACAGAAGACTGACTAGCCACCCATCAAGGATATTTAAAAAAAAAGATTCCTAATCAACTCTAGAGGAAATCAAATTATCTCTGAGGATTGCTACACGATCTTAATACCTTAGATTTGAGCAATAAATTTTGTCCTCTACCTCAGGGGAGACAAACTCAAATAGAAATGGGGCCACTAAAGCATCCGTAAGGATCTACATGGGCCACATATCAACTTAGAGAATCACATATTAATATTATCCTTGTTTTTATTATATTTTTTAAATTTGTATTAAAATATATACTAACTATATTTTAAATTGGTTTGGGCTACACTCTGAAGTTCTGTGAATGAAGCACCCTGGATGTTTGATACCTCTGCTCTCCATCATTTAACAAATAACCTCATAGTGTATACTGGGATTACATATACAATTGGTTCCTTTAATCAACTGATCCATAATTATACATTAAGGATTTATAATATTATGTGTCAGGTACTTTACTGGGCACTGATGATACAAAGCCAAAAATGAAACAGTCTATGACCCAAGGAGTTAATGTTCTTTAGAGAGAGACAAGTTATATGTATATAAAAATACATTTACATACATACATACATACATATATATACATATATATTTTGGTATACACACATATATACATATAAGATAATGTATTAATAAAAATAAGTATTTTATTAATCTTAAAAAGTTGTGTGATCAATAAAATCATTACATAGAAGACTTCTCAGCTTTTCAATTTTCCTTTACCAAATCATCATCTACATAATATCCCCTAAATTTGAGTGTTTGTTGGGGCTCTGTCTTGAGCTGCCTTTTCTTCTGTCTTCATTTTCTTTTGTTGATTTCATCATCTCCCATGTGTTTAATTATCATTTTCATGTAGATGACCCCTAAATCACTATATCCAAACATAATCTCTATAATCTCTCTCCTGAGTTTCAGACTCGCTCCACTAACTAGCTTTTAAACATTTCTAACTTTATGTTCCCAGACATCTCAAAACACAAGTCCAAAGCAGAACTCATTATCAACCTCCAAAGGCACTTCTCTAATAAACTTCTACTTTAATATCAAGGATAGTCTCATTCTTCTAGTGTCCCAGGCCTTAAACCTCAATGTCATCTTAGATCTTCCACTCTCAGTAACTCCCCATACAGAACCAGTTAAAAAACTTGTGATTTCTCTCTCAACTGCATCTTTCACCTATTCCCCCTTCTCTGATCTTATGTATTCATCACTGTTATTCAAGATCTCATGACCTCTTGCCTTGGCTATTCTAATGAATTTATTTTTGGTTTCTGACTCAAGTGGTTCCACTCCACTTGTTCCAAATCACAAAAGTGATTTCCTAAAGTACAGTTTAGAGCATGTTCCTTCATTAGGCCTATTTAATAAAATGACTCTTTATTCCTGCAACTATCAAATAAATGTTATAATTGTTGTCATGGTTATTGGTATTTTAAAGCCATTTACAACCTGATCCCAAACAGTCATTCAAGCCTTATGACTCCACTATTCCCCTTCATACCCTCTACACTCCAGTCAATCTGGCTTCCTTACTGTTGCTGAGAAAAGACTGAGAAGGGGCAGGCTGGGAGTCTTCCATCTGTGCCAGAAGTCTCTCACTGCCTGTTGCAACCTCATAGCCAGAATCCTCACTTTAAAATACTTCAGACTTCATTAGCACCTTGTACTGTCCTCCTGCTGGGTGCAGAATGTTCCACAAGCAGTCAGACATCTTCCATCTGCCTTAAAGCAACCATTTCCATCTGTGCCAGGACAAGGCACCTTCAACCTCCTGCTGCCAGCCCAGTCTCCCAACTTGAATGTGGAGAATTTCCTGTGCAAAGAAAAACACCTATCCTTTGACTTCAGGCCTCCCATCTCCTGAATCACCTGTCCTTTGATGATAGAAAACTGGCAGACTTCCCTCAAAAATTAACATTTTCACACCTGATCTAAACCTTCATATTCCAGTGACTCTGAACCCCTGCAAACTTCATTCCACACCTCCTACCATTTGATGCCCATCACCCTTAACCCTTCCAATATTTCATCCTAACTCTATCCAGACCTTCCACTGTGCTGTTTGCAATGCCTGCTTCACAGGAAAGAAATCCCCCTTCATTTCATATCATTTCCTCTCCAACTCCTTCCATCTACCAATTCTTACTGCAACTTGTCTTCTTCCTGATGATACAACCTCCTTGACCTAGTACGTTTTTTCTAGTCATCTAATATTTACAGTACCTTCACTTATTTTCCTTGATTTATCGACCAAGGCAAGGGAATTGAAATATTCCTTGTTTGACCCTTTGGTAAACCACTTCATCCCTATATGTCCTCTTCTCTTGAATCCCTGATCCTCTTATCATATCACCACTTACAACTAGCCAATTAGATCACTCTCACCAATCATCATCTTTGGTCCTATATATATATATGGGGGGCGGTATTTGTGTGTGTGTGTATGTGTGTGTGTTTATGCTGCTGAACAAGGATTGGGAAAATCACACAACCATTCAGATTGGGTAGACCAACATTTTTTTCTTTTGTTGAATAGTCATGTCTGACTTTTCGTGACTCCATTTGGTGTTTTCTTGACAGATACTGGAGTGGTTTGCCATTTCCTTCATCAGTTCATTTTTAGAGATGAGGAAGTAAGGCAAATAAAGTGACTTGCCCAGGGTAAAAAAGCCAGATATGAACTGATGAAGATGAGTTTTCTTGATCCCAAAACTAGTGCTGTACCACCACTGTACCATCTATCTGGAGGCATAAATTTGTGTTACATAACCTCAAATAGACCCTCACTGCTGTAAAGCAATCCTACTATACCTCCCTTGTCAACTCATTATCACAGTCTCCATAGTGGTTTATCCAAACTTTTTCATCCCTTCTAAAAGCTCCCATGGTCCCCCTATTCCCACTTAGTTGAGAACCTCATATTATATTTTATCCCTCTACTGGGTCAAGTAAACCCATTCCTTTCCATCTCTGCTAAGAGATTTCCCTCTCCATTACTACCACTCTTTCATTTATGTTCAATCTCTACATGTTTATTGGATAATCTCTTGCTGCCTACAAATATGCCTTACCCTGAAAAATCCCTCATTTGATGCCTTTATCCCAAACAGCTATTGTCTTAGACCTCTTCTGCCTCTTTGTACCCATGCTTTTTTTTTAAGTCTATCTACAATAGGTGTCTCCACTTTCTTCTTCTCAATATTTTCTTAACCTTTTACAGTCTGGCTTTGGACTTTATGATTCCACTGAGACTGTTTTCTCCAGTGTTAATAACGATCTATTTGTCAAATTCAGTGCCATTTACCAATCCTCATTCTCCTTGACCTCAGGTAGCCTTTGATCCTGTTGATAACTCCTCCATGATATTCTCTTCTCTCCAGGTTTTTAGGACACTGCTCTTTTCTGGTTCTCATATTACCTGTGTGATCATACTTCCCTGTCTCCTTTGCTGGATCCTATTCCATAGTGTGCTATCTAATCATAGGTGTCCCTCAGGATTCAGTCATGGGCCTTCTCTTCTCCCCACATACTGCTTCATTTCTTGATTTCATCAGATCCCAGGGATTTAATGACCATTTCCATGCTGATGATTCTCAGATCTATCTAACCTGCCCCAAACTTTCTACTGACCTTAAAATGGATGTTCAGTAGACATCTGATATACCGTATGTTCAAAATAGAATTCATTATCTTTTACCAAAACCCAGTCCCCTCCTACCTTCTCTATTACTGTAGAAAGCAAAATAATTTTTTCAGTCCCTTTGGGCTCACAACCTAGAAGTCATCCTGCATTTCTTACTATCTCTTAATCCCCTCCCCATATCCAAACTGTTTTTAGGGCCTGACATTTTTACCTTTGAAGCATGTCTTTAACACACCCCCTTCTCATCACTGACATTGCTAACAATCTAGCCAAGCCTTCATCACATTATGCCTGGATTATTGGTGGGTCTGCCAGCCTCAGGTCTCTGCCCACTTCAATTTATGCTCCATTGAGCCACTAGATTGATTTTCCTGAAGAGCTCATCAGATCAATTCACTCCCCTTCCCTCCCCATACCATTTTCACTACTCAATAAACTTCAGTGACTTCCTATTGATTCTAGGATCAAATACAACATGTTCTTTTGCAAGTTCAAAGTCCTTCATAACCTAGCTTTTTCCTACATTGTTACTTTTCATACATCTTAGTCCCTACCATGTACTCTTCTATACAGTGACACTTGTCTCCTACCAGTTCTGTAAACGAGACAGTCCATCTCCCCTATCCACTGTGGACGTTTTCTCTGGCTGTTCCCCATGCCTGGGATGCTCTACTTCTTCTAATCTGACTACTGACCTCCCTGGTTTCTTAAAGTTCCTATTAAGACCTATCTTATACAGTTAGTCTTACCCAATCCCTTAATTCCAGTGATTTCCCTCTATTAATTATTTGTTCCATATATTCTAGATATAGTTTGCTCTGTGTATGCTAATTTACATGTTTTCCTCTCCATTAAAATTTAAGTTCCTTGAGGACAAGGATTAAATTTGTCCCCCTCCCCCTTATATCTCCAGTCCTTGGGTACTTAATAAATGTTTATCAATTGATTGATTGTTGGTCCTTCACAATTACCTACCTCTCCTTTTCATTCCTTTTCTCTGTCAGTATCTCATGTCTGAAATATACTTCCTACTTGACTATAGCTATTAAAATCCACAGTTTCTTTCAAGGCTCATCTCAACTATCTCCTTCTCTGTGAGGCCATTCTCAAAACCCCAACTTTGAGTATATTTCCACCCAAAATTGTCTCACATGTATTTTGTAACAATTTTATCTACATGTACTATTTACCTTTGCTGGACTGTAGGCATCTTGGGAGTATTTTTTCATAATCATTTCTCCAATACCTGGCCCGTTGTTGGTATTAAATAAATGCTTGTTGATTACTTGGTGAAGGATAAAAGGGAACACTTAAACTCTGTCTAAGAGGTAGAGGCCAGTAGGAGGGGAGAGGAAGTATCTTCTGGAGGAATAGTACAATATGGTCAAACTCTGCTTCAGGAAAATTTCATTTTCCCAAGGAAAAATGGATCACAGTAGCAAAAAATTGGGGGGGAGGAAGGAGACAAATTAAAAAGCAAATTTGAAAGACAGTTGCAATTGTCTACACAAGAGATAATAAAGGCCTAAACTAGGAAGGGAGCCACGTGAGTACAGATAAGGGGATGAATTGGGGGAGAAAGGGGCAAGCATTTATTAAGGACCTACAATGACCAGGCACTGTACTAAATGCTTTATAAATATCATGTCCTTTGTTCCACATAATAACCCTATGAAATAGGTGATATCATTCGCTCTATTTTACAGTTGAGGAAAAAGAGGCAGACAGAGGCTAAATGCCTTGACCAAGTTCATACAGCTAGTAAGGTCATATTTGAACTCAGTTCTCACTGACTTGATCCCTAACTCTCTATCCATGTTCCTTCATAAAAGCTTGAGAGATGATTCACTTTCCTATGTCTAATATAAAATAATGTCATAGTGAAAACTTCTTAATCACTCTTTCTCATCTCCATCACTGACACATAAGAATATGCAATCTAAGTGATTAGTAGTCTCAACAATAACAATCTCATGCTTTGTGGAGCTAGATTTCCATAAGGACTTGATTTATTCACTAGAGTTCAGTCATTTGACTTTGCAGTGAAGCTGAAATTGCAGTTATTTGGATCAGTGAAAGTTTGTGGCCTGTAAACCTCAACTCCAATTGGACCCTGGGGACTGAAGTTCTCCTGCAATTGAACTGAAAGGAAAGTGGATGTTTTGCATGGATGCATGAAAACAAATCTTGATTCTTCTAACTCTGGTTTGTTTCTCTGGAAAAAGGTTGGATGAGAAAAGAAGGCCAAGAAGGACTTAAGAAGGAGAAGGAGGAAATGGATGAAAAGGAAAGTAATTGTGAAGGACTGGAGGAGATCTGGGGGATTTAGGGGGGCGTTTTTACTTAGGTCAAAGTTGGGGAAAGAAAAGAGAGAGGATCAAAGAAGTCAGTCAATTACTACATGCAGTTAATATGTTGAGCACTGTGATCAATTAAGTAGGACCTAAAGAAGAAGAAAGAATCAAGCTGAAAGAGATGTATTTAAGGTGGAGAAGGATCTGAAGAGAAAGAGGAGAGAAGAAGAAAAAGAAGACGAAGAAGATGATGATGATGATGATGATGATGAGTATTTGTTTAGGACTTTAAGGTTTGAAAAGTACTTTACGTAAGTTATCTTCTTTGATCTTCACAATAATTCCAAGATAAAATGATTATTGTGCCTATTTCTCAAATAGTCAATAAATATTTATTAACCACTTATTATGTGCCAGGTACTACGCTAAGCACTGGAGATACAAATAAGATAAAGAAAGATGGTTCCTGCCCTCAAAGGTCTTACAATCTGATGGGAGAAAACAATAGAAAAAAGAAAGCTGAAAAAGTAGGAGGAACAGAACCTAGAAGTACCCAGAATTGGGTTCTGATATTCCTGAAGTCAAGACCAAACAGAGTTACTGATGCAAAATGAAGATTTAGTTACCTGGAAACTTCTGTATCATTAATAAAGAAAGGCTTTGGGAGGAGTTTATTGTACCTATATTGAGTTTTTCAATCAAATCAATTTGCAGATGAGAAAAATGAAGCTGAAAAAAATAATTAACTTCCCAAGGGTCACATAAGTAGTAAAGGTATGAGGCAGGATTTTGACTGGGCTTTCCACTGACTGTAGCCAAGCTCAGCCCTCTATCCACTTGACCATAATTGACTGATTGATTGATTGATTAAAGCAGGTAGAGGAAGAAGCGAAGGCACTGAAGAAGACAAGTCCATTTATAAAAGGTTCAAAAAGTATAAAACTAGGCAGAAGAACAGAAATTTGGATAAAAATTATAATGAGAGAATGTTGCTTCTTAGCTAATAATTACATTAGCTAATTTGTTAAATTCACTAAATGATAAACATGATTAACAAGTGATAAACATAAAGTCATATTGGGTTTAAAACAATCAATTGTTATGTACAGGATAAAGAAAGCATGTCTATGGGTAGCAGTTCATCTTTGAAAGACTTTTGGATTTCAGAGGACTTAAATTCCCTATATGTCCATGTGAAGTGGGAAAAAAATGAAATCTTAGGCTATACGATTAATAGAGACCTGATCCTAAAGTCTAGGGAGGTTACATCCCTGCTATCCTTTGTCATGATCAGATTACATTTGGAAAATTGCAATATCCCTGTATTAGATAATTTAATCAATAAGATAATTGATAACCTGGAGAATATTTAGAGGAGGGCAAAATGAACTAAGAAGGTCATTGACCTTATACCATAAATGATACTTAGGATGAAAGTGAATGGGATGTGAACTGTTTTCAAGTATTTTGAGGCACTATATATAGTAAGCACTTTTTTTTCTTTTAGTAAATTGTTGAATACATCTTTGTTTCACTACATTTTCCAATATATCCCTCCCCCTATACTTTCCCATAGCATAATACCTTATAAAATTTTTAAAAAGAAAAAAAATACAGGAATAAAATTAACCAATATATCAAAAAGTCTGTCTAAAGTCTGACACACAATGTTCTCCACTCATAGTCTCATTCCTCTGGAAAGGGTCGGGGATCTCTTTTCATATATCTTCTTTTGGGGCCATGCTTGGTCAGTTACAATAATGCAAGATGAGGCAGGACCATTGTTTCCCCAAGCAGTCATTTCCTTTTCAGATAGCAAAAAAAATATTAGGAATATTTTCTTTTATGCCAAATGTAATCTATCTTTGATGTAGCTTTTATACATCTCTCCAGTTCTATCTTCTGGGGCCAAGAAGGATCAGTCTAATCTTTCTTACACATGAGATTTCTGCATGTTTTAATGCTTGAATATGTTTATCATTTCTTCTCTATCTATTCTCCCTCTGCTTTTTAATTTTCTCTACTTCAGACTGAACATACCTAGTCCATTTACCTGTCTACATATATATCATGTTCCTCACCAAACTGCCTTTTTCTGGATGTGCTCCAGCTTGTCAAAATGGTTTTAAGAATGTATTACCTAAAACTGAACCACATGAGGTCTGAGCAGAACAAAGTATTTATTATTTTGTCCCTTGTTCTAGGCACTATATATGACTTAATGCATTCTCGTTTAGCATTAGTTTCTTTTGCCTGTCATTTCATATTGTTGACAAATCAATGTTATACTCATAATCTGCTATCAGTGATTTACAATTAACTATGAATTGAGAGAGCAGCTAGATGGTGCAGTGGATAGAGTACCAGGCCTAGAGTCAGGAAAACCTGAGTTCAAATACAGTCTCAGGCACTTGGATGATTAGTTAGTTATCATTTTTCATTCTTGAAGAGGACCAAAATGACATCATCATGATAAAGTGAAATTTTATTGTGTCTGAGTGTGGCTGATCAGATCAATATGAGCTTGGAATGCTCTACAACAGGTTGGGTGCAGATAGTCCATGTGAATATTTAGGGTGGATACTCCAAATTTGCACATACTACATTTACTTTGTGCTGTCTCAATTCTGCTTTGCTCATAGAGCACAGCACCCTTTCTGATGTGGGCATGCCAAGCTGAGAGGTCCTGTGACATGTTGCACAGTCAAATCTAAAGTTCTTAAGAGAGATCTTGAGAGTGTCCTTGTATCACTTCTTCTGACCACCATATGATTGCCTGTCCCATCTGAATTCTCCATAAAATGTGTGTGTGTGTGTGTATGTGTTCATCCTTTGTTGCCAAAGAAGACCATGCCATCAGAGAAATAATGACATGGCTTGCACTTGACTTTGTTTTGAGTGAAGGAGAGTTGTCCAGGTCACCAGTCTCACTTCTCCTCCGTATCTATCTGAGTCCAGTGACCAGATATTCATCAGGATGACTGGAGACAACCCAGAATGAGGCAATTGGGGTTAAGTGACTTGCCCAAGGCTAGTGAGTGTCAAGTGTCTGAGGTGAGATTTGAACTCAGGTCCTCCTGACTGCTTCACTGGTGATCTATCCACTGTACCACCTAGCTGCCCCTCTCCATAAAATAATGTTTTTGGCAAGCATGCATTTTTCATGCAAATAACATGACAAGCCTATCAGAGTTGTGCTCTCTGAAGCATAGTTTGATTGCTTGGCAGTTCAGCTCAAGCAAAAACTTCAGTGTCTGGTACCTTACCCTGCCAGCTGATCCTCAGAATCTTCTTAAGCCAGTTCAAATGGAAGTGATTCAATTTCTTGGCATGATGCTGCAGACACGAAGTCTGCACAATGGTTCCGTAGACCTTCAGTGTGGCCGTCAGTCTAGTACTCTCTTCTCTCCTAAACTTTTCTTCAGGGTCTCCCAAACAATGAGGTAGCTCTGGCAATGTGTGCATCAACCTCATTGTCAATGTGCACATTCCTGGAAAGTACGCTACCAAGATAAGTAAACTTATCCACAGCATTCAAAACTTTTCCATTTGTTGTAACTGATTGTTCCATGCATGGATGGTGTGGTGGTGACTGATGGAGCACCTGTGTTTTCTTGGTGTTAATTATTAGGCCAAAATTAGCACAGGCAGCAGAGAATTGATCCATACTTTGTTGCATCTCAGCTTCAGAGGCTGCATTGAGTGCACAGTCATTTGCAAACAGAAACTCATGCACCAACACTCCCTTTACTTTGGTCTTCTCTTACAGTTTTTTCAAATTGAAGAACTTACCATCAATATGGTAGTTGACCTTGATGATGTGTTCATCCTCACTGAAAGCATTTGGTAGCATGGCTGAAAACTTCAGGGAGGATCAGTGCCTCAGGCACTTACTAGCTATGTGAATCTGGGCTCGACTCTTACCCTGTTTGTCTCACTTTCCTGATGTATAAAATGAGCTGGAGAAAGAAACGGCAAGCCACTCCCTTATCTTTGCCAAGAAACCCTAAGTGGCATCATGAAGAATTGGCCATAACTAGAATGACTCGATGACAACAAAATGAATTTAGAAGGATCACAAGATAGTGCAATGCACAGAGATGTCGTGGGGTTTAGCCCTCACAAAGCATGAATGTCCTCTATAATCTCCCTGGCAAACAGTTATCCTATCAACCAAATAGAATAAGGATAACTCTCTATTACATTTCCCCATTTATTTAATCACCAAATTCTGCTATATTTTTTTTCTTTTTCTCTAGATCTCCCTTGCCTTTGTTACCTCTTTTCTAATTCTACCACTGCCATCCTAGTCCAGGCTCTGTCCCTTCCTACAGGAGCTAATGTAGTATCATTCTAACTCATTCCCTTTCCAAACTCTTCCCTTTCCTAACTCTTCCCTTTCCAAAACACATATTTTGCCTCTGATTACTATGTGCAAGACTGTGGTCAAAACATCTACCCTCCATGAGCCTCAGTTTCTTATCTCTAAATGGAGGGGAGTGACTAAATATTTCTAGCTCAAAGGTATCTTTTAGCTTTATTAAAGTTCATAATAAGGCTGCTATTTAAAAAAAAATAACAAGCATTTTTCTCTTCCTCATAACTCTCCTCCTTACTGGAAAACAACAATAACCAAAACAAAAAAAAACCTCTTCTATAAAATATGCATAGTCCAATAAGACAAAATTTCCACATTGACAGTATCCAAAACATATGTACCTATTTTTTGCATATTTAGTCTTCTCACTTGGAAGTTCATAACACCCATCACAGCCATGAATATTGCACCACAATTCTAAATCATGAACTCCAATAGACTCTCCACATGGAGGATGGAATCAAAACATTGATTCAGACACCAGAAAGCCAAATCCATTATAGTAACAAAAATCTATACACAATAACAAAACAGAGGATATAGTATTTAATAAATTATTGTTTCCTTACTCTTTCTTCCTTTCTCCTTCCTATCTATTCCTTCCTTCCTATCTTCTTTTGTCTTCCATATTTCCTCTGAAATTGTCTTTTATCATAATTTCTAGTATTTTTTTATCTTAAATACACTGTATAGAAGTTATCATGACCTCCTACAATGTAAAGAATGAAAAATATAACTTTGGCCTGCCATCCAACTCCATTCATCATCAATACTTACTTTGCCAATAGTTTTGCATCTTTAGGTTTATTTCTTATTATGACTTAAACTGATATATCTCCATTAAGGGAATATATACAAGGACTATCCAAGGATCCTTGAAATCAGACCAAGTTTAAAACTTTTGACATCTACCTGATTGATCCAGTTTTAGTCATTATGCGATATACACAGAATATCATACATCATATATTTTAATTTATATACTATTCATATGCATGATTATATATATATATATATATATATGCATAACTTATATGCATGCACATGGATGTTTGTTTCAATAGGAAGCTGAGCTCTCAAAAATAACTTGATGGAACGTAAATCAGAAAACCTAAGGTGGAATCCCAACTTTTCCTCTTTCTCTGTGACTTTGGCTAAATTGATTAACTCTTCTGATCTTTAACTTCTTCATCAGCAAAGTAGGATGCCTAGATGACATTGCCTCCTAGATTTCTTCCAACTGGATATCAGTGACTTCATTTGAAATACTAAATAAAAGTTCTGGTCATTGATTTGTACTATTGAGGTCCTGTATTGGGGAATTTTATTTTGTCTAGTGGTTACCACTGCCAAGTAATAATCAAGTAGGAACACTGAGTTCATCAATGTCAACCTTTGCATTCCCTCCTTCCCTAAGAGCAGACAACTTGGGACTTGACTCCACAGAAAACTGGAGAAAGTACATTATAATACATTGGCTATGTCATATATCCTACTAAATATCTCTCCAGTATCTGTGTATCTATCAATGTCTTTGATAACATCAATGTGTTCCTCACAAGTTTGTTGGAAAAAGAATGTACTTTAAGGAATAAAGCACTAACAAAATGTAAATTATCATCATAATCATTAATTATGATTTCATGTTTCCACCTTAGTGATGAACCAAACTGTGGGAAATGTTTGTAAGTGGTGACACAACAGAAGGACTTGAGAGAGATTATATTGGCTAATGGTCATTTAAATTAGGTTTCTAGTAGAAATGCTTAAGGATTCAATTTTCTGATTCATTTCCTAGATAATTATACAAATAACAAATCAAATAAGGAAAAACAGAATCATCATTGGATAAATATGCAATGATCCTCTGGGCAGTTGACAGATCAGAACCAAAAATTGTGACCTTTAAAAAACAACACATTTCAGTTCATATGCATATAAATTGTCCACAAACAGGGTGTCCATTTAGAAAACTTATGATGAAGCAAAAGATAATTAAGGATAGAGGTAAAGTGGCTGCTTGGACTGTATTTCTTCCCCTTTGATGAGACTCAATTCAATACTAAGTGGAGAATTTGGTTTTTTTTGGGGGGGTGTCAGAAAGATCTGAGTTCAACTTTCTTAGTCACTTAGTCATCTGGTTCACCTTGGACCACTTAACTTTATTCATCTTTAGGTTATCCTCCTATAAAATGTGACAATAAGAGTACTAACTTCTCAGTATTATTATGAGAAAAAAATGAGGCATATTTGTAAAGTGCTTTAAAACACATATAAGTGCTGTACACCTACTATGTACAAGAAGAATCATGTCATAGTGGATAGAGGATCAGCTTTTACAACCAGAGGATATGAATTCAAGTACTACCCAATTCTAACTCTGAGGCAGGTTCTACACATTATGCCAAACCACAGATATGTAGATAAATATCATGCACAGTGGGACGTGATGAAAATAAAGACACTGACTAGGAAATATCACCTAGGAAAATTTGAGGATCATCTCAGGTCAAATCTGGTCTTTAATCTAAAGAACAAGGTAAGTCATGGGATGAAGGGAAGGGAACTGCCTTTAAAGAAATTCATAGAAGATTTATTTGTAAACAACCAATTTATTAACTTATGAGAGTAAGTTACAGTCAGACTAGTAATATCTAGACCATTTTCCTGGTGGGGTGTCCAGGTACCCCAAAAGCTGAATTTCAATCATTTGCTCATATTTCTGGACAGTGGATCACTTTCCCACAATATTTCTATGAGACAGGAAGTATAAAAAAGCAGTATTACCTTCATTTCATAGGTGACCAACCAAAGTCTCAGAGAAGAATCATAGCTTGCCCAGAATGTCACAATGAGCAAGCCCCAGAGATAGTGCTTCAAACTATGTTCTCCAAAGTTAACTCAGAACTTATTTTATGAACATGAGAGAAGAGTACTGGAGCAGTTGAAGGAATAGTTCAATTAGGTTGCCTGGAGATTATCTCTATTTCACTCTGGAATAATTCTTCCTAATGCCTGGATGGGGCATCTAGGTGGCACAATGGTTAGAGTGTTGTGCCAGGAGTTATGAAGACTCATCTTCCTAAGTTTAAACTTGATTTTAGATACTTACTAGCCATGTGACCTTGAGAAAATCTCTTAACCTTGTTTGCCTCAGTTTTCTCATCTATAAAATGAACTTGAGAGGGAAATCGGAAACTACTTCAGTATTTTTTATCAAGCAAATGGGATCGTGAACTGAAAAACGATGGAATATCAACAATTTCTGAATACTGTGTCTTTCTCCTTTGGGCAGTGCTAGGAAAATATTGACAAGTTCTTATTCCTTGTCCTTTTTCTAGACATCTTATTCAACATTACCTTTTTATGATAGCCATATTAACTTGGACATGCTGCAATAGAATTGAGAAGATCACAGTTTATTTTCCTTAGTTACACTTCACATTGGCATCTCTTGGAGGGAATTTCAGTAAACATTCACATCTCATCAACAACCGATTTATATGCCATCTCTTAGGAAATAACAATTGTAACTGGTAAATCTCATCCATGTTGTATTGACTTTAGTGGTCATGCTCAGTTACAAAGATACCTCACTGGGCTATTGCCTCTATTGATGGAGGATTGGAATCAGTCAAGAAGAGTTGGATGTACCTGGGAGGATGAATCAGCTAGGCATGTCTTAGACACTCAAATTTGCTGTTGGGTATATTCTGTGTCCTGGTGCCTAAATAGCACAAGACTTAACAGGGAACCAATAAGATCCCCAAGGAAATACAGATATGTGAGATGAACTTCAGAATGGCATACTGTCTCTAGATATGCAGCAGTCAAGGTCACAGAAAAACAACCCTCAGGGACCTCAGGAGAGGAAAGACTTGTATTACCACTGCTAAGTCATTGTAAATGGCAGAATAGGTGGCAGAATAGATAGAGTGCAGGGCCTAGAGTCAAAAAGACTTGAGTTCAAATGCTTACTTACATACTTACTATCTGTCTGACTCTGGACAAGGGTAATGATAATTTAAATAGGAAGATCTTTCCCATTCATTAATAGTCCTATGTGACCTGCCTGGGTCATGGAAGCCCAAGTCACATGCAGCTTGTGGTGGGAGGAGTTTGCTGAATGGATAGAACAGGTAAGGTAAATAGGAAGAGGAAGAGCTAGAACAGAGCTGAGAGGAAATTGATGAGTCTAGTCAGAGCTAGGAAGGATGCAAGCAAGTAGGCTGCTGGCTAGCATGAGTGAAAGTGACTGTTACGATTTTGTTCAAGGGAGCTGGTTTGTGGGAAGCCTAGTAGGGGGAAGGCTTGGGGATGGTGTTGTCCTCTACATTGTTATTGTGTATAGATTTTTGTTATTATGATGGATTTGACTTTCTGGTGTCTGAATCAATATTTTGGTTCTGTCTTCCACGTGGAGAGTCTGTTGTATTTCATGATTCAGAATTGTGCCACGATATTCATGGCCACGTGGGCACTGTACATATTGGATTGACACTACAGCAAGTCTCTCCACCCTGTTTGCCTCAGTTTCTAGTTGTGTAAAATGAGCTAGAAAAGAAAATCACAAACCATTCCAGGATCTTTCCCAAGAAAACCCTAAATGGGGTCATAACTTGTCTGATATGATTGAAAAGAAATGGAACACCAAAAGCCACTATAAATATCTTGGAGATTTGCCTGTTGGTTATTTTTTTTTGCCTTCTTTTGTACTCCCTGTACCTCACACGAGGTTTTTGTCTGTACTGATACCAGTGTTATGCTGGATTATGTACCTATTTCTGATATTCTAAATGTGGGTGGAACCTCCAATACTTGTTGTTTTCCCAATTAGAATGTGAGGTCCTTGAGAGTTGGAGTTAGTCTATAACTAAATTCTTAAATTCTAACTGCCTGATAAATAGCAGGCTTTTAATACATAGTTTCTGATTAATAGAATGGCTTTCCATTTCCTGTTGTATTCTTGTTTTCTCTCCATTTGAAGATCATATTTCCTTGGTAGAGCAGAAAAGCTAAGTAAAATTGCTACATCCATCAACCTACTATACTGATCAACAGTTTTCTTACAGATAAATCTCACTAATGAATATTGGGAAGAAAAAAGATGACATATATAAATGAAACTGTGTTAAAGTCTTTTTATGAGAACAGTATTACTCTGATGCCCAAAAAGGGAGAGACAAAGAAGAAAAAGTACTGTTGAAAAATCTTACTAAAGAATGTTCATTTTCAAAGAAAATAAAATTCTTGTAGTGTAAGTTCAGAAATTTGTTCAAAATAGTTCATTCTATCTGATCCTGATCCATCACAAAATACAAGGATAGCTCAAAATTAGCCACCAAAACAGCATAATTGATCATATAAATACAAGGGTGGGATTGATTAACTCAATCAATAAATCTTCCACTGTAATTGAAGTAATTAACAACAGCACTCCTTGGTATATTATCATATGAAAACACAACTCTTGAACATTCAGTAAACCTAAAGACATTGTACTAAGTGCAAAGAATATAGTTAATCAAGTTAGAAAAGAGTAGAATAATTTTAATCATCAGATGAAATTAAATGAAGCTATACTGGAAGTTTATTAGGATTGGTTGGGAAGGCCAAGTCATTGCATGTGGGGCTTGAAGAAAATGTTCAACTATTTGGGATTCCAGAATCCAAATAGCAGGATGAATTGAAGAGCTCAACTCCAGGCAATCCCCTGAGAGGGACTCTTTTGTGAGGAAGAAGAGCCTCACCCCACCCCCTTTCTCTTCTGCTTGACCAAATGATGACTTTGTAAATTTCAAAGGGCTGAAGAACTTAGACTTCTTGTTAGCATTCTTGTGGTATCTGCAGAAAATCATTAGTCTATGATAGTATCTGCTTTGGGAACCAAAAGGTAAACTAAATTCATTAAAGTAAGGCACTTTAAGGATACCATCACTACACTGCACTATAGCCAGGGGAACTTAATGTGGTCCCCAAGAAGAGGGGGAAATGATTTACAGTCAAAGGATTCCTAAGACTGAGGAGCTATGAGTCACTTTGTCACAAGGCCTTTATGAACTGGGGCATTCTTTTACCTGGGCTCTATAGATATATGTCAGAAAATATGTAACTTTTTTTTTTAAGGGATGAATGTGTTATATCAACTCTTATTACTATACTACATTGATTAATACTTCTAACTAAAAGTTAATTAAATTTTTTCTGGTTAATTGATATCAACTGATGATCATGGAAAAAACATAATGGTAGCACATCAAGAGGCAAAGAATTATAAAGTTAGAAAGCTACTTCCCTCACCTCTCAGAGCTATCCCTAGAACATGAAAGGCAAAGAAGTCACCTTCTGGGGATCCATTCTGCCAGTAAGAATCAGGGTTCGAGAGTAACTCCAAAGCAAGTGCTACATAAATAATAATTTTAAAAATCTACATGATTAGTTTAATAAGTGTAAAAAAAACTTTGACAAAAAGTGTAGCACTCATTTCTGTTAGTTCTTTAAGCATAAATATAAAAGATCTATGTTTTAATATGATCTAAAGTATGTGTGTAAAATCCATAAATAATACTATTTACAATGGATTAAAACTGGAACATTTCCAGGTATAAATAGGGATTAAAAAAAGAAGAATGCCTTCTTTTACCACCATTCCTTGGTATAGATCTAGGTAGAGTGGACATAAAATAAGGGAAGAAACTGAGATAGAAAAACATCTTGATTTGAAGGTACCATGATGATTTATTACAAAAAGAAAATGTTACTGAGATGATTAATAGATTTGTTGAGATAGCAGCATGCAAAATAAATACCCAAAACAATCAAAATTATCATAAAGTACTAATAAAATAGTAGGAGAAAGCATAATAAAATGATTTTCATTTAAAAATTAGAGAAGATATAAAATATTTGAGAAGGGATGACTACATGAAACATTCTCCAATCACAATAGTAAGATATGCAAAATAAATAATTCTCTAATTTCACCTCACAACTCACAAATTGACAAAGAAGGCAAAGAATGGTAATAGCTGGTCTTGATGCAGTTCTGACAAGATACAGTCATGGAGGTATTCTTGTACAGTTGTGAAGTGGTGCAATGATTCTGAATTTCAATATGAGACTGTGAAAGAAGCCACTTAGTTCTTCATATACCTTACTTGAAAATCCTAATAATGATGATTATGAAAATTATAGTAAGAGCCATCATTTATATAGCACTTTGAAATTTGCAAAGGACTTTGTAACTATTTTTCATTTAATCCTTACAGTGATCCTGGGAGATGTTATCATTATTTCCAATTTACATAAAAGGACACTGAGACAAATAGAGATTACCCAAGTTTTCATACCTAGTAGGCATGAGGTAGAATTTGTATCTCATCAATCAACATTTATAAAGTACTTACTAGGTACCAAGCACTGTGCTAAGCATTGGGCTTAAAATGGAGTAAAAAGACAATCTCTATCTTCTAATAGCTTAGAATCTAATGGGGGAGAAAACATGCACACAAATATATAGGAAGCAATCTATGTACAGAATAAATAAGAAATCATTGTGTCTAGAACTAAGAGAGTTTAAGAAAGATTTCATATAGAAGATGAGGATTTAGTTGGGACTGATAGGAAGCCAGAAAAGTCAATAGTCAGAAGAGAGGAGGGAGAGCATTTTAGGAATGGGGGACAGCCAGAGGATGTGCCCAGAGTAGAGAGATGGATTATCATGTTCATGGAACAGCCTGGATATTGTTGTCACCAGATCAAAGACTAAGGTGAAAGAAGACTTACAGGGAGGAGTGGTCTAGCTTATTAAGGGGTTAGAAAGCCAAACAGAATGTTTGTTTTTTGATCCTGAAGTCAATAGGAAATACCTGGGGTTTGAGTGATGTGTGTGTGTGTGTGTGTGTGAGTGTGTGTGAAAGAGAAAGAGGGAGTTGAGAGGGAGAGAGAGAGAGAAGGTGGCGGGGGGAGTGAGGAAAGAGAAACAGAGAGAGACAGAGAGAGAGAGAGAATCAGATCTCTGCTTTGCAAACATCTTTTTAGTGGCTGAAGGAAGGAGGGAATGGAGTTAAGAGAGCTTTGAGGCAGACATCCAATATCAGTTATTTCAGCACTCTAGGCATGGGATGATAAGGGCTTGAATTAGAGCAGTGGCAGTATCAGAGAAGAAAAAGAGATATATGTGAGAGGTGCCACAAAGGGGAAATCAAGAGGCCTTAGCAACAGTTTGGATATGGCTGGGGAGTAATGAAAGACAGTGAGGAATCAAGGTGGCAAACCTAAAGGACTGGGATGATAGTATCGCCTTCTATAGTAACAGGGGACATAGAAAGAACTTAGAGGGGAAAATGACAAGGTCTGTTTACAATATATTGAATTTAAGATATCTACCATTATCCATTTTGTGATGTCTGAAAGTATTTACAAACATGAACTTGGAGGTCAGCAGAGTGCTTGTGTGTGATAGGCAGATTTGAGAATTATCAATATAGAGATGTCAATTAAATATTCTATCCACTGAATCATCCAGTTTTCACTACTGTGTGTATATTCCAAACCCAATATATATCAAAATACTAAATGTAGCACCCTTGGTCATAGCAAAAATACTGACAAAAAAAATTGAATTGATTTCTGTTGAACTGGAATCTGTAAATCACTCCTCCCAAAGGCAAAGCCCTGTTTATCAGATGAAGAAAATGAAACCCAGAGAAAAAGTTATTATGCCCAAGGTCACACAGGTAATAATCAGCAAGTAGTATTTGGAGTCAGATCCTCCAACTTCAACTTCAGACCTCTTTCCACTGTACGATATAGGGATTATTACATTGTACAGACTATATTTATTTAGCTGTGTATACTAAGGAGAATGAAAAATCCTTCAGGGCAGGAATTTTTATTTCCTTTTTTTCTTTTTACTCCCAGTGTCTAGCACAGTGATTTACATGTAGTACTACTTAATAAATGTTTATTAAATTAAAGACAATTGGATGCATCATCTTCTGTTCCCCCTTTGTACCTCAATTTCCTTTAAATATACAAATCATAAATTCTTAAACATATGGAAACAGCGAAGTGTAGCTGAGCACAGAGTCAACATGGTGATGCTGCAATTTGTGTATTTTCAATTAGATATCCATAGTCTGCAAGTTAATTTATTTAGGCCTATATATCAGCATCATCAACAAAAATATTCATCATCATTATCACTTTCAGCTGGCAGGAATTAGTAGCAGATGTTGTGGAACTTTTCCATGTTGATGTACAGAGACATTCAACATCCCCTTGTGAATTTCAAATAAGAAAACACAATGAATATGGTTTCATGTTCATTGCAAACTATATTTTGCATCATAATATTCATTTTTATAACAAAAAATCTGCATCTCCAATTTGGATTTGCAAAGGATAGCAACAATTTCAACTTGCAAACAAAGATAAGGAGGATAAAATGATGTTGTGAAGGGAAAGAACATTTGGATCTTGAAAGAAATAACCTTTTCAGTAGCTCAGTTGAAGAAATCTCTAGTCTAAAATACATGGTTGATCAGCTCAACCAACATCACCATTCTACTCCACTCTTGGTTACTTAACTAGAGTACCTGATCTGTATTTGTCCCATTTGCTCTCTAGGGACTGCATCTCCCTGGTATCTCAAGCCACCATTTTTGAAGTGCCCCATTCACCCTGAGTAACCCTGGTGCAGCTGGGTCTTCTGCACCTAAGAATACCTGCTTAAATGGTGATTTTAAACATTTGTTTTCTTTCATTTTTTTTTAAATAAAATTAGTATTATCAACAACAACAAAAAAGAAAACTGAACTCATACATGCAAAAAAAGTGATTTGCAAAACGGTAAAATCTTCACTTGTAGTTTATTTTTTAAACTATCTACTCAATTTAGCAAAATATTTTTGTCTCTTTCTTATTCTATGTGTGGTGTATATGTCTATTTAAATGATATAAGTTTATATACATATATGTGTATATATATACATATGGGTTTTTGTGTATATATTATGTGTATACATATATATTTCCTCCTTTCTTCCATCATTCAAAATGCTCTTCACACAAAAAATATATGCATGTATGTATTACATACATATTTATGTATGTGTAGATAGATAAATCCCTTGCTGTTGTCTCAATCACTCAAAATCCCGGATGCACCCAGGTATGCCTTCATTCCCTCAAAATCACCTTGTACCTATTTTTGTCTATGTGTATCTATTATTCTGTCTCTTCTGGCTAGAATTGAGGACAGGTACTATTTTGCTTCTACATGTAGATTTCTCATGCAAACAATATAATGACTGATATATAGTAGATGCTTAATAAAGGGTTATTGTGGTTTTTTGCATAACTAAAATCAATATATTCATTTAAGTTAAGAAGCTCTATTCTCTTTTCATTGTTATCATGCGTTACTTTTTTCATTAGTTGCCTTGAGACTCCAAACTTATGGTTTCTCAAAATGTATCTTGTTATTAATTAGTTTAGTTTTATTAAGTATGCTTTGGTCAAAGTTTGGTGACACAGGCCTGTCAATAATTGTTTCTTTAGACATAGAAACTGGTGATTTTACCTAACCAACTGATTTTTTACTCTTTCCCAAAATGATAACTCTTCTTTAGTCAGGATAGTATCTTCTCTTGCCCATAAGCAGTCTTTACAATCCAAGAGAAAGAGACAATTCATAAAGGAAAGTTAAAATACACAATTCAAAGCTGTAGTCATCCTTATAGTTTTGAATATCATGCATGACAAAGCAGAAATCCATATGATCCATTAATAGGTCAGATTATAACATCTAGGAATCTAGAGGGAATAAAAGGAAGGAAGATACAAAGCTCAAGGTACCTTAGAGTGTAACATCAAAGAAGATACAAGGCCTAGTCTTCCCTCAGTGTGTTATAGCATATTTCGACCAAGTGGAACAAAATCTCATCAGAAGGATTGTTGTTGGTTAAGAAGTTCTTCACCATGAGAGCTGTCCAAAACTGGAAGGTCTACTTCAGGAAGTGACAGGCTCCTTTTCTTTGGGAAATTTTCAAACAGAGCCTAGACTACCTCCGTAATAATATGGATTTGTTTCTGTTTTAAACCAAGGACTGGTGAGGTTCCTTCTAAATCTTAAATACTGTGATTAACGCAAAGGCATCTAATTGAATAACATAGTGAGAAAAAGTGGTATATCCTCCCAGCTAAAGTACGTTTATGGACACACACATGCACATGTGAACTTGAGGTACACTCTTTCCTAAGTGTACACATTATCAGTGGGAAGAATGCATAAATGCAGGGAATCATGAAAAGGTACATACACACAATTATCTAGTTTTTGCTCCAGCTAATCCTATCACATATAGGCAAGGCCCAAGAGACACTTGGCAAGTGATAATAATTTCCAGCAATGTCTAAATATCTGGGAATGTAGCAAGTGTTCAGGTAAATCTAATCCCTCTGGTTTGAATAGTGCCAAACTCTTTTCAGGGATGCTTTCCATCATTCGTGTCTACCTAATCCACCCAGCTTTCACCTGTGACTGCAAGAAGCTGTAGCATGTGTAATGGCCACACACCAGTAAACTGTTTTAGCAGATTGGTTAAATCAGGCTGAAGGTAACAAGGGACCTTAAATCTTTTTGTTAATTAAGGGGGTGATGGCTACCCCAAATATGTTAAGACTTAAGCTGGCAGAGTAAGAGGATGAGAACAATTTGTTCCAATGGCCTTGAAGGTGACTGCAGCAGGTGCTGTTGAATGCTTAGAGCTCAGTTAGATACAGAAGACACTAATATCATCCAATGCCTCTCAAGTCCTCACCTGTTATCTTGACTCTGTCCTGCCACTAGATTGTGATGACTCTAGAAGAGAGAGTGAAGTTAACAATTTCATGCAACTGTGACTCACTTACATATAATTTATGCATGAATCAAAAAGACATCCCCAATACCAAGGGTGGGGAAACTGACCACATGTGGGCCTCTAGGTCCTCAAACTTCTGTGAAGTTTGGATTCAGTCAAAGAGCCACACTTGACCTGGAGGATCATATGTGGTCTCATGGCCTGTGGTTCCCCACTACTGCCCCATACCATTTTATCTTTTCTATCTCAAAGTCCTGTGGTGACATGCAAATTATGAAGCAGTATATGCAGATACACTGAGAGATAAAGTCACAGCCTTACACACAGATGGGCATAAATAATCTGCAATAGAGCATTCTGAATTCATATTGGTATGATTAACCACAGTTGGACACTTGACCCTAATATAGTGATACAGTTTTGGTCCTCTTTCAAGAATAAAGAACAACTACCAAATATCTGATAGTACTTCAATGAAGAAAACTATACCTTTGATCATAACAATTGGGTAATGTTTTTACAAAAATAATAGATAGATGTGGTTCCCAGGCAATATACTGTCTAATTCCTACCAAAGAAAAGGAGGTTATCAGTTAAATTGCCTCATTGTCTTTAGGTTCTATGATTATCAAGCATACAAACTCACAGTCAGGAGAAGAGATCCACAAAAAAATTAAGGCTGACACACATATTCAGCTCATGTTCTAAAATTTTCCTTTATGTTGAGAACATTCATGAAAATAAGGAGGAAGAGAAAATGCACCTGCAGTTGATGGGGTCTGGTTTTAGTTCAGAATCAAGATCTAGGAAGTAAAGAGGTGGAGAGGTTTCTAGTCTGTTGGTTCAAAACCCTGGATAAGGGAGAAGGGCTGATCTCTCTATTATAAGTCTACAACCTTTCCCAAATTAAAGTGTAATTAGTGAATGACAGAGGACAGAGATAGACACAGGTGGCAAAGTGATGTCATTTATTTGTGTTCCTTTATAGAAAATAAACTAGTGAATGCACTGGTATAGGAAAGTCATAATGAGGAAATTTTCTTCACTAAAGTAAATTGGCAGTTGTATTGCAGTTTATATTCTTTTTAAAATTTATTAATTTTTCAGTTCTCAGCATTCATTTCCACAACAATTTGAATTCAAAATTTTCTCCCCATCTCTCCCCACCCCCCCAACACAGTACAACATGCACCTCATCCATGCCTTCTCCCATTCTGTCTTCCCTTCTATTCCCCCAGCTTCTTCCATTTCCCTCTCCTCTATTTTCTGGTAGGGCAAAATAGTTTTCTATATACTATTGCCTGTACATCTTATTTCCCAGTTACATGCTAAAATAATTTCTAGCATTCATTACTAAAGCAAGAAGTAATTCAATACAGTTCACATATGAGTAGTCATGCAAAACAACTTCACAATAGTTATGTTGCAAAGGATTAACCACATTTTCCTCTGTCCTATCCTACCTTCCATTTATTCCATTCTCTCCTTTGACCTGTCCTCCCCCAATAGTGTTTGCTTCTGATTATCACTTTCTCCAATTTGCTATCTCTTATCTTCCCTCTCCTATTCCCCTACCCCCTGCCTTCCTTCAGGGTAGATTAGAATTCCATATTCAATTGAGTGTGTGTTATTTCCTCCTCAAGCCAAATCCCATGAGAGTAAGACTCACTTATTCCCTTTCATCTCCCCCCTCTTCCCCTCCATTGTAAAAGCTCTTTCTTTCCTTTTTATGGGAGATTATTTGTTGCATTCTACCTCTCCCTTTCTCTTAGTCCTAGGACATTACACTCAACAGTCAATTTTATTTTTTAGGTATTCTCCTTTCATATTCTGATCACCCTGTTCTCTCTCTCTCTCTCTTTCTTTCTACACACACACACACACACACACATATACATACATATATAAATATATGAGTCGGGGTGTGTGTGGGTGTTGAAGTGTGGGGGCGTGGGGGTATGTATATTACTTTCTACTAACCTAATACTGAACAAGGTCTCATGAATTACAAATATTATTTTTTCATGTAGGAATGTAAAGAGTTCAACTTTGTCCCTCAACAAGAATGTTTAGAAGTCCTCTATTTCACTGAAATTCCATTTTGTCCCTGAAGTATTATACTCAGTTTTACTGGGTAGGTGATTCTTCATTTTAATCCTATTTTCTTTGACCTCTAGAGTATTTGACTATATAACTCTGGAATTTGACTACAATATTATGGAGTATTTCACTACAGAACTCTGGAATTTGGCTACAATATTCATAGGAGTTTTCCTTTTGGGGTCTCTTTCAGGAGATGCAGTGAATTCTTTCCATTTCTATTTTACTTTCTGGGTCCAGAATATCAGGATAATGTTCCTTGATAATTTCTTGGAAGATGATGCATAGGCTAATTTTTTGATCATGACTTTCAGGTAGACCAATAGTTTTAAAATTATCTCTCCTGGATCTATTTTCCAGATCAGTTGTTTTTCCAATGAGATATTTCACATTGTCTTCTATTTTTTCATTCTTTTGGTTTTGTATTACAATTTTTTGATTTTTCATAAAGTCACTAGCTTCCATTCTAATTTTTAAAAAACTATTTTCTTCAGTGAGTTTTTGGACCTCCCTTTCAATTTGGCAACTTCTCAGATTTTAAGGCATTCTTCTCATCATTGGATTTTTAGACCTCTTTTGCCACTTGGGTTAGTCTATATTTAAAGGTGTTAATTTCTTCAGAGATTTTTAAGGTTTCCTTTAGCAAACTGTTGATGCATTTTTTATGATTTTCTTGCATTATTCTCCTTTCTATTCTGAATTTTTCCTCCATCTCTCTTACTTGATTTTCAAAATCCTTTTTGAGTTTTTTTCATTGCCTGAAGCTATTGCATATTTTTTGGAGTCTTTGGATATAGGAACCTTGACCTTGCTGTCTTCCTCCAGTTGAATGCTTTGGTCTTCCTTTGATTGTATGTTTTGCTCTTGCTCATCTAAAAGGATGGAAGAAATTACCTTTTCATCAAGAAAGTAACCTCTTATTGTTTCCCCTTTTCAGGCACTTTCCCAGCCAATTACTTGACTTTTGAATTCTTTGTCAAGTGGAGGATGTATAACCCTAGGATTCAGTGGTTTTGTGGAGCTGTTCTCTGAGATATCTCTAGAGACCTGTAGGTTTTCAGTTCCTCCAAAGTGTAATAGTCAAGGGAGAAGTGTTTACCAAAAGCACTCTTTTCTACCCTGGAATTGCAAATAGGATTCCTTTTCCACCACAACCACAAGCTCCACTACGCCAGCACTCTTCTTCATCCCAGGACTGCTACTCAGATCTGAGACCCAGATCAGCAGCTCGATTCTCCCAGGATCTGTAGACCAAGAGCTCCAGAAGTGGCTGCTGCTGCACCCTCAATGTATGCTGCTGTGCCAGTGGCTGCAGATGCCCTGGGGCTGGATCATGACTGTTCTCTTCTCATCCAGGTGAAAGACATTTCTTGCTGAACTTTGAAGCTGTCTTTGGTGTTTGTGGGTTGAAAAATCTAGAAACTACAGCAGCTGCCCTTGACTCCAAGCCCTGAAGCCTGCTTCAGTCTTGTCTTTGCTGCCTGGCCCATGCTGGGTTGATCCCTTCTCAGAGTCAGTGCTATAGACACTTCCCATAGGACTTTCTGGCTGTCTTAGGCTAGAAATCTGCTTCATTCTGTCACCTGGTGGCTTCTGATGCTCTAGAATTTGTTTAGACTCATTTTTACAGGTATTTTAATGGCTTTGGGAGGAGAGCTCTAGAAGGTCCCTGTCCTTCTACTCAGCTATCTTGGCTCCACTCCATGCAATGTTCATTCTTACAAAACAACCTGGGGCATTGAATCATTAAGTGATTTATTCAGAGTCAGTAGTATCAGAGGTAACCCTTGAGACAAGAACTGGCTTAAACTGAAGTCATATCTGTGTGTTTCTATGAATCTTCTTGCCCCTCTACTTCCATCCCTGTGTGTCTCTCTGAAAATGTATAGAAAATGCTTCAATAATTTCATTAATCCATATACCAATCTTATTTATATCCTTGTCTGCCCATAAATTTCCATTAAGGATTTGTGGAAAAGATTCAAATCTTTTCTCTAGTACATTTAAAATTTCCTAAGTATTAGGACACTACTCTTGCTTTGAATCAGCAATTTCTTCAAACCTCTAACATCACTAAATGACTGGTTCATTCTTTTTCTATGCATAGGTAGCCATAATGATGTTTTTAGGATATTGCTTCCATGAAAATCTTTGCAGATCACAAAATTTCAGAATTGGATGGAGTCGTGGTGAATAATTAGTCCAATTCTTACCTAGAAAATAAAATTCTGTCCACAGTATACCTAATAAATCTGTGCTTTCCTCCTCTCTAAACACCATGGATTTCTCACCAACTCCATCCCCTCAGGGTTATAGTACAATTTCCACCATTCACCCACACTTACTTTGAATTCTAGAAACTTGAACAAACCAGTTCTATCAGTGTTTCTAGATGAAATGTGTCACTCTATTTATATATAGTCCCACTCATGATCCTCATAAATTTCCTAATCAAATTGTTCCTTCTGAGATACCCTGCTCTGTATGTATGTTTATTCCTCTAGAATCTAAGTTTGAAGGAAAGGATTGTCTGCTTTTAGAGTTGTGTTCTTGAAACTTAACACAATGATTAGCATATAATAACAAGTGCTTAACAAATGCTTTTAAATGAATTCATTCCTGCTTTTGTACAAAAATTGGCAGGGGAGGGGTGTGGAGAGGGGAATAGAGACCTGCTGCCTCATATGGCAATCTAACCCTTTTCTGTTAACTCAAATTTGTAAGATTTTTTTCCCCTTACAGGGACCCTGTTTATCTCTACAGAATCCTACTGATTATCCCTGCTTGATATGATGTATTCCATTTAAACTCACAATGGTACATTTGAGTTCAGTTGAATTGATGACACTTCTAGGCTTGTGGAGCTGAAAGAATGGTAGCCTTGTATTTTCTATGGGAGGATATTCCTGTTATAAATGTTTGTGATAAATAGTATTTTGGGATCATTGAAAAACACTTCAAAACTCATTTATCTTTAAAGTGCTACCAAAGATAAGCTTCCAGGCATTTTTTAACAACATAAAAAAGAGTATATTTAAAACTGAAAGCATGCATTAAATGGAAAAATTAGGTAATAAAATTTTCCCAATAATTACAGTATTAAAGCAAGGGTACCTATGGTAACTATTTCCTCCATTTTTAAATAGTTACAGAAATTCCAACAATAGCAAAAGAAAAACCAAAGCTTGAATGAGAGGACACAAATCTACCCCTGTCTTTTTATGACATCAACAAAAATAATAACTGAGAAAATTAATACCTTTAGCAAAGTTACAGACTAGAAAATATATCCACAAATCAAGAGTATATGCACATAATAATAACAAAATTCCTCAAGCAAAAATCAAAAAGGAGATTACTTCAAATAAATTACAAGATACTTTAAGTATTTAGGAGTCAATCTAGCAAAGTGTAGCCAATACTTGTAAGCATTCAATTTTAAAATGCTTCTTTGAGAAATAAAGAATAGCTTAAATGGCTGCTAAAATGTTCATGGACATGGCTGGGTTATACCAATAAAATAAACATTATAATACTACCAAAATTAATCTACAAGGGTAATTCTATGCAGATCTAACTACCAAAGGAATACTTTATAGAACTCAATAGAATAATAATAAAATTCATTTGGAGGAGTTAAAGATATAGCACATCAGTGAAAACAATGGGCAAAAGATAGGAAAGAAGGGAGCATAGTACATCTTGACCTTAAACTATATTATACAGCAGGAATCATCAAAACCACTTGGAATTGATGAAAAGAAAAGGTAGTTCAGTATAACAAATTAGACAAAAGAAAATAAGAAACAATGGTACTCAATAACTCAGTATTTAACAAAGCTCAAAACATAAATTTCTCAAAGAAAATACTCCCCACCTGATAAAAGTCATTGGAAAAACTAGAAAGTATTGTAGCTGAAATTAGACTTAGACCAACATATGACATCTCATTCAACAATAAATTCAAAATAGATCCATATTCTAAATATCAAATGCCATACTATAAAAATAGAAGATCACACATATTTCACATCTATGAATAAAACAAGGATTTTTAAACAGTTAATAACAAAAGATAAAAGAAATAATTTTGATTATATGAAATCAAAAAGCTTTTACACAAAGTAACTATGACTAGAAGTAGTCTAATGGAAAAAAATATTTTAATCAAATACCTTTGAAAAAGTTTGTATATTTAAGTTATATGGACAAAAAAATAGATGTGTGTATAAACAGACTATATATCTGCTTCTATGTCTAAGAAAGGCAGAATGGTTTTGTATATATGTAATTGGTCCTGAAGGCAGAAACACCCATCAAATCCTAAAACTGACACAATTCCCTTTGAAACTGATTCACTAATTTTTTTTTTCTGATGGAAGTCCCAAGCATGTTCTCCTTCCCCTTCCCTCCTCTCCCTCCTTATCCCCTTCTCCCTTCCTCTCTCTCTCTTTCTCTTCCACACTGTATTTCATACCTCCTCCTTTCCTTCATGTCTCTCACACTTTCATCTTATTGCCTTGACCTTTTTAAATGTAAGATCTTGAGGACAGGAATATTTTTTGTGTTTATAATTATAACCTTATCACTTAGCATAATGTGTGACACATAGTAAGCCCACAATAAATGCCTTTATTTAGCATTCTATCATCTATCTGTCTATCTCTTTTTCTTTCTATCTATCTATCTATCTATCTATGTCTGTCCATATGACTTTCTATCTATTTATGCTTACTCTGTGAACTGGGCAAAAAAAAAGATAGACCAATTCTCAATTTCCATGGTGATACTCTAATATAATAAATAGCAACAAATGTCAGACTACATTGGATACAGGAGTTTTCTTGCCAGGAGTTCAGTATGCCATTGAAATAAAAAATACAGACTATATAAATAAAGAGGGAGAAAAAAAAAAGGGAGAGAGGAAGGGAGATATGTTAAAATACATTTGTATCTATATATTAAGATGTGTATATGCATCTCTATATCTCAATATCTCTAGAGCAATTTCTGCATCTGTCTTCACCACCCTCTGTGTCTATTTCTGTGATTCTCTCTGTTTCATTCCAAATCTCTCTCTGTTTCTGCTCATTGTCTCTTTCTCACTCTCTCATGTCTCTATTTCTGTATGTCTCAGTCTCTCTCCATCTCCTTTTCTTTTTCTCTCTGTCTCTATCTCTCTCTCTCTCTTTCCCAAAACACTATGGACTTCTTAACTGCATATCATTATGTGGAAAATGATTATTTGTGTCCACTTCCTTTTTCTGAACAAAGTCTTTCAAAGACAGGCAAAGGAAAACAAAACAAAACACTACCTGCAATCATAGATCTGAGTTCAAATCTTCTTTTTGACATTTATCTTCTCTATGATGTTGGGCAAGTCACAAGCTCCCTAGAGCTTTTTTTTCCCTTTTGTATAAATTGAGAGCTTAAAACTCATGGTCTCTTCTGCTTCTTCTAGTTCAACAACTATGATTTTTTTTTAAATAAGAGATATTATAATATTCAAAATTGAACATTTGCTTCATCATCAGGAAAAGTGTATTCAAATCCTTAATATCAACCTGGGCAAGCCATAAAAGCTCTCTAGGAGTGAGTTTTCTCATCTATACAATGATGACATTGAACTTGATAGCATCAAAGTTTCTCTCCTCTCTCTCTGTCTCTGTCTCTCTGTCTCTGTCTGTCTGTCTCTCTCTTTCTCTCTCTCTCTTCATATACATATAGAGACAGAGATAGAGACTCTATATCTATCATAGATTTTTCTATGTTAACATTGATGAAATATCTTGTGGAAGATAGCTAGGTAATACAGCACATTAAGTACTAGCATTGGAATCACAAAGATATGATTTGAAATCCTGCCTCAGATATTTAATAGTTGTAAGATGCTAGGCAAATCACAACCTTTGAGTATCCAATTCCTCATCTACAAAAAAAAAGACATAATAACCTGACCTACCTCATACTCTTGTGAGTGCTAAATGAGACAATGCACGTAGCATGCTTTATAAACCTTCAAGTAGTATATAAATGCTTAGTCTTATGCATAGCCATGGAGATAGCTCTGCTCAAAGATGTTATTAATATCGATAATGAATGACCAATCAAGTATGAAAGTGCATGTTTGTCAAAGTATTTGACATCATTCTATGGAGATTCCAAACAGAACAGGAATTGTCTACTGTAATTGTCTACGAAGACAACTCTATGGTAATTAAATTCATTCTCAGACACTCCAGAGCTTCCTCAAGCAGAATCACTGTCATTCTGATGATCATTGACTTAGAAATAGATGGGACTTTCAATGCTATCATTTATCTTTTTGCGTAATAATATTCTCCACATTTATTTTCTTCATACATGTTAGGAAAGTAATTTCAAAGCATCTAAACATCAAATTTAATTAGATTCCCCCAAAAAACAACCTTCTGAAAGAATGGAAAAGCTATCTCTGAAAAAAAGAGAGAATTGACTTATAATCAGTTATAATTCACTGGGTTTTATGTTTATGTGGGGTAGGAGAACTCAATATAATCTCACTTGTTAACATTGAGTGGTGCATTTGAAAAGTGTTAAGTCTTCTACCTCTTCAATGGAATTGGAAGATGTTAAAAAAAATAGTCATGTCTCTAAAGTCCATGAAAAACTGAATAGTTCTACAGGCAGGCCTGATAGAGGTCAGACTTGGGCAACCCAACTCCCATTGGAACAAGTAGAAGACCCAGAAGTGAGGAAATGCAAATCATTAATAGCAGCCATGAAGCTGTGGGCGCAAAAGCAAGCAGAAGGTCTAGCATGAAGAAAGAAAAGACATAAATGCTTTGAAAGGGAACTATAAATTCTTCTGCCCTCTACTGATGCCTTGTCATCTGTAATTAGAAACTGTAAAGCACTTGAAGAATCATTATTGTACACATGTGCAATGAGAAAATAAGCCCTTAATCAGGAGACAGAAGAACTGACTTCTAGTTCTCATTCTACCACTAACTGTGCGGCCTTGCACAATTCATCTAAATTTTTTGGACTTCACTTTCCTCATCAGGAAAAGTAGGAGTTAGAACAAAATTGTCTCTAACACTGCATCTAGCTTTAACATTCTTAAGCACCACTGAATAATGCAGCAAGGTTTAAAATCATTTTCTCAAGAAATGTGGCTGCCTATGTCACCCCCCTGCTCTAAAACTGTTAATGGCTCGCTAGTAACTTTGGGACAAGCTACATCTTAGCCCAGCATAGAAGATCCCTCTTCTTCAGCCACTTTTTCCTTCACTCTATTTTAACTTTCCTTTTCAGATTGATTTCACATCATTTGATTTGTTTCAATCCTGATCCAGACAAGATGGCATGAGAAATGATCTCAGAATTCCACTTTTCTTCTCCTATCTTTGTGTTTTTGCACTACCTGCCTTCCACACTTAGAATGTACTCACTTCTTGTATCTACTTTTAAGAACTCACATCTGCATTCTAGGTCCAGTTGAATTTAAAATATTTGAGGGCCACAATTTTTAAAATTTGTTTTATTTGTGTTTTGTTTTGTGTTTTATTTAGCTTTTAATTTCCAGTTTTTCAAATGAAGCAAGTACAGATTAAATTCCTTCACAAAGTCTTCCTTGAAGC
The DNA here is from genome assembly GCA_028658325.1 of Potorous gilbertii. Taxonomy (NCBI): domain Eukaryota; kingdom Metazoa; phylum Chordata; class Mammalia; order Diprotodontia; family Potoroidae; genus Potorous; species Potorous gilbertii. Next base: position 481,827,250 of record CM053769.1, read on the forward strand.
CAGAATGTGTTTGTTTTTATTTTTGTTGTTTTTATTTGTTTCTATATCAATCCACAAAGTATTATCTTGTTATAGTTCATGACTTCAAACTTGTTGGTGAGTTAGGAGAAATGTTTACCCAAGGAACATGAAAATTTCTCCCAGTGAAAAGGGCAGATGAGAACAATTTGTTGCAGTGCTAATAGAGGTAACTAAAGCAGGTACTACAGAATGCTTAGAGCTTGGTCAGGTATCAAATATGCCAAAGTCATCCACTGCATCTCAGGCCTTCATCAGTCATCTTGACTTTTTTCCTGCCACTAGACTTTGATGATCCTAGAAGAGAGAGTGAGACTGATGACTTTATGCAGCTCTGCTTCGCTTCAATTCAATTCACACATAAGTCAAGACAACGCCTGTGATGTCACTGATCCTCTGAGAAAATGAAAAACAAACAACCACTACAACATGACCCAGTAGAATATGTGATCCTCAAGAGCTAAAAATGTTCTTCATTTTAGTCATTGCTCCATCAAAGAAAAGTATAGCACTTTAGACATTGTGTAGGAACTTGGAAAATTTTCTATTGGATGGTGTCGATGTGAACTAAAATTTCTATTTCATCAGTAAAGACCCTTAAAGAGGCTTTTATATTTGTGATTTCCAGCAGATTAGTAAATTGGAGATTTAAGCATTAGCAGGAATATCTTTTAATGACGTGTTAAATCCGCAGATATCTGACCTAGTCATAGGAATCCAGTATTATAAATATATTTTATTCGTAATATTTGCATATAATAACATGATGCCGCAATTCCATTATCACTGGAGAGAGGGTGCTTGCTATCACTACTTTAAACTATTATGATCATAAATATTGGTGCTTAATTAGAAATTACAAAAGAAAAGAAAATGGGAGATGAGTGGTCTGATTAGTAAGCTGAACCTGATTTGTTGACTCCTAAGTGGTTTATATGTGGTGGAACTCTGAAACACAACAGGACAATCTAGAAAGAGTAGAACTGCATTAAACACAAATCCATCCCCTCTTTTCATTTTCTTCTTTGAAGTATATCTATTAACAAATCAATCAATATTTACTATGCCAGGCATTGTGTTAAGCACTGAGGATACAAAAAGAGACAAAATATAGTCCCTGCTCTCAAGAAGCTTACAGTATAATATATAGGGAAACATGCAAGCAAATACATACAAAGAAAGTTGTATAGAGCATAAATAGAAAATAATTTAGAGAGGAACAGCTAGGTGGTGTAGTATAGCGTACCAGGTTAGAGGTCAAGAAGACTCATCTTCCTGATTTCAAATCTGGTCTTAGACACTCAGTATTGTGTAACCCTGGACAAGTCAGTTAACCCTGTTTTCCTCAGTTTTCTTATCTACAAAATGAGCTAGAGAAGAGAATGACAAACCACTCCAGTATCTTCACCAAGAAAATCCTAAATGGGATCATGAAGAGTCAAACATGACTGAAACCAATTGAACAACAACAAACAGATGGAAAGAACTAGAATTGAGAATGAATTTTAATTAGGACTTAAAGGAAAACAGGAAGGTGGGTAGACAGCACAGAAGAGAGAGAATATTTCAGAGGAAAATATTTTGATATCAAAATATCAGAAGCAAAGCACTGAAGTAGAAACTAAATGTTCAAATTGAACAACCATGCAAATTTCCTTTATGTTTCAAATTCAAACAGGCAGTCAAAAAGGAGCAGGAGTGGGAGGCAATGGTTCAGACTTTCAAAGAAGCTTTAGCAACAGGTCAATTTTCTACCATATAATATTAATTGCCTTAAATCCTTAAGAGGCAACTGGTTATCTACTTATAAAGGTAAATAAAAAGTGCAAATAGTCTTTAAATTAGCTGAAAATGTCATCTTACAAAAGTGTCAAACTTCTTTTGAATCCTGGTTTATTTGGGAAAGCAGAAAAAGTAACCAGCAATGGAAGCCACTGTCGGAGGTATATTTAATGGGTACTGGGCAGTGGATTAAAGATCAGATCTATAAATTGGAACCACAGGACTCATGAGGAAGCTCAGACAGTCTATTCATGCATTTCCGAAAGACCAAGTAAACTTCCACTTTTCATTTGGTCAACTTTATCCTCTGTCCTGCAGCCCAATTATTATAAATGGCCTAATTTTTGAACAAAGCCACAAATCAGTTGAAAAAAACTGTTTTTGCTTTTTTTTTTATTTAGTCACAGAATCATTATCCAGTCATCTTGATTATTGTTTGGCTCCTGGGGAATTAGCAGTTCCAGGAGCACCCAGGGAAAAATAAAACAGAACCTCACATGAAAGGACATGAAGAAAAGAAAATATTTCCTGGTAATTACTAAAATTATTTTAAGACGTCTATAAACTCTCTTCTTTTTCTATGGGATTGGCACTACAGGGTATCTGCACTCAACTGGGGGCCATAGCCACCATGGAGATTGACATCTTTCCCAGAATAAAACATCTTTTCTTTTCTCTATAATTTGGCCTTCTGAAGACACTTCAGTTTTGTTTTTGCTTTTACTGCTGTTGTTTTTTTTTTTGAAACCTCAAATCATCCTCCCAGACATACAGTTGGAGATTTTTCAGTTAGGAAGGAGATCTAGCTAGATTATTAGACTAAAAGAAATCAAAAGGAATTGAAAATTCAAAGAACAGTTGGGGAGAAAGTTTTAGGTCAACTAGAAAACAAGTATTTGTATGTAAGATGGGGCATAGATTTGATATATCAAAGGATGGATTTGGGCTTGTCCTCCCATTTGTCATGGTATCCCCTCCAAAGGCCACAATTTACATCTCCATGTCATCCTATTGGACTCATAACAAAGTACTTCCATAAATCTCTCACAGAAAATTCATCCAATATATTTAAGGTCCCTCACTCTTGCTACAGAATTGACCCATGTCCTTTTCTGATAATACATTTTCCCTGCTGATAGCTTTTATGTTTTCTATCTCCTGAAATTCTTCATTGGTTGGAATGCTGCAGTATACTGCAATATATTCACAATTTCTATTTAAATATCACAACTATAGGTATCTAACAAGACATTCAATAGCTAAATTTGCCCATATTGCTAATTTCTGTCACTTTTATCATTCTTTGGTAAGAGTGCTTATTCAGGGGGGTGGAGCCACGATGGCAGAGTGAGAGCAATACTCACCTAAGCTCTTGGACAAACACCTTCAAATACCTCTGAAAGGAGAATCTGACCAAATTTCGGAGGTGCAGAATCCAGTGTGAGACAGACTGGATGATTCAGAGCCCAGGACAGACTGGAAGATCCAGGGGAAGGATCTGTACGCGAGGGTGAGCCCAAAGCACACAGCGCAGCCCAGCCAGCACAGCAGATCGGAGGGGCCCTGGGGAAACCTGAAAGTGGCAGGTGGAACCAGCCAAGAGGCTGACAAGGGTGGGAGACCAGTGGAGCGGAGTCAGTGAGAGCCGCTGAGCACCAGCTAACAGCACAGAAGCTCCTGAGACTTTCAGTAAGAGTACTTATTCAATTGCTAACTACTTAATGGAAACTTTTTGATAAATCCATTAATTTTAGCTTTTACACATATGAAGACTATTTACATTCTAGTCCCAGATTTGCTCTTATAACCAAATCCTCACTGGATATCTATACTACAGAATTTCACTATACCTTAAATTTACTATGCTATTTTTCCTTAAAAGTAGTTCTTCCCAATGTCCTTCATTCTATAAAAGAACCCCTATTAGCTTGGATTATAAATGCAGAAGTTATCTTTTATTCCCCTATTTCAAACTCCAAAATTACAAGAGCTGAGAGTTGGAGATTCAGTGATTTAGACAAATGCATATCTAAATAAAAATCCCTTTTACCACATACCCTACAAATTCAGCAAGCCGTAAATAAAGTTCTGGACTAGGAGTCAGAATGACCTGTATACAATTTCTACCTGCAAAATTTACTGACAGCATGATCTTGGGCAATTCGTCTAATCTTTCTGATGAGCAGTCTTCTCCCACACAAAAAAGAAATGGTCATAATCATAGTATCTCTGTCACTTAGCTCCAGGACTGTTGTGCGACTCAAGTAAGATAATGTATGTAAAGTGCTTTGGAAACCTTTAAACACCACACCAATATCATTACTGATTATCTCAGAAATGCTCATCCAATGTTTGTTTAGAGGACGCCAGTCAGGGATATGGCTTAACAGATAATAAAGAAATATTTCTTAAGGCAGACCAATTCACTCTTCGGTAACTCTAATGCTTAGAGAAACCTCACTACATTCCATGTCTGTCAAGTTTAATTTTGCTTCTTTCCAATTTCAACCTAATTTTCTTAGTTTTACTTTCCAGGGTGAAAAAGAATGAATTCAATCTCTTTTATGTGAAAGTTCTTGCATTACTTTTATTTTTTCCATTTTACTTATTTTTAGTTTTCAACATTCACTTCTATAAATTTTAAATTTTCTCCTCCTCCCTCCCCAAGGTGCCATGCAGTCTGACATAGGCTCTACACATATATTAAAAAATATTGTCACATTAGTCATGTTGCATAACAAAGTGGAGAAATCATGTTAAAGAAAAAGCAAAATAAAATAAAACAAAAAAAATAGCCTGCTTCGCTCTGCATTCTGACTCCATAGTTTTTTCTCTAGATATGGGTGGCATTTACCATCATAAGTCCTTTGGAATTGTTTTGGGTCCTTGTATTACTGAGAAGGGTTGAGTCAATCATCTCACACTGTAGTTGTTTCTGTGAACAATGTTCTCATTCTGCTCACTTCACTCAGCATGAGTTCATATAAGTCTTTCCAGGTTTTTCAGTATTCTATTTGTTCATCATTTCTTATAGCACAATACTATTCATAATACCACTTGTTCAGTCATCCCCCAACTGATAGGCACTCCCTCAATTTCTAGTTCTTGGCCTCCACAAAAAGTTGATATAAGTATTTTTGTACAGATGGGTCCTTTTCCAATTTTTAATGATCTCTTTGGAATACAGACCTAGAAACAGTATGGTTGGGTCAAAGAATGTGCATATTTTTATAGCCCTTTGGGCATAGTTCCAAATTGCTCTCCAGAATGAGCCCCTTGAACAATGAATTAGGGTTCCAACTTTCCCACATTTCCAACATTAATCATTTTCCTGTGTTGTCATATAGCCAGTCTGATAGGTGTGAAGTGATACCCTCAGAGTTGTTTTGATTTGCATCTCTCTAATAAATAGTGTTTTAGAGCATTTTAAAAATATGACTATAGATAGTTTTAATATCTTCCTCTGACGCCTTTTCATATCTTTGACCATTTATAAATTAAGGAATGACTTGTATTCTTATAAATTTTATGCAGTTCTCAATATATTTTAGAAATAAAACCTTTATCAGAAACACTAGGTGTAATTTTTCTCAGTTTTCTGCTTCTCTCCTAATCTTGGATGCATTGACTTTCTGTAAAAATTTTTCAATTTTATATAATCAAAATTATGCACTTTTCATTTCATAATGTTCTCTATTTCATGTCTAGTCATGAATTCCTCCATTCTCCATAAATCTAACAGGTAAACTACTCCTTACTCACCTAATTTTTTTATAGTATCAGTCTTTAAGCCTCAATTGTGCACCCATTTGAACTTTATTTTGTTTTATGGTATCAGGCATTGATCTGTGTTCAGTTTCCACCATACTATTTTCTAGTTTTCCCAGCATTTTTGTCAAATTGTAAGTTCTTATCTCAGAATCTATGGCCCTTGGTTTTATCAAACCATAGACTACAATAATCATTGACTACTATGTCTTGGGTGCTCAACATATTCCACTGATCTACCCCTCTATTTCTTAGCCAATCCCAACTAGTTTTGATGATTGCTGCTTTATTTCATTACCTTTAAGTGAGTATTGATGCCACTTGTTTCACCACCATAATGTCACCCCTTATCCAATCTAGGCATTTCCAACTTCTTTAATTAGTCTTCTTCTGGTTTCATGATCTCTAGACTTCTCTTCACATTGGTGGGCCCCCTATGGGCCAGTTTACCAGTATTCAAATTAACATCAATCCATTAATGTCTACACTTAGGGTCTAACCATTCAATGATCAGTTTTAAAAGTATATTACTTTCTAACCCATGCCCTTCTCCATCCTGCCCATAAAACTACCTTGAGAATTCATCATGTGTTTTTCTATAAGTCTAGGTAAACCATGTATATAATCCTCCCTAATTTAACAATCTAGTAATCTTGTTAAAAAAAAAAAAAGAAAATTGTGTTAATCTGATATGTCCTTGGTGAAGCAAAGCTACCTTTCTGTAATTATTGCTTCAGTATGTACATTTTCAGTTTTCAATTCCTATTGTTTCTAGTGTGCAGGTAGCATTGGTCAATCATGCGGTCCAACTTGAGTATCGTAACACCCTCCTAACTTGTTACTATCTCTCAGCCTCTCTGTCTTCTTGTCCTCAGCTCCTTTGTCCATGCTGAGCTCTAAGTGTGGATTAACTATCCTCTTGCTTCTAATTGTCAAAATCATACACATTTTCCAAGGCTAGGATGAATGATTTTATTATACTTGAATTTATTTAAATAGTGATAAAAATTAAAAATGATTATTTTAAATTAAAAATATAATAATTGGCTATAAGACCAAGTCAGTATATTTCCTGCATATGTACATTTGTTATCTTCATGTAATGTAAATATGTAAATATGGGCAGAAGAAATAAGGAAAGAAACATTTGAAAAAGTCATTGGTCCTAGAAGATAGTTTTAAAATGAATGTCAATAAAGGTCCTTTAAGACACTGGAGACTGTAATTCCTCCACACTATCAAAATTGCCCCAATACCTTACTAAATCCTGAACAAGTCAGAGAATAACAGGATGTTAGAACTTTGTTGCCTGACTGCATCTGGTCATGATCAATTCCCCTAGGCCTAGTGCATATATTCATGAATACAGAATTAGTCATCCAAGCATCCAGTTCAGTTAGAGGAAATATCTGCTACAATTTCAGATCACAAAATATTCCAGCTCCTGAATCTTTTCTTCTTTACCTTTATCCTTGGTAACATTATTGGCAACTCTTGCTGACATAATTAATGGAAAGTTTTCATTTTTTATATAGACAAATTTTAGCCATCAGTTCATGAAAAGCTTTCCACTTTCTATAAAATGAAGTTCAACATCTTATTGGGGACTGGTAGATTATTCTAGTTTAATTTGGCCTCAATTATGAATAGGTTGCTTTTCCAAAGCAGAAAACTGTCACTTTCCAACATAAATACACAAAGTGAAAATTGGTAGTTGCACCCAGTTCTAGAGAGAGGGAAGCAAATCTCATTAGCAAATATATTTTTAGCTATTATTAGTTTTACAAAGGGCAAAATCATTAAATAGTCAAAAGATAAAATAGTAATTTTCTTCTAAGGAACAAATAGTCTTATTTTAGAGATGAATTCTGAATTCTAGCAGCATTTCTGAGGGACTATTGGCTTATGTACTTTACCTTTGGCTTACAAAAATGATCCACTGAATTTGACTGTTCCTTTATTGACTTCTCAAATACTGTTATTAGAGTATAAACCCACTATCATCACCATCATCATCATCATCATAAATAACAAAAACCGCATTCTTAACACCCACCTAGGAAATGAGACAGTTCCATCTGGGACTCTGGTTAGAAAGTGTTTGGCAGCTCAGTTACGCTAGACTCCCTTTCCACTAATCAAGAAATCTCCTGAAACTTGTTGATTACAACAATACATTCTTTCAAAAATCATTATTTAAATAAATTATCTGGCCTTGGCCCAAGGTGAGAAATGAGAAATGAAATTATGGAGAACATTTCTGCTTAATGAGCAGTTTACCCACAAAATGTATAAAATATAAGCCTTATATAGCTTTAAAATGTTTTTTTAAATAGTCAAGAATTTTATATGCATTTGGATGGACAACTTTTAAGACATTTCTGTGTAACTTGGACAGTCATTGCAAATGAACAATAGACTGAGTCATATGAGCATCAGGAGGGGAATGGGTGGCAATGCCTTCATCAATATGAGCAGTGCAAATGCACCCCAAAAACTAAAGTCCTTTTTTTGAAGTAAATATCTTTAGAGGTGTCCTTCTAAGGAAGTGGTCCTTAACCTGGAGTCTTTGATCTTGTTTACATTTTCATGTTGATATAAGTTGTTTTTATTCCTATTAATTTTCTGTATTTAAAAATTCTAAAAATTGTCCATATGAGCCATCGAACTACCAAAGAGAGTCGATGGCATGTTAAAGGTTAAGATCCACTAATCTAGAGGTAACTAAGCGGAACCCTGGATATAATGTTAAAACTGAATGACAGAGAAAGACAGACAAGATTCATATGTTGAGAAAGCCTGAATGTGCTGCTATTTTCACTGGTGGAAGGAATACCCATGTAGCTGATATTTCAAATCCATCAAAGTATCCTTCATATTCTGAAGTAAAAATTTAAACTGTATCTTGAGGAATGAGCACATTAGATGTTGAACCTCTTTTAGAGGTTCTCAAATAGATCAGATTTTGAATTAGAAAGAGGATATAAAATGAAAAAGGGGTGCAATATTGAGACATGCTCATAATGGATAGTTACACCCAGTTATAGAATGTATCAGCACCCAAATTTCATGTTGATTTTTCATTGCAATGCTTCTTCTGAAGAAATAAATCTACTCTTAAAAAGTTACAGTCAGAGTAGGCATATTCCCCAAATTAAGTTCAATAGGACCCATTATGCACATGTACTTTCAATATTCATATTAGTGTTGAATTTGACTTCAAACCTAAGGGTGTCCACGGCATGATGCTGCACCCCCCTCATAAACTGCTATTGTAGATAAAAGCGCACTTGTACCACATCATCACCTGACCTGATAAATGACATGGAGGCTTTTTTTTCATAATCAGCTGGGATAAGTCAGGTGACAAATGATTTCCATTAGCTTCAGAAGAATGGAAACAAAACAGATCAATACGAATGATGTGCAGCAAATTTAGATCATCAATTACTTTTTTCCCAGTTCTATCATTTTAATGTAGAAGTCAGTTTCTCTCTCTCTCTTTCTCTCTCTCTCTCTCTCTCTCTCTCTCTCTCTCTCTCTCTCTCTCTCTTTTTTGTTTCTCCACAGAAAAGCAAACATAAAAATCATTAGAGAATTGAAAATTCACTTACAGCAAACTATGCATGATTTAAAGTGAGAGCATGTTAATGTGCTGTTAATTTTACTCAATGGGACATCATAATATTATTTTAAAAGATGGCAAACAATAAAAATGTTAATGAACTACATTTCAGGAAATTAATTTTACCTTTAAGTCATGTACAAGCCATAATAGCTTGCTATCATGCAGGTTTTTATTCCTTCTCTTATCTTTTTCTTTTAAATTTCCACTGATGGACTTTGGTTTGTTGTCTTTCTTCTCAAAATGCAATACATATATTTTGATTTCATGATAGAAGATCAAGAGTTGTATTTCAATTCTACAATCAATGCTTCTGCATTGTCAGTCACAGAATAGAAATTTAAAGTCAAGTGAATATAATAAACTGTAATTTTTCCATCTAGTCTGGCTCTGGAAGATTTACCCCCATGTGTCAAGAATGATAGTCCCTTCTGTAGGAAGGAAATAAAGTCTGCCAGAATACTGTGCCCAGAAACCACCAAAGAATGTCTAGACATCAATAAAATCATTTATAAAGACTCTAACCATAGGTTTCATTAGATTTCCAAATGCTTTCATATTATAAAAAACAGTTAAGAAACTCTACATCACAGATTCTAAAAATAGTTTTGGTTCTAAATCTATGACACTGAGTAAAAGAAGAAGAATGAGTGGTTAAGAATAAACTCTTCCCATACTTGCAAGACCAAGTATAAACTTATATTGTCACGGTAGCCTTCTAGCTTAGTGTTACTCAAATGTAGTGATCATTTAGCCTCTCTGGGACAATGTATGTCCATGCCCTTGAATTATCTATTTTTATAATTTTTTTTCTATTCCAAGTGAAGTGTTTGTATTTCAAGATAGGGGGAAAGAACTTTAATATAGGCTCCTGGTTAAGTCTAAGTTTACAGGTCTATGGGTTCCCTTTCATCCTTACACAATGTTGTGGTTAATTCTTGAGTTTCATATCTCCCTCTTCCTTTCCTTACTTAACCACATTCTTCAACTTCACCTTAGCCTCCAATCTATTGACCTCTTAATTCTCTGATAGGTCATTTCCCTTGAACTACCCAATTCTGTTGTCTATAGAGCCCCAGGTCACTCTGCTTCCTTCCTCACTGAGTTCAATGCTTGGCACATAGCTTTTCTTTCCTCAGCATTTTTTCCCTGTATACTAGAGGATTTCAATGTAAACATTGTTTTTCTCTCAAATATGCAAGCCTCTCAGTTCCTTCATCTAATTACCTCCTATGAGCTACTTCAACTTATAACCTCAAATACAAAAATGATCATACCTTTGATCTTGCCATCACCCACCCTATTTTCAGAAATTTTGAAGTTCCCTGAACTGAATGTAATCTATTGACTTTTTACCTTTTCCTTTGCATTCTCTTGCAAAATCCAACTCTTCCTTATCACTGTGATCTCCAATCCCTTGATCCTTCATTTTTCTCTCAGTCCATTTTCCTTGCATTAGCCATTTTCACCTATTCTCTTCATCTTGATCCTTTGGTGAACCAATTCACTCCACAGTGTTTCTCCAAAAGCTTGTCATCCCTCCCAAACTTTTCATGGCTCTTATATTCCACACTGTCTCAACTGAGAACAGAAAAAAAAAACTGAGACCACTTCAAATGCCATCCCTCTTTATTCCTCTTCTTTATCTCCTGTCACTGAGATGCTTTCTGCCTCCTTATCCTCTTTTACCCCTCTCTCACATGATTAAGTGGACTTAATCCTTACCAAGGTCAACCCCTCTACTTGTTCAAGTGATTTCATTATAAAACTGCCAACAGTTACTTACTCGGTCATCCTCACTCATTTATTTTAATCTCTCTCTTTCTAGCAACCCATTACCTACTGACTATAAACACTTTTGTATCCCTACTGTCATCTAATAAATATCTCTCCCTTTTATAGCTAAATCCACTGAAAAGATCATCTAGGGAGACAACATGGCAGAGGAGAAAGATGCACATACACTAGCTCTCAACTCACAACCCATAAAATACTTATAGAAAAAAGACTTTCAACAAATTCTAGAGCAGCAGAAGCCACAGAACAAGGAGTGGATGAGATTTCCAGCCCAGGCTGTCCTGGAAGACCAAAGGGAAAGGTCTGTCACACAGGACATGGAACCCAACCCAGCCTTGGCTGTGTGACACCAGGAGGAGCAGGGCCAGAGCAGGTCTCAGGGGTGGAATCCCCAGCAGCATCAGCAGTTTTCATATCCCTCAGCCCACAAAGCCAAGAGGCAACTTCAAAGGTCAGTGAGAGAGATGTTTCACCTCTGTGACAAGGCACCAGGGTTTCCACAACAGTCATTGTAGGAGTGTCAGCTTAAAGCCCCTGAGGGAATTAAGCAACTAATCTGAACCTCAGCCCTGTGTGGCATCTGGTTCACCTAAAGCCCCTGGAAGAACTGAGCAGCTGATCTAAATCTCAGCAACATACCAGGCCAAGGAGTAAATTCTTCTTCCTTGATTGTGCCACCTTGGAGGAAGTGAGAACTTACATGGCCCCAGAGTATACCCTGCTCTTGATAATGGACCCAAAAATCCATTAACTGGTTGGAAAAATTCCCCAAAAAAGGAAAAAATATAAGACTACAGAAGGTTAGTTTCTTGGTGACCAGGTATTCTCTCCCATCCTTTCAGATGAGGAAGAACAATGTTTATCATCAAGGGAAGACATAAAAGCCAAGGCTTCTGGATTCAAAATCTCCAAAATAAATATACAATGCACCCAGGTCATGGAAGAGCACAAAAAGGATTTTGAAAATAAAGTAAGAGACATGGAGGAAAAATTGGGAAGAGAAATGAGAACTATGCAAGAAAATCATGAAAAGTAAGTCAACAATTTGCTAAAGGAGACCTAATGGCAAAAGAGGTTCAAAAAAACAATGAGGAGAAGAATGCTTCATAAAGCAGAGTTAGTCAAATGAAAAAAGAGGTTCAAAATCTCACTGAAGAAAACAGCTCTTTAAAAATAGAAGCTTATGGTATCATGAGAAACCAAGAAATTATAAAACAAAACCAAATGAATGAAGAAAATGGAAGACAATGTGAAATATCTCATTGGAGAAACAATTGACCTGGAAAGTAGATCCAAGAGAGAGAATTTGAAAGTGATGGGGCCACCTGAAAGCCATGATCTAAAAAGGAACCTAGACATCATCTTTCATGAAATTATCAAAGAAAAGTGCTCTGGTATTCTAGAACCAGAGAACAAAATAAATATTGAAAGAATCCACTGATCACCTCCTGAAAGAGATCTAAAAAAAGAAACTACTAGGAATGTTGTAGCCAAATTCCAGAGTTCCCAGGTCAAAGAGAAATTATTGCAAGCAGCTAGAAAGAAATAATTTGAGTATTGTGGAAATACAATCAGGATAACACAAGATACAGCAACATCTACATTAAGGGATCAAAGGGATTAGAATATGATATTCCAGAAATCAAAGGAACAAGAATTAAAATAATCACCTATCTAGCAAAACTGAATATGATACTTTCAGGGTAAAAAATGTTCATTCAATGATATCAAGGACTTTCACACATTCTTGATGAAAAATCAGAGCTGAAAAGAAAATCTGAATTTCAAATACAAGAATGAAGAGAAGTATGAAAATTTAAAGAGGAAAGAGAAATCACAAGGGAATTACTAAAGCTGAACTATTTACATTCCTACATGGAAAGATAATATTTGTAAGTCTTGAAACTTTTCTCAGTATCTGGGTAGTTGGAGGAATTACACACACACACACACACAGAGATATAGATACAGATAGATAGACAGATAGATAGATAGATAGGTAGGTAGATAGATAGACAGATATATAGATATAGCCAGAGAGAAACAGAGAGCCAGAGAGCACAAGGTGAGCTGAATAGGAAGGGATCATATTAAAAAAAATAAAATTAACAGGTAAGAGAGGAATTTATTGGGAGGAGAAAAGGAGAAATGGAATGGGGCAAATTATCTCACAAAGAAGAGGGAATAAAAAGCTTTTCCAATGGAGGGAAAAAGGGCAGAAGTGAGATGGAAAAAGTGAAGATAACTCTCATCACATTTGACTCAAGGAAGGAATGCATGCTCAATTTGGTATGAAAATCTATCTTACACTATAGAAAAGTAGGAGAGAAGGGGATAAACAGGGTGAGATGATGATCATAGGGAGGGCAAATGGGAGGAGGGAACAATTAGAAGTCAAAATTTTGGGGAGGAACAAGGGCAAAAGAGAGAATAGAAGAAATGGGGGGCAGGATAGGATGGAAAGAAATATAGCCTTACACAACATGACTGTTGTGGAAGTCACTTGCAAAACTACATATATAAAGCCTATATTGAATTGTTTACCTTCTCAGTGGGCATGGGTGGGGCGGGAGGAAAGCAGAGAATTTGGAACTCAAAGTTTTAGGAACAAATGTTGAGCAATTTTTTTGTGTACAACTGGGAAATAAGAAATACAGGTAATGGGGTATAGAAACTTATCTTGGAGGCAGAGCCAAGATGGTGGAGTAGAAAGACTCACATATGCTAGCTCTGAACCCACAGCCCATAATTATCTATAAAAAGAACTCCAAACAAATTCTGGAACAGTAGAAGCCATGCAGCAACACAGTGAAGGAGATTGCCATTCCAGAGGGCACTGAAAAATCCATCCCAAAGGTCCGTCGCACACTGAACAGGAGTGGAGCCCAGCCCTGCCCTGTCCCAGCCACGTGGCACTGATGAGGAGCAAGGGGATACGAGCAGGCTTCAGGGACAGAATCTCTGGGGGCCACAAAGGTCCCTCCACTCACAGATGCACAGGTCAATGAGAGAGGCATCTGGACGGGCTGAGTGGGAAGCGGGGTGTCTCTGTGACTCGGGCCCCCTCGGGAGGCAGCAGCAGAGGTAGAGGGCAGCCAGAGGCCCTTGGAGCAGGCAGGAGCTTGGCAGGAGCTCCATTATGGAAGGTCTCCACATAAACCCCCTGAGGGAACTGAGTCAGGAAGGCAGCCCTGCCCCCACCTGAGCAACAGAATTTATGCTCACATTGAATAGCAGTCAGGCCTGCTGCCAAAAGCCCTGAGGCTGGGGAGCAGCATTTGAATCTCAGAGCCCAAGCACTAGCAGGGCGGGTCTAGGGTGGGGTGGAGAGGACTCTCAGAAGTCAAGTAACTGGCTGGGAAAATGCCCAAAAAAGGGAAAAAAAATAAAACCACAGAAGGTTACATCCTTGGTGACCAGATGATTCCACCCTTCCTCTCTGATGAAGAAGAACAATGCTTACCATCGGGTAAAAACATAGGAGTCAATGCCTCTGTATCCCAGGCATCTGAAGTAGATATCCAATAGGCTCAGGCCATGGAAGAGCTCAAAAAAGGATATTGAAAATCAAGTTAAACAGGTGGAGGAAAAACTGGGAAAAGAAATGAAAGACAGGGAAGAAAAGCATGAAAAATGGGTCAATACCTTAATAAAGAGACCAAAAAAATGCTGAAGGCAATAACATCTTGAAAAATAGGCTAACTCAATTGGAAAAGGAGGTTCAAAAAGCCAATGAGGAGAAGAATGCTTTCAAAAGCAGAATTAGTCAAGTGTAAAAAGAGGTGCAAAAGCTCACTGAAGGAAATAGTTCTCTCAAAATTAGAATGGAACAGATAGAGGCCAATGACTTTCTGAGAAACCAAGAAATCACAAAACAAAACCAAAAGAATGACAAAATGGAAGAGAATGTAAAATATCTCATTGGAACAACAACTGACCTGGAAAATAGATCCAGGAGAGACAATTTAAAAATTATGGGACTACCTGAAAGTCATGATCAAAAAAAGAGC
>CM053769.1:481842749-481868447 GCA_028658325.1 Potorous gilbertii
ATGGGAGCATATCTTAAAAGAAGTCAAGGTAAATGGTGAGAGAGAAATGTAGTGGGAGGTGAGAGGGTGAAATGGAATGGGGTAAATTATTTCTCATAGAAGAGGCAAGCAGGAGACTTCTTAGTGGAGGGAAAAAGGAGAGCTGAGAAAAAAAAACATGAAGTATACTCTCATCACATTAAACTAAAGGAAGGAATAAAATGCACACTCATTTTGCTATGAAAATCTATCTTACAATACAAGAAAGTGGAGGAGGAGGAGATAAGCAATAAGCAGGGTGGGGGGGGATGATGGAAGGGAGGGCAATGGGAGAAGGGAGCAATTGGAGGTCAACACACTTGGGGAGGTACAGGATCAAAAGAGAGAACAGAAACAATGGGGGGCAGGATAGGATAGAGGAAAAATATGTTAGTCTTACACAACACGATTATGATGGAAGTCATTTGCAAAACTACACAGATATGGCCTATATTGAATTGCCTGCCTTCCCAAAGGGAATGGGTGGGGAGTGAGGGATGGGGAGAAGTTGAAACTCAAAGTTTTAGGAACAACTGTTTAGTATTGTTCTTGCTGCTAGGAAATAAGAAATACAGGTAATGGGGAATAGAAAGTTATCTGGCCCTACAGGACAAAATAGAAGATGGGGACAAGAGAAGGGAGGAATGATAGAAGAGAGGGCAGATTGGTGATAGGGGAAATTAGAATGCTCAATGTACTTAGGTGGGGGAGGGGACAAATGGGGAGAAAATTTGGAACCTAAAATTTTGTGAAAATGAATGTAAAAAGTTAAATAAATAAATTTATATTTAAAGAAAAAAAATCTGTTCTGGCTGCATCACAAAAACTTTAAAATATCTCATTGTCATTTTCTTTGATAAAAGTCTTGAAAATTTTCCTGATTTGTTCTTTGACCCATTCACTCTTTAAAATTAAATTAGTTTACAATTATCTTTATTTATGCTTTTATGGTCCTTATTGAATATAATTTTTATAGTATTTGGCCTAAAAAATGGTTCATTTAACCTTTCTGTCTACTTATCTATCTATCTATCTATCTATCTAGTTATAATTTTCTTCCACAGATCTCTCTTTCTAAACTCCATATTTGTCTTGGGCTCAATGAATATTTCATTGTGAATTTCTGTTATATCTGTCATCTCAAAATTCAATTGGAGGAATTATTTCAAAGTTGTTTGGAGAGGAATGTTTTGAGAACTAAGTGGAGTGCATTCTCTAGTCTACTATCTTGACTCTGTCTTTGCAAGAATAATATCTATTTCTATAACTGATTTAACAGTTCTTTAAGGAATTTGACATTTGAATAATGAACATACATTCATTATTAATATTAGACTTTTTGTAGTTATTTGCACTTTACAGATACTCTTATGATTTTTAAATTATCTGTGTTTCATCTATTTTCCAAGTTTCTAGACCAATAGTTTTTCCTACAAGACATTTCATATTTTGCTCTAAATTTTCAGTTATTTTAACTTTTTCTTTATTGTCTCTTGATGTCTTATGGGATTATTAGCTTCTGTTTTGCTAATTCTAATTTTTAAATAGTTGTCTTCTTGCCACTATTTCAATAAGACTTTGCCCTTCTTTTACAAGCCTATTATTTTTTTTTCTTTTCATAACTTATTTGCATGTCTCATCCCCGCCACACAGGTTTTGCACTAAAGCCTATTATTTCCTTTTTTAAATAAAATCACTAATTTTTGCCCTTTTTATATATTCTTATCTCATAGGAATTATTCTGGACCTTGTGTTTAATTTGCATACTTCTTTAAGAATTTGCTTGCTTAATGGCATTTTTGCCATTATTTTCTGTGTTTGTATCTTGAGATTTCCTGTCACCACAGTAACTCTTTACTGTTACATTCTTTTTTGACTTGTTTATTCTTCCAGTCTACTTCTTGACTGATCTTTCAGTTAGTTAGTGAGTTAGTTAGAGGCTCTGCTTATTCCTAGCAAGAGGGAGATGCATGGACAGAACTCTTGTCTCTTTATAACCTTGTGCTATTTTCATAACTTTTTCTGGAGGCCTGAAATTTTTCAGAACTTCGAAAGTGATATGATATGGGTAATTGTTTGTTCACTGCCCTCTCAGTCTGAAATCTGAAAATTTTTTATCCTGTTTTGAGTCTATTGGATGGTTAGCGTTTCAGTTTCAATGGAATGCACTGGACTCAGTTACTTTTAGTCTTTGGGAAAGTACAGCATGTTCAGAAAGACTGAACAGTTTGACTCCTCTTCAGTTTTGGTTTCTAGGGGTTATACTATAGGCTTTTGGGTGGGGTTAAAGGTTAAAACTAATTTCCTCCTCTTCTGGGCTCAGACCCATACAGCTAGGATTTGGGAATATTCATAGCTCTATAAATAATATGGGCTTATCTCACTTGCAACACTCTTCTCTCTCCTAGATCTATGATCTGGAAGTGGGTTATATGATGAAGTTATTGTATAGTCCATTTTTGACTAAAGTATCCTACTAATGATGCCTATTTGCAGTTGATTTTACCCTAGTTACTAATCCCTTTGTCCATTTATTGAATTAGATCCAAATTTGACTATCTATATATCCACAATGATACTATATCAAAAAGGATATCAAATTACTTTGGAGTTCAAAACAACTCATAATCTAATCTCCTCATACTATTCTAATGTTTTTACCCATTACAACCCTGCATGATTTTATATAATGTCCTTGACTTCCTGTATGTTGCGTGAATAAGACACTCCTTATCTTAGCTAAAAGAATTATTTTTCACTACCTTCCATGTCTGAAACTATTTCCTCCACTTCAACTACTGATTTCCCCGACTTCCTTTAAGTCACCACCAAAATCCCACCTTCTCCAACAAGCCTTCGCCAATTTCTCTTAATTCCAATTTCTTCCCTCTCTTGATTATTTCCTATTTATCCTTTATATGGCTTTCTTTGTACATATTACTTTTCATTGTGTTGCCTTATCCATTAGATTGCAAGTTCCTTTGGGGTAGAGATTATAGTGTGCCTCTCACTGTATTCCCATCACTTACCATTATAGTAGATAGCAGATACCCTAATAAATATTTATTTATTGATTGACTGTCTGAAATATAGGTTACCTATGCCCATTTAGCACTTGGACCTAGTAATCCTACAAAAAGAAATAAAGAACTTGTAGTATGGCATAAGATATTTATAATAAATCCTTGCTGCCTCTTAGTAGTAATTATTTCTCTAAGCAGTAACAAGCTATCCTTTTTAATAATATGTTCTACAATTTTAGTAATAGTAAAAATCTTCATGCAATTGTGGACCATCACTGAACTTGAGGTCAGGGAGGTCAAGTTTCAAATCTCATCCCTGACAATGCCTAGCAATGTAAGTCTAAAATTTTCAAATTTGCAAAGCACTTCAAAAATATTATATAGTTTATCATTGCAACAACATTGTTGGGTAGGTGTTAATATTATTGCTACTCTTTTATAGATTAGGAAACTGAGGCAGACAGAGGTTACATAAATGCTTCAGGGTCACACAGCTAAAAAGTGCCTGAGATCAAATTTATATGCAGTTTCTTCTCATTCCAGATCCAGCTATAATATTTGCCTCCCATGTAGTTATTGTGATGATTATATAATACATTATCAACAAACATTTATTACATACTTAATATGTACTTGACATTTTTCGAAGTACTGAGAATACAAAGAATGGCAAAATATATGATTCTTTGCTTACTTTCAAGTGCTATCTACATACCAAATATTATTATTAGTCACAACAGGAGTTAGGGTTACTAAACTGGTCAGCAGGTGATACAACAGGCCTTCAAAGTTTCTGGTAAAGATGTATTAATATTTTTTCAGTACTCATAATTTCTGAAACTACTACATTAATAGCTATTATAGATTATGCATAGTTCTGTCTGATGGGGAAAGCACTTTCACCTCAAAGAGAGCTTTTTTTAGACTGCCTAAAGTGATATCCAGATGGACTCAATACTTCACTTAAATTCATCTTTTGACAGTTTCAGAAATTGAATCTTAGTGAGTTCGCTAACTCTAAAGTCCATGGACCACATATTTGAAAATTTTTATTCTCTAACAATGATTGTTGTCATTTCTCTTCTGGGATTTGATTTTCATTTTAATGTTTAAATAATAAGTATAATCCCAGCATTGTCATTAAAATTCCAGAAATTTTTTTTATTAAAAGTCTATATGCATTTTACTTCAATTTGGAGAGACTAATTATTCAAATGATACTTTTCTTTTGTCTGCTTCCTATTCCATAAGCAAACAGACACACAGAAAAAAATAACACTAAAAAAAATCGTAGCACATGCTTCATTAAACAAAAATACAAAAACCAGAAAAAAAAAGTGTTGCTTGTCCTTGACCTGTGTATCATTGCACAGAGATGCAAATAGGGACACAGAGTTTCACTCCAGCTTCTCTCTTTTTATGTTATCACCATTTTAGCATATTGCTTCCTCCAGAAGGTGTTACTCTCCTCCAAATGATGATTAAACTGGTAGTAGCTAGGGTGGATGAAGAAACTAATTAATTACTTAGCTAAGTAATTAATTATTGTTTCAAAGACTTGAGACATGAGACATGTATCATTACTAACAGTCTTTCATCTTTTTTTATCATCTCAACAGTTTTTCTTTCCCTAAATAATGCATCATTGATCAACCAATCATTCCACAATTACTAAACATTTACTCAATATGTACCCAGTTTTGTACTAGGTGCTGAGTGATATGTGAAGGAAACAAATGAGATCAAGTATTGGTTTTAGGTCTGGGTATTGAATATTTGGAATGCCCTTGATATGCCCTAGAATATTTCCAGAAGATAACAGCAAGGACAGTGAAGGATTTCTAGATAAATCTGTGTCATAATTGGTGGAAGAAATGAGTATGTTTAGCCAGAAGAAAAGATTTCGTGGGAAATAATTCTCTTTAAATAATTAAAAGGTTGTTTTGGTGAAGATGTTTACATTTTCTGTTTGGCCCTAGAGGGAAAAGAAACAATATTGAATTTCAAATTAGGAGACTTAAGTCTGAATTCTAGCTTTTCTTCTTATTTTCCATGTTGCCTTGAATGGAGTCATGTATCTTCTCTGGCTCCTTGGCCCTCATCTGTAAAATGAGGGAGTTGGACTAGTTTATGTCTACTGTCCCTTTTACATCTGAATCTATGAAATTAATATATAGTTTTGGAGTTACTCTTGATTTAAGGGGAGATTTTTTTCATTAATGAAAGCTCTTCCCAAATCTCAATGGAAACTTCTAAGCAAAGACCTGTCATAGAGGATGTCAAGGGAAGTCTTGATAAGTTTCCCGAGAAACTCAATGACTACTCACTCCCAGTCTTACTTTAAAATTCTATGACTCCTCCTTTCATCGAGGTTACAGTGAAATACCATAGAGCACACTGTAAAAAAAATTAATAATTAAATAGCATCAATGTATTAAGTATAATGCAAGTTTAGATGAGAAATAAACAACACAGACAAGAACAATTTAGGCAGAAAAAAGTTTCATGAAAGAGGATGAATTGATGGACAGGTTTCAAACTATTGATAATGATAAGTCTTTTTTTTTAACTTTCATCTCCACCACCCAGTTGCAAGAATAATTTTAGAAGCCAAATATGATGATCATGTGACTCTTCCCACTCAAAAAATCTTCATTGTATTTAGCATAAAATACACATTTTCCACATTTAAGGCACTCCATAGCATAGTTCTAACCCTATAACCCATTTCCCTTCATCATTTCCCTTCATTCACATATGCTGTGATCCAGTCGAACTCTTTTAATAAGTTAGTGATTCTGAGTTGTGGGACAAACAATAAATTTCACTAAATAAATGCTTCAATTAAAGCTATCATCCTTCTATCTTACCCAGAAGTGGTGGGTTATCAAAATCATCATGGCAGTTAGAATGTATATTTCCCCATCAAGAGGATTCAGTTGAAAATCAGAAGTGTTAGTATAAATGTACTATCTCTAAAAACTTAGACCATGAAGAACAAGGACAGGTTGTATTAGATGAGACAATTCAAAGTGTGAGCAGTTCCTACATTCTTAGGTAAGTTGCACAAGACCCCAACATGTTGTTTGTGGCTATCCTACATCACTTTCAGTGACACAATGTTCCCTTTGAATTACATTGCAGTATGCCTTTGAATATGATTTTCACATTAAAGTTTTAGAAGATTTTAGAAGATAAGCAGTTATTGAGGAAGTGAATTTATATATTAATTTATATGTTTATTCCTTCATTCATTTATGTATTTGCTCATCTCTTTATTTATCTGGTTTATTTATTTGAGATTACTCTGACATCAATTAATGAATAAATTCATGATTTCCTTCCATTCAAACTATTACCTAAAATAGGGAGAGACATAACATTTGTGATTTCATTCTGTAACAGAACTCTGGGTTGAGGAAACTCCCTCTACCAATAAAGATAAGTAACTTTCCTCAAATTTGTAGTCTTAGAAAGTCATCCAGAACACTGGAAAGGTAAGTGACTTTCCAGGAATCGCATGGCTAATATGCAACAGAGATAGAATTTGAACACCGATATTCCTTGCTTTGAGGCCAACTTTATATCCTCTCTGACATGTTCTCTATAATAGCTTCTTCTGTTAATTTCCACAAATGCTGTCATTATATTATCAATTCTTCCACTCTCAGAGCATATTTACAACTATGGTTCAAATTTACATAGAGAAAATAAAGGTGAGAAAAGAGAACCATGTTATAAATTAAATAAAAGTTTTATATTAACAAACAAGTAAATTCATTAAGATGAGTTTATGACTTTTCTGTGAAGTTTTGCCATTTTCATATGGAGAGACATATTTCTTATTTGGCTTGTAAAACTCCTTTTTCTCCTTTCTCTGTAGGGTTTTATTGTTGATTTTTACTTCCACATAAAAAAAATCATAAAAATTGAAGACACATGAGGCATTAAGGTCTTTTTGAGTGAATAGTTTCTTATTGAGATGTCATTGGAACCTTATGAACATATTTATCTTTCCTATTCCAGATTCATTTATTTCCTTCATTTTACAACTTCAATAAAACAAGGCTTTGTCTCTTCCCTACACTTTCATAGGATGGGGTGGGTCTGCCTCCTTTCAGGTGAAAGCAGCATTTAATAGCAGTGAGCAAATTTATAAATAGAAATTAATCAACTTTACCACCATCAATTGGAGATAAGAAATCTCTACCAGGAAAAGGTCTTGACTTGACTGGGGAAATGACCAGGGTGTGTCATGTTCTGAACCTCAATGATGGGGTTGGATAGACAACGTGATGTGACTTGGGGAGTGTGAGAGATTCCCGACTGTTTTCTAAAACACTGCTTCCTAAGCATGACCAAAATCAGTCACAAAAGTAGGTGACTTAATTATCTGATCTTCTAAAAGTCTAACTTACCTGAAATGTTCCTAGGTGGATTTGAATAGAAAATTAACTCTGTTTTTTTTTGTTTCCAATGCAAAAAAAGGAATGAGTTAATTTCTAGAGTTCTTTGCCTTCTTTTCTTCCTCAAACTCTGTTTATGCCAATAATTACTTAAATGCTTCAAGAAATGATGACTGAAATACTGTGGGTACACTGTGATATGCGTATCCAATACTTGTCCTTATGGGACTGAACTCAAGTGTACAACAGTAAGGACAGGCATAGATGCATAACAATCTGCATCATTGGAGAGACTACCCTTGTTTGGGAGATGATAGATTCATTTGACAATTGTAATATCAGATACTTTTTAGAATAGCTGGATTTTTATGTTCCTTCCATACCTTTGCCTCTTTGCATTCATGTCTTGATCTGAAGCACACCTCCAAGCATTACCTCCTGAATAAAGTTTTCCATATATTGGCTTCCTATTGACTTTGGTAAAATGCAAATTTCTCTGGTATTAAAAATTCTTCACAGTCTGACTTGAATTTCTTCATTCTACTCTGATGGCTTTTGCTTTACATACTCCTTATTCTAGATGAGCTTATTTTTTTTCCCAAAGAAACCACTCTGTCTTCTATTTCTGCACCTTTGCAGAGACCACTCACCTAACATGCTTAGGTAATTCCCTTTCCTCACTTTGACTTCTCAGATCTTTTAACTGCCTTTCACATTCAATGTAAAAGCCATTTGCCAACCAAAAAGGTCTTTTGTTCTTCCCCTGCTCCTGGAGACCCTCCACCAATTAACCTCTATAAAGTTTCTATATGTTTCCTTTAATTCTTACTTTAGAGAAGTTTCCACTACAGAATGTAAGCTCCTTGAGGTCAAAAAATATTTCTTGATTTTTTATCCTGAATGCTAAGAAGGTTCAGCACACAGTAAGTAGATGCTTACTGAAATGATGGTGATTTATTGATTGATTTAGACAGTAATTTGTTCATTTCTCTGATGACAGCAGAGGGCATTGAACCCCCAGGAGGGGATGTGATTTGTAGGTATTCACAGAACCAGGCAGTGCCTGATCTCTAATATAAATCCAGGTTCTCAGTAATAACCATACATCTTTTGCCCTTTACATGCATATGGTAACTCCTAAATAACGTAGTATGTTGGTCTTCATCAATTACTTTTGCTAAAAATTATCTGTCAATTGGTGGCCCATCTTCTCTTTGAAATTAGTATGGTTATTTGATAGAAAACCAAATTATAGAGCTATTATATGCCTATTATATGCCTAGCCTCATGATTATTCAGGATCTAACAGAGTTTGTTCATCATTACCAAAAATCCTCACCAGGTTTATTCCTATGCCATAGTGAATAATAGCAGCAGGTCTTAAAGGAAGGTGAAATGACAAAATGATTACTTAACATGGGCTTTATATGATGCAGTCTTTATGTGGATTTGTTAAAAACAGAATTCTAGAATCTCAGTTTAGTCTAATCTAAACTTAAACTGAAGTGTCCTCTACAACACTAGTCTCTAAAGAGGATAACTTCCATCTAACGAACCTCATTTCACTTTTGGCCACTCTAATTGTTGGTGAGTTTGATTCATCTCCCCAGCTTACCTCAAGTCTAATGCTGCTTTTATGCAATGTCCACTCTTGTCCTGTATTGTCCCTTGGGGAAAATTTGAACAAGCTGTAGAATCAAAATTGGAAGGGACCATGGTGAATATACAATCTGGTCCATGTCCCCAAATAGAAATCCTCCATGCAATTTGAATACGTCTTCAAATACTTGAAGACTGTTATTATCATTGCATCCTCCAACTCAAACTCCTCCCTTCAAGTTTTCTCTTTTTCAGGCCCATCATACAGAACTATGAGCCACATACCCTTACAATGAATGTTTTTAAGTCCACCACCCTAATATTTACATGGATCAAGATATGTTCCAATATCTCAAATTAGTTTCTAAAATGTAGGGACCTACTCGAATGGAATACAACTCATAGAAATGAATATATATGGTTAAATGCCCAGCAGAGAACTTTCTAGTAGTAAGAATATAGGTAGTTATATTTTAAATTACAACATTTAATAGTTATACTCCATGGAACTTCTTTGATATTTACATAAGATTAGAAAAACTGTGGATTAAGTTTTCAAATGAAAAAATTAAAGCTATCTATAGTCATATAAAAAAATGCTTTGAATCACTATTGATTAGAGAAATGCAAATTCAAACAACTCTGTGATACCATATCACACCTATCAGATTTGCTTACATGACAAAACAGGAAAATGATAAATGTTGGAGTGGAGGTGAAATTAGAACACTAATGCTTTGTTGGTGAAATTGTAAACTCATCCAACCACTCAAATGAGCAATTTGGATCTATGACAAAGAAGGATTATAAAACTGTGCATATCCTTTTGTCTGGCAATATCACTACTAGATCTGTATCCCAAAGAGATCTTAAAATTTGGAAAAGGATGCACATCTACTAAAATATTAATAGCAGCTCTTTTTTTGTGGTAGTCAAAAATTGGAATTGAGGGCATGTCTATCAACTGGAGAATGATTGAAGATGTTGTGATATATGAATGTAATGGAGTACTATTGTACCATAAGAAATGATGAGCAGATGAACTTCAGAAAAACCTGAAAAGACTTATATGAACTGATGCTGAGTGAAACGAGTAGAACGAGAACACTAAACACAGTAACAGTAACACTATGTAATGAACAAATTTGATAGACTTAGCTATTCTGAAGACTGCAATCTAAGACAATTCCAAAAAAGTCACCATGGAAAATGCTATCTATATCAAAAGAAAGAACTACGGATTATGAACGCAGATAGAACCATACTATTTTCTCTTTTTTGATTTTTTTCTTGTGCTTTTTTCTTTGGTTCTGATTCTTCTTTACAACAGTAATAATATGGAAATATGTTGTAGATATATAACCTATATCAAGTCACATGCTATCTTAGGGAAGGGAGAGGGGATGTACGGGAAAAAATTTCAGAATTCAAAATCTTAATAAAAGCAAATATTGAAAACTAAAAACTAATTAATTGAAAAGAAAAAATTCTGGACTCTCAATGATTTATTAATTTTTGTCAAGCTTTATTCACTAGTAGATTAGACAACTTGAGTGAGCCAACACAAATACCATCTATCAAAAATGATTTTATCAATTACGTATATTTCAAATTTATTTTTCCATTGTAAACTCAACAAGAGGAAAAAAAATACTGTTTTTTTTCTTATGATGTTTACACAATTCCTGTCAAGTAGCTGGTATTTACTCCACTGAACACTAATTCGCTGATGGGCCTGTCATTTGCCTCAGTTAGTCATCTGCCAAGGCAGTTTTACTGATGTGTGGCTGCAGCACATTTTTGAGCTTCTTGGAGCCACAGGTGAGACTTGGATGAAAAGTGAACAGCAAAGGTTGATGAACAGCCTTACTAAGGGCTTGGTAAGCCCTTATACCAAAGGGGTTAGTTGTAAGTTAGGAGGATGTCTACTACAAGCATGACTTCATTCAGCAGAATTAGCAGATGAGAAAAATTTGTTGCAATAGCCATAAAGGCAGCTGAAGCAGGCCCTGTGGTGCACCTGTCTTGGCCAGGCCTCAAAGATGCCAAAGTCATCCCCTGCCATTTGCCTGTAGTCCTGAGTTTTGTCTCATCACTGAACTTCAATGACTCTGCAAGAGACAGTGTGAGGCTGACAGTTTTGTGAAACTCCACTGAAATCCAATTTATTTAAAAGAAGATATCACTTTGTGATGATATTGGTCTTCTTTGAAACAAGGATGAACAATTTCCCAAGTCCTTGATCAATTGAAGCAAACAAACAAAAAAAAAGAAAAGATTTGTGGACTCAGAACCTGAGATTCTTCCTATGAATGCATAGTATTTTGTTTCCATTAGAAATAAAATGTTATACTCTGAAATCTCCTCTTAATCAGCATTTTACATTGCCAACAAGCCCATTTTTAGGAGCCCAAGAAAGACAAATGCAGAGTCTGCACAAAAACATACCAGTAACAAAATTGCTGTTGACCCAGTCACTTGGGATACATAGGTGACTTGAAAAGGTTCAATAAAAGATATGTCTTTTGTGATATCAGCACAAATGTATAATAGGGAAAAGAATTTGAGCTGGGAAAGGGAGAAGGAAACGCCAAAGGAGAGCCTGAGTGCTGGACTGATATGTATACAGCATTTGGCACCCAGAGAGAGGCTTCCAAAGAACTTGCAGGTTCTTCTGCCATGAACTTCTGATTAAACCTGGACAAGAATCACACAGAATGTTGGGAGTGGGGCTGGTATGTCCTGATATCCATGGTGAGGGGAGTGTTCACATTGATGAGACTTTGCTTTCATCTGTAACCAAAACACTTGGACTTAATGGCCTGTGAGGGTACTCTCTGCTCTATATCTTAGTACCTGTGATCCTATACCAAAGATAAGTATAAAAAAGTGCTGAAAAAATTCTTGCCTTACAGTAGTTTCAAGTTACTTAAAGTGAAACTCTTGGCCCCTACAGTGGATCCAGATTCAGACTATTTTTTTTTACATGTGCTTGGTCCCTTCATCTCTTCCTTTGAGTTCCTCTGGCTTCCTTCCTGATACAGCTCAGGTCCCATCTTCTGCAAGAGGTCTTTCCTGGTCTCCTTATTTGCCAGTTCATTTCCCTCTTAGATGACCCTCCATCAAATGCTGTTAAAATTGTATATGTCTATTCACTTACATTTTGTCTATCCCATTAGAAGGTGAACTCCTTGAGGGTAGAAATTGTTTTTGCATTTCTTTGTATTCCCAGTATTTAGAACATTACATAGTAGGCACTTAAAAATGATCATTTATTATATTATCACTGATTACTTATATGTATCCAGGATGGATACGGTGAATTTGTGGAAGATTTTGTTCACAAAGATTGGAGGAACAAAAGGACTCTCTGTTTCATCTCTGGAGGCCCTCACTATGTTCAACCCAGCCAACAGTACTACTGTTACACTGCTGAAGTCATCCACTGCAAACTAGCTCATCAGCAGGTATCTTGAATGTTGCCTTGCCACTGGACCTCAATGACTCTGGAAGGCAGAGCGAGACTTATCACTTAGTGCAACTCTGCCTCCCTTAAATTCAATTCATCCATGAATTAAACCATCATCCTGTGATGTCATTGTTCCTCTTCAAAAGAAAGCAACAACATCTATCATTACCACTTGAATCAGGTAATGACCACAGTATAAGCCCAGTAAGTGAGAGAAATCCCCGTAAATGGAATAACTGTCTGGAGGTCTACACAGCTTTCTCTGCCTTGGGGGAATCCTAACAATAAGAGATTAACTTTGTTAGAGTCTTTGGAACTTCTGTCCTTATAGAAACACTGTCAACAGAATTTTGAATATGGTCCAGACTGTGCCAGTCTCTAACTGGGAATGGCCAGTCAAACAGAGCAGGCTAGAAGTAGGTGTGTCAGGACACAAAGTATCTTCATAATTTATCTCATAGTGAGGAAAATAACTTGCATGCAAGGAAGTCCCCCTCTTGAGAAGGAGGGCTTAATATGTTAGGGTACAGGCAATGCTTATACACATAAGTGGTCTGGACTATGACATAATCATTTTTAGGTCTTGAGTTACTGCTCCCATGGGCCTTGTAGAAACAGTATTGTCCCAAGTATTTGGGGTTTTGATTACTGTATATGCTACAGAATCAGTGTTCTTTAATGGTAATAGGAGTGTAATACCAGTCAGTAACAAGAAACAGGAGCTGTGTATATACAATGGATGGCTCTGGGAAATAAAGGGAGCTAAATCCCTCAGTGAACACCTCGTGCTGGCCCAAGCAATACACTTTGTCAGAGGGAGATATCCAGAGGACAAAGGATTATTTTTATGCCAAGCTCAGGATAGAGTCTACTTGCTCAGCCTTAGCTCTGGAAAACAGAATATATCCAGAATATTTGGACATCACTGATGCCAAGTTTTGTGACACTTGGCTTTTTCACCAAGTCTTGTCAAATTTAGCCCAGTTGCTGGAAATATGAGTTTATCCAAAAAAAATGCCTTTTGACACCATATTGTGCCCTGATGGCCTCTTGCCACCAAATTCATAGCTTAGAGAGGACATCAGTGGTGTCTTCCCCTCTTGAAATCACTTTGTATATTGTATTATATTATATTATATCATTCCATACTTCCATATCCCATCCTCCCAACTTAAACTCTCTGAGGGCAGAAACCATTTCATTTTCATCATTTAATCTAGAGTTTCTAGCACCTAATAGGCACTGAACAAAATTTTGCTGAAATAAAATTGAAAGACACTTTCTATCATCTTGAGATCCCAAGAGACAGTCAAAGGTAAGGGAGGTAAGGTGGTAAGGCAGAATTAATGGCTCATATAACACTTTTTAAGTACCTAAAACATACCCTAATATTCAGTATTTTGTGTGTTTTGAAATATAAAGACTTCTGTAGTATAGATAATTAGAGCAAAACTCCTTACTTAAAGAACAACTAAATGTTGCCCACTGTTAGTATAACCTCCCTATCACTGTATAATTTCAATAAGCATAAAAGGAAGTGGGATATGTTTCAAGTACAGGTCATATTAGGAGAAAATCAAGGATTTAATTTTGGTTTGAGTCTATTATTCACCTAGGGTAATAGTCTAGGATTTGGGTAAGAGAGGCCTATGGAAGCAGAAGTCTAAGACTGGACTGGGGGATATCATGAGATGAAGATCCTAAGCTTCTGATGAGATGGGAATGTGGGAGAAGGAACCTAGGAGTCAGGTAAGAAAGAAGCATGGGTAGATCAGTACAGAATTCATCTGGGGAGGAGATGAGAAAGGGTAACAGAGAAAGAAGGAATAAAGCATTTTTTATAGTGAATACAATGTACCAGGTGTTGTGCTAAGTGCTTTTTTTATTATCTCTTTTAATACTCACAGTCCTGCAAGATACATGCTATTATCTCATTTTATAGATGAGGAAACTGAGGCCAACAGAAGCTAAATGACTTGACTGGAGTCACACAGCCAGTAGGTATCTGAAACTAGATTTGAACTAAGGTCTCTCTGACTCCAAAATCAAATCTCTATCCCCTATGCGACCAACTGATCCACTAAAATGTCAATTGGTGCAAGAATCTGGAATATTTTTAATGCCAGGACAGAGATTATGAATTTTATTTAACAGTCAACCTGGGTCAGTAAAACGTTTTGGGTAGAGGAATAAGATCTGAGCTATGCTTTAGGAAAATGAATTTGGCAGCAATCTGTAGGTGGGACTTAAAGGTGAAAACTGTCACTTTTTCTTTGAACGAGGTCATTTTGAAGTTAGAGTGATTTTAGAGATAATTTAGTCGAATGTTATCTTTTTACAGGAAACTAAGATGAAGCTACTAGAGGTTAAGGGACTTGTTCAATGCCTCCTGCTTAGTAATTGGCAGAGTGAGCTCTCACCTAGAGCTTTCACTTCCATCATGTCATTCATTATAGAATAGTATAACAAGGAGCACAAGGGGCTAAGAACATGAGTTCTAAAAAAAAAATTGATAATTTTTCTCCCATATATGTCAGGTGCCACAATACAACCAAGGGAGAAACTATTTACCCAGTGCAACTGAAGCTATTAAAATGTCAATTAAGCAGTCAGACATTCCATTTAATGTGTACTTTTTAGGCAACACAGAAGGTTCTCTCATGCCTTCAAAAAGCCTATCTATAGTTCTGATGATTATGATTTGAGAATCAGAGTATTGGGCTATGTTGTCTATACATTGATGTCAATAAGAATCTCAGGTAAAAATGCAAAGACCTGTGGGAAAGTTAAAAGTCAGTGTTACACTTAGGGTTATTGGTCTGTAGATTGTTTTGATTTTAGGGAAAGTTTTCTGGGTATGAGAAGGAGGGGTGCTGGATATGGGGGGATGGGAAAGTAAGGTAAACTCATTTTTTTTCAAAAAAATATATTTACAAAGTTAGCATCACTTCTGCTTTTCAATAATCCTACTGAAATTAGAATTAGAATCTCCCCTTTGGGATGAAGGAAATGATTTAAAATGAGAAAGTTTTAAATATAACAACTGTGACAACAATTGAATTTTGGGCAGGGCTGGATTGAGAGATTTTTTTTTTAAGAATATAAGCATATTGGGAGGTGGAGTCAAGATGGTGGAGTGAGAGCAACTACTCAACTAAGTTCTTAGATAAACTTCTTCAGATACCTCTGAAAAGAGAATCTGACAAGATTTTGTAGTGACAGAATCCAAGAGGAGACAGATTCACAACCCAGGACAGACTGGAAGGTTGATGGAAAGGATCTGTTCCACAGAGCTGGAGGAGCACACAGTGCACAGCACACAGGCTGGATCAGAGTGACCCAGCTACGGGAGAGCCCAGCAGGAAGCTCAAGGTGGTCCCAGGCAGTGGTGGCACTGTGGAATCTCGGGGATATCAGCCCAGGACGGGAGTCCAGGAGAACCAAGCAAATGAACACCAGAACAAACAGAGCCCCAGGTATCTGCAGTGGCTGCTTCTGAGACTATCAGCCTGCAGATTAAATGCCCATAAGTCACCTAGTTGAACTTCTAGGAACGAAAACGATGGTGTGATCAGTAGATGTTCTTCCCCTCCCCTTGTTGACCTTGAAAAAACCGTAAAATATTTCCCCAGAAAAAGCCTGAAACAGTGGGATCAGCGGAAGGGGCAGACAGTCTCTTAGTATGTGAGGTTAGGAAAATCACTAAGAAGGGTCCCTCCTCCTGTGGCTAAAGTGGACCAGTGCAGGGAGCTGTCCCCAAGAGCCCCAATTCAGCAAACTGGAGATGACCTGGGATGAGGCAATTGGGGTTAAGTGACTTGCCCAAGGTCACACAGCTAGTGAGTGCCAAGTGTCTGAGGTGAGATTTGAACTCAGGTCCTCCTGAGTTGCTCTATCCACTGCAACACCTAGCTTCTCCAAATGTAATGCAATACTATTTTGCTATAAGAAATGATGAACAGGAAGACTTCAGAGAGGCCTGGAAAGACTTATATGAACTGTTCCTGAGTGAAAGGAGCAGAACCAGGAGAACTTTGGACACAGCAGTACCTACAATGTACAAGGAATTTTTCTGGTAGACTTAGTATTTCATTGCAATGCAAGGACTTAAAAAATTCCCAATGGTCTCTTAAGGCAAAATGCCTTCCACATCCAGAGAGAGAACAATGAAATTCAATCACAGAATGAAGCAGATCATTTTCTTTTGTATTTGATTTATTTTATGATTTCTCCCATTCATTTTAATTTTTCTATGCAACATGACTAAGGTGAAAACGTATTTAATAGGAATGTATGTTTAGAACCTACATAAAATTGTATGCCCTTTCAAGGAGGGAGTGGGGAGGTAGTGGCAAAGCAGGGGGAGGGAGGGGAAAAAATCTATGATGTATGGAAGTGTGTGTAGAACACTGAAAATAAATAAAATAATAACAAAATCAAGTGCCTTTTATACTGTACAAAAAAAGAATTCTGTCCCTGATTTGTTTTGTAAAAAAATAAAAATAAAAGAATTTTGTCCCTGATTTGTTTTGTAATTGCATGCACTGCTAAGTAAATCACTCTTTAGATGTATATATAGTATCAATCTTTATACCCAGATCAGGTATCCACTTGTACTTTATTATTGTGTATGGGTCAGACATTGGTCTATGCACAGTTTCTGTCACACTGTTATGCAGTTTTCCCAGGAATTTTTGTTGAAAAGTGCATTCTTATCCCAGAAGATGGAGTCCTTGGGTTTTTCAAACAGTAGATTGCTAGATTCATTGACTACTGTGTCTTGAGTACATGACATGTTCCACTAGTCTACCCTTCTGTTTCTTAGCCCCTACCAAGTGGTTTTGATTAATTGCTGCTTTATAATACAATTTGAGATCTGGTAGAGCTAGGCCACCTATCTTACCATTTTTTTTTCATGAGGTCCCTTGCTATTCTGGACCTTTTGTTCTTCCAAATGAATTTTTATCACATTATGAACTGAGAAGGATGAATTGACTTTCTCTACCTTTCTGCACTGGATTGTGAGGTTTATAATGGCCTAATACATGGTCAATTTTTGTATATGTGCCATGAACCACTGAGAAAACAGTACATTCTTTTCTATCCCCATTCCATTTTCTCCAGAGATCTATCATATCTAACTTAACCAGAGTTCTATTTACCTCCTAAACTTCTTCCTTGTTTGTTTTGAGAGTATATTTATCAAGTTCAGAGAGGGGGAGGTTGAGGTCCCCCATTGGTATAGTTTTACTGTCTATTTCTTTCTGTAACTCCCTTAACTTCTCACCTAAGTATTTGGATGCTATATCATTTGGAGCATATATGTTTAGTAATGAAATTGCTTCGTTGTTTATGGTGCCTTTTAGCAGAAAATGGTTTCCTTCATAATCTCTTTTGATTCTACTTTTGCTCTGTCTGATATTAGGATTGCTACCCCTGCTTGTATTTTTTTTTTACACCAGATGAAGCACAATATATTCTGCTCCAAACTTGTACTTTTATCTCGTGTGTATGCACCTGTTTCAAATGTGTTTCTTGTAAACAACATATTGTTTGATTATAGTTTTTCATCGAATCTGCTACTCATCTCCATTTTATGGGAGAGTTCACCCCATTCACATTCACAATTATGATTACTATCTGTGTATTTCCCTTCATCACCTTTTAGTTCTCCCTTATCCCTTTCCCTCCACAATAAAGTTTCAATTTTTGACCACCACCTCCCCTAGTCTTCCCTCCCTTCTTTCAGTTCTTCCCCTTTTATACCCTTTTCCATTACTACTTCTTCTCTCCCTTTTAGCTTCCCCTTCCTTTCCTTTCCCTGATCCCCTCCTATTACTTATAGAGCTAGTTGTCTTTCTATACTTAGCTGAGTTTGTTGTTTACTCCTTGAACACAATCAGATGAGAGTAACTCTCTAACAATTCTCATCTCCCTCACCTCTTTCCCTATACTGTAATATACTTTCATGACTCCTCCTGTGATGTAATTTACCCTTTTCTGACTTCTCCTTTTCACATCTCCCACTACAATCCCTTCACACTCTTAAATCAAATTTTTGTCATGATATCATTTACTTTGTACTGCTCCCTCTATCTATGTATATCCCTTTTATATATCATAATAAATATACAATTCTCAAGATTGTCAATTTCTTCTTCCCTTATAGGGATGTGAACAGTTTGCCCATATTGAGTAACAAGTTTTTTCTCCTTTTTACCTTTTTGTGTGTCTCTTGAGACCTGCATTTGAAGACTGAATTTGCTATTGAGGTCTGGCCTTTTCATCAGAAAGGTAGAGAAATCCTTTTTTTCATTGACTATCCATTTCCTTGCCTGAAATGTTATGCTCAACTTTGCTGGGTAATTGAACTTTCATTGTAGTCCCAGTGTTTTGTCTTATGGAATATAATATTCCAATTCCTTTGATCTTTCAATGTAGAAGCTGCAAGGTCCTATGTGATCCTTACTGTAGCTCCTTGATATTTGAATTGCTTCTTTCTGACTGCCTGCAGTATTTTCTCCTTCACTTGATAGTTCTGGAATTTTGCAACGATATTCCTTGAGGTTTTTAGTTTGGAATCCCTTTCAGGAGGTGAATGGTGGATTCTTTTGATGACTATTTTGCCCTTTAGATCTAGGACTTCTGGGCAATTTTCCTTGATGATTTCTTGGAAGATATTTTCCAGGCTCCTTTTTTCATCATTACTTTCTGGTAGAACAATAATCCTTAGATTTTCCCTGCTGGATCTATTTTCCAGGTCAGTTGTTTTTTCCAATTAGATATTTTACATTTCCATCTTTTCATTCTTTATATTCTGTTTGACTGATTCTTGATGTCTCATGAAGTCACTAGCTTCTAGTTGTCTGATACTAATTTTTATCAAATTATTTTCTTCACTTAACTTTTACATCTCCTTTTCTATGTGCCTAATTGTTCCTTTTAAGGACTTATTTTCTCCTCTTAGGTTTTGTGCTTCCTTTTCCATTTGTCCAACTTTCCTTTTAAATTCTTCTGTGACTTCTTTTTTCATATTTTTAGTCACTGGTCAGTTTTTCTTCTATTTCTCTAATTTGACTTTTAAAATCCTTCTGAGCTCTTCCAAGAATGCTTTTTGTGTTTAAGATAAGTTCATATTCTTTTCTGAAGTTTCAAATGGGAGTACAGTCTCAGTGTTGACCTCTTTGGTATTCGTGTTTTGGTCCTTGTCCCCATGGAAAGATTCTATGGTCTTTTCTTTTCTGCTTTGCTTCTTACTCATTATGATCACCCTTTACCCAGATTTTAAAGTAAATCTCTGCCTTTGGGGCACAGGACGCTCTGTCCCAAAGTTCTTGTCCCTAAAACTTGAGGCTTTGTTTGTTGTGACCTCTGAAACTAAAATGCTGCAGCTTACTTGATGCTGAGCTGGCAGGTGTGTGAAAGCAAAGGCCAGGTGAAGTCTTTTTTGGTTCCTGGAGCTAGTTGCGATAAGTGTGGGGGTGGGGGTGTTCTGGCCACAGAAGGTCTCCTCTGCTGAGCCAGAGCATAGGCAAGCTCAGCAGTTGGTGATCCTGTCTGTGCTAGTGTCTTCCTGATTCCCCTGGGTTACTGAGGCACATGTGGGGTCCTGGTGTTGGTGGTTGAGGGCTGCACACCCCTAGGGTTCATGATCTTCTCCCAGTTTCCTGAGGTGGGGCTCTCTGGGACAGCTCTAGTCTTGCACTGGTCCCCTTCAGCCACAGCAAGATGGACCCTCCTTAATGATTTTCCTAGCTTCATGGGCTAAGGGACTGTCTACCCCTTTTGCAGCTCCCACTGTTTACAGGATTTTTCCTGGGGAGTTATTCTCTGGGCTCTTCAAAGTCAACAAGAAAAGGGAGATAGCAATTACTGATCACTCTGCCATCTTGGCTCCCAGAGGTAAGCCTGGTGCCAACTTTCTAAAGGGTTCTTCAATTCAATTCAAATATTCTTTAGACAAGAGGTACAAATAAGAGGAATTCCAAGGCACTAATGATTTCGGAGAGATACAATGCTAAAATCTGTGAACTAAATGACAGATTACATTAAGAAAAGAGAAGACAAGAAAGCAAACACCTTATACCTCCTGGAAAGGGAAGGAAGAACACATGAGGCACTACGGGGTAGTGACTTGGATTCCAAATTTTAGCTGCTTTGTAAAATCATAGTTTTAGGGCTGCAAATGAACTTCTAAGTAATCTAGTCCAACTTCTCACTTTTAAAGAGAAGGAAACTGGTAATTGACTTGCCCACGGTAATGTAGCTGTCAAGTAGTTAAGGTTGAACTTCACCTTAGATCCTGTGTCTTCAAGTGTAGCTCTCTTTTCTCTGCCCCATGCTGCCAGATCTGCTACATGCAACCTCACTGGAAATATCATTTCAACTCCTTACATCAACCAAACAAACTGCCAAAGAAGTAATTTATAAAACTAGAAAAAAATCACAGCCAAATTTATCTGGAAGAACAAAAGATCAAGAATATCAAGGGAAACAATAAAAAAAATGTCAAGGAAGGACAACACCAGATTTCAAACTATATTACAAAGCTATCATTATCAACACAACCTGGTATTTTCTAACAAGCAGAGTGGTGGATAAATGGCATAGATTACGCAATACACAGTAATAAATTTCCACCATAATCTAATATTTGATAAACCCGAAGATCCAAGATTTTAAGGTGAGAACTCTCCCTTTGACAAAAGTCATTGGGAAAACAGGCTAGCTGTTTGGCATAAACTAAACATAAACCAACACTTCACCAAGTTGCCAAGATATACTAAGGTATCAGGCTATGCTAAGAGCAAAATGGATAAATAATTTAGACACCCAGGGGTGATATCATAAGTAAAGTTGGGGAACATGGAAAAATGTTCCTGTCTGATATAGAAAACAAAAGATTTTATGGATCAAATATGAGATAGAGGGGATCATGCAAAGTAAAATGGATAATTTTGATTTCGTGAAATTAAAAAAAAAGTTTATATAAACAAAACTCACAAAGTCAGAATTAGAAAGAAAACAGAAAATGAGCAGATGGGGAGAATTACAGCAAGTTTCTTGGATAAAAGCTTCATTTCTCAAACAGATTGGGAACTGAGGCAAATTTATAAAATAACAGCCATTCCTCAGTTGACAAATGGTCAAAGGATATGAACAGGCAATTTTCAGAAGAAGAAATCCAAGCCACCAATAATCAAAAGGAAAAAAAATATTCTAAATTACTACTGATTAAATAAATGAAAATTTTTAACAACTCTGAAGAACTGCCTCATATCTATCATATTGGAAAATATGACAGAAAAGTAAAATGACAAAAACTGTAGGGGATATGGAAAAAATGGGACATTAATGCACAATTCAGAGTCGAGAACTGACCAACCATTCTAGAAAACAATTTGGAACTAGGCCCATGGGTGACAAAAATCATGCGTATACTTTGACCCAGCAATACTACCAGTAGGTCTGTAACCCAAAGAGATCAAAGAAAAATGTTTAGTAATATGTATACCTGCTCTCACTGAGGTGACAAAGAATTGGAAATTAAAAGGATTCCAATCAGTTGGGGAATGACTGAACAAGTGGTGATGTATAATTGGACTGGAATACTATTGTGCTATTAAAAAAAATAAATGGGATGGTATCAGAAAACACTATAAAGATTTGTATGAACTGATGCAAAGTGAAGTGAGCAGAACCAAGAGAATACATTGTACACAATAATAGCTATATCATAATGATGAACATGTATGAAAGATTTAGGTAACTCTGATAGAGACTGAGTCTAGAAATTCCAAAAGGCCGTGATGAAAAATGCTATTCAACTCCAGAGAAAGAACTGATGAACTCTAAGACTGAAGTAGGCTTTTTAAGGTCTTTATTTTTTCTTACTTTTGTGTACATGTGTTTTCTTTTACAACATAGTATAATACAGAAATGTATTGCATGACTTCAAACATATTATTTATATATTATTTGCCTTCTCAGGGGCTGGTGAGAAGCAGGAAGGAGAGAGAGAGTTTGGAACTCAAAATTAAAAAAAAAAATGAATGTTACAAAAGTTTATAAGTAATTAGTAAATGTTTAACAAAATAAAACTATATTTTAAATGGCATAAAAATGCTATGGAAGAAATTAAAGTAGTGGAGCTCATATGATACCCCAAACACTCAGCAAAGAGAAAAAAATCCTTATAATACAGTTTAGCTGTAGATTTACAGATGGAATAATTATAAGATGTAATCTAAGCTAAACCTTCTCCCTGATACCCAAACCTCACTTTTCAGATAATGAAACTTAAAATTCTGACCCTGGCCACACAATTTATAGATAGCAAAGCAGAATTCAGGACTAAGTCCTGTGTCTCCAAATCTTAAAGACTTCACCTGCTTTCCTCATCTGCAAAATGATGGAGTTCATTGATTTCTAAATTTTCTCCCAAGTTGAATATTTATCCACTAAATATTGCAATCCAGGTAAGAGATATGTAATGATATCAATTGAGGCTTTTTGTGGATTCTCCTGCCATTGCATAGAAAACCTAAAACTTCCCTTTCCGTTGCATTCTGTCTCAATCCACTCCCCTCTGTTTCTGTGTCCTTTTCTCTTTTATCCTTCTCTTATCTCAATATCTCCTATTTCCTTTACTTTTCTTTCTTCTCTTCTTTCCTCTCCTCTTTTCATTTCTGTCTTTCTTTCCCCTCCCTTTCCTTCTCCCTCTGTTACCTTCCATATAATTGTCTCTTTTTCTATCTCTTATTCTGTCTCTGTGTGTTTCTTTGTATTTCTCTGTCTCCCTCCTTTCCTTCCTTTATTTTTCTCTCTGAATCTCTTTCTCTGTCTCTCTCCCTTCTGTCTCTGTTTCTGTATGACCCTGCCTTTCTATCTGTCTCTGACTTTTGGCATTTTTCTCTCCCTTTTTTTTCTTTGTGTCTGTCTCTCTTTTTGTCTCTCTCTTTTTCTTTCTCCCTCTGTTCTCTTTGATTATTTTCTGTCTTCATCTCTCCTTTCCTTCTCCTCCTCCTCCTCCTTTTCTTCCTCCTCCTCCTCCCCCCCTCCCCCACCCCTTTCTCTCCCCCTCTCCCTCTCTTTCATTTTCTCACACACCACCCACAGTTATTGCTCAGCTGTTTCACTTTTCCCTGAAATTTCTTCTATCCATTTCACTTGAGAATATTTCCCTAACTACCTAAAGAGGATGGCATTTGTCTTACTGCATCAAAAGAAAAAGCTATTTATAGTGTACATACAATTTTTGAGCTAGGAGCGATAGAAGACATCATGTCGTCCAACCCCCTCATTTTGCAGATGAGGATTTTTAGCTAGAAACACTCTTGTCACATTCTCACTTCCCACTCACTCCTTAATCCCTTGCAATCTGGCTTCCTTCCTTATCAGTGTCCTGGAACCTTCTCACTCTGGGGAAGTTACCCATGGCATCAGTATGGAAAGCATAATTAACTATTTCCCATTTCTGATTTTCCAGACTAATATTTCTTCCTCATCCCCTCTTTTTCCTTCCTTAATTCAAGACTGAATTTCCTGATGTTTCTTTTTTTTGCCTGGTTCTTTGTTGACTTTTTGCTGCTTCCTCTTCCTCCTTTCATCTGCTAAATATGGGTCTATTATTCCCATTAAACACTATATGGCACACTCTTCTTTTCTCACATGCCCTCAAAGATCTTAACAACTCCCAGGGGTTCAATTCAGACCTTTATGTGAATAAGACAGTATGGTTAGTGGATAAGGTCCTAGACCTAGAACCTGGGCTCAATCAGAAAATTAGCTTTAAAACTATGGATGTCACTTAATCTCCCTGTGGCTCACTTTTCTCATCTGCTAAGTGATGGAGCTGGACTCAATTCTTTTTAAGGTCCACTCCAGCTCTAAATTCTGTAATGGGGACTAAGATTGAAATTATTTAAGAAGCTCCTTTTGCAAGTGCAGCTTGATATCTTCTCTACAGTTTACTCTTAAAGAGTAGACCAAAGTACTGATTGATTGTATGACTTACCCAGGGACACACAACCAGTCTGTGTCAAAGGTGAGACTTGAATTTGGGTCTTTCTGGCTCCAAGGCCAGTTTTATAATAATATGCCATCCTCCCTCTAAGACCTTGTAAATGTCACGCAAACAAACATCTCCAACCAAGATCTCCTTCCTGAATTTCAGTTCTAATTTCCAACTACCAGGGCTGGTCACATCTCCTGACTTCAGTGGTTCAATTCTTTCTATTGTAGGATACTCTGAATTCTTATTAATGAGCTTCTGAGAGCTGACATGAAACCTATTTATGAATCTATAGTCAAAGCTTTTCCATGTCGGGATTTATTAGGCAGCTAAATGTCACAATGGATAAAATGCTGCATCTGGAGTCAGGACAATTTAAGTTTAAATTTAGCCTTAGAAACTTGCTAGCTTCATGACTACTTAACCTCAGTTTCCTCGTATATAAAATGGGGATAATAGCATGTAATTCCCAGTATTTTTATGAAGACAAAATGAATTTCTATTTGCAAAGTTCTTTATAAACCTTAAAATGTTTGTTAGTTTTTATTATTAGGAAGCCCTCCCAGAGATTTCTCACTGCTGGCAAGATGTGGGAGCCCCTCCCCCCACCCCGGAGTCACCCCTATGGCATCATGAGCATGAGAGGGGAACTTTAATTCCTTTCCTTCAATATAAAGCCCAATTACCACCATTCACATGATGACAATAGCACTGTCACTATTGGCTAGTGCTCTCCCTTGCTATTTTGTACTTAACTTGTGTTTATCATCTTTCTATTTATTCTGCATATGTTTGTATATGAATTTATTCTTCCCTCTATTAAGATGTAAGTTTTATACCTCCAGTCACACTTTTTCCAGTGCCTGGTACACAGTGGGTTACATCACTATATAGACATCAAACCTAATATTTGTAATTCCTGAAAAATCCTGTTCTTCCTAACTTCTCTATTCCCATTAAAAGAACACAGTCATTTGCTTAGTCAGCTAGGTTCAAAATGCAGGAGTCCTCCTCAGGTCCCTAGTATCAGGTACTGAGCAGTACATCTGATACAAAGGATCACTGGGTGTCTAAGGGTTCCTTTAAAATCCTTTTACAAAAATATATTTTAATATCACCAGTGATGGCACTCAGAATGCTTTTGCTATTTTTGTTTTAGTATAATGAAAT
>CM053769.1:481868547-481896012 GCA_028658325.1 Potorous gilbertii
TTTTACTTTTTTCTGTCCAGGCACTGGGTCAAAGTGTTATGACATTCTCTGGTTCTAAAAAATGTATAAACACTCTGAGTTGAGGATGTACTTTGGGGCTTATTTTCTGAAAGAAGGTTTGAGTACCAGATGAGGTCTCTGAGAAGCCACTAAGGAGACCCCCAGATTTGACAACTCAGATGTCATCCTTCCCTTTCTGGTAATTATGGTCATATAACTGTACCTGTGTGCTGAATTATGGTCAGGCAGAGGAAGCCATGTATGTTGATTATTTTGGGGCTTCCTGATAGAAGGTGCTTGTTTGTTCATATGAGAACTCTGGGAAGCCACTAAGGAGTCCTCTGGCTTTAAGAACCCAGATGTTGTGCTCCCCTCTCTGGAAACTATGGTTGGATAGTTGTGATCCAGTTGTCTGTTGAATTTGGGCAGAGGAAACCAGGTCTGTTGATCTTTTGATTTCTCTGTACTTTCTTTGAAATTCAGGGTGTTGGCTCCCCTGAACTAACTGAATGATATATGTGCTTGGTTAAAGGAATGATACATGTGCTTAATTAAATACATTGTTAACCCCTCAAAAATTGTCTTTCCTTTTATTAATGCAGATCTAAGAACCTGTGATAGCAGGCCTCCCTGTGTATGTTGAAGTTCTTACTGCTATACCAGATAAAAAAAAGTAGTTCAAAAGGAAGCCACAATCTATTAGCATAGAAGTTTCCTGGGGTTTCTGGAGCTCCCCTTAAAAATCCTAAACACTACTTTTCTATTCTCCTTGTCCAAAAGTGCCATGGCAGTCACCATTTACTCTACCTGGATATAAAGTTAATTCTAACTCTACCAGGTCTACACCACAGCTTCCATGACTATAATGGTACTGGTTGATATTGTGAGGGTGTGGGAAGATAATTCACACCTCCCCTGTTCTACCAATATTCTATCCCACTATATCTCTTCACTCACCTGCCTCCTATACTCCATATTCCCATTCTGGAGTGGTTTGCCATTTCCTTCTCCAGTTAATTTTGCAGATGAAGAAACTGAGGCAAACAAGGTTGAATGACTTGCCCAGGTCACAGAGCTAATAAGCATCTGAAAACAAATTTGAACTCACAGAAATGAGTCTTCTTGACTCTGAGTCCAGTACTATCTACTGCATCACCTAACTGCTCTCACTTTATTCTGAGTTTATATTAACTTTTTAAAAAGAAAAAAAAATGACCTATGATTTTTTACATGAGACCCTCCATCTTCATTAGCCTGAATTTTCACTTCATGCATTGAATGCTCTTTCTCCTTATCTTCTCTTTCTGGATTCTCTGGCATATTTCAAGTTTCAGCTAAAATTCTGCCTTCTTCAAGATGTCTTTTCTGCTAAGTGTCTTCTCTCTGGGATTTTATTCAATTTACATTTACATTTTATGTGCACATACCCGTATATGTATACATAGACATATATGCATATACATGTATATACATACACGCATAATATATACCATGTATTTACATGTATATACATATGTACACACACATACATATATACAGATGAGAAA
This sequence comes from Potorous gilbertii, assembly GCA_028658325.1. Taxonomy (NCBI): domain Eukaryota; kingdom Metazoa; phylum Chordata; class Mammalia; order Diprotodontia; family Potoroidae; genus Potorous; species Potorous gilbertii. Next base: position 481,870,095 of record CM053769.1, read on the forward strand.
ACTAAGGCCCAGAGCAATGAAAAATCATGCAAACAAAGGGAAGAGTCACCCAAATTAAGGTTTTATACTTTTCATATAATGGTATCAATTTTTAAAATATATATATATAAATGATGTATACATATACATATATACACATATATATATATATATATATATATATACATATATATTCAGAAATGTAACTTTAACTAGCTAATAAGGGTAAGAGCCCAATCTGAATACAGGTCTTCTTACCCTAAATCTAGATTCACCCACCCACACTTTTCCATTCTACCATCTTAAGAAGTTAACCAGTTAAATTCCTTAAGAAGCAAATATGATCCAGTAAGCCCCTGCCCTAATGTAACAAAAATATGATTTTGAAGAAAAATAACTAACATTCCTATAATATTTTAAAGTTTGTAATGGCATTTCACATGTATTTGCTTATATGAGACTCACAAAATCCTGTCAGTATAGATTATTCCATACTAATTGGAGTGTCATTGGCTTTATTTTACAAATGAGGAAATAAGGGTCAAAGAAGTTAAGCAACCAGCCCTTGGCCAATCAGTTGGTGTGTAGCAGAGGTGGCATTTGAACCCAAGGCTTTGCATGTCAAATCCACCGATCCCTCTGTTACTCACGTGAGGATTTGAACTAATTGTTCAATTCAGTTGTTGACATCATTATATTGCTTTGGCCTCCTCTCTGCCTTTCTTCCTTTTTCCCACACTTTCTCCCTCCATCCCTCCATTCCTTGTTAGGATTTGGTGGATGATTCTGTTACACAACAGAGTTCAGATGGTCCACGTCTGCTCAAGTAGGTTACTACTAAAAGACAAAACAAACCTGGGAACTATGATTTCTGGCTTCACATATGCTGTACAAATTGAAAGAACTTAAACATAAATAAGAATATTAACCAAAGAACCAATAAAGGTCTCTCAAGGTCATCTTGCACATTTGCCAAGCAGGCCCACATTGTACACAGTCCCAGGCTACAGTAATGACCTCCAGAGAAGAAGAGTAACCTCACTCAGGGACCCATCTCAATGTGTAGGAAGTGTCTGAGCAATAATGGAGAGCTTAGATCAGTCTAGGCCTTTGAAATGTCAGTGTTTGAAGTGTGGCTCTTGAGATGAAGGGATATATAGCCTCATATTTTGATTATTATGCCACAACCCCTTTTTTCTTGACACTTTCATGTAATTTTAGTCCTCTGGTAAAATGATCAAGTATTAATGCCGCCTTCCAATTTAATTTATGTAACAGAGGACCCAGATACGCCTTAAGAAAATGTCCAAATTTAATTCGATGATAACTTATGGAGTGTCTACTCTGTGATAAGTTCTGTTTTAGTGATTGTGGAAGAAGGGAAAAACAGGTAGGATATGTTTTGAATCCTTAACAAAATAATCTGTCTCACAAGGAAATAAATGATCCATTTCCTCACATCCTAAGCATGTTTTGCCATAGACTCTGCTCTGGCAGAGCTTCTTACGCTTCTCTTCTTACACTTTGTCACTTGGTGACCTCATCAACTTCTTTAAACTTCATTTTTATTTCTATGCAGACAATTCCCAGATCTATCTATGGTTTTAACTTCTCTTCTGAACTCTAGTATCGTATCACCAAATGCCTGCTGGACTTCTCTACACAGATATCCCATTGGTATCTCAAATTTAATATGTCTAAAATGACTTTCTATTTTCCTACATACCTGTCCTTTTTGAGTTTCTGTGAAGGACACTACCATCCTTCCAGTTTCACAGATTTACCACTTCACAATCGCCCTTGCCTCCTCTCTCTCCTTTACTCTCCTCCCTCTCCTTTACCCTCCTCCAACTCACACATACATTGATTCAATTGTTCAGTCTGTTTGCTTCTCTCTGCAGTGTGACATTTCTCTCATCTGCTGCCTTCTCAAGACTCATGCATCCCCTTCCTTACTTATTGCACATCCTCTCATCACTTCTCATGTAGATTTTTTTTAATAGCTTCTTAATTAATATCATTACCTTTCTCCTCTTGCCAATCCATTCTGCACAAGCTGCTGAAATGATTTTCCTAAAACATTACTCTAACAGCAACATATTATCATTTCGGTATCCAGGATTTAGGACAGGCTATGCTCCACAACTAGAATGTGCCTCCCTCCCCCCACCAACTTCCACTTCTTAGAATCCCTAGCTTCCTATGTGTGACCATTTATAGGACATGTCCTACATAAGACTTTTTCTGATGTCCCTGACCTTTTTCCAATATCAGTGAATTCTTCCTCTTCACATTAATGTATTTCTATCGATCTGTATGTAATAAATTTCTCCTCTAACACACACATACACACACACACACACATACACACACATACTGCTTGCACTTTCAAATGGGTGGCAGGGACAGCTCTTTTATCTTTTTTTCTTCATCTATCTTTTCCTTCCTTCTTTTCTTCCTTCCCTCTTGCCATCTCTCCTTCCTTCCTTTCTTCCTTGTTTCCTTCCTTCCTCTATGCCTCTCTTCATTTTTTTTTTAATCTCTGGTAATTTTTATATGGTAGGTATATGAAATTTTTATTGCTTTCAAGAAATAAATTAACTATAGACCAGACAATTTCCCCTGGGAGAGGAAGGAGAGAATAGTTCAATTGAAATAATCGGCATCAACTTTATAGAGGAGGACAGATTTGACCTAGACCAAGACCAAGAAGTCTGGATAGTACTTGGATAGACTAAGGCCACTCTATGTGGGGAAGGAAAATGAATAAAAAGTCTGGGGGAAAATGAGTAAAAAGTAAATAATCATGGAAAGGCAATGAGATAGTAAGAAGACTGTCCTGACCAAATGGTAAAGGTTACCTTGACTACCACAGGGAAATGTGGTTGGCCAGAAAGGGAAGGAGTTCAAATCTTGGTTCTTGGCCAAAATGTTTCTCCTGCTGAGTTACTACATTTGTTTTTCTGGTTTTAATGAAGGCATTGCATAACCTGATAAAATGAACAACACTTTTCTTGCTCTGATATACATCTTTAGTATTTTAATTGAGATAGCAAATGACTGCAGTGTTCCAGAAGGATGCAAATGACATATTTTAATTAGTACCACTGTGAAATAGATTATTTTACTGTTCTTTTTAAGTGTCATGAGGAAGTGATTGTATCTTTATGCCACTTAGGTGGTTACTGAATTGTAGATGGGGAATGGGGGCAAGGGGAAATGCTAGCGTTTTTTCAACCTTAGGGACAAATTAAGGAAATCTGGGGACCCACCTAAAATAGCACTTAACATTTACACTAATTTTCCCCATATGTTTCAGAGATTCTTTAAGATAGAGCTAGAAGACGCTATAGAGAGCACTGAAACTTATCTCCAAAATTTATAGATAAGGAAATCAGGGAAGCAAGAAGAGAAGTGAGGAGGCCAAGCTAATAGAACCAATAAGCAAGGGGGAGGGAGACTTAGTTGAAAGACCATCTGGTCTGGACTTAGAGGCCCCTAAATCAGGTATTGTTTCTGCCACTGAAACTTGTCTTGAAGTCCTTCTCATGCACATCTTCCATCTCCCATTTCCATGTTTTTGCCCTGGCTATTCTCCATGTCTCTAATACATTCCCTTTTCATCTACACCTATTGGAAGCCTTGATTTCATTCAAAATTCATATTAAGAACCAACTTTGACATAATGTTTTTCTCTGGTTCTATCAGCCACATTACATGTTATATATGTGCTTCAGATTATCATATTTCTCTCATTTTTTATTCATTTTGTAAACATGCTGCATATTATCTGTCACACAGTTTCTAGAATATCCTTTAAGAAGTACTGTTTGTCTTTTTTCTTCATATCCTCAGCACAAAGTCTGCTACATAGCAGGGATTCAGAAATACTTCATAAATAATTAATTGACTGGTCCTCTGTTTCTCCTGCATACACAATAAAAACATTGGGCCATATGACTTTGATTTTTTTCCTATTTGTCCTGCATATAGCTTACTTTGTATGTATTTGTTTGAATGCTATCTCCCATATTGGATTGTAAGTTTCTTGAGGGTAGTAACTGGTTTTTTTTTAATTTGTTTTTTTTTCATCATTTTTCATATCCCCAGTGCTTAGCATAGTGGTTGCTTTGTAGGTGCTTAATAAATGTTTGTGGAATTGAATTCCACTTGGAATATATAATATTTTCAAATAACATTTTCCCTTATCGTACTCATTATCTTTTTTTTTAAATATCTGTCCAGGTGTATTCAACTTTTAAAAAAGTTTTTGTGTGATTATGCATTTATTTCAGCAAGATGAAAAGGAAGATTGCTTGGAGCAGACTGTTGATAGGTCTGAATCTTAAAGAGAAAGAATCTGACAAAAGAAATGTAAGGACATTGAAGGGAAAAACATAAGCAAAGGAGGTGTACAAGGAATATCCCATGAAATTTCCAGGCTGGCTTTCTTTTGCACATTTGTTTACCCAATGAATGTGCTTTGTAGGACATGGAAAAAAAAAGGAAAAAAAAACATATGCCCTTTATGCTTACTTGGCAGTAGAAAAGTGGAAGAAAATGCCCCAAACTTCAAAGAATGTCATCAATATTTATTTTTCCTAAATTGTCCTTGAAGAAGTATTGCTAGAGAATAGAATATCATTTTCCAGTCCTGAAACACTTGGGCACAAATCTTACCTCTTACACTTATTGGTTGTGTGATCTTGGGTGAATCCTTTACATCTCTGAGCCTAATATCTGTAGCAGCTGAATCACCGTGCTGTTGTGAGATTCAGATCAGAAAATATGGGACCTTAGGACACTATGTAAATGTCTGCTTGTATTATTACTATCTTTTGTCATCAGCATCATCCTCACCATCACCATCATCATCATCATCATCATCATCATCATTCTACTGTCTCATGTTAGATGACAAGGGACAGAAATTCAGGTGATGTAGCTTCCAATCTCAGCTCTGCCATCTGCTTCCTATATGTGCTTTAAGAAAAACAAAGAGAAATACCAGAAGGCTTCTTCAAGGAACAACTGGAACAAAGCCTAGTTTTCAAAACAAAGCTTTGATCCTGAAGTACTTTAGCACAGTGCTTGAAACAAGACAATATATGTGGTTTTGTTCATCAAATATTATCCAGTTCAAATTCCTCATTTGATATAAATAGGAAAGTGAACCTTACGGAAGGAAAATAGTAGTACTTTAAAAATGAATTATTTAGTTACAGGATTATTTAATTAATCCTTATTTGCAAAGAATGTTAGAAATGAAAAGAACTGTAGCATTTGTATAGTCCAGGGCTTCTTAATCGTGTGTGTGTGTGTGTGTGTGTGTGTGTGTGTGTGTATGTGTGTGTTTAATAATCTGTTATGGCAATCTGAAGACGTCTAAAGAACCCTTCTCAGAAAGATATGTTTAGATCAAAGGTGGAGAACCTGTGGCTTGAGGACACGTGGTCCTCTAGGGACTCAAGTGTGGCCCCTTGACTGAATCCAAACCACTCAAAGGGATTCAGTCAATAGATTCAGTAAAAGGGCCACACCTGAGGAACAGAGGGCCACATGTGGCCTCAAGGCTGTAAGTTCCCCAGCCTTGGATTAGAAGAATAAAGTAAAAAACATGGAATTACAAAAACAATGTTAATTATATTAAAATAAAATTGTCAAAAAGTTTTTTATAAGTTCATGGATCCCAGATAAAGAATCACTAGTCTAGTTGAAACCCCTTATTTTACACATGGGGAAACTACTCTCCAAATAGTTGATATGACTTGCCCAAGATCACAGAGGTCAAAGAATCTTAGGTGTAGAGATGCTTTTTGTTGTTGTTATTGAGTTGTTTCACTTGTGTCTGACTCTTTGTAACCCATTTTGGGGTATTTTTGACAAAAATACTTGAGTGATTTTCCATTTCCTTCTCCAGATGAGGAAACTGAGGCAAACTGGGTTAAATTACTTGTCCAGGATTACACAACTAGTAAATGTCTGAGGCCAGATTTGAACTTAGAAAGATGCGTCTTCTTGACTCCAAGTCTAGCACTCTATCCATTGCACCACTTAGCTACCTGAAAAGATGGTGTGCAACTTAAAATTCAAAAAGTTCAATCTCCCTATTTTACAGGTGAGAAAATCAAGGTAAAGAAAGACTAAGTAACTCACTTAGGATTACATAGTGAATAAATACTGGAAATAGAATCTGAAGTCAGATCTTCTAGACTCCAAATTCAGATGTCTATCCACTACCCAGGAGATATTTTCAGTGAACCTAGAAAAGATGGGCCAGCATTCCAAAATTTTCATTCAATTAAAAACATTGATCATGTCAGCCACCTGTGCAATAGTTCATCAAACATCAAACCTAAAGAATGACAGCAAGACATAGACTTGTCCCAGGCTCATTTCTCTTTGAGGTTCATTAGACATAAAGATGAGTAGAATTAAAAGAAAGCAATAAACACACTGCCAATTACAAGAGAGTCAGGCTGACATCTTGTCATTGATGGAAAGCGAGCAGGAAACTCCAAGTTCATTTAGTCAAATTCTCTCATTTTATGGGCAGGGAAACTGAGACCTAGAAATATGAAGGAACTTGCCCAAAGTAAACACAGGTAGTTTAAAGCTGGAATGAAATCAGAGATCTTCTAACTCAATTCTTCAGTCCACAGAAGAAATTGCAGACTGGGGAGCAAGTCAGCCATGGTCACACACAGGGTGATAAAGATCTGAAGCATAATCCAAACTAGGTGCCCAGATCTCAGACCCAATGTTGTTTTCTCTGACACAATTTACTATAGGAAGAAGTATAGTGATTGGGCAGCTACTCAAAGTCAGGATGTCCTGGGTTCAAGGCAGCTGGGTGACACTGGACATAGAGTGCTGGATCTGGAATCGGGAAAATTTGAGTTCAAATCCAGCCTCATTTTACTAGCTATGTGACACTGGACAAATCACTTAACTTCTGTCTACCTCAGTTTGCTCATTGGCAAAATGGGGAAAATAACAGTACCTATCTCCTACAGTAATTGCGAGGATGAAACGAGAAAACATTTGTAAAGAGCTTTGCAAACCTTAAAGCTCTATGTAAATATCAGCTAAAGAAACAAATAAATGATAGATAAAATGCTAGGTAAATAAATAAATCAATAGACAGCAAATAAGTACATAAATACATGAATGGATGAACAAATAAATAAGTAGGAAAATAAATGAGTAAATGCATGAATGAAGATGAATGAATGAGACAGAAAGATTCCTATGACATATACTGGTTGTATTCTAAGCAAGTCAGTTAACCTCTCAGTGTTCAAAACATTTTTCAAGATGGTAAGTTGCAAAGCAGGTGCAGATCTCAATTGTTATGGGAAATATCCTCACTGGAAATCTTTGACATAAATAAAATCCCAAGGTTGCTTCCAAAAATTTATCCTCTTAATCAGATAGGTTGCTGGTGATGAATTATTATTTCTTAATGGAGTAAAATCTTTTGGGTATTTATTTGACTCTTGGAAAAGCTTATAATATGAGGTTTCTGGTTGAAGTAAATAAAGCCAAGGTACAGCCTTGAGTCCTAGCAATATCATACTTAACAGGAAACAAATTACCTGTATAAATGGATATAATGGGTGGTAATAGAGTGCGGACTTTGGAAGTCTTCGTTCTTGATTTTCCTTGTCCTTCTCTTTTCTGAATAAGTCTAGAGGATTCTGAGCAGGCTATCTCTCCTACGGCCTTCTCCACCCAAAGAAAGGAGCTATGAGGAAATCTTGTGTGTGCCCTGCTTTTGGCAGAGGGAGTTAAAAGGTTACTTTACAGTGAGTGGACAAATAGTTACAAGTTTTATGTGGAAGGATTATCACAGTATATAGTGTATGGTTGTTTTACAAAATCAAGGGAGATAATTTCATTAGGGAGACACACAAGCAATATGATTGCTAACCATAATTTCATTTTGCTCTCTAAGGTTTTCTGATCTCCAGACTTCTTTATCTTCATCCTTCAAAGCATTCTGAATCAATGACTTGGGCTGGTAATGAGGTGGAGTCAGCATGGTTGAGTGGAAAAATGGAGTACTAGGCAGTTGGTGAGGGTCCTTAAAATTCTTTCACATTTCTCCTTGAGTACTTCCAGTCAGTCACACATACAGGGACACATGCAAACACATGGCACAATAGATAGGTGTCATATGTGTGTACATGTGTATTTTATATGTTACATTAGGGGAGGATTAACAAAGTAAAGTGATCTGACCACGGAGTGAGGAAAACTGTCATTCAAGCCCAACTTCTAACATATGCTAGCAATTTGAAGAGGGAAGAGTCATATAATATTTCAGTGCACCAGGTCAATTCCCAAGTCTTTCAGTTGTAGAGAAGATGCCAATCTGTTTTAGTGGAGGGAATTCCTTCCTGGATGATATCTATCCTAAAGATGTCATACATTTATTCATATAAGCCAGGGATCTTAACATATATACATCTATGTATGTATGTTTCATATGTAACAATGCATTTGTATTTGCCTATGCCAGTTACAAGTTACATGCATGTACATGCATACATGATATATGTATACATGAACTGATCTGTATACACTGAAAGTATTGTAATGTGCAGGTTATGTGTGATATATGAAACTACCATATATGATAATGTATATGTCCATGGGCATGAATATGTATACTTGTTTCAGAATAGTGTGGTAAAGAACATGCTTTAGTTTTCTGGATAGGAAAATAGCTGTTTATATTTCATATAGGATAATATTAGAATGATTATTTGGTATGACCTAGGGAATACAGACTGCCAAGTAAGTCAGCTTTCTATTCCCTCTGCTATGCTACTTACCATGCACACTGATACAAGCGCATGCACATTTACCTCTACATATCATATACATTTATTCAGACATACATATATGAATATTTTATATAGACCTTTCAGATGTGTATAATACTTTCAGGGGTATAAAGTATTTCTGAGGGGGAAAATATGCTCCAAAAATTGTAGAAGTAATATAACCCCTGTACATGGAAGAAATAGTCTCTAAAAGATTATCAGTTGCCCAGGGTCACACAACTACTTAAAAAAAAGATTCTGGGCTCATAGACTATACATTTAGTGTTTTTTTTACCATATGACCTCTTTAGTAGATTTGAGTTTATCCAACTCTGAAAGAATCAGGATGGGGGGACGTGGGAGAATATACCCCAGTCATCTTGAAACAATATTTTCAAGGTAAGATTTGTATAGATATCAGCATTGTCATACATTTAAGTGGTACAGTGGCCGGAGTATTGGGTCTAGAATCAGGAAGACCTGAGAGCAAATTCATCTTGAGAAACTAGCTGTGTGACCCTAGGTAAGTTATTTAAATTATGTCTGTCTCAGGACCCTCATTTATAAAGAGGGCATAATAATTACAAGTACACCCAACTGTCCTGGTGAAGATCAAATGAGGTATTTATAAGCCCAATACAATCTCTAAATCAATTCAATCCTTCTCAAATGCACACAATTTTCCTGGAGCATATTTCAAGGTTTATTATTTTAAGTTCTCGAAGATGCTTGCAATATGCATCTATGAATGGACATCTTTGCAGAGGATGGCCTGTGTCCCCAGATGGCTTGGTGATGTGGTGAAGAAGAAAGACACAGGAGGTGGGAGAAGAAAGACCAACTCCGTTTATTGATCTGAAGGTCCCAGTATTTATAGACAGAAACTGCAAGCCTACATTCTGTTTGTCTCCTGCCCTAGTGATTTAATCAGTCTTATCTTAAAGACTGTGAGTCTAGAGGGCATCTATTTTACATATCCCTTGTTTTCTGTGATTTTCTTGTTTGTCTACCGAGACAGCAATATCTGGGGGACATGGAGAGCCATTCTGGATGAGCACAGTCTCAAAGAATAGTTTCCCGGAAGGTCTTTCCTGATCTTGTCAACCACACTCCACCCTGGCCTTCAAGAGATCTTCACAAATTATCTTTCCAAAGTAGACAAGCTCAATTCCCTCACAAAAATTCATATGGTCAAAGATATGGAACTCACACATAATCTCCTGGAGTGTCTTCTTTCTTAAATAGAGTCTTGCTTGGTTTATCCATAGATACAAGCTGCATATCCTCTGCAATGTACTACAATGCATTTCTTTACCCACATGATGAGTTCAGTTAGTGGCTATCATAAAGAATAGTTCTGAAATCTTATATATTACCATTTCTCCATCAGAATGGGGGATGTTCCCCTTTGCCCCTGTTTTTATCCCTTTTTCAAATTTCCCATTTTGTCCTCCTTTGGAAAAGTGGTCTCCTCCCACCTCTTCTTCTTCTTTTTGTTTTTATGCCTTCTCTGTGGATAGTCACATATAGATGTTGGTTGTCATTGACATTCTTGTTCCCTTAGGAAAAAATACTGCTAAAGTAACACTGACTTGTAAGTTTAATTAAAGGAATGATCTTAGCAACTGAGATGACTATAGTCAACAGGGGCAGCTTTTGTCACTGGTCATGGTGTAAAGGGCAATAAATAGATTGTGTAGCTGTGGGTCATTGATTGCCCAGTCCACCAGTCTGGAACCTTGTGCAAAACATTTCTCTCTCAGCATTTAAATTGCTCATCAATAAAATGGGAGAAGAGCACATCAGAATCACACGAGATAATGCACAGGAGGTACATAAAGTTAGCTCAGATTATGAAAGCAAGTCTGTTTTACTGGGGGAGGGGGGAGTGTTGCATGCGTGTTTGAAAAATTTTTTTCATAGTATTCCTTGAATACAGCATGGCACAATGGAAAGTATCCTGAATCTAGATTCAGAGGACCTGGGTTCAAATTCTTGCTCTACCAAACTTTCCCTAATTGGCCTTGGACAAGTTCCATAACTTCTCTGGGTCTCAGATTTCTCCTAAGAATGAGGAATTTGAGCTTCATCTTTGTGGTTCACACTTAAAATTCCCACTATTGAGAAAGGCTAGAGTTAGTTGATCATTTGAACTCCAGAATTCGGAGTTGAAGAAGAGGTCAAGCTAATTGAGTATTTCATAAAAATCTGTAACCAAGACAATGAGCTCTTGGGAACAGGGAAATATCAATCCTGCCTAAGAAAGGGACAAAGCAGCCAAACTGTTATCAAACAGGCCATAGAGACACCTAGTTTTTAAATGAATAAATGACTACCAAATTAATTATAATTAAAGAATAAGTCAACAAATGAATAATATAAAACAAAGACATTGTTCTAGATGGCATTTAAGGTCAACAATTTTGACTCTATAAGTCATATATGTCATCATCTCTGTGGCTTTTACACTGTCTGTCTCCCACTACAAAATGTAAATTATTTGAGATTAGGGCCAATGCTCATTTCTGCATTGATATTTTTGACTCATGAGACATAACTTTGGGAATAGAACGAATGCTAATTTCGAGGTCAGCATACCCCAGGTTCTGGTCCTTCCCTTACACATACGGCCCATATCATCCAGTATGTCATTTATGTAGAAATGATGTTTTGCTCTCATCCTGACTGAGTCTGGTTACACTTCATATATCAAAGTTCTAGAGAATACCCCTGAAAGTTTAGGCCAGGAGTGGGGAACCTGCAGCCTCAAGGTCATATGTGGCTCTCTAGTGTAGCCCTTTGTCTGAATCCAGATTTTACAGAACAGATCTTAGTCCATCTTTCTGTAATGCCACGTGATTGAATTCCCAGTATGTGTACTTTCCCCTCCTATTTGACACAGAGGTTAACTTCACCAGTTCTATTTTACCTGTTTAAATGATTACCTTTTACAAAAGAGTAGTAATTTCAAAGAAATTGTAAGAACAGAAATTCCCACATTCTCTCCTCGAGCCTTTGGCTTACATTGCATTCTTACATGTATTCACTCACAACCCCTTCAGAGTTTCTTAAACTGTGAGGTCACGACTACACGTTTAAGAAGTACTGTATGCTACTTCAGTCTCTGGGGAGAGTAGACTTAGACCTAATAGAGTTTTCACATGGTACTAATTTCACTATGCCTTCACAAATATGCCTTCATTGAAAGGGGAATCTTGTTTTAACAAGACTGGGATGACCTATGGGTCATTATTTACTCCTTTGGAGCACTGATTCTAAGGAGATGGGTAAGAAACTTAGTACGTACTTAATACCCTGCCTCCATGATGCCTAGTTGCATGGCCAAATGTATTGACCTGCAGAAACCCAGAAGTGAAGACCTCCTACTTTTTTAACATAAAAAGAAAGAGGGAAAAGCAAAGAAACAATGTATATACTTATAGAACCACATGCCAATCTTCAGTTTAGAGAAAACCAAAGTCCTCTCCCTTTATAGCATTGTTTCTTCTTGGATGACATCAAGCAAAAAGTCAGCTAAAGAGAGGTTGATAGAAGTTGGCCTAAAGGTAGATGCTCTGTTTTCTCCATTTCCTTTTCACTCAATTCTGGCTCTGTGGTCAGAGCCAATCAAAAGTTCACTGCTCAACATTGAATTGAATTGAAAAACAGACAGCCTATACATGTACCATTTGGCAAAGAAATCAATGTAATGAAATAACCTTCTACAAAGTTAATACAGAAGCAAATCAAAACAAAAACAAAGCTCAAATTAATTCCCACTTACTGACAGAGGAAAGGAAGCCTAGGAATAGTATAGTGTATATTTTATATTTAAGGAAAATAGATTTCAAAAGAATATGAGGAATGACCTGAGTTCAGCTAAGGATGATAAAAAATTATTTTCTGTTTGTTTATTTTTATTTATATTGCCAAAAAGGCCTATCAAAACAGGAAAAAACTTTGATTTAGAGAGAATGGGATGATGACAAGTCATGACAGAATGAACACAAACAAGGTCATTTATTTAGCTTGTTTTTTTTCTGCCCCTGGGAATGACACTTATACTGGAAATTAGTTAATAGATGGTTGATTGAAGACAAGTAAGAGTAAACCTTGATGCATTCAAGTCACCTAATCCAGATGAATTGTATTATGGTGTGTATGTAGTGTTCCTCTGGTATGAGAACTGTTTTTGCCAAACCCTTTCCAGGGTTGCTTATCCATTTTTGGTGTCCACCTGTTACCCAATTATCTTCTGTGGCTCCAAGAAACTGTACCATATGTAGTAGCCACATCCCAGTAAAATCATCCCAGTAATTAGCCCAAACCAGATTGAAGATAAGCAACAGATCTAAACTCAAACGGTGAGTTGAATGTTTATCCCAAGCATGAGAAGATTTCCTCTCAGAATGTGAAGATGAAAGCAATTTGTTCCAATAGCCCTGAAAGTAACTAAAAGTAGTGCTGAGAGCTGGTCAGATATTGAAGATGCTGAAGTCATCTATTGCATTTTTGGCCATCTCCAATCATCCTGAGTTTTGTGTTGCCACTAGATTTCAATGACTCTGGAAGAGAGACTGAGGCTGATGATTGAGAAAACCTATCTCACTTAAATCCAATTTATGCACAAGTCATGGCACCCTGTGATGTCTTTAGCCCTCTGAAAATAAAGGAACAAAATTATGAAGTAATGAAGGAACCTTTAAATATCATTGCAGAGTGATTGAGCTATATCTGAAAAAATCCTGGAAAATAGGATGAAAACCACATAACAAGAAAAGGAAGCTTTTCGTATTTTTTTAAAGAAGAAAAAAGAATAAGGAAATTGAAATTTTCATTAATGCTGGGGAAAATTCTATAATGAATCACTAAAGCTGTTTTTCATCATTCACATCCATAAAGGACTTATGATATCACAATGTTGGGGTCAAGGTATCGTATGTTTGACTGTGGTTGATCAGTACATTATGATCTCAGAAGGTTCTACCACAGGTCTAGCACAAATAGTCCATTTGAATATTTGGGATGAAATTGTCTTTAATTCATACATCTCATGGTTCCTGATGGTTAGTAAATGACAGAAAATAAGTCATGATATAAAGGAGCCTCTGTGGCTTCATGAAAGAACAGGATATAATATAATATAATATAACATAATATAATCTATATACATATATATATATATGATTATACTTATCTTCTTTTTTGACGGTTTACCAAATTAGGCCATAAGGAAAAAGCTATGTATTTAGATTAATAAGATTTTAGCACACCATTTGACAATGAATCTTATACCATTCTTGTAAAAAAGATGGAAACCTAGGGATTAAAAAAATATATATTTTGCATGGATTTGAAATTGGTTTGACCTCAATGTGGTAGGAGGGGATGTCTAGTGGGTTGTCTAAAGGAATTTCTGTTTGGCCCTGTGTAGAAATGACTCTGATTAAAGCATTGATGTCATGTTCATAAGATTTGTAGGTGACATCAAGCTGGGTAGATAACTAACACACATATGTCAGAGTCAGGATCCAAAAAGATATTTCCAGGCTAGAATGTGAGTTTAGTTTAAATAAGGATGAAGGCAAAATCTTACATTTGGATTTAAACAGTGATATTTATAGATAAGACAGTCAAGAATTTGAAATTGAAAGGAAAATCTAAATAACTAATTTTACTGATAAGGAAACTGAAGCCCAGAGAACTTAACTGACTTATATAAGGTCATACAACTCACAAACGTCTGAGGCAGGATTCAAACTCAGGTCTTCCTCACTTCAAGTCCAGATTTCTATCCATAGTACCACCTTCATCAGAGACCACCTGCTATGCTGATTTTGAATCATTTAAACTACTCTGGAACTGATCACTTGACCAATTTCAAATCCATCTCATCATATTATTTTCATTACATATATTTGATCTTTTTCAGGAGGGTAGTGTGGGATGTTTAATCCAATTTTCTGATAAAATTTAGGTAAACAAATGACAGTGGAGGCATGGTTACATATCAGTTTGTCTGAAATGAGATCTCAGGAATGAATTAGAAATGCAAGGTCCCTCAATAGTGTGGTACAGCAATGAAAAAAATTAATGCAAGGTTGTCTTGCATTGAGAGAGCTTCTTGAAATAAGTGGTAGTTAATACTGTACTCTCGTCTATTCAGTCTACATCCGTAATACTGTGTTCACTTCTAGGTGCCACAGTATTCATACATCCAGATAAAAAGGAGAACATCCAGAGGAAGACAACCTTGTTCTATAGCAAATATCAATTAACTGAAAGAATTGGAGATGTTTCACCTGGAGAAGAATGTATTAGAATGGCTGGCATAAGGGAAGGGTAACAGATTGCAATAAGTAGAAGTTTCAAAAAGGTAAATATCTACTTTATGTCAGGCAAAAACTACTAGCAATTGCATCTGTCCAAAATTGTAATGGGCTGTCATGAAAGGGGTTGGTTTTCCCCTTTTGTGGGACTTCAAGATGATACTGGGTAATCACCTGTCAGAATATGCTAAAAGGAGGAAGTCCTATCATGTACGATTTGTATTAGGTGTCCAAGGAGACTTCCTCTATGGTAATTGTGAGTATCAATGAGGTTACATGAAAGTGCCTTAAAAATTCAAATACCCTCAATAAATGCTCCCATTATCAGGATCTTCTCCATTAGCATCAATACTACTATCATTATAAACAATATAAATTTAAAGTAAGAACTTGTACAATGATTGGATCTATCTACCTAGAACATGCATGCTAACACTAATGAATAAAATGAAATAAAAATAACTTTTATAACTATACAAGCATTTATGGAAGGAATGATGGGCTACTATTCATTTATAGAATTGAGTCACTAATATTCTCAAAGTTATAAACATGGGTTTCCACTTTAGAGGAAAAAGTTCTCACTTGACTTTTCTGCTTGGTATACAGATATTAATGAAAATTGGCGGTAATGGCTTGCTTGAATCTTCTTAAAAATAGGGATCTGTAAACTTGGTCCTGTGGACCCCTTTGACAATATGGTGAATTCTACAGATCCCTTCACAGAATAATATTTTAAAATGAATATCATAAAACCTATAGATTAACAAAGAAAATGAATTATGCTGAAATGTGTTTCTTCTGAGCCCTTTTTCAGTTGTGTCTGACTCTTTCCAGTTCCATTTGGGGTTTTCTTGGCAAATATGCTGACGTGGTTTGACATCTCTTTCTCTAGCTCATTTACAGAGGAGGAATGCGGGCAAACAAGGCTAAGTGACTTGCCTAGGTTTGCACAGCTCGTAAGTGTCTGAGGCTGGACTTGAACTCATGCAAAGGAGGTTTCCTGACTGTAGGCCTAGCACCTAGCTTCCCTGTATTAGAATACTGCTAGCTAAAATATAGGCATGTAGATAAGTATATGTAGACATATAGTTATAAATATGTTAATAAATACTGTGAATCGTCATAATTATGAAATGATAGATTATTTAGAAAAAGAATATATTTAATTGTAAAAAATTATAAAGTAAGCGTATGTTTGTATATACATACATGTTCACATACACATATGTGTGTATGCATGTGTGTCGATATATTTATATATAAATGTGTATATATATATATATATATATATATATATATATATATATATATACATACATAGATGCCATATGTGTGTGCGTGTGTACGAAATCTTTAAAGTCATGGAAAAACCCCAGGTTAAAACCTCTTTTTCTAAAAGATCAGCTTCATAAGTCCTAACACACACAAGAGGTATGATATTACTGGGAATGGAAACTTCAGTGCAAAGTTGTACATATTTTAGATGCAGCAACCTCTAATTCTTACTTATGAAGTTATTCTACAGAGTCCTTTAGAAATATCTCTAGATATATACAATTTCAATACCATGCTTATAAAATCACAAGAAAATTCAATCCAGAAAGCTATTATTGAGTGGTTATTATGGTCAAATTACTATGCTAAGCGTTAGAAATGTAAAAATATGGCAAAAGATTTTCTGCCTTCAAAGAGCTTACCTTCTCTCGGAAGAGAAACAACTTCTAAATAGGAGAATCTAGTAATCAGGACTCAGTTTAGCCAAGTCAGGGCTAAAGGCCAAACTTGGGCCATTGTCTGGTTTTATATGGCCTAAGCAAAGAACGTTAAGCACCCTCGTACACATGCACACACACATACATCTCTGTGTGAG
Source organism: Potorous gilbertii (assembly GCA_028658325.1). Classification (NCBI taxonomy): domain Eukaryota; kingdom Metazoa; phylum Chordata; class Mammalia; order Diprotodontia; family Potoroidae; genus Potorous; species Potorous gilbertii. Next base: position 481,887,107 of record CM053769.1, read on the forward strand.
TGCCTATAGAGATAGATACAGATGCAGACAGAAATAGATATATAATATATTTATAATGTATCATATGATATTATATATACATATGTGTATACATAAGAAAACTTTCCTTTAAAATACCATATTTTTGCTAGAGGGAAGAAGAGTACAAAAAACCACTAGGATTCGGTGATGTTCTCTAGTTTGACTACCCTTGAAATGATTATTTGAGGAAAAGAAAGAAAATCCCAAACATTAAAGGGATTAAGAAAGCCTTTCCATAGGAGGTGAAATGTGTTGCTATTGATCATTTGTTTTTTTGAAGAAGACTAATGACATCTCAGGGTGTATTGACTAGCACCTGAGCTGGATTTAAGTGAGGCAGAGTTGCACAAGGTTGTCAGCTTCACTCTCTCTTCCAGAGCAATTGAAGTCCAGTGGCAAGAGAGAAGACAGTAAGATGGTGATGGCCTGAGATGTGGTGGATGACCTTGGCGTCTTCTCTACCTGAACAAGATCTAAGCACTCTGCAGTAATTACTTCAGCTACCTTCATGGATATTGGAACAAAATGTCCTCATCTGCCCATTCTGCTGAGTTATGTCTACACATGCTTGAGATAGACCTCCTCTTAATCACCAATGGGTTTGAAGTTTGCTGTTTACCCTCAATTTTGTAAGCTTGTCTGCCAAGATACTTTTACTGGGATGGTGCCACGTTGCATGCTGCAACTTCTGGGGGCCAAAGGTGAGACCTTTATGATAGGCGGACACCAAAGTTGAATAAGCTGCCCTGTAAAGGACTCAACATGCCCTTACACAATAGGTTTAAGTCCTCTATGTTCAGGAGGAACTTAAGCTGAATCTTAAAGAAAGCCAGGATTCCAAGAGATGGAGGTGACATCTTGCACTATTCTTCTCATGATAATTCCCCTTATTTCTTCTGATTTCCTACTGGATCTAGCATCATATTGATATGGATACTCCCTCCCGTAGTGTAAGTGGCTCCTCATTCTTTGTCACTCTTGCCTTGTGTCCTCTCTAAGGCCACCACAGTGGATACAATGGACTTCTGACTTTCCTTCTATTCTCTTAGTGAAGGAAATAGAAGGGATAAACGTTTGTATAGCACCTACTACATACTCAGTATTATGCTAGATATCTAGTTTGATCCTTACAACAATTCTTTGAAGTAGATTCTATTATTTTCTCCATTACATACTTGAGAAACTGAAGGACAGAGAGGTTTGGTGATTTGCCCAAAGTCATAAAAGTAACTAAAAAAGCTAAAAAGTGGTTGAGGCTAGATTTGAACTCATATTCTCTTGAATCTATGCACAGCTACCTTTTTGATGGGTATAACTAATATAATTCATGATTTGTCCATTCGGTCTTGGATTCTGATCTGATAATAGGTCCTTAAAACTGTTTCTTAACTGAATGATTCATTTATTTGACCAAATGACCACAAACAGTTCTCATTTGTAAGATTTCCTATTCTACCTGCCATCTTCAGAGCATGTTGGAGTGGTTACAACATGGGTCTTGGACTTAGAAACATTTGTGTTCAAATCCTGTGCTCAATACATACTGACCATGTGCTTTTGGCAACCTCTCAGGATTCTGGATAGCTCTCCTGGACCATTAATTGTTGAGAAGAGGCTGACCTGTATTGATAGAGGGAGTTTTCATCACCTGGGAGTTTCTTACACCAATGAAATCATAGCACCAGTCTCAAAACCCTTCCATTTTTATTGATATCTAAAGAGCCAGAAAATACAGAGGACAAATAATAGGTCCCTCTGGGAAGCAAATAGCTTCTTGCCCAGGAAACCCAATGGGAAAAAAATCAGCCCATTTAGTCAAAGAAACAAGAAACTCAAATACTGGTTGTTTGACTGAATTCAGTCCAACATGTGGGTGTAATTACATTTTAGTTAAAATAAGATTTGAAAAAAAAAGATAAATTCTCTAAACCTTCATTTACATAAAGCCACCAAGGAACACAGCCCAGCCACTTAACAACATGATTATTGACTCTAGTATGAGCAGCCATTTCCTCAGCCACTGTGTTAGGAAAATAGAATCCAATTGAAGAACTGGTAATATGAATAGAGAAGAATTTTCCCAGATGGGAACTAAAGAAATCAAATTTACTTTGGAAGCCTTACAAATGAACTATTTTAAGATGTGAAATTAAGTGTGCCACAGAGCAGCCCTTTTGTGTGTGGACCCACAGAAGCATGTGAAAAGCTTTCTGGGATGCATTAAATGATGTTTTGTTTTATTCTCTTGTAAGCAGCTTCTTGAAAACCTCAAAGGTATTACAATATAAGGAATATGAGAGAGGGAGATAGAGAGACAGAGAAAGAGAGGGGGAGAGAGAGAGAGAGAGATATTATGGACGTAGTGGGACATACACACATTACCTGATGAACTTCTTCACTTGGATGCTCCAAAGACATCTCCAATTCAACATGTTTTTTAAAAAGAACATATTCCATTTCTCCCTTGCCACCTTAGCTCCTAATTTTCCCAATTCTATCAAAGACATGACTATGTTAATGTCAATAAAATTAAAATAATTAACATTTGTCATATGATACATAAATTATTTTAACCCTCTGAAGTACATAATATAATTTCCCTTTTATACAAATGCAAAAATGAGGCCAAGAGAGGCTAAGTGAATTGACCTAGATCATATATTTAACAAATTCTGGAGGCAGGATTAGAACTTATATGTTTCTGTCTTTAAAAAATTAATATTATTTTATTATTTCCAGTTACATGTAAAGAGAGTTTGCAACACTCATTTTGTAAGATTTTGAGTTTTGAATTTTTCTCCCTCCTTCCTTCTCTCATGCTCCACAAGATAGCAAACAATATGATAAAGGTTTTACCTGTACAATTATGTTAAACGTATCTCCACGTTAATCATTTTGTGAAAGAAGAATCAGAACATAAGGAAAAAAGCAACCATGAGAAAGAAAAAGCAAAAAAAAATGGGAAAAGAGTATGCTTTGATCTGCATTCAGACTTCATAGTTATTTCTCTGGATGTGGTTAGCATTTTCCTTCATGATCCTTTTGGAATTGTCTTGGATCATTGTATTCCTGAGAAGAGCTAAGTCTGTCATAATGGATCATTGCACAATGTTATTGTTACTGTGTACAATGTTCTCCTGGTTCTGCTCACTTCACTCAGAATCAGTTCATGTAAATCTTTCCAGATTTGTTGATCTACTTTTTTCCCAAAATTCACCTCCTTATCCTTTGTTATAGAACAATAGTCTTCCATTACATTCATAAACCACAACTTGTTCAGTCATTCCCCAACTGATGGACATCCCTTCAGTTTCCAATTCTTTGCCACCACAAAAGTTGCTACAAGTTTTTTGTTTGGTTTGTTTTTTGGGTACATTTGGTCCTTTTCCCTTTTCTGTGATCTCTTTGAGATGCCACCTAGTAGTGGTACTGCTCAGATACCAAATATCAAATAATATGCCCAGTTTTGTAGCCTTTGGGCATAAGAACTTAAATCTTTCTGACAGTAATTCCAGAATTCTATAATAGCATGCTGTTCTCCAATAACTAGATGTAATAATCAAGAATATTTCTCATGAATTCACCCTCTTGCAAGCTGAACAAGCTTAATCTGGCTCAATCACATGATCAGTTGTGAAGTCTTGAGGATTATACCTCTTGAAATATCTTGCATCTCTGTTTCTCTACTTACAACAGAACACCCTCATTTACACATTCATCACCTCTCCGCTAGACTATTACAATAGACTCCAGACTGGTCTCTTCAGTCTCTCTCCACCCCACTCCTCCCTTCCCACTGGTTTCTCTTTAAACTCTATGTAGCTGCCAAAGTATCCTAAACTATAGGCCTTATGATGTCATTGTCCTACTCCAAAAGAGTCAATGGTTCCCCATTGTCTATGGAATAAAGCATGAATTCCTCTCTTTGGTATTGAAATCCTACTCGTTATCCAACTTGTCTTTCCAGGTTTATTATACATCACTTTCCCAAACTTACTCTATTCTCTTTCCAAATTACTCTAAGATTTGCTTGCTGTTCCCCACGTAGACAATGACATCTTTCACCTCCATTATTTGGAAGTGAAATATCTTCCTGTCCTTCTGAGTTTCTTTAGTTTTCCTATAGAATATTTGATTTCACTTCTTAAATACACTGTCTATAAAATACACAGTATGCTTTCAGAGGGAATGATTTCAATATTTACCATTTCCCTAAGAATATACCAAATGCAAATTATGCATCTCTCATTATGGATATATGACCTTTTCCCTAATTGGAGTGCACCACATTTTACTGATACCTACCTCTCATTCCTCCTTTTTTGACCCTTTATTTTTGCCAGCTTTTGGATTCTTCTGTTTCCCCTCTTCTTTCTGAAAGACTGAAGGAAGTATATTTTCTTTGAATTCACCTGTAGACTTGATTAAGATTATTCACACTTCTCACTGTATCCTTCCTCTCCATTCTCCCCTTCATTTTCTCACTCTGTAATTCATTTCCACAAAATGTATTGATTCCCTTCTACACAGGTTATGAGGTTTAGTTCAAAAGTGTTTCAGGACTATTCTTTCACATCACTTCCTTTATTATAATATAGATATCTAGATCTCCATATAGAAGGATAGAATATATATTTTAGAATATATACATATATTTAGCATATATGTATATTTAGAATGTGTAATATTTAGTGTATATGTATTTAGCACATATGTATATTTAGAGTATATAATATTTAGTGTATATAGTATACTTATGTATATGTATACACACACACTCACACATACATATATGTAAACATATACACAAACATATATATATATATTCCCGTCCTCTTCTTGGCTTTCTAATGAGGAAAAATAGTCTTGAGTTACTGATTTTCCTTTCTTTAATGTTTAAAGTCATTTTCAGAATTTGTTGTTTATTATTGTTGGAATCACTAAACTTAATTACTGTGTGTCTTGTAGTATGAGTACAGTTTAGTTTAGTTTTGGTTTGGTTTGGTTTATTTGTTTTATTTTGTTTTTCAGGTAGGGATCAATTTTTTTTAATTCAGGTTTTGTTTTCTTTATTCAGAAATTCTGGAGAGCTCCCTGTCCTATGTTTGGCATTATATTTTTCAGGGTTTCTTATTTCTTATATTTTTGTGGAGAATCATGATCTCTAACTTATCTCTTTGAGTTCTATGTCCATGATCTTGACTTTTGCCAGTATAAAAACCATATACTTTTGTAATATTATTGCTTTTGACTTTTATTCCTCCAAATCATCCTTCACTTCAATATAATGATATACGAATTGATTGTTTACTCATAATCATTTGGCGAGACTGTCTTGATGAATTTCTTTTTTTTTTCTCTTTTGTCTATTATGTTCTCAATGCAGGCGAAAATTTAGCCTTTTCCTCCTAAAATGTTCACATGTTTTCAAATCGATTTTGAAAGTCTTAGAATACCTTAATGTCCTAGGCTTTCTTGGAATCTCACAGGATTCTACTTCATCAGACATTAATTAAATTTTCTTTGTTTTGTAATAGAAAATTTATGTTCTTAATATTTAAGTGCTATTCAAATACTAAATAATTTTCTGGGTATTTTCATTTCAACATAATATTTAATATTTGCTACTTCCTTCTAATTTTTCTTTCTATTGTATTCTCTCTATTGATTATTTTTCTGCTTGGGGTCTTTGTTTTGCATTGGACTTTTTTCTTCTTAAAATCTTTTGTTATGTAATTTAAAAAAAAACAATCTTCCCTTCCTTCACATTTGACTTTATTCATGGTGTGATTATTCCAACAGCAGTTCTGCAAAGCTGTCTTAGTCTCACTTCTCCAATGAGAAATTTACTTTTAATTTCCTTTGTCTTATTGAGTTTGATGTTCTGTGTAGATTCTTTTCATTGAGTGAGTGAGTTAAGGATGAGTGTTCTTTAGAGCTGATTCATGGGGCTGTTCCCTTGGGCTTCTTGCTTGTATGCTTCATGTAGTTTCATTTGTAATTGATCTAGCTTCACTGAATAACTCCTCTTTTCTGTTATTGGGGACTAGTGGAAATGTCTAGCTTTGTCTCTTCTTCATAAGATCTTGAATTTTCAGATAAAAAATCACACACCTCTGGACCTACATTTAAAACAGAAAGATAACTTGGCATTGTTTAGCAGAATACACTAGTGATGAAGAAGCTATAACCAAACCATTAAAAATGCAATGATTTGGAGCAGTAAATAATATTTTTCTCCTTCCTCCTTCTAGTCCTCATTTCTGATTGACTATGTTATATAGATACTGGACTAGTAGGAGGCAAAACATAGAGACACAAGAAAAACAGACACAAAACGGCACAGATAGAGATAAAGGAGAATAGTTGCATGAGGGTAAAAGAAATTTCAGGGACTATGATACTTTAAGGAAGAGAGAATGATTATTATGAATTCTATAAGAAATTATTCCTATTCTTGGATTACAGAACAGAGCTCTCTTTAATAAGAACTTCTTGGGTACTCCTGAAAAGGAGAAAAATGACTCCCATTGCCTGGATTTGTAAGGTATATGTTTTTGCCACTTGTCCTGATATGTTTGCCTCACAATATTTATACTATGTGTATAAAGTGTATATATGTTATATATAATGTGTGTATATATGTGTGTGTGTGTGTGTGTGTGTGTGTGTGTGTACTTTAAATCTGATTCAAATTTTTCCAAGGACACAGAGAGTGCATCCTTGGTTTGAGGTAGATGTTTTATGCTAATTACTCTTTCTGTACCTTCCATAGCTATTTATGCAGAAAAGAAAATTCTTATGACCAAAGTCCTTGGCACCATCCAATGAGTCAATATCAAAAACATTTTCTTTCATTAACGGAAGTGAGATTAAAGAAGCAAGTATTGACATCTGCTTTGTTGCTGTATCCTAAGGACCATGAGAGCTTTCCATCTAATTCACAGCCATAATGAGGGCAATGACTATCTTGCTGTTCTATTTCTATCCCTGGAACTTAACACATTCTTTTACACCTAGCAAAAATTTAGTCAGAGAGCTACATGATTCCGTGGATAGAGGGCTAAGCCTGGAGTTAGAAGCACTCATCTTTGTGAGTTCAAATCTGGTCTCAGACAATGGCTAGTTGTGTAGTCCTGGGCAAGTCACTTAACTTTGTTTACCTTAGTTTCTTTGTCCATAAAATGATCTGGAGAGGAGAAAGTCAAACTACTCCAGTATCTTTGCAAAGAAAACCTCAAATGGGCTCACAAAGAGTTGAACATAACTGAAGAAATGACTCAACAACAATAAGAAAAAAATAAAAGGTTAAAGAAAGTTGTTTTTATTCATTCACATCTCTTAGGGGTAACTAAATCTAATTGTTAATGAGAACTATTGGAAGAATGTGACATTTTTAAAGGAATACATCCTCAGGGTATTCTTGAACTCTTATGAAAGCGATAGTCAACTTATCCAACAGGGGCCTGAACTTTTGAAAATAGATTAGAAAAGTGGCCATAGAGTGACTATTACCCCTGGAAAGTGGAGGAGGACAAGAGCTCCTAATTATGTTCACTGACATTTCAAAACCATTTAAAATTAACAGTAGACATTGTTAAAGCAGCTACTAAGCAAGTTGTTTTGGCCTTGGAAATGGACCAAGATCCCAAGGAAGAGATGTGATGGTAAAGGACATTAGGGTAATGAAATTATCCTTCCTATTCATTTTGTATTATGACTAGACTAAAGAAAGACTTCATTATAGATGTGATATTATTCAATTTACTTTAGAATATTGCCCAAGGGACCTGAAGCTGGCATTGAACTATGTTTTGGGACCTCCGGGGAAGTTTTTAATATTTTAAACAGGATCAAAGAATTCAAAAATTACTTAGAGTGCAATATACTGCTAAGAGGATCAAATAAGATGACAACTAGGGAATTATTTATCACTTCTGGATAAATCACTTCTGGAGAGGATCACTACAGAAGATTAAGGCTTTGTGCACCAGAAAAATTATATGTACTCTAATAAATGATCAATCAATCAATAAGCAATTATGATTCACCCAAACTATATTCCTGGTGATATCCTGTGTTTGAGGGGAAAATAAATGAAGAAACCCATCCCTTCAGAGAGCTTACATGCTAACAATAAAGATAACATGTATACATATGTAATAACTCTAGATAATACACATACAGAGCAGTCATAATCTAGACTACATTCTATCCAGGGAGACAATATATACTTATATATGTATACAGAGAATACATACAAAATAGGAAAGGAAGGAACTAATACTTGGGGAAGACAAGACATTTCTACATGTTGAAAGTGGCACTTCAGCAATCATCAAAACTATTTGGTACTCATTAAGAATTAGAGTAGTAGATCAGTGGAATAGGTTAGGTACACAAGATGCAATAGTCAATGACTATAGTAAACTACTGTTTGATAAACCCAAAGATTCCAGTTTCTGGGATAGAAACTCACTATTTACCAAAAATTGCTGGGGATAATGGAAAGTAATATGGCAGAAACTAAGCCTAGATCAACATTTTACACCTTACACCAAGAAAAAAATCTAAATGGGTTCATCATTTAGACATAAAGGCTGTTATCATAAGCAAACTAGAAAAACAAGGAATATATTACTTGTCAGGTCTATGGAGAAGAGAAGAATTTATGATCAAATAAGAGATAGAGAACATTATGAAATACAAAATGGATGATTTTGATTATATTAAGTTGAAAAGTTTTGTTGTTGTTATTGTTTGCACAAAATCAACACAATCAAGATTAGAAGGGAAGCACCAGATAACTTTCTATTCCCCATTACCTGTATTTCTTATTTCCTAGTAGCAAGAATAATACTCAACAGTTGATCCTAAAACTTTAA
>CM053769.1:481912098-481934249 GCA_028658325.1 Potorous gilbertii
CTCGTTTCTTTTCCCAGTTTTTCCTCCACCTGTCTAACTTGATTTTCAAAATCCTTTTTCAGCTCTTCCATTGCCTGAGCCCATGGAATATCTATTTCAGGTGTTTGGGATACAGAGGCCTTGACTCCTATGTCTTTACCTGAGGTAAGCAGTTTTCTGCTTCATCTTCAGAGATGAAGATTGAAATCATCTTCTCAAGAAAATAACCTTCTATGGTCTTATTTTTTTTCCCTTTTCAGGGAATTTTCCCAGCTAGTTACTTGACGACTGAGAGTCCTCTCCACCACTGGCCTAGGTCTGCCCAGCTAATGCTTGGGGAGTAGGATTCAAATGCTGCTTCCCAGCCTCAGGGCTTTTGGTGACTGGCCTGGCTGCTGTTCAGGGTAAGATTAAATCAGGTTCTCAGGTGGGGGCAGGGCTGCCTCCCAGGCTGATTTCCCTCAGGGGATTTATGCAGAGTCCTTCCATGATGTATTCTCTGGCCACCTCATGCCCCTGGTGCTGCTGCTGCCTTCCGAGGGGGCCTGCGTTGTGGAGACACCCCGCTCCCCTCTTAGCCCATCTCTCTCACTTACCTGTATGTCTGTGTGTGGATGGACCTTCGTGGCTGCTGGAGATTGCATCCCTGAAGCCTGCTCAGATCTGCTCCCTCCTCTTGGTGCCATGTGGCCAGGGCAGGGGCGGGCTCCACTCCTGTCCAGGGCGCGATGGACCTTTGGAATCCGTTTTTCATGGCTCTCTGAAACTGAAATCTCCTGCACTGTGTTGCTGCTTGGCTTCCACTGTTCCAGAATTTGTCCGGAGTTCTTTTTAGAGGAAATCCATGGGCTGTGGGTTCGGAGCTAACAAATGTGAGTCTTTCTACTCTGCCATCTTGACTCTGCCCCCCCCTCAATATGGTCTTTAAAGGATATTTTATGTGTCATCATTTTTTTGTATTTACCTTATTTCTATATCAAAATAAATAATTAGTTTTGTTTAAAGTTTTATATTGTACTGAAAAAATAAGCATATATTTTATAGTCGCACTTGTACAACACTTTAATTTTTAATTCTAGTTTCTCCAGCAATTTATTCGATTCCATATTCCTCCTCATTTTTTTACATTTTCTTTTAGATTTGACTCAGTTGAGAGAGGGATATTAAATTACTATCAACATTTTATTGATAACATTATTAATATATATTAATACAACATATTTTGTATATTTTATATAACATATATGATATGTGTATGATGTAACATAACATAACATGACATAATATAATAAAATATAACATATTATTATATATAATGATATATTAATACAATACATTAATAACATTTATTATTATTCAGTTATTTTTTCATAATAAATTTAAATGCTAGAAATATTTGGAATATATAAGCTTTAAAATTCATATTATTTTGTTATCTATCATTCCTTTCATCAAAATGTAGTTTCTTTACCTCTTTTAACGTGGTGAACTTTTTGTTTGGTTGTTTTATCTGATAAAATAATTGCTATTTCTTTTTGTCTTTTGTATAAACAGGTCATACGTAAATTGTCCTCCAACTCCTTTTTAAAACTCTCCATATGTCCTTGCTTCTCAGTTCTGATTCTTTAAAACAATAAATTAAGAGTTATTGTTTGCTTAGTCAATGTGATACTATTTTGTGATTATATTGACATTTAAAGTTATAAGTTATAGGGTATGAAGTTATATTTTCCCACATTTGTCTATTGTTATCATTATTGAAACTGAATTTTTTGCTTCTTTGGTTTCTTTTCTTCTTTAAGGCAGTGCTTTTTCTCTTCATTTATTTTTGTTTAATCTTCTTTATGGCAACCTCTTATCCACTAACTCACTTCCCCTAACTTTCAAGAATTATTTATCATTTTCTTGGTTCTGGAGTATGCATTTTCCTTTTTTCTTTTTACCTAATTATCTAATTTTCCTTTCCCTATCCTCCTCCTTCTTCTCCTCTCTGTCTCCCTAAAGTAATACAGTAATCCTCTTCTCTCTTTCAACTTCTGTTTATTAATTTAGTCTTCTTCTGATTTGATTTGTTTCCATTTCCATTTCAGTAAGTACTATTAAGGGTTTACCACTCTTTTAGCCCTGTTTTAGGAATATAAATACAAGCCAAAGACAACAACAAAATAAAACACAACAAAACAGGCAACCTATTATATGGAAAACTTTTCATTCCAATGGGTGAAGACAACATATAAAATGAGTTTGAAAATGGAATTGGTATGGGAAGGAAAAGGTCTGCACAGAGCAGTATGGTGTGGAGAGTCCAAAGAATCAGGAACCAAGACCAGAGAGAAGTGATAGAATCAGCATGACTGACCTGAGCTCTTGTGTGGAAATGGCAGTACTGAGGAACTGCCCACTAAAAGGCATGTGATGAAGAGATACTTAATCTTCTCTTTAGGAAAGCCCCAGGACCTGATTGAAATTCCAGGGTGAGAAAACTACAGGATGAGAAATCCACTGTGAAAAGGCTCCTGGGGCCTGATGGATAAAGAAATTTGGAGAGTCAGGATCAGAGCCTTCAGAGTAATGAAGCTGAGCTTTCTGTTCTTTTTGTTTTTCTTTACCTCATTCTTCATAATTCTCTTACCTTCTAAATTTTTGTGTTTGATTCACCATCCATCTACTTATTTATTCCTTCTGTCTCTGCATTCCTCATGGAATTAAAACTTCTAAGGTACCTATTTGGAGTTTCTCTCTTATTACTTTGTAGAAATCGTTGCCCTTTCTCCTTTTTTTTCCTCATTGTGCTTCTCTTTTAGATATTCGATTTCCTACAGGAGATAGGAAGCACAGACATATTGCACCATGGTGGGAACTTTCCTACATCTCTAATTCTGCAGTTCATTTTATTCTGCCCTCCCCATAATGATTTTCCCACCACTTGTCATGGTATCTCTTTTCTGAGTTCATGCCTTCCCAACTTTCTGGGTATCAGAAGCTTTCTTTTACATTATTCTGACTCAGGATGATGCCAGTGGGAATCCAGCACTCTGAAAGGCAATGGTCCTATAAGCAATAGATGATAAATACTTGAAGATTATATCCATTGTTAGTACATCATATCCCATTATGAAATATCTCTCTTGCCCCAAGGAAGTATTCAACAGTGGGATTTGATCACACCACTAAGTGGTCAAATACTTGCCAATTACACCGTAGGTAAGCCATCTGAGGTGAAGTGGTTAGTACCCTGAAGGAGAGACAGTAGTCAGTATTCTTCAGGCAGGTGAAACCACCATCATCATCTTAAATGGAAACAGCCCAGACTGTTGAATGCAAGAACTTTGGAATCAGCAGTGCTTCTAGCCCAGTGTTTTAGAGTCAACATCTGGGGAAGTTTCCCTTCTGGAGATGCACCCTAGCCAATTATATATACAGGTAGAGAGTCAATAGGTGGAGGAATGGATAACAATGCAGAAAACATACTTGGAATAAGAAATTCACAGAAGGAGGGAACCCCAGGCAATAGCTACCATTTATTTATTTGTTTGTTTGCTTTTATTTTTCAACTTTCATTTTTATAAGATTTGGAGTTCCACATTTTCTTCTTCCCTCTCCTTTCCCCTCCCCACCATGGCAAGCAATCTGATATAGGTTATACATCTGCAATCATGTTCAACACATTTCCACATTAATCATGTTGTGAAAGAAGAAACAGAACAAAAACGGAAAACATGAGAAAAAAGAAGAAAAAATGAAAATAGTACGCTTCAATCTGCATTCAGACTCCAAAGTTTTCTTGGATATGGATAGAATTTTCCATCATGAATCTTTTAGATGAATCTTGGATCATTTTATTGCTGAGAAGAGCTAAGTGTATTGTAGTTGATCATCACACAATGTTGCAGTTACTGTGATAATGTTCTCCTGGTTCTGCTCACTTCACTCAGGATCAGTTCGTGTAATTATTTCTAGTTTTGTTTTGCTTTGTTTTTCTGAAATCCACCTGCTCATCATTTATTATAGCACAATAGTATTCCATTGTATTCATATATCACAACTTGTTCAGCCGTTCCACAATAGATTGGCATTTCCTCAATTTCCAATTCTTTGACAAAACAAAAAGAACTACTATAAATATTTTCCTATGTGTCGGTCCTTTTCCCCTTTTTATTATCTCTTTGGGAGACAGACATAGTAGTGGTATTGTTGGATCAATGAATATGCAGTTTGATTGCCTTTAGCACATAGTTTCAAATTATAGTTACTATTTATATAGTGATTTAGCATTTGAAATCATTTAAATATGGTATCTCCTTTCATCTTTATATTGATTTTGTGAGGAAAGTACCTTTATAGATACTTTCAGGATGTGTACACTGAGACGAAGGAAGGTTAAGTTACTTGTCCAGTGCCAAATAATTAGTACGTGCATGAGGCAGAATTAGCATTCCAGCCCAGAGCTCTATGTACCCTACCAGCTAGCGTTGGTTCCTTATTGCAGGATGAGTCCTCAAAGTTGCATTACCCGAATCTTTAATTTATTTCCAAAGACATTCAATTGTAAGAACTATTGTACAGGAAAACTATTCCATACACCCAGGTGAACATCATAATACTAACCAACAATTTGGCAGCAAGGTCATGCAGAGGAGAGGGCTGGAGATTTGGAGTTAGGAAACTTGAATTTTAATTTTGTTTCAAACAATTACTAACTTTAGGTAGAAAGGAAAAAATAATAAATTTATCACTTGTCATCCCTAGTTCCTAATATGTAAACCAGGGGTAATAATACTTATTTAAAAATGCTATGATGAAAATCACATAAGGTAATCTGCAAAGGTCTTTGTAAACCTTAGAATATTATGTAGCAGTTAGAATTATTATTGTTTTTGCTGCTTCAGTTGTTGTTTTGTTATTGTAGTTCTGCTGCTAACTGGGGAGTTTGGGCAGAACTGTGCATCGCATCGATAGACCAAGAAACCCAAAAGAACCTTCAAATTCTCATGAGGTTCACTTTGTTTTTCCAGCTGTGGTCCAGAAAACCTACGTGGAGTAAATGTTTGGAAATTATAAAAAGAGACATTCATGTTTGATGGAAGAAAAGGAAGGAAGGAAGGAAAGAAACAAAAGAGAGGTGAGATTTGGGAAAAAAATAACCTGAGTTTTCTCAGTTTACTTGTTTCTTCATCTTTCAAATGAGGAAATCATAACATCTGCCTCCCTCTCAGGATTGTTGTAAGGATCAAATGAAATAACAATTGAAAAATTCCTGGGTGTGTGTGGGGGGAGAGGGAGACAAAGAGAAGGAAGGAGGGGGAGGGCAGTAGAGGCAAAGATGAGGGGAGGATGGGAGAGAAAGAGAAATGAAAGAGGATGGAAAGTTGTATAACACTGTCATGAGCTGTTTTGTGAGGCAGTTTTGGAGTACTTTACTCTCCCTAGAAAATTTCCAGAGAAGGCACCAGGACCCATTGTCATATATGTGGGCATGTGAGGGCAGGGGTTTCAGCTTTGTCTTTGTATCCTACATGCTAGCACAGTCCATGGCACAGGTAGGTACTGAGAAAATCTTTTTTTAGGAGTGGTTTTAACTGAACTACCTTGAAGATCCCTTCTAAACTGAGAAGCTGAGATACTCTGATCCTGCTGAGGGGATTGTGCTTATATGCAGGGGACAGAGTATTTTCGCATATAGTTACACTGCTTTTTTCTTCATCATTACAGCTCACTTTGCTGTGAAACATTTAAGCATTCTTGGCTCAAAGACATGCCACTCAAATGAGACATTTAGAAAAATTATCCCAACATGGCAACGCTTGCTCTTGAACCCTTTGAGCTGTTAAGTCTTCCAAGGGATTTAGCGAAATTGTTTATACATTTCCTTTTGCATCCATAATATCTGTTGTAACAGCTAAGAGCAAATTAAGTAAGTGGCAAGCATTCCAGTGGCATTATTGTTCCATAAATCAAAAAAAGCCTACTGAGCCTAGCTGAACAGTAAAGTGAAAGTGCCCAATTATCTTGAAGCAAATTTTCTCTCCAAAAGGACTGTCATGTTTATCAGGTATGAATTTTGTCTATTGTCCTAGGAGTTCATTCCAATTTAAAAGTTCCCTTCATTGCAGCATACTCTCAACTTTGCCTCAACTTTTCCATTGTCAGGCTGCTGTGGGTTTGGAATGTAAAAGATATATTGTCTTTCACTAATTATCTCTCTAGAGCCAATGTTCCCAGCTCATGTCCCTTCTTCCACCTGAGTTGCCAGTTTTAAGACAATAGGAGTTTCTGTAGAATGGCAAGAGGTAGGGGCAACAGCTTTTTTTTTGAGAAAATAGATTTTATATTTTAAATCTTGTACCTGGAGCATGTACTGGATTTTGGAATATTTCCAAGGAGTGATTTTAATTAGGACATTAATGTTAATGAAAAAAAAATACAAAGTGGAAAGTAAGAGGAGCTGATTTTCTTATTTGTGTTTTATTCTCTACCCCCACCCCCATTTCCAGAAGTGACTAACATCTCAAATTTATACAGCGCTTTTTTATCCAAAGTACTTTATAACCTCATACCATTTGGGGGAATGATCAGGCTCTGCTGACACATGATTTTTCAGGTTCTCTCAGTTTAATCAATTCAAGGTGTCAGATTTATTTTCTAATTTGCACAATATTTTTTGATAGCTTGCTGACCTGGCTGGCAGTATTTCTAAATCAAAGATTTGTGTTTTTTGAAATATGACTTTAGTGAACATTTTACTAAGTTCTCCATGAAAATATTTCTTGGCCATATATGAAGGGTATGATTCCTAAAGGACATAAAGCTGAAAGGTAGCAGCCAAATGACCAGAGTTGACATGTTTTCCCCTTTATTTCCTTTTTAGCTGGGGAGTTCATCTTTTACCTCCAGCTAAGGTAGCTAGTTCATCGTAATAGCTAATTAAGATGATAGGGTCATAGAATTAGAAGGAATCTTGGAGGTTATTGAGCATAATTGTGGATGTGACCAGGAGGTGTCTTAGTGGATAGAGCTCCAGACCTGGAGTCATGAAGACCTGTGTACAAATCTGACTTTACACATTTATGTATGATCCTGGGCAAGTCACTTAATCTACCTCAGTTTCCTCAACAGTAAAGTGGAGATGACAACTACACTTATTTTGTTGTGAAGCATGGGGTTTTACACTGGGGTAATATGTAATCATTTATTCCTGGTCCTCCTCTCACATCCGGAACAATTGCCACTTTGTGACAAGTCTAGTAGCTTAGTGTTTGAAAAGAAGATTGTGTCATCTGAAAACTTTTGTCTTGCTTAAGAAATAAGCTTACAGGAGGAAAAGATAGCAATTACTCCTGGGTCCCTACCAGTTGAGTTGAAGTTTCTATCCTCTCTCCTGAAATACAATTTTAGTTTTTAATGTATGGACACATTTCTCCTCCTTATCACCTCCCCACAACCTGGCTGAAGAACCTTCAAAGAGAGGTAACCAAGTGACTCTTAAAATTTCTTATTCTGAATACCAAATATTTCTAATTGTGAGAAAGGTTTTCCTGATATCCAGCCTAAATATGCCTCTTTGAGACTTTTACTTATTAATTGGAAATCAAAGAGATAGATGTCTGTCAATTGGGGAATGGCTAAACAAGCCGTAGTATATGATTGTGACGGAACATTATTGTGCTATATGAAATGAATAGTAGAATGAGTTCAGAAAAACCTGGATAGACATACATGAATTGACTCAACATGAGGAGAGCAACCAGGAGAATGCTGTGTATAGTAACACCGGTATTGTTCCATGAAAAATGCTGAATGACTTAGCTATTCTCAGTGATACAATGATCCAAGACAATCCCAAAGGACTAGTGATAATTCATACTATCTGCCTCCAGAGACAGATGATGTTGTTTGCATACAAATTGAAACGTTCTATTTTTCACTTTCATTCTTTTTTCTTTTATTTGACTTCTCTTTACAAAATGACCAATATGAAAATCTTTTACATGATTGTACATGTATAACCTATATCTGATTGCTTATAATTTCAGGGAAAGAGGGATGGAATTTGGAACCCAAAAACTTAAAAAAAACCACAAACGTTAAAAAAAATGTTTACATATATTTATATATTTATTTTAATTCATTTCCATGAAATTTTGAGTTCCAAATTTTCTCCCCATCTCTCTTCTCTTCCCACCCCAAAAAACCTTGCATTCTGATCTCTCCTTCAACCAATGTGCCCTCCCTTGTAACACCCCTCCCTTCCTTTATCGCCATCTTCTCTCTTGTCTCGTAGGGCAAGATAAATTTCTATAGCCCATTACCTGTATTTATTATTCCCCAGGTGCACACAGAAACAATTTTCAACATTTGTTCCTGAAACTTTGAGTTCCAACCTCTCTTCCTTCCTCCTTCCCCACCCATCCCCCTTCTTGCCCACTGAGAAGGCAAGAAATTCAATATAGGCTATACACGTGTAGCTTTGCAAAAGACCTCCAAAATAGTCATTCTCTGTAAGACTAACTATATTTCCCTCCATCCTATCCTGCCCCCACTCTGGTTGAAAAATCCTTCTCGCTGACCTTTGGTACCTGTGGGTTAAGGGATCTGCAAACCGCTGCTGCTGGGGATTCTTGGTGTGGTGTGGACAAGGCTAGACTGGTCTCTGCTCTGTGTCCAGTGTGACAGACCTTTCCCGTTGGCTTTCCAGGTCACTCTGAGCTGGAAATCTCCTCCTCTCTGTTTTTCTGTGGCTTCTACTGCTCTAGAATTTGTTGAGAGTCTTTCTTTACAGGTATTTTATGGACTGTGGAGGAAGAACTAGAGTATGTGCATCTTTCTACTGCCTTGACTCTGCCCCCTGTTTTAATATTTAATTGGGGGGGGTGGAAACTAGGTGGAACAGTGAATAGATAGAGCACTAGCCCTGGAGTCAGAAGGATCTGAGTTCAAATAAGGCTTCAGATACTTGACACTTACTAGCTGTGTGACCTTGGGCAAGTCACTTGACACTGTTTGAATTAATTTCCTCATCTATAAAAAGATCTGGAAAAGGAAATAACAAAGCACTACAGTATCTTTGTCAAGAAAATCCAAATGGGGTCAGGAAGAGTTGGACAAGACTGAAACAGGAAAAGGTGTGGACATGATAAAGGGTCCAATGAGATAAGAAAACAGTGAATAATCCAATTAAATTGAAGCATATACTATAAAGTGGAGGAGCAAAGCTGGACAGATAAATGGAAGTCAGAAAACCCTTGCATAGAAGCCTACGAACTGCATGTTTGATTTGGCAAAAAAGAAAGACCAATGAGAATTTC
Organism: Potorous gilbertii; assembly: GCA_028658325.1. Taxonomy (NCBI): domain Eukaryota; kingdom Metazoa; phylum Chordata; class Mammalia; order Diprotodontia; family Potoroidae; genus Potorous; species Potorous gilbertii. The sequence continues at coordinate 481,921,383 of CM053769.1, forward strand.
TAACCCTAGCTAGACTAAGTGACAACTTGTTTGAAACAGAGAAATTATTGTATAAGGGTGTGAATAGAATAAATGGGAGAGGAGAGATTCCAGGGGCAGGGGTACAAACTAGCTTTTAAACCATAGTAAAGGTTTTCAAAAAGTGGGAGCCTGAATTTGGATGAGAGTTGAGTAATAGGTGATATGAAGTAAAAACTAGAAGAAAAATAGCATATTAAACATTTAAAGATGAGGAAGAGGAGTGAATAAGATTTCAAGTCTAGATAACCAAGAAGAAAATGACAATATCAAAAGAAATGATACAGTTGGAGGAAGGGAAGGGTATGTTTCAAAGAGCAAGCAGTGAATTCTGATTAGGCACACTGATTTTAAGGTGACAGCAGGAGCTATGTATAAATGCAGCTGAAAAGGCAGGGCTATGATAGGGGATGGGTGGTATCATGGGGTATTTCTTCTCCCTTATTGGAACACCAAGGTCACAAGTGGCACTCTTCCCCCTTCCCCTATCCTTGGCACCTTCTTTATTTTGTCTGCCAGATATGAATTTCTTGTATTAAATAATTTTTGCTTTATAATTTATCTCTTGTTTTTACTGTATTATTAGCATACAAAGTAAGATAAGGATGATAAATTTCTGCTAAATATTCACAGTCAAATCAGTTATCCTTTTTCCACTAGCTTCCTCCTGACAAGAAAGACCTTGGTATACATAGGAGACCTTTCACTTCTTGGTGTGTTTATCTCTATTTAAAGTTTGATGTGAGAATCTCAGTATCTGACATTCCCCTAAGGATAGCCACCATCTTCCTTTACAAGCATACAGGATCATGAAGCTTACAAAAATAAATATTTTCTCCTAAATCTATATAAATTTGCAAAAGAAAAGCCACTTCAGTATGGTACCCACATATTCTCCATTAGGACCTCCATTAGGAGAGGGCCTAATGATATTGATTCTTCTGCTCATTGCTCCCTTTTGCAGTCTCTGTATCTAAATGCTGTTATTTCCTTCCACCAGCTTATCTCCAACTGTTCTCAACAACTTTTGGAAGTGAAGGCTCCTTGTTAGTTTTTCAAGTTGCTGATTTCTAGAGTTACACTGCATCATTCCTTGGCTGCTCCCAAGTGGCCATTATCTCTTTGCTGGTGCTGTCCTCTGTAGATCCTGCTCCATTCATTTCCATGTTTTCCATTGCTCCCAGCTCTGTCGTTTGCATTCAAAAATGTGCTTTTCTTAATTTGACTTGAGTTGCTTGTATCTTGCTAGTCTTTGATTTTCAACCCCAGGATAATTTATGGTGACTTGTTGCCTTTCCTCTTCTTATCCAACCAAATCTCAACAACAGGTGTCCTGTTCATAAGTATTTGGCACTTGCCATATGAATTGGGAGCAGTATCCTCTTCTCTTCCCCACTTGATCTTTGGATTCCTTATATCTTTCTGGCAATACAACCAAGCTATTTAACTTCCATGTATATGTTTTGAATTTTCTAAAACCATTACTATCTCTTCAGGGTGACAAAGATCACTAAATTGCACCAGGGGGAAATGTGAGGTTCCTGCTAAACTGGATTATCTGGCCAAAGAAATCAAATGTACCAGCTACTGTATGAGTTTTCACATAATGATCTCTTGAGTTCCTCTTTGTGCCTTGGAATCCAGAATCTTCAGAATCGACTCTGAACAAGACATATAAAGGATGAAGATTTCTAATCCATTACATTCAATAACTGTAACTTTCTTTGTGTTTAAAGCTTGTGCTGGATATTATATGACACAGTCCCTACCTGTGAAGAGCTTGCAATCTTTTGAAGTAGATAAATCTTAGACTTATGAAATAAACAACAAAATAAGATTTTAAATGATCAAGACCTATGTGAAAAATTTGGAGAGTCACTAAAATTTCCCTAACATAGGTACTGTAACAGAGAAACTATAAACGCTCCACACGTTCTTACTTTATTCTGTCCATCTAAAATTTCTGCATGGTAGTTATGGTGTAGCATTGTGGTGAACTTGGTCTGCATATCTTGAAATTAAATGGATGTACATGTATTATTTGGACTATCAATTTTCATGGACATCCATCCAAAATGATCACTTAAGGTAGTGTAATCAATATGCACAGCAAAGAAAAGACCTCAGATTCAGTAGCTTAAATCTTGATGAGTACGATAATTTAAGAAAAATACATCCATTTGAAGGTATTAAAAAACAATGTTTTTAAAGAAGATCATACTTTAGAGAATAAAGAATATATGCCATCCAGAAATCTTTTTTAAAAATTTTTAAATAACTATATGGGTTGGAGAGAAAACAGAGTTTTAATTTAACATTTCATGGTGAAGGAATGTTTCAATTTAATATTTGACTCGTAAACCTTCAGAGGATGGGGAAAAGAATTGTTTTATTTAATAGTGTCTCTCCTAGAAGGGCTTTGGGGATGAATTTTTTCTTAGCAGCTAATGATACACACTTATTTGTTTCATCTTCAAATACTGATTTTATTTGATTTTTTAAAATAAGTGCCAGAAGGCAAAAGAAAAATTTAAAAACTATATATAATAGAATCACAGATCTTCCAAAGCAGAGGATGCTTATTTTTTTATGGTTTGAGCATGGAAGCAATGCCAATGCTTATAAACAGCATTAATTGTATATGTGTGTGAACATAAGCGTGTAAATATGTATACACACACATATATAGTGCCATATATATTTAAAATTTTATTTTTAATTTATGGAATAAAACAAGGATTTATATAACATAATACTATAAAAATGATTGTACCAACTGCAAATATCCTATATACAACTTGCTATTCCTTTCAAATGTACAGCAGAATTATCAAGTAATATTTTTTTCTCCCTATCCTAGAGATGGCTACCATTAGTCTTAAATAGTTTATATTTATGTGTGTATGTGTATAATTATTCTAGGCATATTTCTATTTATCAATTCTATCTCTCAATGTAGATAGAATCTTTCTTCATATGTCTTTTCTCATTAACTTGGGTTTTTATAATATTCAAAATCACTTATTCACTAGAAGTCATTCTTCAAACAATATTGTTGTTATTCTACACAATATTCTCTTGGTTCTGCTCATTTTACTCTTCATTATTTCATTTAAATCCATCCTTGTTTTTTTCTAAATTCATTGAGCTTATCATTTCTTATAGAACAGTAGTATTCCATCACAGCTATAGACCACAAATTGTTTAGCCATTATATTAATCACATTATACTAATATTTACACAAATTTATATGCATACACACATACATATATGTGTGTGTACACACACACACATCCTCTTTCATATTTTAGGAGAGATATCAAAATGTTGGAAAGTGGAAAGCTTTTAGAAGTAGGTAATCAAAAGTGATGGATACCCTCAACATGTTTTTTGAAGGTTGGTTAATTGACCTGGGCATGTTGTTCGTTGTCTCTCATTCTTGAGGAGGATCAAAATGACATCACTATGTTAGAGTCAGGTTACATTGTGCCCTTCTGTGGCTGATCAGATTAATACAGGCTCAGAATACTCTAGCACAGGTAAACCACAAGTAGTCTATGTAAACATCTGGGATGAAGCCCTTCAATTTTGGGCTATGTCAGTTCTTCTATGCTCACAAGGCACAGCACCTTCTCTGACGTTGGCATGCCATGCTGGACAGTCCTGTGCCATTATGTCCCATGTCAAATAATCAATTCCAAACTTCTTGAGACAGACTTTCAGATTGTCCTTGTATTGCTTCTTCTGACCACCATTTGAGCACCTGTCCTATGTGAGTCCTTCAAAAAATAGTCTTTTGGGAAAGTGTATTTTCGACAGTTGGACAACATGGTCAGACTGTCAGAGTTATACTCTCTTTAATAGAGTCTGAATGCATGGCAGTTTAGTTCCAGCCAGTTTAGTTCTTAGTATCTGGTATCTTACCCTGCCAAGTGATCTTCAGAATCTTCCTAAAACAATTCCAATGGGAGTGATTCAGTTTTCTGGCATGGCACTTGTGTACTGTCCAGGTTTCACAGGCATACAAGGAGTTCAGCACAATGGATCTGAAGACCTTCAGTCCAGTAGTCAATTTAATACCTCTTCTCTCCAACACTTTCTTTAGTAACCTCCCAAACACTACTAGCTCCAGTGATGTTTGTGTTAATGTCATTATGAATGTGTACATCCCCCCAAAATTATACTATTAGGGTAAGTGAACTTATCTACAGTATTTAAAACTTCTCTACTTTTTGTAACCCATGGTTCCACGTGTGGGTGGTGTGGTGCTAACTGATGGAGCACCTGTATTTTCTTGGTGTTGCTACGCCAAAATTAGCACAAGCAACAGAGAATTGATCCAAACTTTGTTACATCTCCATTTCAGAGGCTGCATTGAGTACACAATCATCTGCAAACAGAGAATCATGCACCAATGCTCCCTCCACTTTGGTCTTGGCTTAGAGCCTTTTCAAATTGAAGAATTTACCATTAGTGCAGTAACTGACCTTGATGCTGTGTTCATCCTCTTTGAAGGCCTTTGAAAAAAGGATGGAAAATATCCTGCTAAAATGCATGAGAGCAAGCACACAGTCTTGTTTCACTCCATCATTGAATAGGGAAGTGTGAGAGCAACGTCCTGTACCTAGAACCTGAGTAAGCATCCCAAAATGAAATTGACATGCAATGCTGATGAATTTCTCTGAGCAAGCAGATTTTGACAAAATTTTCCATAAGACCTGATAACTGACAGTATAAAAGGCCTTGGTCAGGTTCACAAATGCATACAGTCCTCTGTTCTGCTCTTGGTATTTCTCCTGGAGTTGTCAGGAAGTAAACACCATATCAACTATTCTTTGGCCCTTTCTTAAGCTGCATTGGACTTCAGGTAGTTGATCATCTTCCAGGTGAAGAATGAGTCTATTTAGATGGAATATGACTAGTATCTTGCCAGCAGTGACTAAGAGAGAGGCCCTCTGTAATTGACACAGGCCAATCAATTTCTTTAATCTTTATTTAGATGGATAATGGAGACATCCTTGAACCCATGGGGAATAACCTCCTCTTGCCATACAATCTGGAAAATTTCAGTCAGCTTTTTTTTGAGCAATGAACTTCTCCCTGGCCCCCAACACACACGCACACACACGCACACACACACACACACACACACACACACACACACACATACATTCCTTATAAATCTCAGCTGGTATAGATTCAACACCAGGTGTTTTGCCACAAGAGAGGTACCCAATGACATTCAAAACCCGTTCTTCAGTTGGAAATTTATCTAAAGAGGGATTGATTTCAACTTCAGGTAAACAGTCAATGGCTTCAATATTGGTTGATAACGGTCTGATGAGATCACTATGGAAGTATTCAGCCCTTCTCTCTAGGATCATGCCCTAATCATTAATCAACATAGCTCCTTCAGCACTGAGCAGTTGAGATGCACCACATATCTTTGACCCATAAATATGGTCCTTAAATGCCCTTCAGGACATCATGAAAAACACTTTGGATTATTACTATCCGCATAAAACTGAACTTTAGTTGCCTTATTACAGATCCAAGAATCCTCCATCTCTCTAAGCTTCACTTGTACTTTACTTCTGATCAAGTTAAATGCTTCCTTCTCAAAGATGGATGAATTATCCTGCTGGTAAACTCTGTAATTTTCATTTAGCAACTTTTGAAGTTCCCTGTCATTTTTGTTAACCAGTTTTGATGTCTGTGAGTATTCTGACCCAGATGAACAAATGTAGTACTGTACACCCCCAAATCTTTGAAATCTAACACTCCTTTTCTGCTCCACTGTTGCCAACTGAGTGTAGACCCAAATTTCCCTCTAGGTTAGCCATGAACTGTTTCCACTCAAAGAAGTTCTTGGATCTTTGACATTAAGTTGACATTAATTCTTCTGGTAGTCATGTTGCCATGGGGCCACTGCTTTTATTGAATGTGAATATTTATCTTGGAGAGGATTAGTCTATGAATGGTCCAGTACTCTGCACACACATTTCCTCTGTCACTTTCACATCTTGTCTGTCTCTTCTCCTTACAATGATAGTCTATTAAAGGCCAGTGTTTGTTATTAGGATTCATCTAAAATGTTTGATTGCTTTTAGTAAACAGAAAACATGTCAGTGATAAGAAGATCATGAGATGCATGTATCTTCAGTTGCAAATGGTCATTGCTGTTTCCAGTTCCATTCCTCCCAAGGACTCCCTGGCGACTCTAGCAGTAAAGTCACCCAGAATTATAAGCTTGTCCTCTTTTAGTACATTGATAATAAGGGTCTTCAGGCCTTCATAATGATCTTTGATCTCATCAAGGTTCGTCATGGTGGGAGTATAAGCACTGATGATGGTGGCCTGATGTTTTCCTAAAAGCGGCTATCATATTGTCACGAGCCCATCATTCACTCCTTTGAGTAGCTTGTTGACTAAGTTAGTTTTGATTGTAAAACCTATGTAAGCTTTATGGTGTTCCCCTTCACTGTGACCACCACAGAAAAAGGTGTATCCAGCTCCCATTTCAGTAAATTGACCTTCATTTTCCCAGCCTTGGTTCATTCAGGGTTGCTATTTGGATGTGATACATACTAAGTTATCTTGCAAAAAGAGATGTTTATCTTTCAGGCTGCTGAAATTGTAGTATTTATCACTGTATGCATCATTTTTATGGAAGCATCTTTCAGATGTTTTTGTACATCGTGTGTGTGTATGTGTGTGTGTGTGTGTGTGTGTGTGTATGTGTTTGGAACACAGAATAAGATCCCTACCTACTGCATTAATCAGGCTAGGTTTGGTTAAGCAGACAATTTTTAGAGCACCTTTTCAAGCCCCCTTCCTCACACTAGAAGGTGAACAGTGTGATCCTTTTAAGCATACCCAGGGGGCTGCCAAATTCCACTCCAGTGAGAAGCAACCCTATGGCCTGGGCTGCCTGTGTGCAGAGTTGTGACTACAGCTCTCAGTGTATCTGAAACTGCTACTTCATCACTTGCCTGTCACCACAGGACTTTGAGATAGGCAAAAATGGTTAAATAGTATGAGTGATGTTTTTTGGTTCATATATAAGTAGGATTTAAGTGAGACAGAACTGCATGAAGTTATCCACATTATTCTCTTTCTGAATCATGACAGTCCAGTGGCAGCATAGAATCAAAATGACTGATGGTGGCTCAGGATGCAGTGGATATCTAGCCAAGCTCTAAGCACTCCACTGCTACAGCTGCCTTCATAGCCATTAGAACAAGTTATCCTCTAATTATTCCACCGGGAAAAGTCTTCACATGCTTGGAGTAGATACCCCCCAACTCACCAATGGTTTAAGATCTCTAGGATACCTTCAATCTGATTTAGCCCAACTGCCAAAATGGTTTACTATGACATGGCTGCTGAGCCACAGGTGAGAGATAGGTGGATCAGGTAGACTCCAAAGCTGGAAAGCAGCCCTCATCTTCCCTGAATACATTCTCTACCCCTGGGCATGTTTAGGTTACAGAAGCAATGATGGAGCCAGAATGTAATAGTTGTCTTCAAGTATTTGTCACCAAAAACTAGGATTTAAGTTGTTCTGCTTGGCTTGAGAGGGAAGAAAAAATAACACCATTTGGACACTGTCCAGTAGAATGGAAGGCATAATTCTCCCTTAATTTATGACTTTGGGAAGACTATATGACAATTTTTTGATAGCATGGTGGCATTCTTGTTTTGATGTATGTAGACCTACTTGATACTCCTCAAAGATTCTAAGATTCTGTGACTCACTTTTCATGAAAAATTTCTCCACACTTTGTGGAATAGGACAAATGGAATTCAACTTTTTTCTTGTAGCAAATAACTTCCCAGTGGCCTGATAGATGCCTTGAACCTCAAGTAACATCTTGTGAAGCCTAGAGTTACTTTGATGATCTCAAAGAGGCACAATAGTGTATTTTCAGCGTTATGAATATAGTTGAGCATCACAGAGATTTTAAATAGCTATTGCTAGATTTATTACTTATTCATTTTATATTATTTACAATCTAATATATAGTCAAATATTTAGATTCATTATTATGTCATAGTGAGTAATACCAAAAGGAAAGGGGAAAAATGTGGGATCATTTTAGATATTCATTGATTTTCCAAGCCTCCTTTTATAAAGTAACTTCTTCAACAACCTCCTTTTACACTTGACAAAACTGCTGGACAGAGGTAAGAGACTTTCCCATAGGTGGTGAGTGGCAGAACTGGATTTTATTGCCAAACCTAACCATTATTTTACAGCATCATATGGAAAGGTACTCTGGGAAAAGTAAAACAAAAACGCTGAACTTGAAGTCAGAGTCGGTGGTTCAACACAACAGTCTCATTAGTAGAGTATAAGATCCTTTAATCAGAGAACGACTTTCATTTTTATCTGTTCACTTGTAATAGCATCATGGCTGGCATAGAGGAAGAGTTTCATAAATGCTTGTCTTTTTAAATTTATAAATACACATGCACTGGATGATTTATTATGAAGGGACTACCCTCTACTCAGATATTTTTACAGCATCAATAAAGGTCATTTTCCTCCCTAAGGAACTTGAGACGCTGAGAAATTGTTAGTTGCCACCATTACAAAAGTAGTAGTGGCAAATCTGGAAACCAAACACCAGTTTTGCTGATTCTCTGCACACTACTGTTTCCATTACATCATTCTCCCTCCACCATGAGTATCTTAGGTCTACACCAAATTTTTAATGTTTATAGGTGACAGAGGTAATTTTTCTTTTTCATAGTGTAAGGCAGTAAAATTGTTCAAAAGTAATTCTTGCTTGTTTGACAAACATGTTTATTGTATGTCATACACACAGATATGTCATTAAGTGTTTGCATCTAAATATAAAGACATGTGTAGACATGTAAGTGTGAGGGGAAGAATGAAAGGGAGACAGAATGAGAAAGAGGGAGAGGGAAGGGATAAGGAGATGGAGTAGAGGGAAAGAGCAAAAGGGGAGAAGAGACAAAGAAGACAGATGATAACAAACATTATACTGCATTAGGAGTTAATATATGTAAATGGTGAAAACAAGGTACAGATAAAAGCAATATAATTGTACTAGGCAGTTATAGAGCACCTTAGTGTTACAAAGTCCTTTTGGTGTGTATTATCTCATTCTCTATTTACAATAATCATATTGGTAGGTAATGTTAATATCTTGACACTTGTCTCAGCAAGATAAGTGACTGCAACCTAGTTAGTGACATGTTTCCTTCTATCCCTACATTTTTCTCCAAATCATTTCACTCTCTCAAAATGAAAATAATTCCATACTTTCCATATATATATATATATATATTTATATATATATATAAATAGAGGCTAACCTTGTTAAATCAGCATTCAAGGCCAATACTCCCTTCCCTCATAGCTTTCTCATTTACAGTGATATATACCTCCCCCACTTTGGCCATTCTCATTTCATGTGAATGGTACTTAACTACAATTACCATCAGAGTTCTAGGGGAAGGAACTCTAAGGGCATATATTACTACTACCACAATCCATGAGGACTCAGCATTGTTCTCACCATTAATAGTTGAATACATAGGCTTTTTAGAAAATAAAGAATTTATTTAGAAACTATAGACTATTTAGCAAAATATTAGTACAGAACATTCCTCCTCCTCCTCTCTTTTCTGTCTCCTCTTCCCCTTCCTTCTCCTCTCCAGGTAGGAAGGTAAATTTGAATGGCCAAAAGATGGCCAAGTGACCAAGGTTTTACTGGCTAGTCTGCCTTGCCTTGCCTCACCTAGCTTTCCCTCTCATCGTCTCCCCTCCCCTTTAACGCTACTCTGAAGCTCAGACATCATGGGACCCCTGCCCCCTGCCTAAAGGCTCTCTTCTGGACCCTCCTGGCTTCAGAGTGATTATCAATAGTAACTGCTACTGTTTCCCTCCCAATCTGATTGATGTCATTCTTTTCTTTGTCTCATTAAAGGGGTCATGCCCTGACTACTTCTTAAAGAAGCCTATTCAGTGAATGGGCATTACCTCACCCTAAGTGAGTCCTGAATAGACCTCGGCCTAAAGGGATCAAGGTCTCCCAGTGCATCCTGACTCATCTCCAGTCATCCTGAGGAATATAAGCCCTGACTTCAGATGGCTCTGGAGGAGAAGTGAGGCTAGTGACCTTTTACAGCCCTCCCTTACTCAAGACAAAGTCAAGTGCAAGTCATGTCATCATTTCTCTGAAGGCATGCTCTCCTTCGATGAACACAACCCTCATTGACTAAAAGGACACATTCCCATTTACACTCATGAGGTCCTGAATTGGTTCCAACCTAAAAGGTTAAAGTTGTGAGTTATATTTAAAGAGAAGTTATGAGACAAAGGAATTTATGAAAATTCTTGGCTTTGTGAGTAATTTTTTCAACTTCCCTTGTTCCTCATCAAATTCCCTGATGTGCTTTAAGTTGATTTAGGCATAGAGGGATCTTTTCTGTATTGATACTTTATCTGCAACTTCTTTAGGATCGTAAGAGGCCTGTTCCCAGAAGCTTTAATTTTTCTGCTACTACTCCTCATCTATTTGTCCTGGTGTATCTCCCTTCCAAATGCTGAAGCTGCCATTATGCCATAATGGACTCCTCAAGTGAAATTCAGCTCTGACCATATATGAGAACTTTATTTCTCCTGAATAAACAAGATTGACTTGCAGTCCCATTTTAAATACTTGTTCAAATAATATCCACAAAGAAACACACACACACACACACACACACACACACACACACACACACACAATTCTGCTTTTTTTCCCCCAAGTACTGGCTTACCTAGGCAGAACATATATTCTAGGCAGCCATTAAACTAGATGAATGACTATATAGATGTCCTTCCTTCCACTGAGTTCTCAGGGGATAACTCAGTTCAGTCCACCTGTTAAAAAGCAAAAAGGGCAGAGAAAGAGATGTGCATGGATAGACAATGTGAGTACCAGTTTAGCAATCCTTGAATAATCAGTTCTAACTCAGCAGTCAGTAAAAAAAAAAAAAAAAAAACAAAAGCAAAAACTTTATACAATCACAAAGCACAACCCTCAAGTTGTCAACAATGGAAAGCTCAAATGAAGCTTCCATAGTTAGGTAGGGAATCTTTATGTATGCTTTTAGGATTGACTTCCCATTTAAAACTACACTACTATTGCATATATATGAAGAATCTTAGGAAATTTAAATGATTCATCCAATGTCAAACAGGTGGTAAATTTCAGAAGCAGGATTTGAATCAGAGTCAATAAACATTTATTAAGCACCTGCTATGTGCCAAGCACCATGATAAACACTAGAAATAAAAGGAAAGGCAAATAGCCTTTCCTGCCATCAAGGAGCTCACAAGAAGATAAATTACTATAGCTAGGATGGAAAGTGGTCTGAGGTGGTATGCATTTCAGAGTTTATTTCATCTTCCAGAATGAGTTTCTAGGAATCACAAAGTCCAAGAGAATAGCTGGGTGGGAAATGATAAGGTGAATACTGTGGGCACCCTCCTTAAATGGTGGGACAGAAGGGAGCAACTATCTAATGTCCATCATCCATCTTCTCCAGTCAGAAGGAGGGAGGGGCCTCAGTTTCAGGGGTTAGTACAGAGGTATGAATTTCAGAGTTGATTTTATCTTGCAAAACGATGAGTTTCTGGGGATCATGAAGCCTGAAAGAGAAACTGGGTGGAAAGTGATGAGAATTTGAATGCAGATTTTTTTTAATTCAGTCAGTAATCACATTAATTATTTATTGGCTTCCAAATCACAGTATTGATTCACATTCGTGGATTTAATCATACTGTCTTTTTGACTTGAAATGTTTTCCCCACTTCCCATCTCTCCTCTTGTCTCAATATGCTTCTTTCCTGAAGGCTGAGCTCAGGTTCTACCTTCTCTTTAAATCCTTCCTTGACTTTTACAGCATGACATTTTTCCCTCCTCTGAGCTCTTATATAGAAATGTCTGCGTTCTAATCAGATGGAAATCAGCTCTTTTTTATTTCTTATATTGTCATGAATTTGATGTATAACATGATGGAATGGGAAAAATCATTGGATCAGAAGTTAGGAAAACATTTAAAAATTCGGAGTCTACTCTTTATAATTTTTTTTTTGTTCACAAAGAATTATCTTAATTTTTCTGAGCCTTGGCTTCCTCAATTGTGAATAAATTGGTAATAATAATATATAAGTATATACCTCCCAAGATCAAATGTGATACTACGTGCCAAGTACTTTGAGATCCCAAGGTGTTATGCGAGCTCCCAACTCTGTCCCATATGCAGAGAATCCACTCCAGCTTCACTTCTACCTCTAAATTTCCTTTCCTTCTCTCAAGATTTAATTCATTTTCCCTAATTGATAAATGGTCAAAGGATATGAACAGGCAATTTTCAGGGGAAGAAATTAAAGATATCTATAATCATATGAAAAAGTGCTCTAAATCACTACTGATTAGAGTGATGTAAATCAAAACAACTCTGAGGTACCACATCATACCTATAAGATTGGTAAACATGTCAGAACAAGAAAATGATAAATGCTGGAGAGGATGTGGGAAAGTTGGAACACTAATTCGTTGTTGGTGGAGCTGTGAGATCATCCAACCATTCTGGACAATGGTTTGGAACTATGCCCAAAGGGCTACAAAAATGTGCATACTCTTTGACCCAGCAATATCGGTACTAGGACTGTATCCCCAAGAGATTATAAAAATGGGAAAGGGTCCCACATGTACAAAAATATTTATAGTAACACTCTTTGTGATAGCAAAGGACTGGAAATCAAGGAGATGCCCATCAATTGGGGAATGGCTTAATAAATTATGGTATATGAATGTAACAGA
>CM053769.1:481934749-481950033 GCA_028658325.1 Potorous gilbertii
CATTCTTGGTGAAAAGACCAGAGCCGAAAAGAAAATTTGACTGTCAGATACAAGAATCAAGAGAAGCATGAAAAAGTAAACAGGAAAGAGAAATCATAAGGGACTTACTAAAATTGAACTGTTTACATTCCTACATGGAAAGACAATATTTGTGACTCTTGAAAATTTTTTCAGTACCTGGGTAGTTGGTTGGATTACACACACACCCACACACGCACCCACCCACCCCCCCCCACACACACACACTTGCACACACACACAAACACATACACACACAGAGCACAGGCTGAGTTGAATAGGATAGGATCATATCTAAAAAAAATTAAATTAAGTAGTGAGAGAGAAATATATTGGGAGGAAAAAGGAAGAAATGGAATGGGTCAAATTATCTCTCATAAAAGAAGCAAATAAAAGGCTTTTCAGTGTAGGGAAAAAAAGGTGAAAGTGAGCGAGAGAACGTGAAGCTTACTGTCATCATATTTGACTCAAGGAAGGAATAAAATGCACACACATTTTGGTATGAAAACCTATCTTATAATACAGGAAAGTTGGGGAGAAGGGGAAAAGCAGGCTGGGAGAATGATGGAAGGGAGGGTAATGGTAGGAGGGAGCAATTAGAAGTCAACACTTGAGGAGGGCAAGGTCAAAAGTGAGAAGACGAGAAATGGGGGGCAGGATAGGATGGAGGGAAATATAGTTGGTCTTATATGACACGACTCTTATGGGAGTCATTTGCAAAACTATACAGATATGTCCTATATTGAGTTGCTTGACTCCCAATGGGGATGGGTGGGGAGGGAGGGAGGAAGAGAAGTTGGATCTCAAAGCTTTAGGAACAACTGTTGAATATTATTCTTGCATACAACTGGGAAATAAGAAATACAGGTAATGGGGTAGAGAAATTTATCTTTCCCTACAGGACAAAAGACAAGATAGGGATAAGGGAAGGTAGGGCAGATTGGTGATATGGGTAATTAGAATGCTTAACATTTTGGGGTGGGGGGAGGGGAGAATTGGGAAGAAAATTTTGTGGAAATGAAGGTTGAAAACTTAAATAAATTATGTATATATAAAGAAAGATTATTAGTATCTTCTTCCCATGTAGAGATGTACACAGTTCAATATTTACTTTTCAAAAATTTTATCTTACTCATGATATTGTAGATCAAATTTTCAATTTGAGTCTGGTGTTCCCCTTATGAAGTCTGGAAACACTTCTATTTTATTGAGTGATCATATTTTTAATCTCCTGATACATTTTGATGAATTTTTGTCATGTTCCTAGCTCTTTTGCATTCTGGAAAATCATATTTTGTTAATCATTTTATGCTGCATTTGTTATGTCCTTTGTAATCTTGATTGTGGATTCCCAGTATTTTAATTGTTGTTGTTTCCTGGTCACTTGAATTATTTTTCCTTAACTTGAAAGTTCTTAAGTATTGGCTATAATATTCCTTGGAGTTTTTTGGGGGGATCTCTTTACTGAGGTGGTAAGTAAATTCTCTCAAAGCTTATTTTGCCCTCTGCTTCCAGGATATGAGGGCAGTTTTCTTTGATAATTTATTGAAAATTGCTGTTCATGTCCTCCTTTGATTATGACTTTCAGGTAATACAATGATTCTGATATTATGTCCCCTGGATCTATTTCCTTGGTTAGTTTTTTCTTTTCCATTAAGTATTTTGTATTTTCTTCTATGTTTCCATATTTTAAAAAAAATTATTGATTCTTGATTTCTCATAGCATATTTAGGTTCCACTTGTTCAAATCTAACTTTTAAGGAGCTGTTTTCCTCCAATAGTTTTTGTACTTTCTTTTCTACTTGGCTAATTTTACTCTTTAAGGATTTGTTTTCTTTAGTAGATTTTTATTTTTCCTTTTCCATTTGGTGAATTCTACTTTTTTAAGTGAATTTTACTTTTTAAGTTTTCTTCTTTCAAGCTGTTGACTCTTTCTTCATATATCTCTTAAATCACTCTCATTTTTTTTCATCTACCTCTTTTATATGATTTTTGATCTCTCTTTGAGTTCTCCCCTGAATTCCTTCTGGACTTGAAACCATTTCCCGTTTTTCTTTGAGGTTATGCCCATGTGTGTTTAAACATTGCTGTCCTCTTCTGCGTTTTGATCTTACCTGTCATTAACTTTCTATGGTCAGACACATTTTTGTTATTTTTGTCCTCTCGGGGCCTTTTTCCTTTTCTTTCACATTTGAGCTCTGCGCTCCTCTGAGTGGAATAAGCACTGACTCAGTCTTCTCGTTTCAAGGATTTGTTTCTAGTGACTGTACTGATGTTGCCCTGAGGTCCATATGGGATGTTAGTGTCTGGGGCTACCCTGATGGTGTGGTGGTGGTGTGTCTGGTGCTTCTGTATACAGTAGAATTCTGTTAGCTTACCTGGTGAGCTGGTGTCCTAGGGCTGCTGTCTTTTGTTTTCTGAGGCCATTGAAATTTTATGTTACATGCTACACTGCAACATGCTACCCTGAAGCACATGGAGGTCTGAGCATTGGAGGTTGTTTGCCCAGGGCTATGATGAAGCAGGTGGTGGGTCTTGGAGCTGAAGTCTGTCTGTTTCCTGGTTATTCTGAGCCATATGAGGGGCCCTGATCTTGAGTTTGCTTGCTCAGTTGCAGTGGGGGTCAAGATCTCCCACTGTTTCGCTGTAATGGGACTTGCTGCTGGACTGCTGAAAAGTTTCCTGTCTTAGACTGTACTCCTCTTTTTTCTGAGTGAGACAGATCTTTCCTGCTCTTTTTCCAAGTTTCTTCAGCTTAAAAATTGTTTCACACCATCATTTGGCTGCATCTGTTGTACAAGAATTTGTTTTGGTGTGCTATTTTCTCGTTGGTTTGAGATGAGTATTAATTATACGATTTATGATTTATTTATTCTGTCATCTTGGTTCCCAGGATCGTCATTTGGTTTCCACTTAGATATGTATGACTTATGTAAACTTGTCCTATTTATGACATGATTTTTGTGATATTATTGTCTAGAATGGGAAATGTATTTTTTTTACTTGTTCTGTAACTTTTCACTTTAAGCAAAATAACTAGTTCTTTCCGATTTTGAAAGTATTTTGTATATATTACCTCATTTTATCCTCTTAAAAATACAGTGATTAGGTATTGAAACTATTATAGCCTCCATTTTCAGGTGAGAAAATTGAATCTTAAAGAAACTAAGCAAGCTTTCCAGGATGACACAGCTAGCTAGTATCAGAAGTGAGACTGAAGCCCAGGTTCACCCTAAATCTTGCTTATTTATGGCTTTCTTTGAAAGAATAATTGAAAATATGTAATCTCATTAATGGATGATTTTCATTAATGTAAGAGTAGATTCAGTATTCTAGGTTGTTCAATCCTTGAGGTATAATGCAATTAACATCTTTTGTGCTGCCACTTAAGGCACATCCTTCATTTAATATGGTGGATAAATAGTTCTGTGTGGCATAAACTATATTACCCAAAATGAAATTCCCTTCTCTTAACTATTCATAATGAAATTCCCTTCTCTTTACTATTCATAAAGTCTCTTCAAAACTGAAGCTGAACTAATTCAGGACCACAAAACTTGTGGAGTAAAAATTGAGATAAATTCCAAGTACTCTGTATATTCTCTGTATTTGCAATTTAGTATCTCTTTCCAATGTGTTCTAGCTGTGTAATGATTTCTAGAAATTTAATAATTATCGTTTTGGTTTCACTGGCCAATTCTGGGAGGCCAATAATTTAGAGCTTTAAATTCTTTATAACTTAGGTATGTATGACTTGTGGCCTTGAGGTCACATGTGGATCTCTAGGATCTCAAGTATAACTCTTTGGCTGAATTCAAATTTCCCATAACAAATCCCTTTAATAAAATAATTTATTCTATAAAACTTACACTCAGTCAAAAGACCTCAGCCAAGGACCTAGAAGATAATATGTGACCCATTCTATAAAATCTTTATCATTTAAGATATTCAGTATTATTTCTAGAGATATTGTGTTCTAGCTTTCCAGTCTGTGTTATATGGGAAAAGTATCTATTATTATAAAGCTGAAGTTTTATATTGTGTCTTAATCATTCTTTTTCTTTTTAATTTTAGAATTTGAAAGGATTTTTCTGACTTTATAATTGTAAAATGTTTAATCCTTTCTGCTCTAAATCTTCTATTTTTTTCTAAATTCTTCTGGAGGAGTTCTAATTCTCATCCTTATCTACATTGTTACTTTTTAAAAATTAAATACATAATCTACCCAAGAATTTCTTGTCTGCCATTCTTGTATCTCAGGATCTAATTCTTTAAATGTTTCATCCCATTTTTTCCAGAATCTAATCTTCACTTTTTGTGCTGCATAAAACCTTTTCATCATACTAGGCTTTCTCTTGTGTCTTTTTTCTTCTTTTGCTCTGTTTATTTTTCTGTGAGACTTACATTGTAAGAATTTACACTTACACACAAATGTGCATACATATATGCACCCACATACATAAACATGTGTATATCTCTGCATGTAGACACACATGTGTATATATAAGTACATATTTCCTTTATATGGCATATTTTTAAAAATTTGTATGATGTAAAGAAAGTGAGTTGAGCTTTAATACAATCATTCGCTTAGCATATTGTTAGATGATTATCTTTTCTTTTCTTGTTATCTTTTTCACTCTTTTCACCACTACAGTTTGCAAAGTACTTATGCTGTAATGCAGGGGTGCAGAGTTTACAAGACAATATCTATTTCGTTTTTAGCATAATTCGGATCATTCAACCTAGGAAATTGAATTCCACAATATGAAAAGTAAATCATAAATAATTAATAAAAGGAAATGAGAGAAAACATTTCTACATTGAATTTCCTAATCACTCCCCAATGCCTGCTAAAAAAAAAGTCCATCAATAAAATCACTTGTAATTCATAATAATTCCCAACATTACCTGGATTGATTTAGTTTTTAAATTACAATTATTATATTGGATACTTGTTTATAAAATCTTGCTAAAACAATAGATGGTTGTATAATTCCTCCTGTGGTTTCATTTATTTTAAAAATCCATCTTCATATTTTCTCAACTCTACTCAATTCAAATGTGATAATCTTATTTTTTCTTCCCATGAAATATGACTAAAATATACACTCTGTTCAATTTGTATGTTACTTTTTTACTTTTAGATTTCGACATTCATTTCCACAAAATTTTGTGTTCCAATTTTTCTCCCTATCTCTCCCCTCCCACCACCCCATAATACCTTGCATTCTGATTACTCCTTCGCTCAATGTATCCTCCCTTCTATCACACTCCACCCTTCCCTTATCAACATCTCTCTTTTCTTATAGGGCAAGATAAATTTTTTCTACATCATTACCTGTATTTCTTATTTCCCACTTATATGCAATAATAATTCTCAACATTCGTTTCTAGTACTTTGAATTCCAACTTCTCTCTCTCCCTCCCTCCCTACCCATCTCCATTGAAAAGACAAGCAATTCAAGAAGGCTTTATATGTGTTATTTTGCAAAAGACTTCCATAATAGTCTTGTTGAGTAAGACTAACTATATTACCCTCCATCCTACCCCGCCCCTCCTTTCTTTTCTGTTCTCTCATTTGACCTTGTGCCTTCCCAAAAGTGTTTACTTCTAGTTGCTCCCTTCTCCCATTTACTTTACCTTCTACCATACCCCTCACCCCACTTGTCCTCTTCTCCCCTACTTTCCTATACTGTAAGATAGATTTTCATATCAAATTTAGTGAGCATGTTATTCCCTCCTTAAGCCACATGTGAAGAAAGTAAGCTTAACTTTCCTCTCTCATCTCTTCCCTATTCTCTTCCATTAAACAATATTTCTCTCCTCTCTTTTATGAGTGATAGCTTGATCTATTCTATTTCTTCCTTTCTCCTTCCAATGTTTTCCTCTCTCACACCTTAATTTTATTTTTTTTAACGGATATCATCTCTTCTGATTCAGCTCAACCTGTACTGTGTGTGTGTGTGTGTGTGTGTGTGTGTGTGTGCAATACCTCCACCTACCCAAATATTAAGAAAAAATTCAAGAGTTACAAATATTATCTTTCCGTATAGAAATGGAAACAGTTCATCTTTAAAAAGTCCTTTATGATTTCTCTTTCCTGTTTGTCTTTCCATGCTTCTCCAGACTCTTATGTTTGAAAGTCAAATTTTCTATTCACTTCTGGTCTTTTTATCATGAATCCTGGAAAATCCTATATACCATTGAATGACCATTTATGCCCTTGTAGTATTATACTCAGTTTTTCTGGGTACGTGATTCTTGGTTTTAATCCTAGTTCCTTTGACTTCTGGAATATCCTATTCCAGCCCCTTTGATCCTTTAATGTTGAAGCTGCCAGATCCTCTGTTATCCTGTTTGTATTTCCACAGTACTCGAATTGTTTCTTTCTAATTGCTTGCAATATTTTCTTCTTGACAAGGGAACTCTGAAATTTGGCCACAATATTACTAGGAGTTTCTTTGCTCGGGTCTCTTCCAGGAGGTGATTGGGGAATTCGTTCAATATTTATTTTGCTCTCTGCTTCTAGAATATCAGGGCAGTTTTCCTTGATAATTTCATGAAAAATAATGTCTAAGCTCTTTTTTTTTGATCATGACTTTCAGGTAGTCCTATAATTTTTAAATTGTCTCTCCTGGATCTTGTCTCCAGGTCAGTTGTTTTGCCAATGATTTGTTTCACATTATTTTCTATTTTTTCAATCTTTTGATTTTGTTTTTTAACTTCTTGGTTTATCTCATAGTCATTAGCTTCCCTGAACTCCAGTCTTTCTTTTCAATAACTATTTTGTTCAGTGAGCTTTTGAACCTTCTTTTCCATTTGACTAATTCTGCTTTTTAAAGTCTCCCCTTTGTTAGCTTTTTGGACCTCTTTTTCCAATTGAGTTAGCCTATTTTTAAATGTGTTATTTTCCTCACCATGTTTTTGGTTCTCCTTCAGCAAGCTGCTAACTTGCTTTTCAAGCTTTTGTATGACTTGAACCCATTTCATAGGAATTTTGGAGGTACTGGAGTCAGAAGCCTTGACTTCCTCTGACAGTATGCTTTGTTTTTCCTCATCTGAAAGGATGGAAGGAGACATCTGTTCACTAAGAAAGCAAACTTCTATGGTCTTATTTTTTCTCTTTTTTTGGCCATTTTCCCAGCTGTTAACTTGATTTCTGTATCTTTTGTCAAGAGGAAGGTCCTAGTGCTCCTCCTTCCCTCAGTACCATGCTCATGACTGAGATGCAGATCAGCTGCTCAATTCCCCCTGGGTCTTTGGGTGGGGGCGGTTGTCACTGAGGGCTGAGGTTCAGATCAGCTGCTCAATTTCCCCATAGGCGTTAAGCTGAGCTGCCTGGACAATGGATCCAGGCTGCTTCCACAGCCACTGCCTGCTGCTGCTACCACCTCTGCTGGTAGGATCCCTCCCCTCTCACCCAGCTGGGAAAGCCCTCCCACACTAACCTTTGCAGCTTTCTTTGTCTTTTGTGGGTTGAAGGATCTGGGACCCTCCCTGCTGGGAATTTTGCCTTAGAGGTTTGTTCAGGTCCTGTTCCTCCCAATGTTGTGCAGCGAGGGCTTTACTCCATTTTTCTCAGCGTCCAGTGAGATAGTTCTTTTCTGTTGCCCTTCGGAGGTTACCTTTGGCTGGAATCCTCTTTCCCTCTGTTGTTCTGTGGATTCTCCTGCTCTAGAATTCGTTGACAGTCTTTTTTTTTTTTTTACAGGTATTTTGTGGGCTAAGAGGGAAGCGCTAAAATATACACATCTTTCTACTCCATCATCTTGGTTCCACATCTGAATTTATATATTTATTACATAATTTTTTCTTTAATAAGTATAAATCACCTGCTTTTAAAATAACTATACCTACACCTCCTGTTGTCGAACTTCACAGAGAATTTATTTTTAATAAAGTAACAATCACCATATTAATTTTAATTGCATTTCTACAAACTTATGGAATGTTCAGTGTTTCAGAAACCCGTGAAGTTAATGAACTCCTCTTGAGATTCTTTTGAGGTTTAATCATAGAATTTTTAGAACCTAAAACCCCAAGATAAGCACACTTAAAGGACTTTTTGCAGAATTGAAAAAAAATGTGTATTTTACTATAATCTTCTCCATTCTGCCCCCCAACAGTTTTATTTAAAATTCTAATCACTCCCTGAAGAAGTTCCTTAGAGTTCCATATCTCGCCAATCCTTATTTGTACTTCTGAGCTCTGAAATTAGAATCATTTTGAAATGTTGCATTTCTCCTCTTTTCTCCTTTCTTCCTTTTCCTATCCTCTGTCTTTCTTCCTCCCCTCCTTGTTTCTCCTCCTCCATTTCCATTTCTTTCTATTCTTCTTCCTTCTCTTTCATTCAATAAAATGGCTCATGGACGACACTAATTGTTTTTCATTTTTGAGAATCATTTATATGCCATTGTTGCCAGTAGTTTCAATGGTGTTAGGTAAGTTCTATACTTGGGTGCACTGCTCTGAATATGGTAGCTTTTAAAATTTATGCTCATTTTAGATGACATTCTTTATACAATGAGCAACTCTTGAATTAGTTTTTAGCATCTAGCCTTTTCTCTGTCAATTTATACTGTCTTCCTAAATCTCATTTTTTCCCTAAATATATATAGTGGAAGCAATCCATGATGAAAAAGGCATGAATATACTAATGGTTTATTAAGTTGACGTTTTCCAGTTTAGAAAGAATTCAAAGAACTTCTCTCTGGCATTGAGATTCCAGGGTAAACTTTCTCTTCAAAGAGCCATTTGATAAATACTTGGCAGCTAGGTGGTGGAGTGGATGAAGTACCACTGTAGGAATCAGAAGGACTTAAGTTCTAATCTCACCTCAGACATTTGGCACTAACTAGCTGTGTGACCTTGGGCAAGTCATTTAACCCCAATTGCCTCATCCTGAGTCATCTGCAGTCATCCTGATGAATATCTGGTCACTGCATTAAGATGGCTCTGGAGGACAAGTGAGGCGACATGCACAGCCCTCTCTCACTCAAAATAAAGTCAAGTGCAAGTCATGTCATCATTTCTGTGATGGCATGGTGTTCTTTGGCAACAAAGGATGAACACACACAGATAGACTATCTTTTATCTTAACTTGAGTTCTTTGCACTGGATAACGAATGATGAGTTTAAAAATGATATTTGAACTCATGTCCTTTTAATAAAATTCTAGATATTTCCATTGAACTTTGCAGTCTTTCTATTTATTTTTAGTTAAATAGACACATGGATGCACATAGGTGAACTTATGCATACATGTGGTTATATATGTATACTCATGTGCATATACACATGTAGATACATGT
This sequence comes from Potorous gilbertii, assembly GCA_028658325.1. NCBI lineage: Eukaryota > Metazoa > Chordata > Mammalia > Diprotodontia > Potoroidae > Potorous > Potorous gilbertii. Next base: position 481,944,082 of record CM053769.1, read on the forward strand.
ATATGCACATGAATTTCATTTGAATATCTATATTCATATATCTATATGCTTGTAGAAGGATCACATAGTACAAAGGGAAAAGTTTTGGGTTTTGCTTAATTGAATATATATTCAAATCTCATACTTGTGGTTTGCCAGCTGGGTGATTCCATACAAGTCATTTTATTCATCTCTGAATAAAATTCCTTACTTACAAAAAGAACTCAGAAAAAGTGTTTTCTAATGCCTTTTCTACTCTGATTCTACAATTCCATTTATTCAAATCAAAACATAAGTGGAATCAGTAAAAAGACATTTCCAGAATAAGAATACACAGTTTAATTAGTTATTTTAATATGGAATCATTTTTTATTTTATTTTTTCAACAACTTGAAAAGAATAAATTGGGAATCTATCTCTGAATGGAATGACAAGTAATCCCCATTGTAATTAGGATTGTTTGTTTTCTGTATCAGTTTCTTCCATGAAATACATAGAATATTGGAAACCCTGGAGAGAGAGATGTTATCTACGTCTAAAGATTGGAAGACAATACACTGACAAAATGTGTGGTTCATTAATAACAACTAGAGCTCTTTTTCTCCTAAGATAACCACCACAAAACACACTCAACATCCATAGTAGCAAATTATTTCAGCTGAATGGGAGAACGGAAGAGTATCAACTTATTTTGGGGGGAGGCAGAGACCTGACCTGAATGAACCTGTTTCTGGGCAGGTCGGTGGCAAAGTCACATAATTCTAGCTTTAGTGAGAAAAACACACTCTAAGTCACATACTAATTAAAGAAAGCCTATGACTATGAAGTCATAAACATGTTGATATTGATTTGGAGGCAGCTTTCATACAGGAAATGAGCTGCCTTAATGAACACGAACTTGAACACACTCAGAGAGTTTGAGGAGGTTAGAAGGGTCTAGAATGCTATGTTCCATTGGTCACCAATAGTTGGACATGACTGAATGACTGAACAACAAAATATATTTGTACATTCTCTCACCTATTAGAATGTGAGCTCCTTCATCTCAGACACCATTTTTGCCTCAATTTGTATCCGCAGTTCTTAACATAAAAATACACAGAAAGTTTCTAATAACTAAAGTGACATTGATTTGGATGCAGCTTTCATACAGGAAATGACCTACCTTAATGAAGTTACAGATGCTGATCAAAACAATGAAGAAAAAGTTATTCTCACTGATAATTAGCTCTGTCTTTTTTTTCCCCAATAGGGCCAAGAAAACCAAGTTCCATCAGAAACTCTAAATTTGGCATTCCTGGAGATAGCTAGATTGTGCTAGAGCAATGTTCCTAGAGTTACAAGGACCTGAGTTCAAATCCAACTTCAGACACTTGGCACTTAATAGTTGTCTAACCCTGGACAAGTGACTTCATGCTGATTGACTAACCAAGAATGGATAAATAGATTTAGCATACTAGATAAGTCTGTCATTGAATTATTTTGGCTATAATTCTCTTCCCAAGATTCTAAGGGATACACTGGAAACGTTTTATTATTTTGGATGGAAGGTTATTTCTCATACCAATTGAGAAAGCATGAATGGCATCAATGTAAATGAGCAAAGCAAGTGTCCACACTGAGGAAATCTAGAGTCTGTTACAGAATCAAAGGAGGTATTCTTAAGATGATCTGAAAATCCAACTCTACAATCCTATGAGCCCAAAGAAGTATCTATGGGTAATTTGGTAACCAGGTTATATCTTGATTGCCTTTTCTGCATAACAAGAAAATTGTGGTGCTTTAATTCATAGTCTGACTCTTTTTTAATCTTCTAAAGTTATGCCATATCTACTCAAAGTACTTAATTACCTTCTTTCATATACTCAAAAATCATTTGTCTATTGGGTTCAGTTAGACAAAAAAAGGAAGGAAGGATAGATAGAAAAAAAGAAAGAATCCAAGAATGCAAGGAAATAAAGATGGAAAGGCAAAGAAGGAAGAAAGAAAAGAGGACAAAGAATAAAAGAAAGATGATAATGAAGGAAGACCCCAAGTTGAGACCCTTTCATCTTCACATGTCACAAAATCAACAAACTCATTCTTTCATAACAAAATTGATCACCATTAACTTCATCCTCAGATCCCTTAATGGAACCATTAATGCTGCAGTTGTGAGAAAGAGACTGAGCACTCTGGAAGCCTAAAGAATAATTTTGAGGTAAAAGGATCTCAGACTCAAAGAAAATGCAAGAAATTCCTTTTTCATAAGAGAAAAAAAAGCATATTCTTTTTTCAAGGGCAGGACACTTACAGCCTCATGAAACTGGTGCAAGACCAATGTTGGATAAGCTACTATGGCATGGATAAAACAAGACAGCTTATATGAGCCTAAATCTGTTATTGGTTGTTGTTCAGCTATTCCCTAGTTTTTGTGGTTCCATTTGAGATTTTCTTGACAAAGCTACTAGGGTGTTTTGTCATTTCCTTCTGGAGCTCTTTTTACATAAGGGAAAAATCTAAGTGACTTGCTAAGGATAACACAGCTAGTAAATGTCTGAGGCCAAATTTGGCTCAGGAATATGAATCTTCCTGACTCCAGCCTGGCACTCTATCCACTATACCACCTAGATGCCCATAGTCAGTATCTGGTAGATTCCTATTTCAACTATTTATTCTTCCTAATGCATTAATATGTTTGTTTGTTCCAGGCTGCTGAAGGGCTTAATTAATAGCAAGGGCTATTAATTAACTACATTTTAGTGCATCACCTTAGAACTGAGTTCCTTTCTTCCCTACTTTTGTGTGGTTATATTATCTGAGATACTATAGGTAGCAAGTGGGAGGTCCCATGCTTAAAGCCAGGATCTTTGATTCCTATGAATGCTGCATATTTTAGAGGAAAAGAAAATGGATCTTCCTTTCCACTGTCCCATTCCACTGGCAATATATGACATGGATCTACTTGATGATCTTGAAAGCTGTTCATTTGAAGGAAAACAGCAACAGCTGCAGCAACACTGTCATCATCAACAATGCAAAATATCATTTTCTCAATGCTACTTGATAATATTATTCAATATGAAACAAAGTCAGGCTCTTGTTAGAATTGTGTCCCCTCTCCACCCTCTGCAAAATATCTTCAAGGACAAACGCCATAATAAAGTTGCTTCTGCTTGCTTATGAAGAAAAGCAATTGGATTAATTCACTAACAGAACACGAGTCACTAAACAGAATTGAAACTGGCGATGCATCTTGTCAAGAGTAAAAGAAAAATAGAAAGGAAATGTCAACTTGTGTTCTATGGGAGTAAGGGAGACACAAACTAAACAGCAGGGAAGTAATCACAGTACTACAGACTCAATTCTCCATTTTTTATAGACTCAGGAAAGCAATTTCCTTCAGTATTATCATTATTGAAAGATTAGGATTTTCTATGTCGAACAAAGTCTTTATGCAACATGCCACTGTAATGAGAAGGGCCAGTCAGGTAGCATGTGGAAAAATGTCTTCCCTGGTCACAGGGTAGTTTCAAATTGATAGCCTAACTTCTTATTTGCATGAGAAATAAGTGCATATATAAAACTTTATGACTGATACAAAAAACAATTAGCAATGCATGTGATTCAAAATGGCCTTCTAATATGCCTGTGCCAAGATTCCATATGATTTATGCTCCACCTAAAGCTTACAGATTTTTACATAAGGACATGCAGCTATCTTTTAATGAATCACTATTATCTCTGCTTTTATCCATCACTAGTCTCCAGTGATGCTGGAAAAACAAATGATGATGATTTATGATAAAACCTTTTATAGTGCAGTGCTAGAGAACAAAATAAAGAGGAATATTATGTAATTTTGTTGTGAGGGAGGGGGATAGAGGCATCTCTATTGCAATTTGCTAATTAACATTTGCTCATGCACACAACAAGCAATTATATATTTACTATGCTTAGCTTCCATGGAGGTACCCCCTTACAAAGAGAGGAATCTCAGTTATGTGTACTACCTGACTTTTCCCTCCATTATTAGTTGAGTGAAATATAATAACCACAATTTATATAGCACTTTCAACTTATATATTTATATATGTATATAGTAAAAATTTCCCAATTACATGTAAAAAATGCTAACATTAATTTCTTTCAAAAAATTGACTTTCAAACCATCAACCTCCCTCTCTTTTTCCCCTCTTCCATGAGAAGACATTTTGATATCAATAAAAAATGTGGTCATGGGAAACTTATTACCATATTAGCCTGGTTGCAAAAGAAGAAAAAACAAGAAAAAAGAAAAATAACTTAAAATAAGTATATTTCAATCAGTACTCAGAATTCATCAGTTCTCTCTCTGGTAATGGATAATATTTTTCATTATGGGTCCTTTGAATTTATCTTGGATGATTGTTTTGAAGATAGTAGCTAAGTCTTTCACAGGTGATCATACTTAAAATATTGCTCTTACTTTGTACAATGATGTTCTGATTCTGCTCATTTCACTTTGCATACATTCCTATCAATCGTTCCAGCTTTTTTAAAACCATCTTGCTCATCATGCCTTGTAGCATAAAAATATTCCATTACTATTATATACCACAACTTGTTTAGCCAATTCTTAATTGTTAGCATGCCTATGATTTCCATTTTTGTTGACACCACAAAAAGAACTGCATTAAATATTTTTGTAAAAATATGCCCTTTACCTTTCTCTGAATTGCTAGAGCAATTCCTTTGGAGTAATTCCAAATTGTTTTCCAGAATGGCTGAATTAGTTCACAACTCCACCAACACCAATAAGTGTCATAATTTTTCCACATCCCCTTCAGTACTGTGATTTTTTTGTCATGTTAGCCAATCTGATAGATGTGAGGTGATATTTCAGTTGTTTGTTTTAATTTGCATTTCTTTAATCAGTAGTGATTTAGAGCACTTTACATACCTATTGATAGTTTTTATTTGTTCTTCTGAAAACTGCCTATTCACATCCTTTGACTATCAACTGAGGAATGACTCCTATTTTTACAAAATTGGCTTAGTTCCCTATTGGTGAAATGAGTCCTCTGTTAGAGAAACTTGCCGTAAATCTAGTTTGCTTATTTCCTCTTTCCTTTGAATTTTTGATGAATTTGTTTTGTTTGAGAAAAAGCTTAATCTCGTGTAATCCAAATTATCCATTTTACTTCCTGTGATTCAATTTTTTGAATTGTTATAAATTCTAAATAATGGCAATACCAAAGAATCTTCAAATTACCTAATATTTGCATTTATTTCACATACCTGAAAGACTATGCACGATTCTGCAACCTGGGCATTCAGCAATATGTATATATGTATATAGCAAAAGTTACCTGAGTAGCAGACTAGTTTCTAAAATATCAGAGGAACTAGAGATAAAATTTGTTGGATTATGTAGAAAGCAAGAGATTTCCAGAAAAACCTTTAGTTCTGTTTCATTGACTACAAGTCTTTAAATATGTGCATCACAACAAAATTTGACAAGTCCTCAAAGAAATGGGAGTACCAAATCACCTTCCAAGTCTTCTGAAGAAAATGTATGTGAAAAAAAAAAACAACAGAACCAAACATAGAACAACTGATTGATTTTAAGATCAGAAACGGAATAAATCAAGGCAATATTTTCCTATTATTATGTATTCTATATATTACTAATTTAATTTATATGCAGAGTACTCATGTGTAATGCCAGACTGGATGGATTAAAAGTCAGAGTTGAGGGTGCTGGGATTAACATCAACAATCTCAGATATGCAGATAATACCACTCTGCTGGAATAAAGTGATGAGTTAAGAAGCCTCGTAATGAGAGGGGAAGAAGAACAGTGTAAAATTTGGTTTAAAGCTTAGTATCTAAAAACAAGCAAAAAAAAATAAACAAAAACAAATTTAAAAAATCTTAAATTCTCTACAACTGGTACCATCACTTCCAGACAAATATAGAAAGAAGAAATTGAAGCAATGTCAGTTTTATATT
>CM053769.1:481957259-481981677 GCA_028658325.1 Potorous gilbertii
GGAAAAATGCCCAGAAAAGGGAAAAAAAAATAAGACCATAGAAGGTTATTTTCTTGGTGACCAAATGATTCCAACCTTCCTCTCTGATGAAGAAGAAAACTGCTTACCATCAGGTAAAGACATGAGTCAAAGCCTCTGTATCCCAAACATCTGGAATAGATATCCAATGGGCTCAGGACATGGAAGAGCTCAAAAAGGATTTTGATAATCAAGTTAGACAGGGGGAGGAAAAACTGGGAAAAGACATGAGAGACATACAAGAAAAGCATGAAAAACGGGTCAATACCTTAATAAAGGAGACCCAAAAAAATGCTGAAGAAAATAACACCTTGAAAAATAGGCAAACTCAATTGGCAAAAGAGGTTCAAAAAGCAATGAAGAGAAGAATGCTTTCAAAAGCAGAATTTGTCAAGTGGAAAAAGAGGTGCAAAAGCTCACTGAAGGAAATAGCTCTCTCAAAATTAGAATGGAACAGATGGAGGCTAATGACTTTCTGAGAAACCAAGAAATCACAAAACAAATCCAAAAGAATGAAGAAATGGAAGAGAATGTGAAATATCTCATTGGAAAAACAACTGACCTGAAAAATAAATCCAGGAGAGACAATTTGAAAATTATGGAACTACATGAAAGCCATGATGAAAAAAAGAGCCTAGACATCATCCTTCATGAAACTATCAAGGAAAACTGCCCTGATATTCTAGAACCAGAAGGCAAAATAAGTATTCAAGGAATCCACGGATCACCACCTGAAAGAGATCCAAAAAGAGAAACTCCTGGAAACATTGTGATCAAATTCCAGAGTTCTCACATCAAGGAGAAATTATTGTAAGCAGCTAGAAAGAACAATTCCAGTGTTGTGGAAATACAATCAGAATAACACAAGATCTAGCAGCTTCTACATTAAGGGATTGATGGGCGTGGAATAGGATATTCCAGAAGTCAAAGGAACTAGGTCTAAAACCAAGAATCACCTACTCAGCAAAACTGAGTATAATACTGCAGGGGAAAACTGGTCTTTCAATGAAATTGAGGAATTTCAAGCATTCTTGATGAAAAGACCAGAGCTGAAAAGAAAATTTGACTTTCAAACATAGGAATGAGAAGAAGCATGAAAAGCTAAACAACAAAGAGAAGTCATAAGGGACTTACCAATGTGGAACTGTTTACATTCCTATATGGAAAGACAATATTTGTAACTCCTGAAATTTTTCAGTATATGGGTAGTTGGTGGGACTATACACACACACACATGCACATGTACATATGTTCATGCACACACACACATACACACACGCATGCACACACAGAGACAGAGTGCACAGAGTGAATTTAATAGGATGGGATCATATCTTAAAAGAAATCAAGTTAAATGGTGAGAGAGAAATGTAGTGAGAGGAGAGAGGGTGAAATGGAATGGGGTAAATTATCTGTCATAGAAGAGGCAAAAAGTAGAGGAAAAAAGAGGAAAGCTGAGAAAAAAAAAACATGAAGTTTACTCTCACCACCTTCGCTAATGGAAGGAATAAAATACTCATCTTGGTATGAAAATCTATCTTACAATACAGGAAAGTGATGAGAAGGAGTTAAGCAGGGTCGGGGGGGATGATGGAAGGGAGGGCAATGCAAAGAGGGACCAATTTTAAGTCAACATTCTTGGGGAGGGACAGGATCAAAATAGAGAATAGCAACAATGGAGGCCAGGATAGGATGGAGGGAAATATAGTTAGTATTTCACCACACGACTTTTATGCAAGTCACTTGAAAAACTACACAGATATGGCCTATATTGAATTGCCTGCCTTCTCATAGGGAATGGGTGGGGAGGGAGGGATGGTTAGAAGTTGCAACTCAAAATTTTAAGAACAACTGTTGAGTAATGTTCTTGCTACTAGGAAATAAGAAATACAGGTAATGGGGAATAGAAATTTATTGGCCCTACAGGACAAAAGAGAAGATGGGGACAAGAGAAGGGAGGGATGATAGAAGAGAGGGCAGATTGGTGATAGGTGAAATTATAATGCTCAGTGTAGTGGAGTGGGGGAGGGGACAAATGGGGAAAAAATTTTGGAACCCAAAATCTTGTGAAAATGAATGTAAAAAGTTAAATAACTAAATTTATATTTAAAAAATATTTCTTTAGGGAGGGAAGAGAGAGTACACTGTAGTTAAAACTTCTTCCTATTTCACTTAAATTAAAATAATAAAACATTTAACTCTCTTTACATATTTATTCTATTTTATCCTTTGTTAGATAATTCTACAGATTTTTCAAAAAAGTTAGTATGTTTACCTCCCTAATCAATAAACTTCAATTATTCCCTATTATGTTTTAGCATCAGAGAAAAACTCTTTTGTTTGGGACTAAAAGTCCTTTCCAATCTGGCGGTAAACTTTCTTTCTAGATTTATTTTTCAAATCATTTTCCTTCAATCATGTTTTATTTCATCTAAATTAGCCTTCTTGTTCTACTTAATACCCAGCACTCTGTCTCCTTCAGCCATAATTTTCTCCTGGTCATCCTTCATGCCAAAAATTCATGCCCTTCCCCCAACGTCTTTGTTGAATCCCTAAGACTTGACCCAAGTGCCAGCTTCTGTATGAAGAAATTTTTGATGCCTCTGACTGCTAATTGCTTCCCTCAAAATTACCTTATGTCTACCTCATATGTACTTCTATACTTTTGTAAATATAGACTTGTTGGTAGGCTAGAACATAAGCATTAACAGGTCAGAGACTAATTTTCATTTGTTATTCTCAGTGTCTAGCACAGTTCCTGACACATATTATGTAACAACTTACTTATTTCAGTAAAAGTGACATTTTTCCTTTCTCAAGCTAGCTTTACATGATATTGCAATACTTACCAATATTAGCTTATAACTTGCTCTTTGGGGCAAGCTCTTTGCCATGACAAACCATGGAATAAAAAAGAAAGTAACATGGTCTTCAGTCATTTACTTCTCCTGTGATGATGGTCGAGGGTATGAAAGGGAAAGAGAGTAGTAAAAATCACACATGTAAGAAGAAAACTGGGAAAGGATCTTTGCAACTACTGTCTGTGATAAAGGCCTAATGTCTAATATATAGAGAGAATTAAGTCAAATGTACTAGAATACAAGTCATTTTCCAATTGATAAATAGTCAAAGAATATGACAGTTTAGGGCAGTTTTCAGAGGAAGAAATTAAAGCTATTTATAGTCATTTGGAAAAAACTACTCTTCATCACTCCTGATTAGAGATATGCAAATCAAAACACCTCTGAGGTATCACATCACACCTATCAGATTGGCTAACATGACAAAACAGGAAAATAATACATGTTGGAGACGGTGTGGGAGAGTTAGAACACTAATTCCTTCTTGGTGGAACTGTGAGCTGATCCAACCATTCTGGAGAGCAATTTGAAACGATGACCAAAGGACAATAAAAATATGCATAACCCTTGACCCAGTAATACTGCTCCTAGGGCTGTGTCCCAGAGAGATCATAAAAGTGAGAAAACACTACATGCACAAAAATATTTATACCAACTCTTTTTGTGGTGGAAAAGAACTGGAAATCAAGGGAATGTCCATTAATTGGGGAATGTCTTAACAAGTTGTGGTATATTAATGGAATACTATCGTGCTGTAAGACATGCCTAACAGGAGGACTTCACAAAAATCTGAAAAGACTTGTATGAACTGATGCTGAGCAAAATGAGCGGAACCAAGAGAACATTATACACAATAAGAACTACAGTGTGCAAGGACAGTGTCTGATAAACTCAGCCCTATACAGCAATGCAATGAAATAACACATTTCCAAATGATTCATGATGCAAAATACCATCCATATGCAGAGATGGAACAGTAGAATCAGAACACAGAATGAAGCAGAATAATTTATATTTTGTTACATTTTGTTTTGTTTGGGGTATTCTCGTGGTTTCTTCCATTCGTTTTAATTCTTCTATACAACATGACTAATGTGAAAATGTGTTTAATAAGAACGTATGTGTAGGACTCATACCAGATTTCATACAGTCTTGAGGGAGGAATTTAAAATAGATGAAAACTGAAAACAAATGAATTATATAAATAGAATCACAGACGTTTTGGGGGTATTAGTAAAATAGGTTTAAATATTTGCCCACTTAATATGAAAGCCCATCAGTGTAGATGCACATGGGTTAATTAGGCCAAAGTAATCTTGATATTCGTGCTTCAAATGAACCTTGTAAGTCAAAGACTGTTACAACTGAAAAGGAGGAATGATTCAAAAGTTTTCCTTGCAGAGATAATGAGATTGGTAATATTATTTTTATTTTGTGTTTAGGGGTAAAAGGAAAGATAATTTCATGGGACATTTGGTCAAATGATATTGTAGTCCTCATGATAAGCATTTGTAAAACTATCATCATAAAAATGATTGTAGTTTATGTACTAACAGCTGTTACAGAGTATGAAAGGGTATAGAAACAATTTGGAATACTTGATGGAAAAAATAAAATCAAAAGAATCCTTGTTGATTTTAATACAAAGATGAATATAAAGAGATCTTGAAAATTATTTTCATATCTACCTAAATCCTTCAGCAAGCATTATTTGAAATGGGGATAAGCTAGATGCATTTTCAATAAGATCAAGGGTGAAACAAATATGTCCATTATCATAACTATTATTCCTTATGGTACTAGAAATGTTAGTTATATCAATAAGAGAAGAAAAGGAAATTAAAGTAATTATTATAGGCAAAGAAGGAACTAAGTTATCACACTTTGCAGATGACATGATTATATACTTAGAGAAACCCAGAGAATCAAGTAAAAAAACTACTTGAAATAATAAACAACTTCGACAAAGTTGCAGTTTACAAAATAAACCCACACAAATCCTCAGCATTTTTATATATCTTTAACAAAATGCAACAGCCAGAGATAGAAAAAGAAATCCCATTTAAAGTTGTGGTAGACACTATATAATATTTGAGAGTCTACCCGCCAAAACAAATCCAGAGATTATATGAACATAATTACATAACACTTTTCACTCAAATAAAGTCAGATCAAAGTATGCAGAAAAACCTAAGTTCCTCATGGGTGGGCTGAATTAATAAAATAAAAATGAAAGTTACCTAAATTAATTTACATATTCGGTACCAATCAAACTATCAGATAATTATTTTCTCGAGCTAGAAAAAATAATATCAAAATTCATCTGGAAGAACAAAAGATCCAGAATATCAAGGGAACTAATGAAAAGAAATGCTAGGGAAGGTGGCCTAGTTCTAAAAGATCTTAAATTGTGTTATAAAACAGCAATTATCAAAACTATTTGCCCCAATTGATGAAAGGTCAAAGGATATGAAGAGGCAATTTTCAGAGGAAGAAATTAAAGATATCTATAATCATATGAAAAAATGTTCTAAATCACTTTTAATTAGAAAGATGCAAATCAAAACAACTGTGAGGTACCATATCACACTATTAGATTGGCAAACATGACCAATCAGGAAAATGATAAACGTTGAACAGGATGTGGGAGAGTTGGAACACTAATTCATTGTTAATGGAGCTGTGAGCTCATCCAATCATTCTAAAGAGCAGTTTGGAACTATGCCCAAAGCTACAAAATGTGCATACCCTTTGACTCAGCAATATCGCTTCTAGGACTGTATCCCCAAGAAATCATAAAAATGGGAAAAGGTCCCACATGTACAAAAATATTTATAGCAGCACTCTTTGTAGTTGTCAAAATGTGGAAATCAAGGAGATGCCCATCAATTGGGGAATGACTGAATAAATTATGGCATATGAATGTAATGGAATACTATTGTGCCATAAGGGATGATGAACAAGAAAACTTCAGAGAAGCCTGGAAAAGCTTATATGATCTGATGCTGAGCAAAAGGAGCAAAACCAGAAGAACTTTGTGCACAGCAACGACCACAGTGTATGAGAGTTTTTTTCTGGTAGACTTGGATCTTCATAACAATGCAAGGACATTAAAAAAAATTCTCAGTGATCTTTGAAGGCAAAATGCCTTCCACATCCAGAGAAAGAACTATGGCATTCAATTGCAGAATTTAACAGATCATTTGTGTATATGTGTGAGTGTATGTGTGTGTGTATGCGTGTGTCTGTGTGTGTGTGCGCGTGTGTATGTGTTTTGGTTTGTTATATGATTTTTCCCATTTATTTTAGTTTTTCTACACATCATGACTATAGTGAAAATGTATTCAATAGGAATGTATGTGTAGATCTTATATAGAATTTTGTGCTGTCTTGGGGAGGGAGGGGTGTAGGGAGCAGGTAGGGCGGGATAAATCTAAATTCTATGGTAGTGATTGTAGAACATTAAAAATAAAAAAATTGAAATAAAAAATAAATAAAAAAACTATTTGGTACTGGCTAAGAAACAGAAGGGTAGACCAGTAGAACACAATAAGTATTCAAGCACAGTAGTCAACGACTATAGCAGTCTCCGTTTGATAAATCCATGGACCCCAGCTTCTGGAATAAGAACTCACTGTTCAACAAAAATGCTGGGAATACTGGAAAACATTATAGTAGAAACTAGGCATAAACCAATGCCTGGCATCATACATAAGAATAAAGTCCAAATGGGTACACGATCTAGGTATAAAGACTGACACTATAAACAAATTTGTGGAGCAAGTAATACTGTATTTATTAGATTTATGGAGAAAGGAATAATTTTTGACTAAACAAGAGATAGAAAGCATTATCAAGTGCAAAATAGATAATTTTGATTACATTAAATTGAAAAATGTTTTCACAAACAAACCCAGTGCAACCAAGTTTAGGAGGGAAGCAGAAAACTGGGATAGGATTTTTGCAACTTGTGTCTGTGATAAAGGTGTCATTTCTAAAATATGTAGAGAAGTGAGTCAAATGTACAAGAATACATGTCATTCCTCAATTGATAAATGGCCAAAGGATATGACCAGGCAGTTTTCAGAGAAAGAAATCAAAGGTATCTGTAGTCATATGATAAAATACCCTAAATCACTATTGATTATAGAGATGCAAATCAAAACTCTGAGATACTACACCACACATATCAGATTATCTAACAGGAAAAAACCGGATGATGATAAATATTAGAGAATATGTGGGAGAGTTGGAACACTAATTCACCGTTGGTGGAGCTGAGCTGATCCAGTCGTTCTGGAGAGCAATTTGGCACTATGCCCAAAGAGTTACAAACGTGCATACCCTTTGACCCAGCAATACCACTTCTAAGACTGTATCCCCAAGAGATCATAAAAATTGAAAAGGGTTTCACATGTACAAAAATATTTATAGCAGAACTCTTTGTGGTGGCCAAAACCTGGAAATCAAGGGGATGCCCATCAATTGGGTAATGGATGAAGAAACTGGTACATGAATGTAATGGAACACTATTGTACTGTAAGAAATGATGAACAGAAAGACTTCAGAGAGTCCTGGAAAGACTTATATGAACTGATGCTGAGTGAAAATAGCAGAACCAGGAGGGCTTTATACACAGCAACAACCACAGTGTGCAAGGATTTTTTTTTTGTCCTGGTAAACTTAGAACTACACTGCAATGCAAGGACTTAAAAAGTTCCCAATGATCTCTTAAGGTAAAAATGTCATCTACATCCAGAGAAAGAACTATATAATTTGATCGCAAAATATAGCAGATCATTTTCTTTTGTATTACCTTTTGGTTGGTTTTATGACTTCTCCCGTTCATTTTATTTCTTCTAAGCAACACGACTAAGGTCAAAATATATTTAATAGGAATGTATGTATAGAATCCATATAAATTATATGCCAGCTCAGGGAGCGAGGAGGGAGTGAGGGAGAAAGGGGTAGGTAAAGACGGGAGAAAAATCTAAGTTATGTGAAAGTGATTGTAGAACACTAAAAACAAATAAAATAAAATAAAAAATTCTATCATCACCCCAGAGAGATAATTGATGAACTCCGAATGTAGATTAAAGCACACTCTTATTTTCTAAAAGAAAAAAAATTTGTTCTCAAAAGTATGTCTATGGCGTAGGGATCAAGATAGAAGAAATACCTATTCACTAAAACAGTTATTCATTCATGTCTATAATATACACACACATATACAGACATAAATATGTATACATACATGTATATGTATGTATATGCACACATGCACATACATATATACATGTTCACTCACATATACATTCATATATGACCACAAATATAATGTATATATGTATATTTTATATGTTATATATGTGTGTGTGTGAGTGTGTTGATCATTTTTTCTTGTTATTTTGCCCGTCTATATTTATCTATCTACCTATGTGCAGATATTAATACATAAAGAGCAGATAACATAAAAGTGAAATTGATTATATTTAGTAAGTGATAACTAATTTTTGGTGAAAAGATTATATAATTTGCATTCAATAGTAAAATCATTAATCATATAAATATTAAAATTAATTCTAGATTGTAAAAAGGCTAAATAAGAGAGATGAATGAAAGCTCTACATATAAAACAAGCTATTAAATATAGTAAGGCATTGATTTCAGTAAAGAAGAAATTAGTAGAATACTATGTAATGACATATTTTGTAACCATTAGTTAAAGAACATTAATAAATGTTTTAATGAAGAACTAAAAGAAATCTACACATTACCTTTACCTATAAATTTTGATCTCCTTGTTCAGTAGCAGAATATAGCACTAGGAACAACATCAGTATAGGCTATAAATGTAGTCATAAAATCATCCAGAGAAGTATGGGAGGAATTATGAATATTATCACATCATAAAATTTTGAGAAATGAAAGGAACGGTTGTATGTTTTAAGGAAAGATTGGTGAGAACACCAATTAATCAAAGTCATCCTAAAAGTATTTAAGGGGAAAACGGCAAAGAAGACAAAAGAGTTAAACACTGGGTAGGTAAAATTCTTCAAAATGTTTTTTTCAAATTATTTTCTTTATTAATTACAATGGAAGTAAGGCTTGTATTTTCCTCTAACACTGCAGCTTTCAATAAACCATATATGTAATTGAAAATGGTACTTCAAAATGATAGATTGGTTGTACTAGACCAATTATCAACCAATGAGGCTTGCGCTGAAGGGAATGCAATTGTGCGAGTGCAAAGTTATTGACCCTCAGAGTATACATGAACGAGAGGGGGCAAATTCTAGAATTTATTATTCCAAAAAAGAGTGGCATAGAAAATATTAATATAAATACCAATCGATATGCCAGGTTTCCCCTACCTACACATTATGATAATGAGCTGTAAAATTTAAGCATTCTTGAAGTTTTTGCAAATGTTATTTTTTATTAAATCCCATTTTTATAGTTATAGAATTAACTAGAGTGCTACAAATATAAGGTCCCATTTTCATTGTTTACTGTAAACATTTTGTTCAACAGAGCATTGCTTCACCTTCAAAGTCTTCCACAATAAGGTATCTCAGAAGTGTATGTAAAATTACCACTATTCTTTAAATGATATAACCAGTGACAACTTTCTCTGACGATCCTATTAAAATATCCAGTGAACAATTTAGTAAAAGTATACCTTTGACAGAGGTATTTGCTACTCTCAAAAGAGATCTATCAAATAATTTTAATAAAAGAAGAATTCTACATCCATATTGACAGATGTTTCTGGGTGTAGATCTTCTGAGAAGATGTGACAATAATATCTAGCATTGAAATATTGACAGGATTCCTCTGTGAAATACACAATTACTCAGGCATTAGACTTCCCAAACCACGATAAAGAGAAAAGTATAAATAAAATTAATTTTCTAGACTATATCATCCATTTGAATGGAAAATTCATAAATCTAGTTTTTCAGTACACGTATCTTGAACAACCATTGCAAATAGATTATGAATGATCTAGAAAAAACAAGACAATATTCTAGCTTGACTTTGAGAATTTTCACAGTACTTTGAATGACGTCAAGTTTTCTAATATCAAACAAAAACTCGATTGCTTTAAAACGTTAGCATTATTCACATGATGTTGTATTGCTGGAAATAGCAATGGCATCAATAATTATTCAATTCGTAGTTTTACAATGTTTTAAGGTTTATAAAGTTCCATGTACATATCTAGGTTCAAAATGCACACACTCACATACACACATATGCCTGCCTGTGTGTACATATGTATATGTGTATATATATATATATATGCATATATATATGCATATATATATATATATACTTGCATGTATACAAACGGCACATGTTTGTGTATGTGCTTACACACCATACATACATATATACATGCATATACACATGTTATTTTCAAACACTGCATTATCTGAAGAGTGGAAATGAAGAACCAATTGAAGAATAACGCAGAGGCATACGGTGAACATGAGGAATTATCCAGAAGTAGCAACATAAAGGATGTCATCAGAGGAATATATATTTGTGTCTTGGCAGTAGAAATTAGGGGAGAAAGGTCAGTGTTGTAAAAGAGATAGAAATTCCATATGGATTGAATAATAATCCGTTGGCATTTACAAAATAAAGGAGAAAAGGGAATAGAAACTTGGAGTAGATTTCGTTATGTTAGATTTAGGGAAAAACGTAGGTAAGAGAATAATAAATTGCTGACAACAGGCAGTCATGGAACAGTGGTAGTACTGTATATAGAATTCTTCGAGTGGGGCAGAGTAGCCACATTGCGATCAAAGATATATTGAAGTGTTAAAAGTATTTTGGGTTAAAAAATTACCATTGGCATTTGACCATGTTTTCACAGGATCTTAAAGAACTTTTTAATATTATTGTTTTCCAATTGCATGTCAAGACACTTTATAGTATTCATTTTTCAAGATTTTGAGTTCCAAATTTTTCTCATTCCTCACTCCCTTGCCCTTTCCTCTTCCAAAAAATTGTAGGCAACTTGCTGTACGTTATGCATGTGCTATCACTTAAAACATATTTCTGTATTTGTCACTGTTGTGAAAAAATAAAGAGATCAAAAGAAAAGAAATGAAAAAGAATAAAGTAACTGAAAAAATATGCTTAGATCTGCATTGTCTGTCAGCTCTTTATCTGGATGTAGACAGCATTTTCTTTCATGAGTCTTTTGTACTTTTCTTGGATCATTGTGTTGCTGAGAAGATTTAAGCCATTCACAGTTAATTATACACAATGTTATTGATATTATGTACAATGTTTTCCTGATTCTACTCATTTCACTTTGCATTATTTTGTACAAGTCTTTCCAGTTTTTATTGAAATCTTTCTGGTCATTGTTTCTTATTGAAAAACAACGTTCTTTTACATTCATATACTACAGCTTGTTCAGTCATTCCACAACTGATGGTCATTTTATAATTGATGGTCAATTTTTAAAAATTTTTTGTAAATTTTCCAACCGTGGAAAGGCTGCTATAAATATTTTTGCACATGTAAGACCTTTTCCCTTTTTTATGATCTCTTTGGGATACAGATCTACTAGTGGTATTACTGGATCAAAAGATAAGGGTATAGTTCCAAATTGCTCTGCAGAATGTTTGCATCAGTTCATAACTCCATCAAAAGTACATTAGTGTCCCAATTTTCCTACTTCCTCTCCAATATGTCATTTTCCTTTTTTTTCTCATATTAGTCAACGTTATAGGTGTGAAGTGCTGCTTCATAGTTGTTTAAGTCTGCATTTTTTAATCAAATGTGCTTTTGAGCACTTCATATGGCTATAGATAGTTATGTTTCTTCATCTGAAAAATGTCTTCATATATTTTGACAGTTCATCAATTGGCAAATGGTTTTTATTCTCATAAATTTGACTCATTTCTCTGTATATTTGAGAAGTGAGCCTTTTATTAGAGACACTTGCTGTCAAGATTGCGTCCAAGTTTTCTGCTTCCCTTCTATTCTTGTTTTCATTGATCTTGCTTGACAAAAGCTTTTTATTTTAATACAATCAAAATTATCTAAGCTACATTTTGTAGGTTTCTATCTCTTGTTTGGTCATGAATTCTTCCCTTCTCTATAGATCTGATAGGTAGACTATTCCTTGCTCTTCTAATTTGCTTATGGTGTCACCCTTTATGTCTCAATCATGTATCCAGTTTTACCTTATCCTGGTATATCATGTGTGAGACGTAGGTTTATATCCAGTTTATGTCCTATTGTTTTCCAGTTTTCCCCAACAGTTTTTGTCAAATAATTCTTATCTTAAAGGCTGAGATCTTTATATTTATCAAACACTTCGTTGCTGTGTTCATTGATTACTGTTTTGTGTATCAAAGATATTCCACTGATCCACCTCTCTATTTCTTAATCAGTATAGTTTAATGATTACTACATTATAATATAGTGTGAGATCTGATATTGCTAGGGCACCTTATTTTGTATTTTTCCTCATTAATTCTCTTGATATTCTTTTCCTTTGGGAGGAGGGAGCAATTTGAAATAAACAATCTTTAGGAGGGATAGGATCAAAAGAGAGAACAGAAGCAATGTGGGGCAGGATAGGATGGAGGGAAATAGAGTTAGTCTTACACAATATGACTATTATGGAAGTCATTGGCAAAACTACACAGATATGGCCTATATTGAATTGCCTGCCTTCCCAAAGGGAATGTGTGGGGAGGGAGGTATGGGGAGAAGTTGGAACTCAAAGTTTTAGGAGCAACTGTTGAGTATTGTTCTTGCTACTAGGAAATAAGAAATACAGGTAATGGGGAATAGAAAGTTACCTGGCCCTACAGGACAAAAGAGAAGATGGGGACAAGGGAAGGGAGGGATGATAGAAGAGAAGGCAGATTGGTGACAGGGGAAATTAGAATGCTCAGTGTATGGGGGAGGGGGGAGGGGACAAATGGGGAGAAAATTTGGAATCCAAAATTTTATGGAAATGAATGTAAAAAGTTAAATAAATAAATTGATATAAGAAAAAAAATGTGATCCTACAATAGAACACCCCTACATAAAGCAAAATGAAATTATTTGCTAGCATTTTTTGCTAGCTTCATAGAGCAGGGACAGAGCAATTGACAGCAATGACAGATCTGTATAAAAATGGTCAGTGGTTTGCACCAGTATATTCCATTACACCTCAGTCCATGTTTAATGACTAGCAGACCTGGAGGGAACAGATTCTGCCAGTTAAAGACACAGATGTCCCAATTTTGGTTGTCAAAAATGTGACCTGGATGATGGACCAATAGCTGGCAAAGAACAGTGTCAGATTTTAGCAAGACATTGGTGTAAGTTTATCATTTTAAAATCTTCTCAGAAGTAAAAAATCAATCTTAAGGAGATATTTTATGACCTGCTCAGACAAATAAAAGGGAAAACACCAGTGGAAATGAAGAAACCCAAAAAGAAATTCTACCTGCTACTTTAGATCCCACCATGCAGCAACTACGAGTCAGATTACAAAAATAAAGAACTACTGCCTCATTGTACAGAACCAGCAATCTAGACTTCAAAAAATGCATTAATTAAATTAATGACACAGCTGAAGAAGCTTCATCTATTTTGTGTATTATGAGAAAAATCCAAATCGTATAATGGCTTACACAATTTCCTTGGAGAAAAAAAATGGTCCTTGTATATCTCTTGGAAAAACAAGACAATACTATTTTTTCTTTGCAATAGCAGTTGTAACAGATGTGAAAATAAATATACTTGATTTTAATATGTTTATACCAAAGAGCGTGAATGCATTTCAAATGTTAGTGATTGCTACTTTAAACAATTTCATATTTACCTTTTTTATCATAATTCCTCCCCATGAAGCACTAAAAAGTTGAATCTTTATACTTTCTATCAGTAATGACAGACACAGAATGGGAAATTTTTCCCCCAAACTCACTGTTGCGAATAACTTTTTTGAGTCATTGGCTTTATTTTATATTTAAAATTTACGAAACATCATTATGCCTTTACATTCTAATAAAAACTATTTGGGTATAATGCTTTGGAAAGATAGGTCTTTATAGGGTGAACAAAACTGGGGTAACTGATTTCTGTGACTTTCAAAGTTAAAATACAGAATATACTAAACCAACTATAATATTGCTTTTTTGTATTTTACTGTCACAGTTTAAATTGCAGCTTTTATGAATGATTAAATTTTAGTATATTTTCAATTGGTGGTATGTTTTTGGTTACTGTTGCACATAAAAGTTTTTCTTTTTTTTAAAATGGTGATTTGTTTGAAGTGTACTAATAGCTCCTCACCTAATACCTATGTAATAATTGTTTTTATGCCCTAATGGTAATGGCATCTTATGGAACACACTCAGACTCACTATTCTAATATGTTTAATCGTAATATACAGTAAAATATATTTAGCTACATGAAACGTTTTTCTATATTCTTTTGGATCTAAAGACTGTATTCCATTGAAGAATCCATGTGTATATTATTTTTATATGTAACAATATAATACTAGGTCAGGTATGACTTTTACTATGATCTTTAATTGTATATGACTTGTAATTTCATTAAAGAAATCTTTGCTTTTATCATTGTTTATATATATGTCATGACCTCAGGAATGAAGTGTGATGAGATGTTTGTAAGAGTTGATTTGCAATTAGTTTGAGTTTATTCAGGGAAAAGGAAGAGAGAATGGGCCAGGATCAGAAGACAGAGAATGAATATTACCAACTGTGCGTATCTTTTAGGGCAAAATAACGGTCATATGGAAATTTGCTATTTTTAACAATTTACTATGATGAAGAGCAAAGTTTTATATTTTCCCCATCTTAATATTTTTGGAAAATTCAGGGAATAGATGTCACAAGAATTTGTGTCAGTATTACCTGTGTTCTCCATGAAACAATAAGTTCAGGGTATTTTGAAGTTCGACTTATGCTTCGTGTCCTGCAGGAGCAAGGGGTAGGGTTAGGACAACTTGTGCCTCTCTTCCTAAACATCAAGTAGAAGACTACTCTTGGAAAATTGAATACATTGCTCTGAGATCTAGTTATAATTTTATTGAAATGTAACATGAGGAATTTTACTGGAAAACAAATGATATTTTCTAGTGGTGTAATTATCTCACCGCTTATCGAATTGATGTCATGATCAGGTTTAGAATGTATTAACTTGAGGAAATGTGAGTTGGAGAACGCATTTGGAAAGTTGGTGTTTTGCCAGAAGTTGCTAACAAAACTTTAATTTCCTAGCAAAAACAATGTTGATGACTTATGTGATTTTTATCTTACATCCTGCAACTTTGCTGAAGTTATTATTTCAAGTAATTTTTTAAAGTTAATTTTCTAGGATTCTTTAAGTATGCCATGTTATATATCTGCAAATAGTGATAGTTTTGTTTCTTCATTTCCTATTCTAATTCCTTTCTTGTCTTTTACTTCTCTTATTGCTATTGGTAATATTTCTAGTACTATGTTAAATAACAGCGGTCACAATGACTTCCCTTGCTTTCACAGCTGAGCTAATTGAGAAGTCTTCTAGCTTATCATCATTATAGATAGTACTTGTTGATGGCTTAAGATAGATACTACTTACAATTTTAAGGAACACTCCCTTTATTCCTGTATTTTCTATTTTGTCAAATCTTTTTAGAATATATTGAGATAATCATATAATTCTGTTGGTTTTGTTATTGATTTGGTCAGTTATGTTGGTAGTTTCCCTTATATCGAACCAACTCTGCATTTCTGGTATAAATGCCATCTAGTTATAATGTATAATCCTTGTGACAGGTTCATTTAATTACCTTGCTAGTATTTTGTGGAGAATTTTTGCATTGATATTTATTAGGAAAATTTATCTATAATTTTCTTTGTTTTAGCTCTTCCTGGGTTAAGCATCATCAACATACTTATGTCATAAATGTAGTTAGGTAAGACTCTTTCTTGGCCTCTTTCCCCAAGTGGTTTATATAGTACTGGTACTAATTGTTCTTTGAATGATTGGTAGAATTCACTTCTGAATCTGTCTCGCCTTGGGGATTTTTCTTAGGGAGTTCATTAAAGACTTGTTCAATTTATTTTTCTAAGAAGGGGCTATTTAGGCATCCTATTTCAAGATTTGTTAATCTGGGTAATTTACATTGTAAATATTCATCAATTTCACTCAGATTGTCAGAATAATTGGCTTATAATTGGGTACAAATATTTCCTAATATTACTTTAATTTATTCTTCATTGGTGATGATTTCACCTTTTCCGTTTTTGATATTTGATATTTGGTTTGCTTTTAAAAAAAATATCAAATTAACCAATGATTTATCTGTCTCATTTTTTTTTTTGTAAACCCAGGTCCTGGATTTATTTATGTAGTAGTTCAATAGGTTTCTTTTTTCCCCTTCAGTTTGCATATACACCTTTTTTCTCAAAGAAAGAGGATTAAATCTTACAATTTTTGATTGTGTCAAACCTTTGATGTTCATTAAGAATTCTGGTTTTTGTATAGGATCAAGGACACCTTCCATGTGACTGGTAATAGTAATATGATGGTGAGTCAATATATTAAAACTGTAGGATTGAACCAGAGACTCAAAGAGGTGGATAAAAAGCTTTCTTGAACATTATTTAGTTAGAAGTAAAACTTGGGGTTTCCCTGTTAGGAGAAAAAAAGACATTTTCTCCTACCATTCACCTGCTTTCAAGTTGAAATGTCTATATTTTTCTGTGCTAATGCTGATGGAGCAACTAACTCTTTTAGAAATTTTTTTAATGACCAAAGCAATAAAGCTTATCTTAACAGATAAACTGGAGGAAAGGCCTCATTAGAAAGGAATTATTAGCAATCAGGTCACAGGCAAACCACTTGCTCTTGAGAGAGGAATGAGTGGAAATTTTGTGATCTGGGAAGAATCACTGAATATGGAAGTTAGGAGATTTGGGTTCTAATTCAGATTTTGACACCCATTCTGTGACTTCAGGCTAAGTCTCTGAATCGGGAAAATGGGGGGTGCATGGGGAAAATAACATGTGTACTCTTGCTTCCTGGGACAGTTATTAATGACTAAACTTGGTGTTCAATCACTTTAGTTATTTCCTTTTTGTGACACCATTTAGGGTTTTCCAGGCAAAGACACTGGAATGGTTTGCTATTTCCTTGTCCATCAAATCATTTGACAGATGAGGAAAGTGAAGTAAACAGAGTTAAGGGACTGGCCCAGGGTCACACAGCTAGGAAGTGTTTGAGACCAGATTTGAACTCAACAAGATGAAGCCAGGCACTCTATTTGTGGAAATAACTAGCTGCCCACAGTGATTAAATAGAAGCATGTAAAATACTTTATAATCTCATTGATATTTACCCTTGGAGGCAGTTACGTGGCACAGTGAATAGACAACTGGGCTTCCAATCCAGATGACCTGAGTTGAAATCTAGCCTCTGATACTCACTGTCTGACTGGGGAAATCACTTAATCTCTGTGTCCTTCCATTCCTCCAGGTATAAAAAAGGATAAAATAATAGCACTTATGAGAACCAAATGAGATAATATTTGTAAAGTACTTAGCACACTAACTGACACATAGAAGCTATATAAATACTTACTCCTTCTAAAAAGCCCAATCAAAACCTCCCCACACAGTGATATTCTTTGTAATTCATTTCTATTGCCTCCTTTAATTGATGGATAAGGTGAAGGAAGAGAGAAATTGGAATGGCCCCCATTATATTAAAGGCCTTCCTCTAGATTGCTTGACAATATGGAGATATCAAAGAAGTTTATGCACCATAAGCTGGTTTTCTCTTTCTCTACTGATATGGGACAGGCTCATATTTTTCTTTGCAGTTATACATCTCAAACGACATCCGTTTTTCCATTTCTGCTCAATTCATACTTCAGAATGTATCTCAACTTGCTAATGCCCACTGCAGGATAGATTTGCAACTGGAAGATTAGATGCCAAATGACGCAAACCCTTCCTTTTATGAATCAATAAGCTGAGGCACAGAGAATCAAATAACCTAGTCAAGATATGTAGATAGAGATAGATTTAAATAGATATATATGTTTGCGTGTGTGTGCGTGTTTGCGTGTGCGTATGCATGCCTACATTCATTCACACATGTGTATGTGCATACACACTTTTTCAGGGCTGCTCATCCATCTATGGTGTCCACCTGAGTCACCTACCTCAATCCTGTGGCTCCAAGAAGCTGTAGCATGTGCCATGGCTACAGCTTGGTAAAATGTTTCAGCAGGTTGAGGATGACAGAGTGGTCTCAAGCCCATTAGTGAGTTGTCGGGGGAAAGGGGGGAGTGTCTGTTCCAAGCATGTGAATGCTTCCCCTTGCAGAATGGGTGTATGAGAAAAATTTTTTCCACCAGCAATGAAGGCTGCTGAAGCAACATATTTTATAGCTTAGTAAGATACAGAAGGTGCCAGTGTCATCCATTCAATCCTGAATCATTTTCAGTTGGCTTGATTTTTGTGTTGCAACTAGATTTAGATGACTCTGGAAGAGAGAGTGAGGTTGACGACTTTGCACTACTCTGCCTCATTTAAATCCAATTTATTCATGACTAAAAAGACATCATCCATATAATTTTACAATTTTTATCTACTTCAATGTCTTATGAAGACAGGCAAGTTATGAAGCAGTAGATGTGGCAACTCAGGAAGCTGTAGGCAGAACTCTTCACAAAGGTGTTGCAGAGCACAGGGTTATATTCTCACTGGACTAAAGAAACAATGGGATTCTGCACCACTGGGTGTCTGAGAAGTCTTTTTAAAGGACCACCTTGCTTATCTCCTGGCATGAGGAAAGGGCTAGAAAAGGCACTCTAAAAACTGTCTACTTTGCCTAACTCTGCTCTGCTTGCCACAGCAGAGGGGAATCACACTTTGTATTTGAAACAAAAAAAAGTGTACAAAAATCTTTGCAAAGATGATTCCACTCAGCATGGGGCACAGAATGTGCACAATGATTAAGAACATGAAATTGAGAAGTCTGGCAACATGAGTAGCTCTTTTGTGAGAGAACTCAGCAGGTATCACATCCAAATAGGAGCCTTGAGTGAAACAAGGATGGCAAATGGAGATCAACTTACTGAAATTAGAGCTGGATACATTTTTTTGGAGTAGGCATGTGAAGAAGAGCTGATATAGGTTTTGCAATCAAAACTAGTCAATAAGCTCGTATGCCTACCAAAATGAGTAACAGACTTATGATCATATGACTATCACTTGCCACCATCATTAGCGTGTATGCTCCCACCATGGCAAACATTGATGAAGTCAAAGAAAAAGTTTATGAAGACCTGGAGACCCACATCATTAATGTACCTAAAGAGGGCAAGCTTACGACTCTTTATTTAATTCCAGAATAGACACAGACTATCAGACTTGGCAGGGAGTCCTAGGGAGGAACAGACTCGGGAAAAGGAACAGGAACGATCATTAACTACTGAATATTTGTGTATCTCATGACCTTCTTATCTTCAACAATATCCTTCAGTTTCCTAAATGCTGTAAAATTTTATGGATGCACTCTCACAGCAAATATTGACATTTAATATACTGTTGTTCTAAGGAGAAGAGACAGACAGGATATGAGAATAAGGAAGGCAATGTGTGGCACAGATTGCTGGACCAATCATAGACTTATCTTCTCCATGTTAAACATTTGCATTCAGCAAAATAGGCAGCCCTGAGGCAAGATGACTACCAGAATATTTAATTTAAAAACATTGGAGTGTTTCTCTGGGATAGAACAATTCATTGCTAACTTGAAGGGAAAGCTGAGTCAATACATGCTTGGCAGCAGCAGAGAAGAAAAGGGGTGGGCAATTATCATAGATCTGGTGTAGAGTACCACATTTATTCATTTGAGCCAGAGCACTTGCAAGAATGGTTTAATAAAATGATGGGAAAATTTGTTTTCATTCTTCTATGCAACATGTATAATGTGGAAAAGGTGTTTAATAAGAATGTATGTGTAGAGCCCATATTATATTGCATGCCATCTTGAAGAGGGAGGAGGGGAAAAATTTAAATCTTATGGAGGTGATTGTTGAAAATTGAAAACAAATAAATAAATTTGAAAAAAAAATAAAAGGGAAAATTAAAAAAGAAATCTGATAAGATTATACAAGTAATCTTTTTTATGTTATAGATAATAATTTTGAAGTAAAATGTTTTTGCTGGAAAACTCTCATTTTGCCAACATTTTGTGCATGCACTCTTTTAAGACATTAGTTTAATTTAAACTTCAAACTACAGCTGCTAAAACACCTGCTCAAAAGAAATATAACTCTTTTTCCTCTTTTAATAGCAGAAATTGTGAATCACAATAACAAATAAGGTAAATTACACTTTCTGGACACTGAAAAAATGATAGGAAAATTTAGAAGCTGATAAATGAAAAAGAAGAACTCCACAGAATTTACCAGCAGTATAGTTCCTCTGTTTCTAAAAAGGGAATATTTAACTGTATCAAAAATAATGTGCAAGCAAAACTTTGAGAGATACAGGGTTCTTGGCTCAATAAAAAAGGCAAATGGAATTCAGTTTTATGCTGATAGTAACAATTTAAAATGCTTTCATGATGCCCTGAATGTTATTTATGGGCCAAAGGTATATGGTGCATCTCAAATATTCAGTGCTAATGGAGCCACATTGACTAATGTTAATGATAGGATTCTGCAGAGATTGATTGAAGACTTCCATAGTGTTCTCAACAGACTATCATTAATCAGTGCTAAAGGCTTTGACTACGTACCTCAGATTGAAATCAATCCCTCTTTAGCTGAACTTCCAACTATAAAAGAGATTTGAAATGCCATTCGGCTTCTCTTATTCAGCAAAGAGCCCAGTGCTTATTCTGTTCTGGCTGAGATTTACAAGGCAGGAGGTCCACTACTTATAAGTCTGATGGGAACATTCTCGGTTATTTGACAAGAGGAGGTTATTTCCCAAAAGTTTGAGGATGCCTATATTGTTCGTTTTTATAAAGGAGAGGGGAAATAGGTTATCCTGTGATGATCAAAGGAAGATCTCTCTCTCTCTCTCTCTCTCTGTCTCTGTCTGTATCTGTCTGTCTCTCTCTCTCTCTCTCTCTCTCTCTCTCTCTCTCTCTCTCTCTGTATGTGTGTGTATCTCTGTCTCTCTCTCTCTGTCTTTTCCAGGTCATCATTCGGTAGAATGTGTTAATCTACCAAAAGTCAATGAGTCTTCATGAAGTCCTGAGAAACAGTTAATATGGTATTTGCTGTTCAACAACTCCAGTAGAAATGCCAGAAGCAGAACAAAGGTCTGTACACAATATTAATAGATCTAATGAAAGCTGATCACACTCTCAGTCACAAGGGCCATGGGAAATCATGTCAAAATTTAGTTGACAAGAGAAGTTTATCCATATTGTATGTCAGTTTAATTAGATCATGCTAGCCCAGATTCTGAAGAATACATTACCAATGGAGTGAAGCAGGGCTATGTGCTTGCTCCCATGATTCATAGCACAATCTTTTCAGTGATGTTGTCAGATGTCTTCAGCAAGGATGAAAATGGAATCAAGGTCAGCCTCCACACTGATGGTTAGTTATTTTATTTGAAATGATTACAAACCAAGACTAAAGTAGAAGGACAGTTGGCAAGTGACATTTTGTTAGCAGATGATTGCAGATTCAATGCAGCCTCTGAGGTTGAGATACCACAAAG
This sequence comes from Potorous gilbertii, assembly GCA_028658325.1. Classification (NCBI taxonomy): domain Eukaryota; kingdom Metazoa; phylum Chordata; class Mammalia; order Diprotodontia; family Potoroidae; genus Potorous; species Potorous gilbertii. Next base: position 481,978,874 of record CM053769.1, read on the forward strand.
TAATAATAGAATCTCTGATGTTTGTGCTAATTTTGGCCTAACAATTAACATTAAGAAAACAGAAGCTGTCTCTCCACTAGTAGAACTACACAATGCATGAAATCATCAGTTACAGGAAAGGGAGAAATATTGAAGGCTGTGGATAAAACCATTTACTTTAGTAGTATATTTTCCAGGGATGTACACAGAGAGTGTGAAATTGACACCTACATTACCAAAGCTAACTCAGATTTTGGGAGCTGTAGTAGCCAGTGTGATACACACAGCACCTACAGTGGTCATGAATATTCCAGCACAGTTCCGAATCACAAAATACAATGCAAGGACTTAAAGGCAAAATGACTTCCATATCCAGAGAAAGAACTATGGAATTCAATCACAGAATGTAGCAGATCATTTTCTTTTGTATTACGTTTTGGTTTCTTATATGGTTTCTCTTATTCATTTTAATTCTTCTATAAAACATGACTAGGGTGAAATGTATTTAATAGGAATGTTTGTGTAGGACCTATACAAAATTGTATGCCATCTTGTGGAGGAAAGAAGGAGGTAGAGGGGAAGGAGGAGGAGGGAGGGAAAAATATAAGTTATATGGTAGTGATGTAGTGAAAATAAATTTTAAAAAAAGAAAAATAAACAAGCACTTACTATATATAAAACTACTATGCACCATAGTACAACTATATACTGTAGCACTCCTATATACTATAGTACTACCATATACAGTAGGTGTTAATAAATATTATTAGTAATACTACTGTTATTATTTATTATTAATAAGCAACATATTGATATTAAAAAAACAAAAATTCTGAAGATCACCTGGTAAATAAGGTATGAGACACTGAATCCTTTTTCAAGCCAAGCTCTAAAGCATTCAAACGCTCCTATAGACAGGAAAACTCTGATCATTTATCTACATTGTTCGATAGCCAAAATTAAATTTGCCTACAGTATCATTTTACAGAAAATTCACACAAGGCATGTGTTCACATGGAGGTCAGAAGAAGCAACACAAGGACACTCTCAAAGTCTCTCTGAAAACTTCAGAATCAATTGTCATAAATGGGAGACACTGGCATAGAACTACTCATCATGGTATGCCGCAAAGACAGTTTCTAATTCTATGAGTAAAGCCATAGTTGCAGTAGTTCAAAAGACATGAAATGCAGAAATCTAGAGACATCTCCTCTCCAAATCTTCGTATGGATTACTTGCACCTGACCTCTGGTAGAAGTTTCTTAGTTCATAATGATTTGATTAACTACAGTCACATACCCTGTACCTTGACCACAACATAGTGATGTCCTTTTGGTCCTCTTTGACAATGAAAGATAAAAATTAAAGGAGACATTTAGAGTGGATTCTACCAAAATTCAAATTCATGAAATCTTGAATACCAACACTTTCAACGTTTGTAACTCTTTAATCAGGAGGAAAGAGAATATATGAAGTGTCTTTAATACTCGGTGTTTATATTGAACTTCCACATATGGGGGTAGTTGTCTGCTGATTGGAATGGATCCTTCTTTGATACTTTATGTCAAATTCTATTTATACTTTCATTGAATTAAAAATGAGAGAGGAGGCAGGACTAAAAGATTATAGATTTAAAATTAGAAGGAGAATTAGAAGTCATCTCATTCAACTTTTTATTTTACACAAAAGATTACTAGATCCCAAATCTTGGCTTTTCCTCATACATATCATAAGAATTCTATTTCTTTGAGGGCAGAAACTGTCTGTTCCCAGGTCTAGAAGGATGCCTGACTCACAGTAACTGCTAAAATTACTGCTGATTAAATATATGAATTAGGACAATTCTGACACATTTCTTAAGGTCTGTTTTCTCATCTGGTAAAAAGAAAAAGTGAAATAAGATTTTTCTTGCCTAATTTAGGTCACTATTAGTGATCAATGAGGAAATGTGGAAATCGTTGTTTAAAACCTGAACTCCTCTAGGAATGTCAAACATGTTTGTGATTAGGAGTTGCTAGGTTTATTTTGCTCCTTTCAAGAAGGCTGAATAAGAGACAAAAGGACTTGTGAGAGTCATATATGCACATTAAAAAGTAGAAGAGACTCACAGCTCCTAATAACATATTATAATAGAAATTTTAAAATGCTGCATCAGGCATCAAAGAACCTCAGTTTAATACTGTGTAATCTTGGTAAAAGTCTCAACTTCTCTGGCCACTAGCTTCTCCCTTATTGTTAAGACATTGAGCTATGTTCTAAAATTCTCTCATTTTATTTACTTAGATAAATTAAAATTGGCTTTTAGATCATTTAAGAAAACAGGGGGTCAGAGCCAAGATGGCAGAGTAGAAAGACTCACCTATGCTAGGCCCGAACCCACAGCCCATACATTTCCTGTAAAAAGGACTCCTGACAAAGTCTGGAACAGTGGAAGCCGCGCAGCAACACAGTGAAGGAGATTTCCGTTGCAGAGAGTCCTGAAAAGCCGACCGCAAAGGTACCCTGGACATGGGAGCGGAGTCCTGTCCTGCTGAGCGCTCCCCTCCCCCGCCCCGGCCACACGGCACTGAGAGGAGCCAGCAGAGCCCAGCAGGAATCTCCGGGCGGCCGCGAAGGTCCCACCACCCACAGACTCACAGGTCAGTGAGAGAAATGGGCTGAGAGGGGAGTGGGGGATCTCCAGGACTCGGACCTCCTGGGAAGCAGCCACCACGGCAGAGGCTGAGGCAGCTCAGTCAGAGACTCACAGAGTGGGCTGGAGTTCCACCCCAGCTCCACTACAAAGGATCTCTGTATAAACCCCCTGAGGGAACTGAGCCTGAGAG
>CM053769.1:481982177-481998971 GCA_028658325.1 Potorous gilbertii
ACTAATGGGGAGAAAATTTTGGAACCCAAAATCTTGTGAAAATGAATGTAAAAAGTTAAATAAATTTATTAATAAAAAAAAGAAAGACACTATGACCCCCAATATCTCTTCTTCAGTATAAACACCCCCCCTAACCATCAATGAACTCTCCTATGTAATAAACTTTGACCATGTAAGTTTTCTTCAAATCCGTGCTTGCCAATTTATCAACACCATTTCTAGGATGTGGTACTCCTCACAAGAAACACACAAACTGTTTTAATTGAAAACTGTTTAACTTTTTTGGTATAAAACTACATTGCCACATTCTTTGGAGTAAGTGTTAGATGGAGGGATTCACAACATGAAAAGTTGTTCCAATTTTCACAAGGGAAACATGAGCATAAGATAGAAGAAGAATATCATTGTTTTTATTACAAGTGGGAATTCATACAGTAATAATTTAGTTATTGGAATGACTTAACAAATTAAACTGACACAAGAAGAATTTGAAGGGATGAGGCTGAAAATACTACTCAAGCCAATAAAAGAGTTTTGAGTAGTGGAATAATTTTGTGATCATATGATCATCATCATTCCATTTGGGGCATGGATACACAGCCCCATTGAACTGATTGGGACTTTTAATTCAAAATAATATGTGAGTACAGAAGAGTGTTTTGGGGGAGCTGCTCTTGCCACCATATAATGAAACTGTGCTAAATTAAATTAATTTTAAATGTATGTAGATAGGTGAAATAAATAAAATTTTACAACTGTAGGGAACAATCCTGCCTTGATAATGGGCTGTGTTAAGTCTATCCTTTTAATATCTAGATCCTCTGAAATCATGAGGATAACCATAGTATCTCAGCATGCAAAGACTGTAATTCATTTCATCCAAGAGACAGAGTGGGGAAGTCTAGCCAGCAATAGTGTCTTAGTTAAATAGCTTAGCCCATAAATTTGTTTATTAAATCATTTTGACTGTTGCCATTTCAGAAACTGTAGTCTCAGTCCCAGATGGTGATTATTATAGTATCCTCTCTGGAGCTAACAATCACAATTCATCAGCATTCACCTGTGTGACACCAGGCGTCTTAATGAATGCCCAAAGGAGCCATGGGTGTGCACTCTCTGGTCTCTCGCTAATAAATAATTGTCATATTTTAATTGTCATATTTTAACAAACAAAAAACAAAGTCACCAAATGTGAATTTATTTTGAGTTCCAAATTTTCTCCCCATCTCTCTCCTCAGGCTGACCCCAATACAGCATGCATTCTGATTAACCTTACTCCAATCTGTCCTCTCATCTGTCAGACCCTTCCCTTCTCTTATCCCCTTCCCTTCTATATTTTTGTAGGACAAGATAGATTTCTAAACCCTAGTACCTATATGTCTTAGTGCACAGTTGCATGTAAAAACAATTTTAACATTTCCTTTTAAACCTTTGAGTTCCAACTTCCCTCCCTTCCTACCTCCCTCCTCATCCCCATTAAGAAAGCAAACAATTAGTTATAGGTTATACATGTGTAGTCATGTAAAACACTTCTGTAAGTCAAATATTATACCAAGTTCTGATCTTTTCATCAAGAATGTTTGAAAGTGCTTTATTTCATTGAATGACTATTTTTCCACTGAAGTATTACCCTCAGTTTTGCTGGGCAGGTGATTCATGATTTTAATCCTAGCTCTTTTGACCTTTGGAATATCATATTCCAAGTCCTTCTATCCCTTAAGGTAGAAGCTGCTAGATCTTACGATATCCTGATTTTGTTTCCACAAAACCCTAATTATTTCTTTCTGGCTGTTTGCAATATTTTCTCCTTGAACTGGGATCTCTGGAATTTGACTGCAATATTCCTAGAAGTTTTCCTTTTGAGATCTCTTTCAGGAGGTGACCAGTGGATTTTTCAATATTTATTTTACCCTTTGGTTCAAGATTATCAGGGCAGATTTTCTTGATAATTTCTTTAAAGATTATGTCTAGACTCTTTTTTTGATCATTGGTTTCAGGTAGTGCAATAATTTTTAAAATGTGTTTCCTACATCTATTTTCCAGGTCAGTTGTTTTCCAATGAGGTATTTCACATTTTCTGATTTTTTTCATGCTTTTGCTTTTGTTTCAGAATTTCTTGATTTTTCATAAAATATTTAGCTTCCACCTGCTCCACTATAATCTTTAAGGAATTATTTTCTTAAGTGAGTTTTTGGACCTCCTTTTCCAAGTGACCAATTCTGCATTTTAAGGCATTCTTCTCCTCATTAGCTTTTTAAATCTCTTTTGCCATTTGGGTTAAACTATGTTTAAGGTGTTCTTTACTTCAGGATCTTTTGGGGTCTCCTTTAGCAAGCAGTTGACTTATTTTTCATGATTTTCTCATATCACTCTCATTTATCTTCCCAATTTTTACTCTACTACTCTTACCTGATTTTCAAAATCCTTTTGGAGCTCTTCAGTGACCTGAGATCAATTCGCATTGTTGTCTTCTGTTTCTATACTTTGATATTCCTTGCCCCAGAGTAAGATTCTATAGTCTAATTCTTATTTCCCAGTTTTCCCTCATTTCCCCAGCCATTCTCTTGACTTTTGAGCTCTTTGTCAAGGAAATTCTTTGCCTGTTGTGGGAGTGAGGGGAATACTGCCAGTTGTTTGATTCCCCCCCCCCACACACACACACACACAATCTGTGTGCCTAGAGTTCCAGAAATAGCAGCTGATTCTTCCTCTGCTGATGTTGCTGCTGAGGACTCCTCTGCCTCCTCTACCACCCTCTCACGTAAGTCTCACAGTTTTTTTTTCACTGACTTTCCAATTGTTCATCAACGTTGTGGTGTCATGAAGTCTAGAAACCACCATAAATGCCAGTGGTTCAGTTACCCTCACCCCTGAGGCATACTCAGGACCCATCTGTGCCAGCATATCCCATGCTGAACTTCACTCTACTCAGCTCAGTGAGACAAATGCTTCCAGTCAACTTCCCAAGCTATTTTGGGATGGAGACTGGCTTCACTCCTTCATTCTGCGGGTTCTGTAGTTCCAGAATTTGTTTAGAGTAGTTTGTTAGGGGTATTTGACTAAGTTTCGAGGAAGAGCTCTAGCATGATCCTACTTTTATTCTGCTATCCTCCCTCTACCTCCCAATGTTATATCTTTAAAGGTGGTTTAGTATAGCAATCTATTCCTTAGCCTTCTCTGTTCAGTTTCCATTGTCTTTCATGATATCAATGGGAATTTAAGACCTGAGACTGAAGTTGGTCAGCTGTCTCAGCAATCTCTCCAGTTCTCCTAAGATACTGCCTTTCTTTAAGACATGGTTCATTTCATTTGATCACTTTTACCCTTCTAATGTCCACTAATGCAAATATATATGCAAATATATATATGAGTTTCAACACTAAATGCATCATCTCCACTAAGTTTCAGGTCTTGTAACACCACCTTCATCTGTCATTTGGATATTTGTACACTAAGAAAATAACAGAGAGAAAGAATTTCATTACTGGATAAGATTTCAATGTTATGTTTTGGTTCATTTCCTATATTAACGCAAACTCAAGCAAGATTTATATCTGTACTATACTATACAAGTAGTCATTCAAGCTTTGAAAAAGGACTTCCAATGAAGGGAGGCCCATGGTCTTTTAAGGCAGTTCAGAGACATTCTCCTTTTTCTCTACATTTGTTTTGTCTATCCTTGATTTATTGTGCACTCTTTTAAATTAATTCTTCTATGCCTTTCTCGTTTCAACTGAGCTGATCCTTGCTGGCAAAATTGCCTCTTCTTGTTTCCATATAGAAGATGACTGACATGGATATCAGGACACACATTCTGACCCATTGGAGATCTCCTTACTATATCTTCCCTCTCCCCCAATTGTCAATGAATTTTCCCGCATAGTATCCTATTCTAGATGTTTTTTTTTCCCTTTATGAATCTTTGTTTCCTTATGTATTGCCCTAAATATGCACTCATTGATAGAACTGAATTGAATGGATAGACCTAGAAGAGAGTCAATGAATGGTGGATACTACATAAGATTTTTAATATCTTCTACTTTTAGAATCTAAATATTTTTTATGTTCATTTCAATGTTGGTCCATTGTTTAGTTTTATTCACAGGCATATATTCATTAGATGACATTTTCATTTAATATTATTTTTATGATATTTTGTTAGTGCTTTTTTTGTCACTTAACTCTTTGGAATCCCATTTCCTTAATCCTCTATTTCTATGATTAGAAGGGTGGGTCATGAACTCCCAAATTCCATTTAAGAGAAAGTCCCAGTTAATATATCTCTGTTCTCACCTGGCTGTATTACTTTGGGTCTCTCGTTGATTCCAGCACCATAACAGAGGAACTTGGGATAACCTCAAAAACCTGTAGTATCTCAGTAAACTTGGGATTGTAATTCTGTGTAATCTTTATCTTCCACCCCCTCATTGCAGAATGGGACCATGAAGTTCAAAGTACCTCTTAAGGAGAGAACCCTGATTCAGACATCTCTTCTTTCCTTACTTACCTGCATTACTTTTGAACTTTACCCTCTTACTGAGATTTTTATCTGTGTGAAAGAATATCATTGGTAACTCTAAGGATGTATACAATTTGAATGACTTTTAGAACATAATGCCTGCTTATGTTCAGGAACAGTTCAATCAATCCATACCGCCAATAAATGAAGCAAATATTGATTAAATTCTTACTCTGTTCCAGGTACTATCCTAGGTATAAACATAGCAATGAAATAGCCCCTACATTTAGTGACATATTCTGAAGGAATAGGGATGTATATTTATGAATATTTGTAAAATATTATAAGGTGCTTTTTGGGGAAAAGATAGCTGAGATATCAGAAAAGACTTTATGTAAGTGGATAGCACTCAAACTCTATAATAAATGAATATAGTAATTGTAAGAGGTAGAGCTGAAGAGAGAATGCATTACAAACAATGGGGAATAGCCTATCAAAGGTAAGAAAACAAGAAATGGAATGCCATAGGTAAGGAAAAGCAAGTTAGCTGGTTTGGTTGGGCTGAAGCATGTTTAAAAGATTGTAAGACATACTAGGGCTGAAACTAAATAGTAATAAGACTGGGAAGTAAATTTTGAAGGGTTTTAAATTTCAAAACGGAATTGGATCATAGAGGCAAGAAGGAACCATTGGAATTTTTTACGATAGTGACATAATCAGATCAATAGTTTATGAAAGTCATTCTGGCTGTGCTAGCTTTCCTTTCATCACAAAACAGTTCTGGTACTTATGAAGAGTCATTTCTTGTTGTTATCTTGACCAATTCTATAGAACTTAGACTACTATTTATAATTACTTTTTATAAGTATGTAGATCCAAAATGTCAGTATAGTGGCCCCCTCACATTCAACCTGTTAGGTTCAGATATTTCATCTGATCTTGGAATATGAATGTTTACAGTTAAAAGAGACATTAGAAATAAACTAGTTTACCCTCAATCTTATTGTGTTAAAAAAATGGATCAGTAAATTGGTGTAAGGAGGAACTAATATACATACATACTCAATTTGATATAGAAATCTATCTTACCTTACAGGAAAGTATGGTTAAGAGAGAGAGAGTAATAGAGAGGAAGGTAGATTGTGGGAGGAGGAGGGACAGGGTTAAAGGAGAGAACGGAATAAATGAGGGGATCAGATAAGAAGGAAGAAAATACAGTTAGTCTTTCATAAAATAACTATTATGGAAGTGTTTGCATGATTACACATGTATGACCCACATCAAATTTCTTGCCTTCTGAAAGAAGATAGGTGAGGAGGGAAGAAGGAACTCCGAATTTTAAAAAATGAGTGCTATTTTTTTTATATATAACTTGGAAAGAAGACAAATAGGCAGATACAGAAATCTATCTTAGTCTACAGTAAAATAGAACAGTAAGGGGATGATAGAAGGAGGTGGTGATAGAAAAGAAAGCACATTGGGGAAAGAGACAATCAGAAGCAAAACACCTTTGAGAAGTGACAGGGTGAAAGGAGAGAAAGAAAATAGAATAAATGAGAGTAGGGGGAGTAAGATAGAGGGAAAGATAGTCAGCAATAATAATTGAAAAAATCAAGCAAGTTTCTCTGATGAAAGCCTCATTTTGCTAACATATAGATAACTGTGTCAGATGTATAAGAAGAGTCATTTCTCAACTGATAAAAGAACAAAAGATATGATCACTTTGCAGATTATGTAATTCAAGTCATATAACACATGAAAAAACACTCGAACTCACTGTTAATTGTCGAAAAGCAAATTAAAGCAATTTTGAGGTATTATCTATTAGCTGTTGAAATAGAAAATAGGAAAGAAAATGTAAATGAGAAATGTTGGAAGTGATGGTGGGGGAAAATGAGATATGGAGGGGCGGAGCCAAGATGGCGGAGTAGCAAGACTCACATATGCTAGCGCTGAACCCACAGCGCATAGATCTCCTGTAAAAAGAACTCCCAACAAATTCTGGAGAAGGGGAAGTCTCGTAGAAACAGAGTGAAAGACATTGCCGTTCCAGAGAGCCCTGAAAAACTGATCCCAAAGGTTCATTGTGCACCAGGAGCAGAGCCCAGCCCTGCCCTGACCCCACAGCACTGAGAGGAGCGAGCAGATCTGAGCAGGATTCAGGGACAGAATATCCAGCAGGCAGCAAAGGTCCCTCCACCCACAGACGCACAGGTCAATGAGAGAGACGTCTGGATGGGCTGAGAGGGGAGCAGGGTATCTCCATGACTCGGGCCCCCTTGGGAGGCAGTGGCAGAGGCAGGAGGTGGCCAGAGGCTCCTGGAGCAGGCAGGAGCTCAGCAGTAGCTCCATTACAGAAGGTCTCTGCATAAACTCCCTGAGGGAACTGAGCCTGGGAGGGGGCCCTGCCCTTACCTGAGCACCAGAACTTAAGCTCCCATTGAATAGCACGGAGGCCTGCCTCCAAAAGCCCTGAGGCTGGGGAGCAGCATTTGAATCTCAGACCCCAAGCGCTAGCTGGGCGGACTTAGGCGGGGCTGGACAGGAATCTCAGAAGTCAAGTAACTGGCTGGGAAAATGCCCAGAAAAGGGAAAAAAATAAGACCATAGAAGGTTACTTTATTTTTGGAGGCAGGGCCAAGATGGCTGAATGAGAGCAACAACTCACCTAAGCTCTTGGACAAACTCCTTCCAACGCTTCTGAAAGGAGAATCTGACAAAATTTTGGAGGTGCAGAATCCAGAGGGAGACAGACTGTGGCAGATTCGGAAGCCAGGACAGACTAGAAGGTCCACAGGAAGGATATGTTCCGCGAGAGTAACCACAAAGAGCATAGCAGCACATCAAGCATAGTGGGGCCAGAGGGCCCCAGGAAACATGAGAGAAGCAGGTGGACCTAGCAGAGCAGCAGCCGTGGGTGGGAGACCAGTAGAAGTGAGCCAGTGACAGCTAATGAGCACCAGATGTCAGTGTAGCAGCTCCTAAGACTTTCAGCCAGCAGAATAAAAGTTGGCAAGTCACCTACTTGAACTTCTGGGAGCCAGGATGGCAGAGTGATCAGTAAATGCTCTCTCTTTCCCCATTCATGACCTTGAAAGAATCATAAAATATTTCCCAAGAAAAATCCTGGACCAGGGAACAGTAGAGGGGGCAAATAGTCTCATAACACCTGAGACTAGGAAAATAGCTAAGGGGGATGCATCCCACTGTGATGGAGGCAAACCAGAAGGACAGAGGACCCAGGAAGGGGAAACTCACACTAAAACCCAGGCAAGACTCAGGAGCAAGAAAGAAGCCCCAGGAGGGATGGAAACACTAGCATCTAGGCGTGCCTCAGCACTCCAGGGGAAATGGGAAAAGAATAGGGCAGCTGTGATCACCATCCCCTGAACTTGCCTTTGCATTACTGCAGCTGAGGATCACTCCTGTGGACAGACAACCTCTCCACCACACTTAACAATCTAACCCCAGGGCTGATTGGGGAAACACAAAGCAAAAACCTGCTTTTAGCTTTTTCGCACAAGTCAGTTCAACAACAAGTTCTACAGCTTCTAACTTGAAGAACCAGAAGACACAATACACAATCACCATCGTGAACAAGAAAAAGCAAAATAAATGCGAAAAAATCACAGAATCTTTCCATGGGGATAAGGACCAAAACACACATACCAAAGAGGTCAATACTGAGGCTGTACTTCCATCTGAAACTTCAGAAGGGGCTTTGAACTGCTGACATGCACAAACAGCTCTCCTGGAACAGCTGAAGAAGGAAATAGAAGAAAAACTTGGTTATACCAGTAATATACAGAACCTTATAAAGGTATTTTGACAGGTATGAAAAGGAGGAAGCAGAAATGGTTAAATTACAACACAGGGAGAAGTACAAAATTATAATAGAGGGAAAGAGGGGAGAAGAATGAGCATTGTATGAGAGGTATTCTCATGTGATTTGGTTCAAGAAGGGAAGGATAAACATTAGTAGATAATCCTAACTAGCACTATAGGCAGTAGGAGGGAAAGGGTGAAGAAAGGTGAGGGAAGCTAAGAGGGAGGGAAGAAGTAGTAAGGGTAAAGGCGAGTAAAAGGGAAGGGGGTTACAAAAAAAGGAGGGAAGGCTGCAGGAGGTGGTAGTGAAAAGTGAAAACTATTGAGGATTGGAAGGGAGATGGGAGATCTAAAAGCACAAAGCACAAATGATGGGAAAGAGGATGGAGGGAAATACACAGATTATAATCATAACTGTGAATGTGAATGGAATGAACTCTCCCATAAAACAGAGATGGATAGCAGAGTGGATTAAAAACCATAATCCAACCATATGTTGTTTACAAGAAATACATTTGAAACAGTGGGATGCACACAGGTTAAAGGGCAAAGGTTGGAGCAGAATATATTGTGTTTTAGCTGATTCAAGAAAAGCAAGGGTAGCAATCCTAATCTCAGATAAAACAAAAGCAGAAATAGATCTAATCAAAAGAGATAAGGATGGAAAGTATATCCTGCTAAAAGGCACCATAGACAATGAAGCAATATCATTACTAAACATGTATGGTCCAAGTAGTATAGCATACAGATTCTTAGAGGAGAGGTTGGGGGAGTTGAAGGAAGAAATTGACAGCAAAATTATACTAGTGCGGGGCCTCAACCTCCCCCTCTCTGAACTAGATAAATCTAACCTCAAAATAAACAAGAAAGAGGTTAAGGAGGTAAATAAAACTCTGGATAAGTTAGATATGATAGAATTCTGGAGAAAACAGAATGGTAGTAGAAAGGAATATATCTTTTTCTCATCAGTACATGGCACATATGAAAAATTGACCATGTGCTGGGACATAAAAAACTCACAATTCAGTGCAGAAAGGCAGAGATAATCAATGTATCCTTCTCAGATCATTATGCAATAAAATTATATGTAATAAAATGCCATGGAAAGATAAACCAAAAATCAATTGGAAATTAAATAATCTAATCCTAAAGAACGAGTGGTTAAAGAAGAAATCAGAGAAAAAAATCAACGATTTCATTCAAGAGAATGATAACAATGAGACGTTATGGGATACTGCAAAAGCAGTTCTTAGGGAAAGCTTTATATCTTTCAATGCCTACATAAATAAAATAGAAAAAGAGGAGATCACTGACTTGGGCATACAACTTAAAAAGTTAGAAAAAAAAACAAATTGAAAATCCCCAAGTAAATAACATATTATACTGAAAACCAAAGGAGAGATTAATAAAATTGAAATTAAGAAAACTATTGAATTAATAAATAAAACCAATAGTTGGTTTATGAAAAAAATTATAAAATTGATAAATCTTTGGTCAATTTGATTTAAAAAAAGAAAGAAGAAAATCAAATTACTAATATCAAAAATGCAAGGAGTGAACTCACCTCCAATGAGGAGGAAATTAAAACAATAATTAAAAATTTCTTTGCCCAACTTTATGCCTACAATTTCGATAACCTAAACGAGATGTATGAGTATTTTAAAAAATACATATTTCCAAGATTAACAGAATAGGAAGTTGAATACTTAAACAACCCTATCTCAGAAAAAGAAATTGAACAAGCCATCAATGAACTCCTGAGGAAAACTCTCCGAGGCCAGGTGGATTTCCAAGTGAATTGTATCAAACATTTAAAAACAGATAATTCCAATACTATTCAGACTATTTTTGAAAATTGAGAAAGAAACAGTCCTCCCAAATTCTTTCTATGATATAAATATGCCTTTGATACCTCGACCAGGAAGAGACAAAATAGAGAAAGAAAATTATAGACCAATTTCTCTAATGAGTATAGATGCTAAGATTTTAAATAAGATTTTAGCAAAAGGAATACAGCATCTTATCATGACAATAATACATTATGATCTGGTAGGATTCATACCAAGAATGCAGGACTGCTTCAGTATTAGGAAAACTATTAGCCTTATCAAACATACCAATAGCAAAACTAACAATAACCACATGACTATCTCAATAGATGCAGAAAAACTTTTGAGAACTATAAAAAACACTGGAGAACATAGGAATGAAGGGAACTTTCCATAAAATAATAAGCAGTGTCTACCTAAAACCTTCAGCAAGTATTATATGGAATGGAGGTAAGCTAGATGCATTTCTAATAAGATCAGGGGTGAAACAAGGATGTCCATTATCACAACTATTATTCAGTATGGGACTAGAAATGTTAGCTGTAGCAATTAGACAAGATAAAGCAATTAAAGGAATAAGAGTAGACAAAGAGGAAACTAAGTTATCACTCTTTTTGTCAAAGTTGCAAGTTACAAAATAAAACCACACAAATCTTCTGCATTCCTATATATTAACAACAAAGGCCAACAGCAAGAGATAGAAAGTGAAATCCCATTTAAAGATAGGGTACACACTCTAAAATATTTGGGAGTTTACCTGCCAAAAAAACCTGGGGACTATATGAACACAATTACAAGACACTTTTTGCACAAATAAAATCAGATCTAAGTAAGCGAAAAAACAGCAGTTGCTCGTGGGTAGGCCGAGCTAATATAATAAAAATGACAATTCTGCCTAAATTAATTTACTTATTTAGCACCATAGCAATTAAACTATTAGATAATTGTTCTCTAGAACTGGATAAAATTATATCAAAATTCATCTGGAAGAACAAATGGTCCAGAATATCAAAAGGAGTAATGAAAAACAATGTTAGGGAAGGTGGCCTAGCAATACCAGATCTCAAATTGTACTATAAAGTAGTAGTCATCAAAATCAGTTGGTACTGGCTAAGAAACAGAAGGGTAGAGAAGTGGAATAGACTTGGCACTGAAGACACAGTAGTCAAAGAATGTAGCAACTTCCTGTTTGATAAACCCAAGGACCCCAGCTTCTGGAATAAGAACTCAGCATTCGAGAAAAATTGCTGTGAAAATTGGATAACAGTGTGGTGGCAACTAGACATAGACCTATGCCTGACACCGTACACAAGAATATAGTCCAAATGGCTACACTATCTAGGTATAAATATTGATACCGTGGACAAACTGGAGGAGCAAGGAATAGTGTACTTATCAGATTTATGGAGAAGGGAAGAATTTTTGACTAAAGAAGAGATAGAAAGCATTGCGAAACGTAAGAAGGATAATTTTGATTACATTAAACTGAAAAGTTTTGCACAACCAAACCCAATGCAACCAAAATTAGGTGGGATGTAATAAATTGGGAAAGAATTTTTACAGCTACTCTGGAGGATAAAGGCCTCATTTCTAGAGTATATAGAGAACTGAATCAAATGTACAATACAAGTCATTCTCCAATTGAGAAATGGTCAAAGGATACATCAGGCAATTTTCAGAGGAAGAATTAAAGATATCTATAATCATATGAAAAAATGCTCTAAATCACTTTTGATTAGAGAGATGCAAATCAAAACAACTCTGAGGTACCACATCACACCTATAAGATTGGCAAACATGACAGAATAGGAACTTCTCAGTGGAGTCGGGGAGAGGGCAAGGAAGGAGCAAGGGAGAGAATTCAGAACTCAAAGTTTGAAGAAAAAAAAAGTTAAAAATGTTTTTCATGTAACGGGAAAATTGAATACTAGATAAATACAAAAAAGAAAAAACAAAATGGGTCTACTTCTCCTAAGCCACCCAAGTAGCAAATGGTAAAGCCTAAGGATATATTTCAGCTCTTGTCTTCCTTTGTTACCCTTCATAGGTCTTTGGAAGATAGCTATGATACTCCTATGGCCAGAAAAACAAATAATTGTTGAATAAATAAGGCCTGATATATATAGCACCCTTTGGAATTTATATGTAAGGAAAGATATAGATGTATCTACATGGATGTACAGAGAGAGAGAGAGAAAGAGAGAGAGAGAGAGAGAGAGAGAGAGAGAGAGAGAGAGAGAGAGATACACTAAGAAGGAAAGGTATTAACAACTTGGTGGAGCAGGAAAAACTTTCTGAAGTAGGTTGTATGTAGGCTAAATCTTGAAGGAAAGCAGGAAAACTAATAGATTGATAGTGAGAAGAAAGAATATTTCAAATGTGAGTTATTATAATGCTTGTGTATAGGCCCAGAGATGAGAGAAAGAGTGGTATGTCCAAGGGACTGAAAATAGACCTAGATATAGAGGTTCTAAAATGGAATCTATGATCTTTGCTTATAATATTAGTTAATTTTATTTTGATATAATTGGTTTTATTTGTGCATATATATCTTTATATATATATATATATATATATATATATATATATATTATTGTATGCATTTAAAAACATTTTTCTGAAAGGTGATTCATGCATTTCACCAAAGTGGTGAAGAGGCCCATGCCACACACTTACCCTAAATTAAGAACTGCTGACGTGAAAAATAAAAGAATCTACAGGATTCTTATAGTTCTTCCAAAGGGAAGTCACTTAATGTCTCTAACCTTTAATTTTAGAAATGAAGGAGATACATTAGATCACCTATATGACATCCTCTAGTTGCACTGTCTCCATAAGTCTCTGATTTAATCACTGTTTCATGTGCATCCATCAATTTCATAGAAATTTCAGTCTAAAAGTGAAAAAACAATCTATGTGGATGGAAGTTGAAAAAAGAGTGAATGGATCTTCTCTCAGTAATACAAAATTCACAGGGAGTTTGAGAAAATACAAACTTCTTGAGTAACCCCATCTTTCTCAGGCAGATAATGATAAACCTCCCAAACAAATCCCCAGGATGGAGAAGATATTTGGAATTTTGTTAGCAGCTGTCAATGACGATAGCTTGAGTCCTAATGTAATGCAGGACTTTTCAGTCCTGCTTTGATCAAGCAAACTTACGTGCAAAAAACGCATCCATCACCTCAACAGGAAATGTCTCAAACACCTCCACAGAAAGGAGGACAGGTGTTACAAGCATCCTGAGTGACAAGGACTTGAAAAACATTCAGGCATGATATTTTATAAATTCATCTGGCAGCTCTCCTGCCCCTGAAATGAAGTTACTTACTAGAAATCACTTCTGGCAGTCAGAATTAAGTTTCAGAATTAAAACATGTGTACATGTCATATGAAGAGTCAGTAAGTGACCCCAAACAACTGAAGCTTGGCGACAACCCTGGGAAAAATTACAAGAATTAAAGAGAGGAGTCAAAGTTTGGAAGGTATCGCTTTGTTCCTTTCCCTCTTTCAGTTGACTGAACAAATATTGACGGATAACAGTGTGCTCTTTATGTTTAAAGAATTAACTTTTAAACACTTTTTTAAGGAGTTGTAAAATAACAAAACCCAGCTTTTCAATCAGATACTAATGGAGACGTTCTATGCTTTATTCACTTACTGAAGGCAACAGTGGGAAGTTGGGTGATAGCAAATTATAGGGCTGCTTGAATAATTTTCTATTTTCTTTTGGGAAGTGCTAAATAAATAGAAAAAAATTCAGTAAGTGGCCGACTCTACTAGAACCAAGTAGCAAAGAAATAATTGTGGGGAGTTTTATCCATATGGACCTATGTGTAAGCAGATACACAATATATACATATATATATATGAATATATATTGAGACAACGCATATGTATTTACACACATGAATGTATACATACATGCACATATACATGGAACAATGGATTTAGAATCAGAAACACTCATATTCATGAGTTCAAATCCAGTCCCAGACACTTGCTAGCGGCGTGACCCTAGGGAAGTCAAATGATATTGTTTGTTCCTCATCTATAAAATTAGCTGGAGAAGGAAACTGCAAACTATTCCAGTGTCTTTGCCATAAAAGCTCCAAATAAAGTCATAAAGAGTCAGACACAACTGAAAATTCTGTCTGTGTGTGCATATGTGTATGTATGTATATACATGTATTTATGTGTATGCACATGTATGCATATAGGTATATGTGTATATCCATACATGTACATGTGTATATTATGTATATGTGTTTATGGATGCAGTCTAATAAAATTATTCATTTTTTAAAAATATGCATTTATTAAATGCCTACTAAGTGACAGGCACCAGAGTATGCACTTGACAAATATTGCATTTTATCTTCATAATTTCCCTGGGCGATAGAATCAATTATTATCCTCATTTTGCAGATGAGAAAACTAGGACAAGTTAAATAACTTGTGAAAGTTAAACACCTAATAAGTATCTGAGATCATATTTGAACTCAGGTCTTCTTGATTCTGAGCCCAGGTACTTGGTTGATTGTCCTTCATTTTCAAAGTTGACCTAAATGACACCAATATTTTGGGGTCAAGATAGAGTGTGCCTGACTGTGACTACAATATGAGCTCAGGAGTCAGGCAAAAATATTTCATGTGAACATTTGGAGTAGAGATGTCTCTAAATTGGTGCATTTCACAATTTTTTGAAATCTGTCTTAACGATTTGCTAGTGATGTGATCATAAGTAGTCTTCTAATATCATTGAGACTCATTTTCCTCATCTGCATAATGGGGAGAAATGCCTCAGTCATCTATCTTACAAGATTGTTGTAGGGACCTCTGAAGACCTAAAAGTCAAGGCAAGGCTTCTGAATGCAAAATCTCCAAAAGAAATATACAATAGTCTCAGGCCATGAAAGAGCTCAAAAAGGATTTTGAAAATCAAATAAGAGAGGTGGAGGAAAAATTGGGAAGAAAAATGAGAGTGATACAAGAAAATCATGCTAAAGGAGATGCTAAAGAGGACACAAAAAAGTGCTGAAGAAATTAACACCTTGAAAAATAGGCTAACTCAAATGGCAAAAGAGACCCAAAAAGCCAATGAGAAGAATGCTTTAAAGAGCAGAATTAGCCAAATAGAAAAAGAGGTTCAAAAGCTCATTGAAGAAAATAGTTCTTCAAAATTTAGAACGGAGCAGGTGAAAGTTTATACATATATATATATATATATACACATACACACACATATACACACATATATATATATATACACATGCATACATACACACACACATAAACACACACAAACACACACATACACATACATACATATATATATATATATATATATATATATATATATATATATATATATAGGCAGAAAGCACAGAAAGAATGATATCTAAAAAATAAAAAATTAAGGGATGAGAGGTGAACATATTACGAGGGGAAAGGGAGAAATGAAATGAGCATAATTATCTCTCACAAAAGAGGCAAGAATAAGTTTATTTAACGGAAGAGAAAAGGAAGGAGATGAGAGGGAAAAAGTGAAGTTTACTTTTTTCACATTTGGTTAAGGAGGGAATAATATGCTCACTCAATTTGGTATGAAAATCTATAATATACTATAGGAAAGCAAGTGGGGTGAGGGGGATGACAGAAGGGAGGGTAAATGGGAGAAGGGAATAATTAGAAGTAAACATTCATGAGGAGGGATGAGATCAAAAGAGAGAATAGAATAAATGGGGGGCAGGATAGGATGGAGCGAAATATAGTTAGTCTAACACAGCATGACTATTATGGAAGTCTTTTCCAATTCTACACATATATAACCTATATTGAATTGTTTGCCTTCTCAGTGGGGATGGGTGGGGAGGGAGGAAGGGAGATAAGTTGGATTTCAAAGTATTAGGAACGAATGTTGAGAAATGTTTTTGCATACAAATGGGAAATAGGAAATACAGGTAATGGGGTATAAAAATCTCTCTTGGCCTACAGGGAAAGAGAGAAGATGGGGATAAGGGAAGAGAGGGATGTGATAGAAGGGAGGGAATATGAAGGGCAAGGGATAATCAGAATGCAAGATGTTATGGAGTGGAGAAGAGAGAGATGGGGAGAAAATTTGGAACTCAAAATTTTGTGGAAATGAATGTTGACAACTAAAAATCATTAAATAAACCTTAAAAACACAAAAGGAAAGACTACATTTGAACTTTAATTATCCCACCTATTTTGTTGTCACTTTTTCCTGTAAAATAGATTATGACTCTAATATTAATCAATAAGAATGAATATTGAATAAAATTCCTGCTGAGTATGTAAATTTTCCAGAAAAGCTAATATGATTTCTGAGCCATATGATCTTGGGTTATGTATTGAAAGAGTTGAGGTAACTCTTTCTAAACCATTTCATTTTCCTTAAGGATTCTATATAATTGGAAAAATGGAGGGGCAAGATTTCAGAAGCCTAAAACTAATGCATGGAAGTCTTTCCCATCTACAGGGAGGATTTCTTTTATTTGATGCCAATTTTAATTTTTTTTTAAATAAATTTATTTAACTTTTTACATTCATTTTCAAAAGATTTTGGGTTCCAAAATTTTCTCCCCCTTTGTCCCCTCCCCCCTCCCTGATACACTGGACATTCTAATTACCCATATCACCAATATGCCCTCTCTTCTA
>CM053769.1:481999471-482020865 GCA_028658325.1 Potorous gilbertii
GGAGAGCTGAGAAAAAAAAAGAAACATGAAGTTTACTCTCATCATATTCGACTAAAAGAAGGAATAAAATGCACACTCATTTTGTTATGAAAACCTGTCTTACAATACAGGAAAGTGGGAGAGAAGGAGATAAGCAGGGTGGGGGGGGATGATGGAAGGGAGGGCAATGGGAGGAGGGAGCAATTTGAAGTCAACACTCGGGGAGGGACAGGATCTAAAGAGAGAATAGAAACAATGGGGGGCAGCATAGGAGGGAGGGAAATATAGTTAGTCTTACACAACACGACTATTGTTGAAATCATTTGCAAAACTACACAGATACGGCCTATATTGAATTGCCTTCCTTTCCAAAGGGAATGGGTGGGGAGGGAGGGATGGGGAGAAGTTGGATCTCAAAGTTTTAGCAATAACTGTCGAGTATTGTTCTTGCTACTAGGAAATAAACATACAGGTAAAGGGGAATAGAAAGTTTTCTGGCCCTACAGGACAAAAAAGAAGATGGGGACAAGAGAAGGGAGGGATGATAGAAGAGAGGGCAGATTGGTGATAGGGCAAATTAAAATGCTCGATGTATTGGAGTGGGGGGAGGGGACAAATGGGGAGAAAATTTTGAATACCAAATTTTGTGAAAATGAATGTAAAAAGTTAAATAAATTAATTTATATTTAAA
Organism: Potorous gilbertii; assembly: GCA_028658325.1. Taxonomy (NCBI): domain Eukaryota; kingdom Metazoa; phylum Chordata; class Mammalia; order Diprotodontia; family Potoroidae; genus Potorous; species Potorous gilbertii. The sequence continues at coordinate 482,000,142 of CM053769.1, forward strand.
AAAAAAAAGAACCCATACTCACATACAAAGCACAGCAAGTCAGCAGAGAAGGAAGATAAAATCAATGAGCATATTCTACTCTTACTCTTTTCCTTCATTTTAGTTAAGGACGTCATAACGGTTAACATTCTCATTATTGTCATTCTCGTCATTTCATCATCATTGTTAATATTTTCTTCATTTTTAAACCTGGAAGGGTTCTTAGATAGATTATGTTTTATCTCTGCATTTTCTGGATAGGGAAATTAAATCACAGAATCACTGAGGAAGTAGATAAGGTTACTCAAGTCATAACGAGCCAATAAAGCATTTGAAATATGCCCCACTCCCTAACTCCAGAACCAGTGTTTACTACATTACACCACTACAAAATCATGCAGCAATAACTCCTTATACAGTGATGGCTATTGTCATTTTTCAAAGGCTGAGTCATCAGGGTACAAATTCTAAGTTGGAAAGATTTCACAAATGATCTTATATACTAGCAATCACTCAATAAAATGCTTACTATTTTCTATAAACTGTACTAGGCATAGAGATGCAAATGTGTAGAATGAAATAATTAGTACCCATGGGGAATACACTCACAAACACACATATCGACATCTACATGTACATATGTGTATGTAAATATATAACACTGCATGCCCATATATGCATACGCACGTACACATGTGTACACTCATGTGCATATGCATATAAATGCACATACATATACACCTACATGTATAGACCTGTCTGGCAAGGTTCTGTTTAAAGACAAAGACCAATTTGATATTCATCATCAATTTGGCCAAAAAGTGGAGAATTACTGAATCACAGCATTTCTTGAGCCCCTTTGATTGGTGGGCTGTAGGACAGAGAGAAAACATCCTCCCAAACCTCTATTTTAATATGATTCACATACCAAACTTTCTTATCAGATTCTCCTTACAACTTCTTGTTGTCTCTTGTCTTCCTTCTTTAGACCTCTAGGTTGTGAGCTCCTTGAAGGCAAGGACTTATCTTTCTTTTTTTTTTTTATCTGTACCTCTATACCTGTATAATGTGTCCATCACCAGAATGAGGTGGAATCAATATTTATTAAGTTTAATTGAGTTAAATTATACACATGCTAAGTTTTGGTGGAGTTATAATGTGTACAATAGAGCAATTGCCCAAACCAATGAAATCATAGACATTTGAAATAGGGTAGTGATAGTATTCTTTTTTCCCAGATTCATTAGTTTATTTGTTTTGACTTTTCAACAATCACTTCCATAAGTTTTGAAAGTTTTCCTCCTCCCTCTATGCTCCCTCTCTGAAGCATGAAATCATATATAGGGACTCTAAAAAAAACCATTCTAATTAACCACATTTCCAAATTAAACATGTTACATAGAAGAATTAAAATGAATGGGAGAAACCATGAGAAAAAACAAAATGTAACAAAGAGAAAATAGTCTACTTCATTCTTCATTCCAATTCCATAGTTCTTTCTGTGGATGTGCATAGTATTTTGTATCATGAGTTCTTTGGAAATGTTTTAGGTCTTTGCGTTACTGTGAAAGGCTAAGTCAATCAAAATCAGTCCTCACACAAAGTGGCTATTACTGTGGATAAAGATTTCCTGATTCTGCTCGCTTCACTCAGCATCAGTTCATATAAATCTTTCCATATTTTTTCTGAAGTTTGCCTGTTTATCATTTCTTTTAGCACAATAGTATTCCATTACATTCATATACCACCACTTCTTCGGTGGTTCCCAAATTGATGGGCACCCCCTTAATTTCCAGTTTTTGGCTACCACAGAAAGAGCTACTATAAATATTTGTGTACATGTGGGTCCTTTTCCCATTTTTATGATCTCTTTGTGATATAGGCCTAGAAGTGGTATTAGTAGGTCACGGAGCATGTACGTTTGTACAGCCCTTTCGGAGTAGTTCCAAATTGGTCTCCAGAATGTTTGGATCAGTTCACAGCTCCACCAATGATAAATTAGTGTTCCAACTTTCCCATATCTTCTACAACAGTTATCAGTTTCCTGTTTTGCTTTTCTTGTTAGCCAATCTGATAGTTGTAATATGGCATCAAAGATGTTTTGACTTGCATTTTTCTAATCAATAAGGATTAAGAGCATTTTTTTTCATGTGACTGTGGATAACTTTGATTTCTTTCCCTGAAAACTGCCTGTTCATATACCTTCATCACTTATCAATTGGGGAGTGAATTGTATCCTTGTGAATTTGACTGAGTTCTCTATTTTCCCACTTTTCTGCTTCTCTCCTAATCTTGGTTGCATTGGCTTTATGCAAAAACTTTTCAATTTAATGTAATCAAAGATACACATTTATCATTTCATAATATTCTCTATTTTTATCTCATTTGGTCATAAATTCTTCCATTCTCCATAAATAAACGATTCCTTAATCCCCTAGTTTGTTTATGGTATTGGTTTTTATACCTAGATCTTGAACCCATTTAGACTTTATTCTGGAATATGGTGTCAAGCATTGGTCTATGCCCAGTTTCCACCACTCTATTTTCCAATTTTCCGAGCACTTTGTGTCACATAGTGAGTTCTTATCCCAGAAGCTGGGTTCCTTCGGTTTATCAAATAGTTACTGTGTCTTGTGCACGTAACCTATTCCACTGGTCAACCCCTCTATTTCCTAGCCAGTATCAAGTGGTTTTTATGATTGCTACTTTATAATGCAATTTAAGGTCTGGTATGGCTAGGACTCTTTCCCTAGCTTTTCAGTACATCAATTCCCTTGATATTCTTGACCTTTTTTCTTCCAGATGAACTTTGATATCATTTTTTTTAGGTTTTAAAAATAATTTTTGGTAGTTTCAGTGTTAGGTCACTGAATAAGCAAATTAATTCAGGTAAAATTGTCAGTTCATCCCATTCACATTCACAGTTATTATTACCATTTGTTTTTATTTCTCTCCATCCTACTCACCCATTTGTGATTTTATTTCTCCCTTCTCCCTTATCCTCCTTATAAAAGTTTCACTTTTGATCTCTAGCTCCCTCAATCGTCTCTCCCTTCTGTCATCTCCCTCACTTTCCTTTCCCTTTTCTTTTACTACTTCTGCCTCCCCCCCTTCTAAACGCCCCTGCCTTTTCTTTCCCCTTTGACTTCGTACTGCCTGTAAGGAAGTTTGATTTCTTTATTTAACTATATCATTCCCTCCCTGAACTAGATCTGATGAGAGTAAGTTCAAACAATTCTCATCTCCCTCCCTTCTTGCCCCCTACCTAATGTTTTTGTCTCTCTTTGTGTGATATAATGTAACCTTTTCATCCTTATTTCTTCTTCTCCCTTTACACACTTTAATTAGTTTTTTTATCATCACATCAGTTAATTTACACCTACAGCCTCTGTCTATGATATCCCTTTTTAAATGTTGTAATAACACACAAATCTCAAGATTAACAAGTACTATCCTCCCATATATGGGTGTAAATATTTTGCCTACATTAAATAGCTAGGACTTTTTCTTTTTGTTCCTGTTTACCTTTTTATACCTTGCTTGAGTCTCATATTTGAAGATCAAATTTTCTATTGAACTCTGGCCTTTTCATCAGGAAAATCTGGAAATTTCACTATTTCATTGAATGTCCATTTCCTTGCCTGAAAGATTGTGCTTCATTTTCCTGAGTAATTGATACTTGATTGTAGTCCAAGTTCCTTTCTCTTCAGAATATCATATTCCAATCCCTCCAGTCTTTGAATGTGGAAGCAGCAAAGTCCTGTGTGTTTTTGATTGTATTTCATCGATATTTGAATTTTTTCTTTCTAGCTATTTGTGGTATTTTCTTTTTCATCTGACAATTACGGTATTTGGAAACAATATTCCTTGGCATTTTCAAGTTGGGATCTGTTTCAGGACGTGATTGGTGGATTCTTCTGATGACAATTTTCCCTCTGGATCTAGGACCTCAGGGTAGTTTTCTTAGACGATTTCTTGCAAGTCCACACTGTATTTTTTTCTTTGCAGTATAACTTTCTGGTGCACCAATAATTCTTATAATCTCCCCTGGATCTATTTTCCATGTCATGAATGAGATATTTTATGTTTTCTTCCATTTTTTTTATTCTTCAGATTTTATGTGACTGATTCTTAATGCCTTATAGAGTCATTAACTTCTACTTGTCCAATTTTAAGTTCTAATTTTGTTCAGATTTTTCCTTTTAAGGAGTTATTTTCTCCATTTAGGTTTCATACATACTTATCCATTTGAATAATTTTACTTTTTAAAGAGCTGGTTTTATTTTTAAAATCATCGGTCAACTTTTCTTCTAATTCTCTAATTTGACTTTAAAAATCCATCTTGATTCCTTCTAAAAATACTCTTTAGGCTTGAAACCAATTCATATTCCCTTTTGAGGTTTCAGAGGTTTCAGATGTGAATATAGTGTCTATAATGTCTTCTAAATTCTTATTTTCCTTTCCCCATAATAAGATTCTGTCGTGTTGTTTTTCTAATTTGTTCTTGCTCGTGGTGATGGCTGTTTTCCTGGGTTTTTTGCGTGGATCTCTGTTTCTGAAGTACAGGGATCTCTGTCCCACATTTCTTGTACTGGGAGCTAGGGGTTTGGATACTGGCTTTGTGTGTTGAGACCTCTCTTTCTTTCAACTAGAAGCTATATAATGCTGTGATGGGCAGGTAGGTGGTGCAGTGGATAGACCACCAGGAGTCAGGAGGACCTGAGTTCAAATATCACCTCAGACACTTTACACTCACTAGCTGTGTGACCTTGGGCAAGTCACTTAACTCCAGTTGTCTCATCCAGGGTCATATCCAGTCATCCTAATGAATTATCTGGCCGCTGGATTCAGATGGATATGGAGGAGAAGTGAGACTGATGACCTGCACAGCCCTCCCTCACTCAAAACAAAATCAAGTGCAAGTCATGTCATTATTTCTCTGATAGCATGGTGTTCTTCAGCAACAAAGGATGAACACACACACACATGTTATACTGTACCTTGCCTGGTGCTGAGCTGGCTGGTATGTGACAAGGGTGAGACTAAGTGAAGTCTTTCTGAATTTCCCTAGGGTTACACTGAAGCCTGCAAAAATGAGGTATGGGGGAGGGATTGTCTGGCCAGTGGAGGTCTGCTCCTCCCCTAGGATTGTGTTACAGCATGATCAGGTTCAGAGGCTGTGAACCCCATCTGCACTGGTGTTTGTCCCATTCCCCTGGCTACACTAAGGCACATGTGGGGTCCTGGTTTGGATGCTTACCAAATCCACCTCCCTGGGGCTCAGGATCTTCTGCTGGTCTGCTGAGGTGGGGTTTCCTGGGACACCTCTTATCCTGTACTGATCCATCTTCAGCCACAGCAAGATGGACACGTCCGGTGAATCTCCCCAGTCTCTTGAGCTAAAATACTGCTATCTCCCTTCTGATGGCTCCACTATCCCAGCATTTTTCATGCAGCCAAAGGAGGGTGAGAATATTTACAGTTTGCCATTTTGGCTCACAGAAGTTCTGGTAGTGTACTTTCTATTACATAATGATAATCTCTCTCCTAATGCTCTTGCACAAAACAGAAGTTTAGTAATTATTAATTTATTTGAATGGTATTTATAGATATAAAAATTCAGGCATCATTGGATTAAACAATTTGCTTAAGGTCACTTATGTTTGTTACTTGTGTTCACTTAGTTTTCTACTAGACTATCTTACTTAATATAAGAAACCATGAAGATTTATCTCTTAAAACCCTTCCCTAAATTAATTTACTTTGAGGGATTATGCATATATTTCATTAGTTTTCAGAGGAGTCTACCATATGTATGCAATTGACCTCATTCCTCATTATCTTCCTATTGTTTTCATTATTCTCACCTGAAGGAAAGAATGGAAGTCACTCTTCTGTGTTCTCTTTCCCTATTTCTGCTATATAATTGGATAATAAACATGAGAAATTCCATCTACTGCCAATATTCATTGATTGAATATATATATATATATATATATATATATATATATATATAATTTTATAACTCAACAACAATCTCATAATTTTCCAGAATATTGCCAAGAAACCCCCATTACCTCATATCCTTCCAAGATATCCAAACTGTTGTTTTGCCATTTTAATGTACTATTTGCATATCCTCTTCATACAGTTAAGGAAATCCATGTATTCATTCCACATATATAAATTTTCACAGAATCATAGGATTAGAGCGCCCCAGAGTTAGAAAAAATTGCCTCTAAGGTTCTCTACAGTCTAGGAATGGACAACCTATGATCTTGTAGCAACACATGACATTCTAGATCTTCAAGAGCAGTCCTTTGACTGAATCTAAACTTCACAGAACAAATTCCCTTAATAAAAAAATTTGTTATATGAAACTTGGACTCAGTCAAAAGACCACACTCAAGGACTTAGAAGGCCACATATGATCTAGAAGCCACAGGTTCCTCACCCCTGTCCTACACCAACTCATACTTGAGGAAGAATTCTTTATCACTTTAATTCCTAGAAAGGTAGTGTTCTCATGCGGCATTCCTCTGATAACTTATATGCTAGTATATCTCACAGTTAGGTAAGGAATGTAAAGATATTCTACCATAAATCTAACTGAAATATATTTCTCTAGACTATTCAGTTCTCCTAGCTCTACTCAGATCCCAGCTATAGTGCCCAAGTAAACCAAGTCTAAACTAAACCCATACCATACAATGCACTGTATTAGGTAAGAGTTATCAGAGTTATCTTAATTCTTCCCTTCTACAGTCTGAATAACTACAGCTTCTCTAAGTGCTTTTTATTTGATATGATCTTGATCCTTCTCCAACTTTGTTATCCTTTTATGGATCCAGGTTAGTTTTTTCAGTGGCCTTCATGAATACAATATGGTATTCAACAGAGAATACAATGCTCCAGATGCAGTCGACCCTAGCACTAGTTCAGGAACACTATAACCTCCCTGATTCTGTACACTATGAATCTATTAATTTCATTAGATAATTTTATCAGTCACATCAATGTAATAATTCCAAAGTACCTCACAGAGAAAAAAAATCCATAACGTATTTTCCCATGAAATGTTATCAAACTATGTTTTCCCCATCAGTGATGTATAGCTTGGCATTTACCATACTGCATATCCTTTTGTTGTCTGAAAAGTATCTTTCTAGTCTGCTGAGATTTTTTAAAACTCTATTTCTGTTTTAATAGATTAGTTAACACTCTCTCTGTCTCTCTGTATATATGTTTAACACTGTATTTCTGTTTTAATAGATTAGTTAATACCCTCTCTCTCTATATATATATAATATATATATATATATATATAATATATAAAATATATATTTTTAATATACAATAATTCAATGTCAATTCATTTATCTAATGAGCTCCATTTCCATATTCTAGGAATATGAAATGAACAATATATTATCAAAATTTAGTAATATCAATGAGAGTGAATTTACTTCCTGGCATTGAGTTTAATTTAATGTGTTTATTACCATTATCTTTCCATTCGGTTAATTGCCAAAGCAATGGATCATTAGTTGGTTTGCAAATAAAGGCTTCCTATGTGCCTGTAGACAAACAACTTAACCAATTCACTCCATAGTTTCCTAATCTGTAAAAAAAAAATTATAATATTTGAACTACATGATTAAAAGGTAGTTGTGTATGTATGTACATGCGTGTGTACGTGTATGAGTATGCATGTGTGTGAGAGAGAGAGAGACATAAAGAGAGAGAGAGAGAGAGTGAGAGAGAGAAAGAGAGAAGCACAGAGTCAGAGGGAGACAGAGAAAGATGAAGCAAGTAGGGGAAAAAGATTTTGTAAACCTTAAAACACTATATAAATGTCAGATTACATTCAGCAGCACCTTCATAAAGAATCAATGAATGTCAGAGTGAGGAGAATGCTCAATGCATATAGTCCAATACATACCTGTGTAAAATCCTCCCTAGAACCTAACAGAGAAATCTCATACAGCCTTTGTCTGAAGACTTTCAACACAGGGCAGGTCATAGTTTTCTTTCTTTTTAAATGTTTATTTATTTATTTTTAGTTTTCAATATTTATTTCCACACAATTTTGAGTTCCAAATTTTCTCCCCATCTCTCCCCTCCCCCGCATAATACCTTGCATTCTGGTTACCCCTTCTCTCAATATGTCCTTCTTTCTATCACACCTCCTTTCCCTTATCCCCACCTTCTCTCTCTTCTTGTAGGGCAAGATAGATTTCTATACCTCATTATGTGCATTTCTTATTTCATAGTTGTATGCAAAAATAATTCTCAACATTTGTTCCTAAAACACTGAGTTTCAACTTCTCTCCCTACCTCCCTTCACACCCATTCCCACTAAGAAGGTAAGCAATTCAACATAGGCCAAAAATGTGTAACTTTGCAAAAGATTTTCATAATAGTCACGTTGTGTAAGACTAACTATATTTCTGTCCATCCTGTCTTCATTCCATTTAATCTATTCCCTCTTTTGACCTTGTCCCTCCCAACAAGTGATTATGTCTAATTACTCCCTTCTCCCATTTGCCTTTCCTTCTATCATCCTGCCACCCCATTTTTCCCCTTCTTCCCTATTTTCCTGTAGTGTAAGATAGATTTGCATACCAAATTGAGTGAGCATGTTATTCCTTCCTTAAGCCAAATGTGAAGAGAGTAAGTTTCACTTTTTCCTTCTCACCTTCCCCTTTTTCTACTCAATTGAGAAAGATTTTCATTGCCTCTTTTATGAGAGATAATTTTCCCCATTCATTTCTCCCTTTCTCTTTCCAATATATTCCTCTTACCCCTTAATTTTATTTTTCAGATACCATCCCTTCTTATTCAACTCATCCTGTACTCTCTCTCTCTCTCTCTCTCTCTCTCTCCCCATATGTATATATATACATATATATATATATATATATATATATATATATGTTTGTATGTATATATGTATGTATATGGGGATGGGGATGTGTATAATTCCTCCAATTACCCAGATACTGAGAAAAGTCTCAAGAATTAAAAATACTATCTTTCCATGTAGAACGTAAACAGTTCAACTTTAGAAAGTCCCTCATGATTTCTCTTTCTTGTTTACCTTTTCATGCTTCTCTTGATTCTTGTGTTTGAAAGTGAAATTTTCTGTTCAGTTTTGGTCTTTTCACCAAGAGTGCTTGAAAGTCCGCTATTTCATTGAATGACCATTTTTTCTCCCTGAAGTATCATATTCAGGTTTGTTGGGTAGGTGATTCTGGTTTTAATTCTAGTTCCTTTGACTTCTAGAATATCATATCCCACACCCTTCAACCCCTTAATATAGAAGCTGCTACATCTTGTGTTATCCTGATTTTATTTCCACAATACTCAAGTTGTGTCTTTCTAGCTGCTTGCTATATCTTCTCCTTGACCTGGGAACTCTGAAATTTGGCTACAATATTCTTAGGAGTTTCTCTTTTTGGATCTCTTTCAGGAGGTGATTTTTGGATTTTTTCAATATTTATTTTGCCCTCTGGTTCTAGAATATCAGGGCAGTTTTCCTTGATAATTTCACGAAAGAAAATGTCTAGGCTCTTTTTTTGATCACGACTTTCAGGTAGTCCCATAATTTTTAAATTGTCTCCCCTGGATCTATTTTCCAGGCCATTTTTTTTCTGGTGAGATATTTCACATTGTCTTCTAATTTTTCATTCTTTTGGCTTTGTTTTGTGATTTCTTGTTTTCTCATGAAGTCATTAGCCTTCATCTGCTCCATTCTAATTTTTAAAGATCTATTTTCTTCAGTGAGCTTTTGAAGCTTCTTCCCCATTTGGCTAATTTTGGTGTAAGTTCTCAGTTCCTCCAAGGCACCACAATCCAGGGAGAAGAATTTTCTCCTCTTCTGACCTGAGCACTGGTCTGGAAACAACAAAAAACTTTTCTGCACAGAATACAGGAGTAGAATTCCTTGTCCACAATGGCCTCCAGCTCCACTGTGCCTGTAGTTCTTCCTCACCCTAGGACCTGGATTGGGGCTGATATTCAGATCAGCTGATCAATCCCTTCAGGGCCTTTAGACGAAGGACTCCAAAAATGGACTCTGCTTCTTCAGTGGCCACTGCCTGCAGTCCAGACTGTGATCCCTTCTCCTGGATGAAGAGTCCCTCTCACTCATCTTTGAAGCTGTCTGTTGTGTTTGTGGGTTGAGAAATCTAGGGACCACAGCCGCCAGTAGTGCCCTGAGACCTGTTCTGGATCCTGTCCCTGACATGCCACGTGGCTCCTGCTGGGCTTGATTCTGCTCCACGCCCTCTGTGATAGCGTTCCAGGCTGTTTTGGCCTGGAAATCTTTCACTTTGTTATTTTTTTGGCTTCTGCTCCACTGGAATTTGTTTTTTTATACGTATTTTATGGGCTATGTGGGGGAACTTCTACATGTCCATCTTTCTACTCTGACATCTTTGCTTTGCTGCTGGTTACAGTTTTCCAAGGGAAGTCATATTCTGCTTCTTCAAGCAGACTACTTCTAATTTTGAACCTTACAATTGTCGATACCATATTTATTGACTTCAAATGCAATAGAGGCCATATAGTTCAACCCCTTTGTTTCAACATATGAAAAAAAACTGAGGCTCAAAAATCAATTTTTGAAATCATATGAAGACAGGATTGGAAAATGAGGTCTTCAGTCTCTAAACCTAATGCACTGTCCAGTTGATCATTTTCACCTGAATTTGTTATTAAGATGTGAGATCTTTAAGAAAAGGAATATTGTTCTTTTTTTATTTTTATTTTTATTTGTATCCACAGCGTTCAGCACAGTGCCTGGCACAAAATAAACTTTTAGTAAATGTACGTTGACTGGTTGAATGAATTGAATGGCATAGCAGAGGCACCTGATAATATAGATTTTTAATCTTTCCTTTTTTGGACATTGTTATCTGAAAAGTGATTGTCCTCTCCACTGATATCCTTCTGCTTATGACACATCTCCTACTTTGCATGCTGTCTTGTATATAAGGAGAAGAGTTTTTTTTCTGTTGCCTTCCATTTCCGTCACTAATAAATGAACACTTCCGTGAAAATGATTCTAAACAACCACAGTAGTTAACGTAGCTCTATATAGCACATTAAAGAGGAAGGCATTTAAATCCTATAAATTTTTCCTTTATTCATGTTAAAATGTTCTACCTGTGGAATTCTGCCAATGATTTTGATTGCCAATTTGGTGAAGCACACACCATGTGTAGGATGCACCCTCATTCTTAGTGTCAACTTAACGTGATATGGTATACAAAGTATGTTATTTTCTTTAGTGGTTCTATTTGCTACATTTGAAGACTGAATTAACATTTTAAAATGAGTATTTTAAAGAGATAACAAGCCTTTCCCTGCCAAGGAAGGAAGAGTAGTCTTTTCAGACATCTTTCATTCTATTCTTGTTTCAGATACATATTTTCAGAAATAAAAAACAAACCAATAAACAAACACAGAGTTTAGCATGCCCCCTATAAAAGTATTACATGCATTTTCATGAAGCATTCCATGCTCTTATGGGGCTAATGAAAATATTCTGAGAGCAATAGATACAGTGTGGCATATTGGATGGACAACTGGCCTTGAAGTTGGGAATGGCTAAGTTTAAGCTCAACCTATTTACATACTTGGTGTGTGACTCTGAGCAAGTCCCTTAATTTGTCAATGCTGTAGGCAAACCCAACACAGGGATTCTGTGTCTACAGTCTATGGAATCTCAAGAAGTTTTGGGACAGTTCACAAGGCTTCACAAACGTACTTTTTATTCTTTTCCTCAGACTAAAGATATAATCGATTTATTCTCAGTAATTAATTCAGTTAATTGTTGCAATACTCATTGCTTTTACCTCCCTTTGTAACATGTCCAGTTTTTCTCCCTATCACTCCCCTTTCCCCGCTTCCTAATATCTTGCATTCTGATTACTCCTTCCCTCAATGGAGCCTTCCTTCTATTACATCCTTTCTTTCCCTTATCCCCATCTTCTCTCTTTTCTTGTAAGGCAAGATAAATTTCTATACCCCATTCCTTGTATTTCTTATTTCTCAGTTATATGCAATAAAAATTCTCAAATTTCATTGTTAATACTTTTAATTCCAACTTCTCTCCCTCCCCATTCCTTCCCCAGCCCCACTAAAAAGGGAAGTAATTCAATACAGATTAAATAGGTGTTGTTTTGAAAAAGATTTCCATAATAATCATGTTGTGTAATACTAATTATATGGCCCTCTGACCTACTCTATCCCCTCTTATTTTCCCTCCACAAGTGATCATTTCCCTTCTTAAAAGTATATATTTCTAGTGATCCAATTCTCCCATTTGCCTTCCCTTCTAACATTCCCCTCACTTCATTTGCCCCTCCTCTCCTACTTTCCTGTGGTGTGATACAAATTTTCATATCAAATTTGGTGAGCATGTTATTCTCTCCTTCAGCTACATGTGGAGAGAGTAGCTTTATTTTTCCCCTCCCCCTTCTCCCTTTTCTCCTCCATTGAACAAGCTTTTTCTTATCTCTTTTATGAGTTATAGCCCTTCCCTGTTCCATTTCTCTCTTTCTCTTCCTGGTATTTTCCTCCTTCACCCCTTAATTTTTATTTTATTTTATTTGTTTATGTGGGTATCATCTTTTCTGATTCAACACATCCTGTACTCTTTATATACATATGTATATGTGTGTGTGTATGTACAATCTCTCCAACTACCCAAATACTGAGAATAGATTCAAGAATTAAAAATGTTTTCTTTCCATGTAGTAATGTAAACAATTCAGCTTTAGAGTCTTTTATGATTTTTCTTTTCTGTTTACCTTTTTTCATGCTTCTCTTGATTCTTGTCTTGGGAAGTCAAATTTTATATACACGTCTGATCTTTTCCTCAATATGAATGGTTGAAAGTCCTCTACATCTTTGGAATGATCATTTATTCTCTTGAAGTACCATACTTAGATTAGTTGGGAAGGTGAGTCTTTGTTTCAATCCCAGTTCCTTTGACCGTGGAAATATTCCATTCCAAGCCCCTTGATCCCTTAATGTTGAAACTTCTAGATCCTGTGTTATCCTCACTGTATTTCCACAATACCCAAATTGTTTCTTTCCAGCTGCTTGCACTATTTTCTCCTTGATCTGGGAACTCTGAAATTTGGCCAAAATATTACTAGGAGGTTGTCTGTTCAGGTCTCCTTCAGGAGGTGATTGGTGGATTCTTTCAATATTTATTTTGCCCTCTAGAACATCAGGGCAGTTTTCCTTGATTGGTGGATTCTTTCAATATTTATTTTGCCCTCTAGAACATCAGGGCAGTTTTCCTTGATAACTTCATGGAAGATAATGTCTAGGCTCTTTTTTTGATTATGGCTTTCAGGTAGTCTCATAATTTTTAAAGCGTTTCTCCTGGATCTGTTTTCCAGGTCAGTTGTTTTTCCAATGAGATGTTTCATAATATCTTGTATTTTTTCAAACTTTTAGTTTTGTTTACTAACTGCATGGTTTACCTCAGTCATTCGTTTCTCTGAACTCAGTTCTCTCTTTCAACAAATTATTTTGTTCAGTGAGCTTTTGAGCTTTCTCCTCCATTTGGCTAATTCTGCTTTTTAAAACCTCCTTCTCCTCATGGGCTTTTTATACCTCTTTTTCCAATTGAGTTAGCCTCTTTTAAAAGCTGTTATTTTCCTCAGCATTTTTTCTTTTGGTTCTCCTTTAGTAAGCTGTTTACTTGTTTTTTTTTAAGGTCTTCTATTGCCTGAGCCCAATTTAAGTTCCCTTTGAAGGCCCTGGAGGAAGAGGCTTTGACTTCCTCTGACAGTATTCATTGTTCCTTCTCATCTGAGAGGTTGAGGGAGGACACCTCTTCCCCAAGAAAGTAACCTTCTATGGTCTTATTTTTTTCCCTTTTTGGGCATTTTCCCAGCCAGTTACTTGACTTCTGAGTTTCCTCTCCACAACCGCCTCGCCTCCAGTTATGCCAAGCCAGCATTGGGGGCTGAAATTCAGATGAGCTGCTCCAAAGCCTCAGGGGCTTTAGGCAGGGGCAGGGCTCCTATTCAGTATGAGAGTAATAAGTTCAACTGCTCAGGAGTGGGCAGGGCTACCACACAGGGTTCAGTTCTCTCAGGGGGTTTATGAGTAGACCTTAAAGAATGGGTAGGGGCTACTGCCTGCTTTGGGGGTCCTGTCCCCTGCTGCCTCTACTGTTGCCACCTGAGGAGGCCCGAATTATGGGGACAACTTGTTCCCTTCTTGGCCAGCTGAAAAGACCCTCTCACTGACCTTTGGTACCTGTGGGTTGAGGAATTTGTGCTGCCACGGGAAATTGTGTTCCTGAATTCGGCTCAGATCTGCTCCTTTCCCGTGGCCAAGGCATAACTGGGCTATGCTTCACATCCAGTGCTCGACAGACCATTCCTGTCATTCTGTCAGGTCCCTCTGGGATAGAAATCTCCATTCCGTTTTTCTATGGCTTCTACTGCTCTACTGAGAGTTCTTCTTTACAGGTATTTTATGGGCTGTGGAGTAAGAGCTAGCATATGTGTGTCTTTCTACTCTGCCATCTTGGCCCCACCCATGAATTCACAAACTTGAAAGAGAAAAAAATGGAATATTTAGTTTTTATTTTCACTAAACTCTAACTGAAATATAGCATTTTATCATTTATTTAAAAAAAAACCCTCTGAGAATGCATCAATAGTTTTCACCAGAATATTTAAAATGTCTAGTGAAGACATACACCCATATGCACCTATCTACATATAAATTCTGAGATTAAAAAAAAAGAAACTATTTTGAAGTTCCAAATTACAGCAATTCTGACCTGCCTTTATGAAGGGAGTTTCTTCATACAGTTCTTCTCTAAGCAAAAGAAATCATAGGTACAGTGTCTATCCTTGTTCCTCTATCAAGGAATAATAAAAGTTACTCTAGGAATTAAGTGAAACACATTGACTCTATCTTCTGACTCAACCGTGTATCTAGATCCATTCCCTTTCTGTTCAATTATGGCAACTGGATCTAGTCTAGTTTCTGTCTTGTGAGAAAAATTTATTAACTAAGAGAATTGTGAGATAAATTAATTGCATTATTTGGGCTTAACCCTCTTTCGCTGTGAAGATGGACCATATCTATTGGTTGTTTTGAGACCCATAACTAAGGACTTAGGGTATACTGACTAGAAATTTAGCCAGATCTGAAGACTGATGCAAGAAGTTGCCTCAGGATTACACTTTTCAAGCACACCACATGTCTTATCTGAAAAGTGGCTCAACTCATCAGTTCTTTGTTCCTTTAATTGAATACAGACACTTGGTAGAGGAACACATATTTTTTCTGATTTCAGAGAATCACACCTGTTCTTTCTCTCGCCCCTCAATTTGGAAAGCTGTTTTTTTCTTTCCTCCAATTACAAATCAAATTATCCAATCTTGTATGCTACTTTATATCTTATTAATTATATTCTTTTAATGCATAAAAATCTGTCTCCTCTGGGTTTCAGGTCCAATGCCAAGTTGAAGAGGACTGGTCCTGATGTGTTATGAAATTGGCATGCATTAATTCATAAATCAATATTCTCAGAAGCTCAAACCTTTGTTTCTTCAGTCATTTCAATTAATCCACAGGCCACAATACAGAACTAATCTCTGATTTAGTGACTTGGTTTTTGGCATATTCTTGTGTTTTTATTCCTGTCGGAAACTCTCAGTGTGAAAACTTTTTTTCCAGCAATACAAGTCAGAAATTCTTCTGTCACTTATAAATGCAGCAGTCGTGGAAAATTGATTAAATTTTCTCTGTGTGCTCGGCACCATGCTAATAAAAGATGAAACTAAAATCACTTATTTTAGATCAGCTTGGGGAAACAACTTGTGTCCAGCTACTTAGTTAACAAATACCAGGATCAGGAATTGAAGCTCCATTGTCCTATTTAAAAGACTAGTTCAGTATTTACTCTCTCATGCAGCTTCTACAGTTTTTTTATCCTAAAATTATCAGAAACGCTACTGAGTGGCAGATAAAAATAACAATGGACCAGGAGTCAAAAGGACCTGAATTCAAATCCAGTCTCAGACAATAAGTAGTCTTATGACTGACCCTGGGAAATCATTTAACCTGTGCTGCCTCAGTTTGCTCATCTATAAAATGTGTATAATGATAAGGCTTGCAAATGAAATAATATTTATTTCACCTAGGTGACAGGCTTTAGAGGAAGCAAAGGCTGAGTTCAGGTTATAGCTTTGGTGCGCATATATATATATATATATATATATATATATATATATATATATATGTATGTATGTATGTATTATCTGCATGGTCACAGAAAATAAACTTAAGTTTTCCAATAAAAGATGGATAAACTCACAAATGAACAAAGAAAAAGAAGACAAGGGCATTTGGAAGTGATTATAAGATGAACAAATACAAAATAGTCTGCACACTGATTATACCTATTTTAAAATATAAATAAAAGCAAAAAAACCAACAGAAACAAAGGCAAAGATAATGAAACTTCAGGCATAGTGCAACTTACATAAAGTAATGCAAGTGAAATCAGAATTTGGGAAAACAATTTTCAAAGTAATAACAGCAAAGTAATGAGAATGCTCAGATCAAGATAATTTTCATGTTATTTTAAAAACCCAGAGTGGACCCAGAGAAATTATCTTGCTTTTAAATTTTATTTTTGATTTTTTTGTTTATATATATATATATATATATATATATATATATATATATATATATATGTGTGTGTGTGTGTGTGTGTGTGTGTGTGTGTGTGTGTGTGTGTGTGGTGTGTGTGTGTGTAATTATATAGTCAGTTGTTTGTTGTCCTTCGTCTTTGAAGAGAACCAAAATGACATCATCACTGTAAAGTGAAATTTCCGGGTGTCTCACTGTGGATGATCAGACCAATACTAACTTGGAATGCTCTACCACAGGTTGGGCACAGATAGCCCGTTTGAATATTTGGGGTGGATATCCCAATTTACGCATCCTGTGTTTACTTTGTGCTGTCTCAATTCTGCTTTGCTCAAAGAGCACAGTACCTTTCCTTATGTGGGCACACCATGCTGAGCGGTCCTGTGCCGGTGTCTCCCTTGTTGCACAATCAAATCCAAAGTTCTCGAGAAAGACCTTGAGAGTGTTCTTGTATCATTTCTTCTGGTCACTTTGTGATCACCTGGCCCATGCAAGTTCTCCATAAAACAGTCTTTTGGGAAAACATAGATTTGGCATATGAAGAACTTGTCCAGCCCATCAGGGTTGTGATATCTGAAGCATAGTTTGAGTACTTGACAGTTCTGCTTGAGCAAGGGCTTCAATGTCTGGTACCTTATCCTGCCAGATGATCCTCTGAATCAGTTCAAATGCAAACGATTCAGTTTCCTGGCATGTCGCTGGTAGCCTGTCCATGTTTCACGGGCATACAACAATGAGTTCAGCACAATAGCTCTGTAGACCTTCAATGCATTAGTCAATCTAATAACCCTTCTCTCCCAAACTTTTCTCTGGAGCTTCCCAAACACTGAGTTATCTCTTGGCAATGTGTGCATCAACCTCATTGTCAGTGTGTACATCACTGGAAAGCACACTACCAAGGTGAGTAAACTTACCCAAAGCATTCAAAAATTCTCCATTTGTTGTAATTGATGGTTCCACATATGGATGGTGTGGTGGTGGCTGATGGAGTACCTGTATTTTTTTGGTGTTAATTATTAGATCAAAATTAGCACAGGCAGCAGAAAATTGATCCATACTTTCTTACATCTCAGCTTCAGAGGCTGCATTGAGTGCACAATCATCTGCAAACAGAAAATCATGCATCAACACTCCCTCTGCTTTGGTCTTGGCTTGTAGCCTTTTCAAATCGAAGAACTTAGCATCAGTACGATAGTTGGCCTTGATGCCATGTTCCTTCTCATTGAAAATATTTGTCAACATGGCTGAAAACATCATGCTAAAAAGCATGGGAGCAAGGGCACAGCCTTGTTTCACTCCATTGGTGATTGGAAAGGCATGAGAGCTTTGTCCGTTATCTTGAACTCAGGCAAATATGCCATCATGAAACTGATGTACAATATTGATGAACTTCTTCAGGTAAACAAATTTTGACATAATTTTCCATAAGCCCTCACAACCAACAGTGTCAGTGGGCTTGGTCAGATCTACAAACATTGTGTACAAACCTCTATTCTGCTCCTGGCATTCATTCCTCTTGGAGTTGTCGGGAAGCCAACATTATATTGACTGTTCCTCGGCCCTTTCTGAAGCCACACTGGCTTTCAGGTATATGACCATCTTCCAGGTGGAGGATCAGCCTATTAAGAATGACTCTAGCAAGAATCTTACCAGCAATTACTAAGAGAGAGATACTTAGTAGATTGTCGCAGGACAATCTATTCCCTTTACCCTTATAGAGATGGATAATAGAGGCATGCTTGAACTCCTAGGGGATAACATCCTCTTGCCATATAACCTGGAAAATTTAAGTCAACTTTTATATGAGCAATGGTCCTCTTACCTTGTAAATCTCAGATGGAATGGAATCAACACCAGGTGCTTTGCCACATGAAAGGAGCTTAATGACCCTCAAAACCTCTTCTTCAGTTGGAAATTCAGCTAAGGAGGGATTGACTTCAACCTGAGGTAAATGGTCAATGGCCTGAGAATAGATTGATGATGGTCTGTTGATAACAATATGAAAGTGTTCAGTCTGTCTCTCATGTGTAAATTATATACATAAATGAGTAGGCAAGTGGTGCATTGGACAGAGTTCTAGGCCTGGAGTCAGGAAGACTCTTTCTTATCAGTACAAATCTGTACTCAGAAACTTACTAGCTGTGTGACCCCGGGTAAATTAGTCCTGTTACTTAGCCCTGTTTGCCTCAGTTCCTCATCTGTCATATAAGCTAGAGTAGGTAATGACAAACCACTCCAGTGTCTCTGCCAAGAAACCTCTATTGGAGTCACACAGTTGGAATAACTGAAAAATGATTGAACAACGTGTGTGTGTGTGTGTGTGTGTGTGTGTGTGTGTGTGTGTGTGTGTGTGTGTTGTAAATTTTGGTAGAATTATAAATAGCTTGAGGGAAGTACTGTTCCCCATTTCCTTCATATCTGAAGTGCCTTGCAAAATCCTTTTGAATTCACCCTACTTCCCTTGTTACTATCCTCCTCTACTTCCCCACAGACATTCCATGATTCTGGTTTTGAATATCTGGGTTCTGACAAGTGAGGTTTCAGTGTATCTGGCCTAGAACCCAGCCTCCCTGTCACTTCTGGCCATATTTGATCCATGCTGCTGGCAGAGGTACTCTTAATTATATTTCTACCTCCAGAACTTAGCACAGCGCCTAGTATATTCTAAGTATTTAATGAAGACATCATTCATGCATTCACATAATAAATACTTGTTGATAAATTGAGTTCTCTATAACAAAGCGTTGAAGTACTTGCTGGTACTGATATTTTTTTTGATGGGTGAGAGAACTAAATTCTCCTTTTCTCTGCATTTTTCAATATAAATGCAATTGAGCAAATTCACTGACCATAAAAAGTAAATCTGTTTATCATGATCTTGGTATAGTCTATAGATTGATCAATTCAGAATTAGGATGGCCTGAGTGTGAACCCAGTCTCTAAATATTCTCAACTTTGTGATACATAAATTCCTTCACTTCTTTGGGTTCAATTTTCCCATATATATAGAAGAATAATATTAGATATAGGTATGTTGTGTAGCTCAAATGATATCATTTTACATAGTGTACTTTGAATAATGAAAACTAAAGGGCCAGCATCAGTTAATTGTACTCCTTCTTGACCTTACATAATATATAAGTTTGTTTTTTTGTTCTGTTTTTCCACCACTGGATAGTTAAGTGGGGGAGGAGAGGATTAGATGACTATATTGAAAAGAATACAGCAAATAAAGAACTGGTGAAAAGAGACAAAAAATATAAACCATTTTATAAAATAATAATTTATTTTTCCTATGTTATTTTATAAAGGTAAAACATACCCATTTTATTCTTACTCATTTTGGATATTTCTTTGAAAGTATAAAAAAATCATTAAATTTACTTTGCATCATATTTGTTAGCTTATGGTAGCTTAAAATAATATTAAAAAATCATAATTTTGTTTTTCTCTGTTTCCTTAACCACTGCACTTGGATCCTTTACTTCTAGCCTCATTACTTCAGCATTCCTCTATCATCGAATATTCATTAAATTGAATATTATTTCTGGCGTCATGAATACATACAATATACTAAAGACCTACACCACACTCTTTTTTTTTAATTAAATGGATTTTTTTCAAATTTAGAAAGGGTTGGGGGCAAGAAAGACAAAAATATAGTATCCAAAAACATTCTCCAAGTTCTTTATGCATCTGGGAATCTTAGATGACTGTCCATTTTATTTCAAATGCATTTTTCAAAATGAAAACACTAAAAACAATTCATTTCCTCGGCAACTAGAAATGGCAAACATTGTTTCTCTATCTCTTCCAGTATCCTAACGAATATTTTTCTAAAGCTTTGAAATCTTTTATATTTCTTTTATTTTTAATAAATTTATTTATTTAACTTTTTACATTCATTTTCACAACATTTTGGGTTCCAAAATTTTCTCCCCATTTGTCCCCTCCCCCTCCCCAATACACTGAGCATTGCAATTAACCATATCACCAAACTGCCCTCTCTTCTTTCATCCCTCCCTTCCCTTACCCCATCTTCTC
>CM053769.1:482021365-482061938 GCA_028658325.1 Potorous gilbertii
GGATACAGAGGCTTTGACTCCTATGTCTTTACCTGATGGTAAGCATATTTCTTCATCGTCCTCAGAGACGAATGGTGGAATTAATTTCTCAAGAAAATAACCATCTATGGTCTTAGTTTTTTTCCCTTTTCTGGGCATTTTCCCAGTCAGTTACTTGACTTTTGAGAGTCCTCTCCATCCCCCTGGTTTAGTTCCGCTGAGCTAGTGCTTGGGGTTTGGGATTCAAATGCTGCTCCCCAGCCTCAGGGCTTTTGGCGGCAGGCTTGACTGCTCTTCAATGGGGGCTTATCTGCTGGTTCTCAGGTGGGGGCAGGGCCGCCTCTCAGGCTCAGTTCCCTCAGGGGGTTTATACAGAGATCCTTTGTAGTGGAGCTGGGGTGGAGCTCCAGCCCACTCTGGGAGTCTCTGGCTGAGCTGCTTCAGCCTCTGCCACAGAGGCCGCTTCCCAGGGGGTCCGAGTCCCCGAGATCCCCCTCCTCCCCTCTCAGCCATCTCTCTCATTGACCTTTGCGTCTGTGGGTGAAGGGACCTTCGCGGCCGCCGGAGATTCAGGTCCCCGATGCCTGCTGGGCTCTGCTGGCTCCTCTCAGTGCCGCGTGGCCGGGGCGGGAGAGGGGAGCGCTCGGGAGGACAGGACTCCGCTCCCGTGCCGGGGTACCTTTGTGGTCGGTTTTTCAGGGCTCTCTGCAACGGAAATCTCCTTCACTGTGTTGCTGCGTGGCTTCCACTGTTCCAGAATTTGTCAGGAGTTCTTTTTACAGGAAATCTATGGGCTGTGGGTTCGGACCTAGCATAGGTGATTCTTTCTACTCCGCCATCTTGGCTCCGCCCCCTGAAATTACAGTTTAGAATTAAAGTATAATTTTAGTTTTTATTATTTGTTCTTTGATCTTTTCATCCTTTAGGATTAGCATGTTTACTTCCAATTAAATTTTAACTTCTACTTTCATAGCTCTTTGTCACATGAATTCTTTCATTTCATTGTAGTCTTAAAGGAATGAATTTAATATTTCTGCTTTCCTTCATTTGCCTGTGAAATTTTTACATTATAATTAGTGGTCATTTGTGTGTGTGTGTGTGTGTGTGTGTGTGTGTGTGTGTGTGTGTGTGTGTATGTGTGTGTGAATGTGCCAGGTACAGCTGAGAAAGGTATAGTCCTTTCTATTGACATTCAATTCTTTTTCAGAGATTTGTTGTATGTAAATTTTCTAAAGTTAATCTCTTTGACTTTTTATTTCTGTTATGGTTAGATTTTTCCAGTTCTGATAAGAGAAACTGAGGTCTCCCACTTAATTTTGTTGTATTTTTCCTCCTGTAATTCATTTCACATTTACTTTCAGAGTTTAGATTTTGTCATTCTGTGCAAATATGATCATTAATGACATTAAGTCTTTTCCTATAGTTCCTTTTAGCAAGACGTAGCTTTTAGTAAGCTTATCTATCAAAATATATGAAGAAACTGGAAGAAAATGTGGAATATCACATGGACAAACAACTAGCCTAGAAAATAGATTGAGGAGATATAATTTAATAATCTTGAAAGCCATTATCAAAATAAAAAGATACCAGATACCATATTTCAAGAAATTAACAAGGCAAAGTGTTGATTTCTAGAACAAGACGGTGTGTGTGTGTTTGTCCTTCGTTGCTGAAGAAGACCATGGCATCAGAGAAATGATGACATGACTTGCACTTGACTTGGTTTTGAGTGAGGGAGGGCTGTGCAGGTCACCAGCCTCACTTCTCCTCCAGAGACATCTGAATCCAGTGACCAGATATTCATCAGGAGGACTGGAGATGACCCAGAATGAGGCAAATGGGGGCAAGTGACTTGCCCAAGGTCACACAGGTTGTGAGTGTTAAGTGTCTGAGGTGTGATTTGAATTCAGGTCCTCCTGATTCCTGCACTGATTCTCTATCCACTGCACCACCTAGCTACCCCAGAAAAAGAGAGTTAAATAGAAAGAAATCACCAAAAATTAAAACTCTCAGGAATAATATAATGAAATTCCAGAGGTCCCAGCTAAAGGCAAAAATATAACAAGCATTCAGAGAGAGAAATAATTCAAATATTGTGAAGCTACAGTTGGGATACCACAAGACAACTGTTTCCACATTAAAGGTTTGGAGAATGTAAAATATGATATTCTGATGGTAAAGGAGCTAGGATTACAATAAAAATAGCTTACTCAGCAAAACTAATTATAATCCTTCAGAAAAAATTGATATTTAATGAAACATAAAAGAGATGCAAACGAGCTTTTCAGTAGAGGGGAAGATGGAGAGATTGTGGGCAATCACTCATATTCTCATAAAAATTAGCTCAAAGAATGAATACCACATATACTCAGTTGCTTATAGAAATTATGTTCCCTGTAGGAAAGTAGAAGAGGAAGAAAGTAAGAGAAAGCTAGAATAGAATGGAAGGAGAATTGGAGAAGGTGGAAGTCAGAAGCAAAACGAAAAGAGAAAGGTTAAAAGATAAAAGAGAGAAAGAAACAAAGATGAGATGAAAATGGGTCTATTTCTTCGAAGTAAAAAGTGATACCATAAGCAAATTAAGGAAACATGAAATAGTTTCCCTGTTAAATTTATGGGAAAAGGAAGAATTTATGACCAAAAGAGAGAAAGAGATCTGGGATGTAATGGGAAAAGAGGGATAATTTTGATTATATCAAATTTAAAAGCTTTTACAGAAACATAACCAACAAGGACAATTTTAAAAGTAAAGCAGAAAATTAGAATAAAAGTTTCAAAAGATTTCTCTTAAAAAGCATAATTTCTTAAATAAATGATAAGAGTACAAGTCATTTTCCAATTGACAAATGGTCATAAACACAAACAAGCAGTTTCATGAACAATAAGAAAGTAAAGCTATCTACTGTCATATAAAGAATGCTCTGAATCACTGTGGGAGAATTAGAAATCAAAACGACTCAGAAAACTACTTCACACCCCTCAGACTGGTTAATAAGACAGAAAAGCAAAATGACAATATTGAAGAAATTGTACAAAATTTGAGCACTAAGGCACTGTTGGTGGATTTCGGAACTGATACAAACATTCTGAATAGTAATTTGGAACTGTAACCTAAAGGCCATAAAACTGCATACACTTTGAGCCAACAAGTAGGTGTGTATCCCAGAGATTCTTTACAAAAGTTAAATTACCTATATGTACTAAAATATTTGTAGCAACTCTTTTTGTGGTGACAAATAGGATTTGAGGGGATGGTCATCAATAGGTGAAGGGCTTAATATATTATATGATTGTGATAGAATATTATTGTGCTATAAGATATAATGAGCTGGATATTCTCAGAGAATTTTGGAAAGTCTTACGTGAATTGATTCAAAGTTAATTGAGCAGAACCAGGAGAACAGTGCACATATTTATGTCAAAATTGTAAGTATCATCAGGTGTGGATGACTTAAGTATTCTCAGTGAAACAATGATCCAAGACAATACCAAAGGACTTACGACGGAAAATCCTATCCACCTCCAGAGAAAATACTGATGAAATATGAATGCAGATTAAAGCAGACAGATAGGGAGCCAGAAAAATAGATAGATAGATAGGTAGATAGATAGATAGATAGATAGATAGATAGATAGATAGATGATAGATAGTTAGTTCTCCTGATTCTGCTCCTTTCACTCAGCATCAGTTCATGTAACTCCTTTCAGGCCTCTCTGAAGTCTTCCTGTTCATCATTTCTTATAGCACAATAGTATTACATTACATTCATATGCCACAATTTGTTCAGTCATTCCCCAATTGATGTGCATCCCCTTGATTTCCGGTTCTTGGCCACGACAAAGAGAGCTGCATTTACCTGTTAAATTTATGGGAAAAGGAAGAATTTATGACCAAAAGAGAGAAAGAGATCTGGGATGTAATAGGAAAAGAGGGATAATTTTGATTATATCAAATTTAAAAGCTTTTACAGATGTTGTTATATATGTGGGACCATTTCAATTCTTCCTGACTTGAGGTCCACTGCTTTATCCTCTGCAAAACCTAGGTGCCCTATTATTACATAATTTATTTAATCCCTATGAAATTTATGTGTTCTTTCCATTAATTCTTGCAAATAAATCTTACTATTTGATAAACAAATTAGTAGAGCAAGAAATAGTTTATTTTTAAGAGTTATGAAAAACAGAGACATTTATGACCAAACAAGAGATAGAGAACATTATGAAAGTCAAAATGGATAATTTTGACTACATTAAATTTAAAAGTTTTTGCACAAACAAGCCAATGTAGCCAAGATTATGAGGGAAGCAGAAAACTGGGAAAGAATTTTTACAACTAGTGTCTCTGATAAAGGCCTTATTTCTAAAATACACATAGAACTGAGTCAAATTTATAAAAAGTACAAGTTATTTCTCAATTGATAAATGGTCAAAAAATATGAAAGGCAGATTTTACAGGAATAAATGAAAGCTATCTATTTTCATAGAAAATTTTCTAAATCACTATTGATTAGAGGAATGCATATCAAAACAACTCTGATGTGCCATATTCTATCTATCAGATTGGCTCACATAATAAAAGAGGGAAATGGTGAATGGTGAGGAAGATGTGGGAAAGTTTGAACACTAATTCATTGTTGTTGGAGCTGATCCACTCATTTTGGAGAGGAATTTGGAGCTATGCCCAAGGGGCTATAAAAATGTGCATACTCTTTGACCCAGCAATACTCCTTCTAGTTCTGTATCCTAAAGAAATAATAAAAATGGGAAATTGACCCTCATGTACAAAAATATTAATAACATTTCCTTTTGTGGTAGCCAAGAACTGGAAATGGAGGGGATGCCTATCAATTGGTGAATATCTGAACAAGTTGTGCTATATCAGTACAATGGAATATTACTGTGTGATAAGAAATGATGAACAGGTAGATTTCAGAAATACATGGAAAGACTTTTATGAACTGATGCTCAGTAAAGTGAACAGCACCAGGAAAACATTGTACACAGTAGTAGTCACAATGTTGGAAGACTGATTTTGATAGACTTAACCCTTCTCAGCAAGGTGAGAACCTAAAACAGTTCCAAAGGACCCATGATGGAAAATGCTATCCACATCCAGAGAAAAAACAATGAAGTCAGAATGCAGAATGCAGCAGACTATATTCTTTTTTGTTCTTTCTCATGGTTTCTCCCATCTGTTATAATTCTTCTATACAATATGACTAATATGAAAATGTTTTCAATAGGAATGTATGTGTTGAGACTGTATCAGATTGCATGCCATCTTAGGGAGAGTGGCCGGGGCGAGAGGAAGAAAATTTACAACTTGTGGAAGTGAATGTTGAAAACTAAAAATAAACTAAAAAATTAGAAAAAGAAAAAAATAAAATAAATCTTAGTTACCAACTCTATTTTTTCTCAATTCTTGTACTGTATTCTCTGTTTTCTTAATTTTCTACAGGCTTTAGAACTGTCTATCCCCCTCCAGTTCCCAGCACTCCCTTCTTTCTAAGTTTCATAACCCTGAACTTTCCAATTACTAATTTTACCTGTCTTAATTTTTCTGTCTCTTTTGATGGATCCTCATTTAAGTAACGGCCACTAACCATTGGTATGGCACAAGGTTCTATCCCTAACTCTTCTCTTTTTCACTCTATGATTTCTTTTTAGTAATTTCATTAGCTCCCACAGTTTTAAGAATTATCTCTATGCAGGTAAATCAGATCTTGTCTATCCTTCACTTCTCTACTCACATCTCCAGTTGCCAGTTAGATATCGAGAACAAGATATCCTGTAGGTATCTTAGATTCAATATATCTAAAATTGAACTCATTACTATTCCCCCAAAATCTTTCCATTTCATAAAATTCTCCATTATTATCACAGATACACACTGTCACCAAAGTTTACATCCTCAACTGATAGTTTTCTCTCACTCCCCATATGCAATTTATCAGTGTTGATTTTGCAACATATCTCATATATGATCCTTTCTCTCCTCTGACAATGCAGTCACTGTAGTGCATTTTCTTATCATGTCCTAGACTATTGTAATAGCCTTTTTTGAATATGTTGCCTCATATTTATCCAGTCTAATATCTGTTAAGCAATCACATTCCTCTTCCTAAAGTTAGACTGAGTATATTATATCCTTCAAAAAACTGCAACAGTTTCCCAACACCTCCATGAACAAACATGAAATCCTCTTGAATTTAAAGAACTCCATTGCCTGGTTCACTCCTACCTTTCCAGGATCCTTACACATTATTTCCCTCCATATCCTTTTCAATATGGTGGCACTAGCTCTAATGATTATTTAAATGAAAAGATCTTTCCCATTCATTAATAGACCTATGTGACCTGCCTGGGTCACATGGAAACCTGAGTCACATGAATCTGAGTCACATGGCACCTTTGCTGAAGGGATGGAACAAGAAGGGATGGAGCTAGAGCAGAGTTTAGAGAAAATTTGACCGGTGAGCAGTTAGAGGTAGGAAGGACATAGGCAAGCAGGCAGCTGGCTAGCACGAGTGAAAGAGCTTGTTTGTGACTTGGTTTAAGAGAGACTTGTTGCGATTTGTTTAATGGAACTGGTTTGTGGGAAGCTTAGCAGGGGGAAGGCTTGGGGATGGTATTATTCTCTGCATTGTTATTATGTGCAGATTATGATGAATTTGACTTTCTGGTGTCTGAATAAATGTTTTGGTTCTGTCTTCCATGTGGAGAGTATATTGTATTTCACGATTCTGAATTGTGTGAGCCCTTATATTCATGGTCACTTTCAATATTACCTTGGCACTACATTAGCTTCTTTATTATTCCTTGTGCATGACGTTGTATAACATAACTGGTTGTTTCCCATAACTGTAATTCTGCCTTCTCAGTTCTTCCTCCTGACTTCTGTGAAGTCTCATCTAAACTTGCACCTTCTGCAAACAAGCCATTCCTAGCCTTTTTGAAATTCATTTCTTTGAGATTTCCACCATTTTATCATACATATAGCTTACTTGTGCGTGATCATGTATATGTTGTCTTCCCCATTAGACTTTGAGCTGCTTTAGATAAGAGCCCCCCCCCTCCCACTTTGTATTTCTGTAGTTAACAAAAGGCTTGGCACATAGCAAGCATTTAATAAATAGTAGTTGGTTCAGTGACTCACAGTTTTGTGTATTCAGGAATTCTGGGCAGGTTTTTTAATATAATTTCCTAGTTATTGCTTTATTTACACAATTAAAGGAAAATTGATTTGAATCATCATCACCACAAATTCAGTTTCAATAGTTTTAATGCCTATTATGTTATGTCACCATCTATCTATGCTAAGTTTATAGACTTATAGAGCTTTTTGTTGGAAATGTCCTTTCTAACAACCTAATCTCACATTTTATATTATAATGGCATCTTCAAAAGAGAAGTTAGTCACCTGTGGTAACTCTGATAGTAGATCCAAAAGTTTATGCTTCATTGAAAAACTAATCAGATCCAGCTTTCAAAAATATTATATACTGAAAATATTTAGGATGATTCTCATTTTTTAAAAGTCTAATTCACCAAATGCAACTTTTGGAAATACCCATGTTTATCTGTTATTGGGTTTTGAATAAAATTGAATGAACTCCAAGGTCATACTATATTAGTTGTAAGGAATGAAGGGAGCTCAGAGACTGTCTAGTTCAACATCCTCATTTTAAAATGCTAAAAATTGATACTCAGATGGACTTCATGATTCAGGTAAAACCATACAAATAGTATGAGACAGAACCATGATTTGAATCCCTGAACTGTCCCTTCCATTTTTACTAAGATGACATGAAAATGGATTTATAAACCTTAAAGAACATATAAATGCTATATATATATATATTATTAAGCAGAGGTAGAAGTAGAAAAAGAAGTAGAAATCTAATCTAGGACTCCTCTCTTCCATATTAACTCTTTTATATGGAGCATACAATTGCCATATGTAAAGCTTCAAGAGTTCTTATTGATAAATTCATCCAAACCTTTCATATGATATAAAAATAAAACTGAGGATCAGAGTAGGAAAATGACTTAAGAATGATGATAGAGAGAGTAAACACATGAAGTAGAACTCAATTCTAGTTATCAAAATCAACAGAGTCCTGGACTCAGACTACAAGTTTAATAAAGAGACCTATTTTCTCTAAATATTGAAATGTGGTAAATACTCTCTATTTTGGAATACCATGATTTATAAAGGGATGACTTTACAAGTTACATAACCAGGTATATACCTCCTGATCATGAGAAAACTAACATGCAAACTACAATGACCAAACTAATAACAAAACCCAGATCAAACGATTTAATTTCATAGGACACCAGGATGGTAGCACAAAATGTGATCCTAGTGACTTGAGGATTTTACGGAGAGTTCTTTGACAGTGCTTCATATTGCCTTACCTACCTATGTCAGAGGGCAGAAACATCTATATGGCACTTCATTGAAACAGCTCCTGCTCAGATAACATCATGATTCTGAACCACTTCCACGGAAACTGTTTCATGAGTCAATGCAGCAATAAAGGAATTCAGAAAGATTCCCTGTTACTTGAAATAGCTAAGAAGTCACCATGTAATTGACTTTCTCTGGGTGCATTAACTAAAAATATCTATAGTCTTATTTGACTCTCACTTGTCTCCCATGAGAGAATCATTTGCAGGGAGTCTCAAGGGAAGAAAACTAGGTGCAGAAAAGGTAACAGCTGAAGAATAACAATTAATTAACAAAGGATTCTAGCAAATGCATTATAGAACGTCTAGGAAAATAGAATGAAAATTATGGTAGGAGAGAAGAAAAATTAGTGTTTAAAATAAGCACTGAAATATCTCAGGGTCACTTGCAGTTCTCAAGTAATGTCAGGTCTAAATCCTAGGGAAATGCACTATAAAATTAAGAACATGAAGATAGCAATTCAGTAAATTCTACTTGATAAAATCATAATGTTATGTATGATTATGGAGATAGGTGAATAACACCATGTAATTGATGTCAGTCACATTTTATTTTGTAGTGAAAAAAGCACTGTATTTGAAATAAAAAGAAGAAAACTCTGAACTCAAATATTGCTTCTGTTACTCACTAATTGCAATCATTTGGCATGTCATCTGACTTCTCTACATTTACTTTTCTTATTTACAAAATGTCAATGATAATACTTGCAGTAATCATCACAATGGGTTTTTACAAGATATAAATAAGTTTAAAAACTTAGGAAAATAATAAATACCTCAATTGTTATTAATTAATATATTCTGTCAAACCTAAAAGCAATTCATAAGAATCTTTTACATTAAATATTTGCAGTGGTTCAAAAGAAGTAGTAGTAATAATTCTTGCCCATTATGATGTGGAAATTTAACTATGCATCACATTTTTGCACAATTAAATGAGATAGAGGGAAGAGCCAAGGTGGCGGAGTAAAAAGATACACATATACTAACTCCTATTACACAGCCTATAAAATACCTGTAAAGAAGACCTCTCAACAAATTCTGGAGCAGCAGAAGTCACAGGACAATGGAGTAGAAGAGATTTTTATTCCATAGAGACCTGAAAGACTAACAGGAAAGGTCACCCAGACATAGAGCCCAGCCCTGCCTTGGTCATGCTGCACTGAGAGGAACAGATTCAAACAGGCTTCAGTGTTAGAATCTCCCAGCAGTGCAGATCTCTCAACCCACAGGTGCCAAAGGTCAGTGAGATGGTCTTTTCAGCTGTCCAAGAGAGGAGCGGGGTGTCCCCATAACTCAGGTCTCCTCAGAAGGTAGCAGTAGAGGCAACAGCAAATGGGGATCCCAAAACAGGCAGTAGTCTACATCCATTGTTGAAGGCCTCCTTGTAAACCCCCTGAGGGAACTGAAACCCATGTGGTAGTATTTCCCCGACCTGAGCAGTGGATCTTAATCTCACACTAAATAGCAGCCCTGCCCCACCTAAAACCCCTGAGATTTGGGAGCAGTTCATTTGAATCTCAGGGCCCTGTGCTGGCTTGGCTGAGCTGGAGGCCAGGAGGTTGTGGAGAGGAAACCCAGAAGTCAAGTAACTGGTTGGGAAAATGCCCAAAAAAGGGAAAAAACAAGACTATAGAAGGTTACTTTCTTGGGGATCAAGTGTCTCCCCTCAACCTTTCAGATGAGGAAGAACAAGAAATCCTGTCAGAGAAAGTCAAGGCCTCTGCCTTCAAAAGGGAACTTAAATTGGGCTCAGACAATAGAAGACCTTAAAACACAAGTTAGCAGCTTAGTAAATGAGAACCAAAAAAAAAATGCTGAGGAAAAAAACACCTCTAAAAAGAGGCTAACTCAATTGGAAAAAGCAGTAAAAAAAGTCAACGAGGAGAAGGAGGTTTTAATAAGCAGAATTACCCAAATGGAGGAGATGGTTCAAAGGCTCATTGAACAAAATAATTCGTTGAAAGAAAGAATTGAATTAATGGAAATGAATCACTATGAGTTAAACCAAGGAGTTAGTAAACAAAACCAAAAATCTGAAAAAATAGAAGATAATGTGAAACAACTCTTTGGAAAAGCAACTGACTTGGAAAATAGATCCAGGAGAAATAATTTAAAATTATTGGACTGCCTGAAAGCCATGATCAAAAAAAGAGCCTAGAAATTATCTTCCATGAAATTATCAAGGAAAACTGCCCCAATGTTATAGAATCAGAGAGCAAAATGGATATTAAAAGAATTCACCAATCACCTCCTGAAAGAAACACAGAGAAAATCCTAGGAATAATGTGGCCAAATTTCAGAGTTCCCAGATCAAGGAGAAAATGCTGCAAGCAGCTAGAAAGAAACATTTTGAGTACTGTGGAAACACAATCAGGATAACAAAGGATCTGGCAGTTTCAACATTAAGGGATCACAGGGCTTGGAATAGGATAATGCAGAAGTCAAAGGAACGGGGATTGAAACCAAGAATCACCTGCCCAGAAAATCTGAATAGAATACTTCAAGGGAAAAAAATGGTCATCCAGTGAAATAGATTACTTTCAAGAATTCATGTTGAGGAAAGGACCAGATCTGTATTTAAAAGTTTGACTTCCCAAGACAAGAATCCAGAGAACTATGAAAAGGTAAACAGAAAAGAAAAATCATAAAAGACTCTAAAGCTGAACTGTTTACATTACTACATGGAAGGAAAATATTTTTAATTCTTGAATCTTTTCTCAGTATTTGGGTAGCTGGAGAGATTTTACACACACGCATACACACAAAAAAAAATAAAATAAAATAAAAATTAAGGGGTGAAGGAGGAAAATTCCGGGAAGAGAAGGGGAATAATGGAACGGGGCAGGCTATAATTCATAAAAGAGATAAGAAAAATCTTATTCAGAAGGGGAGAGGGGGAAAAATAAAGCTACTCTCCCCACATGTGGCTGAAGGAGGGGATAACATGTTCACTAAATTTGATATGAAAATTTATATCACACCTCAGTAAAGTAGGAGAGAAGGAGACAAGTGGAGTGAGGGGAATGTTAGAAGGGAGGGTAAATGGGAGAATGGACTCCCGAGAAATAAACACTTTCAAGAAGAGACAAGGCCAATTGTAGGGGGGAAAATAAGGGGGAAAAGGGAAGGACAGAGGGCAATATAATTAGTATTATATAGCATGATTATTATGGAAGTCTTTTGCAAAAAAACCCATATATTGTCTGTTTTGAGTTGCTTCCCTTCTCAGTGGGGCTGGGGAGGGAGGGGGGAAAGGAGAGAAGTTGAAATTCAAAGTACTAGAAACGAGTGTTGAGAATTTTGATTGCACATAATCAGGAAATAAGAATTACAGGGAATGGGTTATGGAAATTTATCTTGTCCTGCAAGAAAAAAGAGAAAATCGGGATAGGAGAGGGGTGGAGTGCGATGGAAGGGAGGGTACGTTGAGGGAAGGACTAATCAGAATGCAAAGTATTAGGAAGCGGGGGGGGGGGAGGGGAGCGATGGGGAAAAAAACTGGACATGTTACAAAATGAGGTAAAAACAATTAGTATTAAAACAATTAGAATTAATTCCTGAGAATAAATCAATGACATCTTTAGTTTGGAGAAAAGAATTTCAGTCTAAATTTCCTAGAGGAAGGTAACTTTGGGTAAAATTTGGCATTGATGGAAAAATCAAGGTTTTAATAGTAAATTTGATTTCATGATTGCCATTTAATCAGGAACTAGAACATGTATAGAAAGGCACGTCAACCACTTAAGACTTGTTTCAAAAGATGTTCCTTAGCCAAAGTAAAATTATAATCGTGTTTGAAACCTGGATATTGGAACTTGCCATTTTTAGATGCTATGGGACTATTAAGTGACCATTCTTCTGAGTGTAACTCCAGGTATAGATAGCAAGAAAGGCGATTTGAGCCTCCAATCCATGATGCCAGTAAGCTGATGAGATGCTGGTATGAACTGCATAAGGTGATCTCAAGGGAAGAGTGGGAGAGTAGCTGTGTTCAGCATGGGCTGAGGTGAGATTCTCCTGACTCAATTTCCCTACTGACACCTGGAAGACTTTAAGGCTGACTGAATGCAAGTGGATAATCTAATCCTGCCTGTAATTGACGTGAATTTGGGGAGATACTGTATCTCTGCAATGTTCCTACTCCTGGTGGCAATGTCCTATAGTCAAAAGATACGTAAGCTTAATACCAGATCTATTCAATTATAGATTATTGGTGGGGGAACATCTGAGGTTGTCTAAAATTAAGCTATTTGGCGTAAGACTTTAGACCAACAACAATAAGTTAGGGTCCTTTAATTCTAAGTAATACTGTGGAGACAATTAGGTCAAGAGCTTGTGAAGTTAACAACATAAATATTATTTGTGTCGCAGTTGGTTGATGTTTTTAAAAAAAATTCTTTTTTGGTCCATATTGAAAATGCTTTAAAAAGAAATATCACCTGACCAAAAGTTTGAATTGCTTTATCTGTTATAAACTGTGCTAAAAGTAAATTAAGAAAACCACTTAAATGAGATAATTAATAAATCCACATAAGCAATCAAAATACAATGTAGAAGCTGAGACAATATAAAATATATATCATTTTATTCATTTTCTAAGGCAATATAACAAGAGTATTTTGAATAGGAAAAATTAACCATTTAAACTTTCTTAAATAAGGTAAATCACAAGTTGATTCAATCAATGTACAAAAGAGACCACATAATATAGGAAAGACTATCTTGTATTTATAGGCAGAAGAGATCCTTGCTCATTTTTCCCCTTCCTCCCTCTCCAATACCCCTCATTGAGAAGGCAACCAATCGATAGTTATACATGTGTAGTCAAGTAAAATATTTTCATAATAGGGATATTGTGAAAAAAAAACTGACAAAACTCAAAAAATAAAGCAAAAAAAAATATGCTTCAGTATGTATTCAGACACCATCAGTTCTTTCTCTGAGGATGGATAACATTTTGTATCATAAGTCCTTCAGAGTTGTTTTAGATCATTATATTTCTGAGAATAGCTAGGTCTTTGACAGCTAATCATCTTACAATATTGCTTTCACTTTGTACACAGTAAATTTCACTTTGCCTCAGCTCATATAATTCTTTCCAGGTTTTACTGTGACGTCTTCAGTATTTCTTATAGTATAATATTTTCCACGAAAATCACATATCACAAATTTTTCAACCATTCCCCACATGATGGTCATCCCCTTAATTTTCAATTTGTTGTCACCAGAAAAGAGTTGCTATAGATATTTTTGTATATAGGTGCTTCCCCACTTTTTTAATCTGGATACAGGCCAGCAGCAGAATATGTATTACTTTATAACCTTTTGGTCATAGTTCCAAATTGCTCTACAGAATGGTTGAATTGATTTATAACTCCACAAACAACAGATTAATGTCTTATTCCTCTCACACACACACATACACACGCACAAACAAACATGCACACATGCCCTCCACCATTTGCCATTTTCCTTTTGGGTCCTATTTGCCAATCATGCCTAATAGGCCTGAGTTAGTACTTTAGAATTCTTTTTTTTTTAATATAAATTTATTTATTTAACTTCTAACATTCATTTTCACAGAACTTTAGGTTCCAAATTTTCTCCCCATTTGTCCGCTCCCCCAGCTCAGTACACTGAGCATCCTAATTTTCCCTATCACCAATCTGCCCTCTCCTCTATCATCCCTACCTTCTCTTGTCCCCATCTTCTCTTTTGTCCTGTAGGGCCAGATAACCTTCTATTCCCCATTACCTGTATTTCTTATTTCCTAGTAGCAAGAACAATACTCAACAGTTGTTCCTAAAACTTTGAGTTCCAACTTCTCCCCATCCCTCCCTCCCCACCCATTCCCTTTGGGAAGGCAGGCAATTCAATATGGGCCATATCTGTGTAGTTTTGCAAATGAGTTCCATAATAGTCGTGTTGTGTAAGACTAACTATATTTCCCTGCATCTTATCCTGCACCCCATTGCTGCTATTCTCTCTTTTGATCCTGTCCCTCACCAAGAGTGTTGACTTCAAATTGCTCCCTCCTCCCATTGCCCTCCCTTCCATCATCCTCCCCCCACCCTGCTTATCTCCTTCTCTCCCACTTTCCTGTACTGTAAGATAGGTTTTCATACCTAAATAAGTGTGAATTTTATTCCTTCCTTTAGTCGAATGTGATGAGAGTAAACTTCGGGTTTTTTTTCTCAGCTCTCCTCTTTTTCCCTCCACTAAGAAGTCTCCTGTTTGCCTCGTCTATGAGAGAAAATTTGCCCCATTCCATTTCACCCTCTCTCCTCCCACTCCATTTCTCTCTCACCGTTTACCCTGAATTCTTTTAAGGTATGATCCCATCCTATTCAATTCACTCTGTTCTCTCTGTCTCTGTGTGTGCATGCATGTGTGTATGTGTGGGTGTGCATGTATGCGTGTACATGTGTGTGTGCATGTGTGTGTGTGTGTGTGTGTGTAGTCCCACCAACTACCTAGATACTGAAAAATTTCAGGAGTTACAAATATTGTCTTTCCATATAGGAATGTAAACAGTTCAACTTTGGTAAGTCCCTTATGACTTCTCTTTGCTGTGCCTTTTTCATGCTTCTTCTCATTCTTGTGTTTGAAAGTCAAATTTTCTTTTCAGATCTGGTCTTTTCATCAAGAATACTTGAAAGCCCTCCATTTCATTGAAAGACCAGTTTTTCCCCTGAAGTATTATATTCAGTTTTGCTGGGTAGGTGATTCTTGGTTTTAGACCTAGTTCCTTTGACTTCTGGAATATCCTATTCCACACCCTTCGATCCCTTAATGTAGAAGCTGCTAGATCTTGTGTTATCCTGATTGTATTTCCACAATACTGGAATTGTTTCCTTCTAGCTGCTTGCAATATTTTCTCCTTGACCTGGGAACTCTGGAATTTGGCCACAATATTCCTAGGAGTTTCTCTTTGGGGATTTCTTTCAGGCAGTGATTGGTGGATTCCTTGACTACATATTTTGCCCTCTGGTTCTAGAATATCAGGACAGTTTTTCTTGATAATTTCATGAAGGATGGTGTCTAGGCCCTTTTTTTGATCATGGCTTCAGTTAGTCCCATAATTTTTAAATTGTCTCTCCTGGATCTATTTTCCAGGTCAGTTGTTTTTCCAATGAGATATTTCACATTCTCTTCCATTTTGTCATTCTTTTGATTTTGTTTTGTGATTTCTTGGTTTCTCAGAAAGTCATTAGCCTCCATCTGTTCCATTTTAATTTTGAGAGAACTATTTTCTTCGGTGAGCTTTTGACCTTCTTTTTCCACTTGGCTAATTCTGCTTTTGAAAGCATTTTTCTCCTCATTGCCTTTTTGAACCTCTTTTGTCAATTAAGTCAGCCTATTTTTCAAGGTGTTCTTTTCTTCAGCATTTTTTGGGTTCTCCTTTATCAAGATATTGACCCGTTTTTCTTGCTTTTCTTGCATCTCTCTCATTTCTTTTCCCAGTTTTTCCTCCACCTGTCTAACTTGATTTTCAAAATCCTTTTTGAGCTCTTCCATGGCCTGAGCCCATTGGATATCTATTTCAGATGTTTGGGATACAGAGGCCTTGACTCTTATGTCTTTACCTAATGGTAACTAGTTTTCGTCCTCATCAGAGAGGAAAGTTGGAATCATTTCGTCACCAAGAAAATAACCTTCTATGGTCTTATTTTTTTTCCCTTTTCTGGGCATTTTCCCAGCCAGTTACTTGACTTCTGAGAATCCTCTCCACCCCCGCCTAGATCTGCCCAGGTAGTGCTTGGGGTCTGAGATTGAAATGCTGTTCCTCATCCTCAGGGTTTTTAGCAGCAGTCCTGGCTTCTATTCAATGGGAGCTTAAGTTCTGGTACTCAGGTGGGGGCAGGTCCACCTCCCAAGCTCAGTTCCCTCAGGGGGTTTATGCAGCGACCTTTTGTAATGGAGCTGCTCCTGAGCTCCTGCCTGCTCCAAGAGCCTCTGGCTGCCCTCTGCCTCCGCCACTGCCTCCCGAGGTGGCCCGAGTTATGGAGACACCCTGCTCCCCTCTCAGCATGTCCAGACGTCTCTCTCACTGAGCAGTGTGTCTGTGGGTGGAGAGACCTTTGTGGCCGTTGGAGAGTCTGTCCCTGAAGCCTGCTCAGATCTGCTCGCTCCTCTCCCTGCCACGTGGCCAGGGCAGGGTCATGCTCCGCTCCCGTCTGGTGCACGATGGACCTTTGAGGTCGGTTTTTCAGGGCTCTCTGGAATGGAAATCTCCTTCACTGTGTTGCTTTGTGGCTTCCATTTTTCGAGAATTTGTTTGGAGTTCTTTTCAAAGGAAATCCCTGTGCTGTGGGTTCGGAGCTAGCATATGTGTGTCTTTCTACTCTGCCGTCTTGGCTCTGACCCCCCCTAGATTTCTTTTAATTAGCATTTCTCCAATCACTAATGAATTAAAGCATTTTCTTATGTGATTATAGATAGCTTTGACTACTTCACCTGAAAAATGTTGATATCGTTTGATCATTTATCAACTGGGTAATGGCTCTTACTATTTTTATAAATTTGATTCAATTCTCTACATATTTGAGAAATGAGATCCTTTCCAGAGAAACTTAATTCATTTTTTTCTTAGTTACCATTGCTAACTACATTTGCCTCCATCTTATCTCCCTTTTCACTATTCTATTCTCTCTTTTTTCAACCCGTCCCTCTCCAAAGGTGTTTTGCCTCCTTCCCCAATCTGTCCTCTCATACCACTTTCTCTTTTTCCTTTCCTCTCTTATTTTCCTGGAGGGTAAGACATATTTCTGTTCCCAATTGAGTGTATATATTATTCCTTCTTTGAGCCAGTTCTGATGAGAGTCAGCTCGCTCATCTCCTGCACTTTTCCCCTCTTCTCCAAATTTTTCTTGCCTCTTTTATGTAATACAATTTACTCCATCCTC
Organism: Potorous gilbertii; assembly: GCA_028658325.1. NCBI lineage: Eukaryota > Metazoa > Chordata > Mammalia > Diprotodontia > Potoroidae > Potorous > Potorous gilbertii. The sequence goes on from CM053769.1 coordinate 482,038,729, forward strand.
CACCTTCCTTTCCCTGTCTCCCAGTTCATTCCTTTCACCTCCTACATTCTTTTAGATATCATCCCTTCGTATTCTACTCACATCTGTGCCCTCTGCCTGTATATTCTCCTAATTGACCTAATAATGAGAAAGTATCATCTTCCCATGTAGGAATGTAAACAGTTACGATTTCCCTTTCCTGTTTATATTTTAATGCCTCTCTTTATTCTTGTATTTGTAAGATCATTATTTGATTTATTCTACTCTGGTCTTTCCTTCAAGAATGTTTGAAAATCCTCTGTTTCATTAAATATCCATTTTTGCCCTGAAGCTTTATACACAGTTTTACTGTTTATGTGCTTTTCAGTTGTAATTGTAGCTCCTTTGCTTTCTGTGCTATCACATCCCAGGTCATCTCCTTCTTTAATATAGAAGCTTCTAAATCTTGCATTTTCCTGACTGTGGCTCCAGGATGCATGAATGTTTCTTTCTGGCTGCTTGCAGTATTTTATCCTCCATGGTGGCATGATCTAAGGAGAATTGTTTACTACTCTCCTGACCTGTGATCTGGTCTATAAGTAATCACAAGCAATCTTCTGACATGGAACTGTGATGAGTGTTCCTGCTCCATTGAAGCCACTAGTTTTGTTGCACTACCACTCCTCCTCCTCAGTCTGGGATTGCTATCCAAGAGTACATCACAGATCTGAATATGGGAAAAGCAACAGAATTCTGCTTCAGTACAAAGAGAGACACCCATGTCATCTTGTTCTGACAAGTTTTTTTTACCCTTTCACCACCTAGGCACTGAGAACTCCAGACGAAGTTGCTGCCATTCAGTAGTTAGCAAGTTCTGAGTCTGGAGTTCTTGGACAGGGTCTGTACTGAAAAGATCTGTGCTCCACTGTGCCCCATTTCCTCCTCTCTCATACTGGTGCAAGAGATTTTTCCTGGTGACCTAAATTGAGTTGGGCTGGAACATTGTTTCACTGTCTTATGTGTGTGTGTGTGTGTGTGTGTGTGTGTGTGTGTGTGTTCTGATGCCGTATAATTCCTTTGGAGACATTATTTTAAGGTATTTGAAGGGGTTTAGGGGACAACTCAGGGTAGTCACTGCCTTTATTCATCTATCTTGGCTCCATCTCCTCACCATTTCTTATATAGCTTAATAGTAATCCATCACAATCATATACCACAACTTGTTCATTCTCTAATTGACAGGCATTCTCTCAATTTTCAGATAAAAAAAGTTGCTGTAAATGTTTTTCTGCATATAAGTTATTTTTCTTTTAGTTTTCTAATCTCTTTGAGATATAGTCCTAATAGTGATATTGACGGTCGAAGTGTATGCATGGTTTTATAGCCAGTTAGGCGTAGTTCCAAATTGCTTTAATAATGATTGAGTGTATTAGTGTCTCAGTTTTTCCACATGACCTCCCAAATTTCTCTTTTTCCTCTTCTTTCATATTAACCGAACTGATAAGTATAAGGTGGTACATCAAAACTGTTTAATTTACGTTTCTCTAATCAATACCAATTTAGAAATTTTTCTTTTTTACATAATTGTACATAGTTTTGATTTCTTTGTCTGAACACTCCTTATTCATATCATTTGCTCACCAATAGGGGAATGGTTTTTACTTATTACAAATTTGTCTATATATTTGACAGAGGAAACCTTTATCAGAGAAATTATCTGTATAGATTTTTCACAGTTATAATTATTAGTCATATTTTTTTTGCATCCGATCCCCCTTATTTATTCTACAGTCTCTCTCCTTTCATACTGTCCATCCTCAAAAATATTTTGCTTCTGACTACCACCTTCCCCAGTCAGTACTCACTTCTATCATTACCCTCATCCTTCCTTTAGCCCTTTGTCCTTTTCCTATTCTGCTGGGTAAGATCGATTTTTTCACCCTACTGATTTCTCCACTAGGTCTGTGTGACAGTACTTTTTTTTGATGATTTTGAGGTAGTGTGATCTCAGTAGAGATCTGGTTACTGCCTTTCTTGTCTATAAATAGTCCTTATTCAGGTATAGATCCTGTTCTTCTGCAAAAATCTCCTCCTACCATTGGAGTACTACCCAGAATTTGATAATAGACAATAGAGTTGCTAATTGGTGCCTGGTCCTATACTCAGTGGTAAGACAGAGATTCCTGTAATCTCTCTTTGACCAAATATTCAATCCTCTATTATCCCTAGGTGCTGAGCACTCCAGGTGCTGCTTCTGCTGCTATAACCCCTTCTTTCAAGGCCCCCCACTGATGCTGCTATGAAGAAGCAGTACTTCTGTTCATTCCCGAGCACAGTTTCTGTATACTGCTGTTTCTGTATTCTTAACCTTCGTTTGGCTGCAAAAATGACTCATTGTGAATTTTTGCTTGTGTATCCCACTTAGAATTCAATTTGAAATCTCTCTGTCTCCGTCTCTGTCTCTCTCTGCCTTTGTCTGTCTGTCTTTCTCTCTGACTGTCTCTCTTTTTCTTCCCCCTTCTGTGTACGTATGTGGGTACCTATATATATATGCATATATATACATACATACATACCACACACCCACACACACATGCATACACACAATCCACACAATCTTTATCTAGGAATTCCTTAAATAAATGAAATCACAAGCCCAGTTTCTGTCTCCATTTGTTTTTTGACATAATTTCAGTAAAATTTAACAAAAAATTGTCAATACTCCTTCAAGTATTCCTTTTTTTATTTTATTTTATTTATTTTTTATTTTTTTTATTTTTTTTATTTTTTTATTTTATTTTTATTTTATTTTTATTTTATTTTATTTTATTTTTATATTTTTTATTTTTTTATTATATTTATTTATTTTATTATATTTTTATTTTTTATTATATTTATTTATTTTATTATATTTTAGAACAATGGATAGATTAAGGGATCTGTAATAAAAAAAAGTAGTCCAAACCCACCTCTCATACTTGGTAACAGTTATATTTCAAAGCAAGTCACTAGGACTCTCTCAACTTGAGTTCTGACACTTTTAAAACAGAAATAATACATTCACTGGGATTTGAGGAGGGTTGAATGAGATCATTTATATGTAAAACTTTGTAGGGTGTAGAGCACTATACGAATGCAAGTATTCCTCACTGTCATCATGAGATATCATTACAGACTCAGATGCACCTCAAGCCAACTATGTGAACATCCTCTTTATTTTTCTGCCTGTATCGGCTGCATATGAAATTTTATTGTTGTTCTTCATATTAATACTAGGGACTAATTTTAAATATAATTGATTTCCTTCTTAATCCAATATGTTTTGATATACGTATTTTTATTTCTTATGATAATATTAAATACTAATATGGTGAATCAATGGTTTATAATAACACACACACAACTAATTTTATTTTTTCGTCTATTTTTCTCATCTCTTTTCCAGTGGGAATTCTTATTCCTTTTAGATAAAAATGAGATAATGATATCACTGTGGGATTTATCAATAAGTCTTTGCCAGAACATTAGAAAATAAGTATTTGTCTTCTTTCAAATTTTCTTGTATAATTATGTTTGCTTATTTCTATGTAATTTTATGGTGCATTAATGAGTGCTCCTTCACTTGTAAGAGCACTAAAATATGAGTCTTAACTTGAGTTATGTAGTTCCTTGGGAATCTATTGGAGCTTATAGATGTCTTACAAGAAATAAAACAATGCTTAGATCAAAATATATTGAAGTAAAAAGGGTATTAATTATATTCAAATATAGTTGTTAAAACTTAAAACAAGACAAACCAAAAGAAACTTCTCAGAAAGCAGCTTAAGAAACTGTATACCAAGAAATATAACGTTGTTTACGATGGAGTTTGGAATTAGAATATGATCAGCAAGATGAAGGACATGTTGTAATTGGTCTTTATATGTGATCAGAGAATGACAGGGGAATATTGTTGGCTCAATACATCTCTTCATCCAAATGACTGGAATAAGCCATCAAGAAGAACCCAAAAAGAGTTATATTTGACTGTTTTTTATTCCCTAACTTATTTGATCATTTTTCAAGCATTGTTCCATCTATTTCCAAATTTAATTTAAAATATGTTCGAGGCTGCCCCCATGACAACAATTCTATTAATAAGATGGTTTATTATAGATTTAGAACTAGAAGGGAAATTATTATATCCATAGAGCTTTTCTTATACAACTCCCTCCATTTTAAGGAAAAGAAAATTGAAATCCAGAAGAGTGTGTCATTTGTTTTTTATCCTTCATTCTTGAAGAGGATCAATGACATTTGGAGGATGATTTCTTGACTTTCAAGTGAATGTGATTTAAGTGAGATAGCACTGTGCAAAAATCACCAGCCTCCTTCTCTACCTCAGAGTAATCAGAGTTCAGCGGCAAGACATAGGTCAAAATGACTGGTGATGGCCCTATATAATGGGAGACCTTAGCCTTTTTAAGCTAAAGTCTTTCCCAGATCCAAGTTTTCCTGAAGCAACATCCACTCATTAGATAATGCTAGGTAAGAATTGGGGCAAAAAGATGGCCTCATTTCTCTTCACAAAAGAATCAGTCTTGGAAGGGAACATCCTCAGATTTTCTATCCAGAACAAAAATAATTGCTATTAACACTCACTCTGAGCAATCAGAAGGCAAAAAATGAGCAAGTGAGATTCGGGCTGTATCTTATCATACAGTTAGAGCCAGAACGATTTGGGTTAAAAAGCACAGTCAAGTATATCCACTTGGATCCAAAGGGACTTTATCAAAGACTGGTTTTTCAGATCTATATTTAAAGACATAGATTTATAAATAAATATCTTTACATTAATAAAATTATTTATTTTTATTTATTTATATTTATTAATAAAAACTCCATGAAACAAAAGTTAATTGTCCCAGTTTTTAAAACAAGAATAAATAAACAAAGAAGAAAGCCCTCCAACACCAAGTGAACAGATTTCATATTCCTTTGGATAGAGCATTCATATATGAGGATATGACTTCTCAGAACATAGATGGGCAGAGGAGAAGGGTAAGAAAATGGTGATGGAGAAGGAGGAAATGGAGGAAAAGGAAGAGAAAGAGGAGGAGGAAAATTGAAGATGGAGGAAGAGAAAAATAGCAAAATTTTCCAACTGGAACTGGCCAGGTGTCCCCAGGTACACCACTACTACTAGTGAATAACGTTGCTTCACACCATTACCAAAACTTTAAATTAAATCAACTTAATAAAATGGTAAATATTCTGATCCCTCTCTCCACTACACCATATTTTCTCTTATAATAAGAACATTTGAAAGTGTTATTTTCATATTAATAAAAAAATCATTGCAGGATTGCAATAGGTGTTTTTGAAAGATTCTTCAAACTGTAAATCTATGACCTTATGACAAAAAAGGAAATGTTTGGGGGGACAAAGCCAAGATGGCAGAGTAGAAAGCCTCACATATGCTAGCTCCGAACCCACAGCCCATAATTATCTATAAAAAGAACTCCGAACAAATTCTGGAACAGTGGAAGCCATGCAGCAACACACTGCAGGAGATTTCCGTTCCAGAGAGCCCTGGAAAACCGAGCCTATAGGTCAATCGTGCACTGGACGGGAACAGAGCCCAGTCCTGCCCTGGCCATGTGGCACTGAGAGGAGCAAGCAGATCTGAGCAGGCTTCAGGGACAGAATCTCCAGCAGCCACGAAGGTCCCTCCACTCACAGACAAACAGGTCAGTGAGAGAGATATCTGCACAGGCTGAAAATGGAGTGGGGTGTCTCCATGACTTGGGCCCCCTCGGGAGACAGTGGCAGAGGCAGAGCGCAGCCAGAGGCTCCTGGAGCAGGCAGGAGCTCAGCAGGAACTCCACTGCAGAAGGTCTCTGCATAAACCCCCTGAGGGAATTGAGCCTGGGAGGTGGCCCTGCCCCAACCTGAGCACCAGAACTTAAGCTCCCATTGAATAGAAGCCAGGCCTGCCACCAAAAGCCCTGAGGCTGGGGAGCAGCATTTCAATCTCATACCCCAAGCACTAGCTGGGCAGATCTGCAGGTGAGGCGGGGGTGGAGAGGAATCTCAGAAATCAAGTAATTGGCTGGAAAAATGTCCAGAAGAGGGGAAAAAAACATAAGACCATAGAAGGTTACTTTCTTGGGGACCAGATGATTCCGCCCTTCCTCTCTGACAAGGAAGACCAATACTTACCACCAGATAAAGACATAGGAGTCAAGGCCTCTGTATCCCAAACATCTGAAATAGATATCCAATGAGCTCAGGCCATGGAAGAGCTCAAAAAGAATTTTGAAAATCAAGTTAGACAGGTGGAGGAAAAAATGGGAAGAGAAATGAGAGAGATGCAAGAAAAGCATGAAAAACGGGTCAATACCTTGCTAAAGGAGACCCAAAAGAAGGCTGAAGAAAAGAACACCTTGAAAAATAGGCTAACCCAATGGACAAAAGAGGTTCAAAAAGCCAATGAGGAGAAGAATGCTTGCAAAAGCAGAATTAATCAAGTGGAAAAAGAGGGTCAAAAGCTCACTGAAGAAAATAGTTCTCTCAAAATTAGAATGGAAGAGATGGGGGCCAATGACTTTCTAAGAAACCAAGAAATCACAAAAACAAATCAAAAGAATGACAAAATGGAAGAGAATGTGAAATATCTCATTGGAAAAACAACTGACCTGGAAAATAGATCGAAAAGAGACAATTTGAAAATTATGGGACTACCTGAAAGCCATGACCAGAAAAAGAACCTAGACATCCTCCTTCATGAAATTATCAAGGAAAACTGCCCTGATATTCTAGAACCAGAGGGCAAAATAAGTATTCAAGGAATCCAACAATCACTACCTGAAAGAGATTCAAAAAGTGAAACTCCTAGGAATCTTGTGGCCAAATTTCAGAGTTCCCAGGTCAAGGAGAAAATATTGCAAGCAGCTAGAAGGAAACAATTCCAGTATTGTGGAAATACAATCAGGACAACACAAGACCTAGCAGCTTCTACAATAAGGGATTGATGGGCGTGGAATAGGATATTCCAAAAGTCAAAAGAACTAATTCTTAAACCAAGAATCACCTACCCAGAATAACTGAGTATAATACTTCAGGGGAAAATATGGTCTCTCAATGAAATTGAGGACTTTCAAGCATTCTTGATGAAAAGACCAGAGCTGAAAAGAAAATTTGACTTTCAAACACAAGAATGAGAAGAAGCATGAAAAAGTAAACAGCAAAGAGAAGTCATAAGGCACTTACCAAAGTTGAACTGTTTACATTCCTATATGGAAAGACAATATTTGTAACTCCTGAAATTTTTCGGTATCTTGGTAGTTGGTGGATCTACACACACACGTACACACACACATGCACACACACTTGGACATGCATGCGGGCACACACACACACACACACACATGCATGCACTCACAGAGACAGAGAACAGAGTGAATTGAATAGGTTGGGATCATATCTTAAAAGAAATCAAGGTAAACAGTGAGAGAGAAATGTAGTGGGAGGAGAGAAGGTGAAATGGAATGGGGTAAATTATCTCTCATAGAAAAGGCAAGCAGGAGACTTTTTAGTGGAGGGAAAAAGACTGGAGGTGAGAAAAAAAATATGGTTTACTCTTATCATATTCGAGTAAAGGGAGGAATTAAATGCACACTCATTTTGGCATGAAAACCTATCTTACAATACAGGAAAGTGGGAGAGAAGGAGACAAGTAGGGTGGGGGGAGGATGATGGAAAGGAGGGCAATGGGAGGAGGGAGCAATTTGAAGTCAACACTCTTGGGGAGGGACAGGATCAAAAGAGAAAATAGCAACGATGGGGTGCAGGATAGGATGCAGGGAAATATAGTTAGTCTTACACAACACGACTATTATGGAAGTCACTTGCAAAACTACACAGATATGGCCTATATTGAATTGCCTGCCTTCCCAAAAGGAATGGATGGGGAAGGAGGGATGGGGAGAAGTTGGAACTCAAAGTTTCAGGAACAACTATCGAGTATTGCTCTTGCTACTAGGAAATAAGAAATACAGGTAATGGGAAATTGAAAGTTATCTGGCCCTACGGGACAAAAGAGAAGATGTGGACAAGGGAAGGGAGGGATGATAGAAGAAAGGGCAGATTGGTAACAGGGGAAATTAAAATGCTCAGTATATGGGGGAGTGGGTAGGGGCAAATGGGGAGAAAATTTGGAACCCAAAATTTTGTGAAAATGAAGTAAAATGTTAAATAAATAAGTTTATATTAATACAAAAAAAAATAAAATGGAAATATTTGATGTGCATATTTCTGCCTGACTTGTTTGAAGTAAATAAATAGACATCAAATTTATAGGTTGGGAACTACCAGTCCGAGGTATTAGAGAGATTGAAAGGAATAGTGCAGAGGGAAACGTCAAAGCAGCGACAAGATGCTAGAAACAGAGTGAAGTCACTAGAGGGAAAAAAAAAAACATTAGAGGAGAAATAGATTCAATGAAAGGTAGGGAGTTATCAAACGTCGAAAATTTTTTAATTTTACAAATTTTCCAGGCAAAAATTTCCCTGCTCTTTTAAAAAAATTAATGATTTTATTTTTTTTCAGTGTTCTACAATCGCTTTCATATATCTTAGATTTTTTTCCGCTTCCTCCCCTTCCTTTTCCCCTTCTTTCTCACTCCCTCTCTGAGATGGCATGCAATTTTATATAGCTTCTGTGCATACATTCCTATTAAACACATTTTCACCTTAGTCATGTAGCATAGAAGAAGTAAAATGAACGGGAGAGTTATAAAACCAACCAAAATACAATACAGAAGATATGATCTGCTTCACTCTGTGATTGAGTTCCATTGTTCTTTCTCTGGATATGGAAGGCATTTTGCCTTAAGGGAAAATTGGGAATATTTTGAGTTCTTACATTTCAATAAAGCACTATGTCTACCAGAAAATTTCTCGCACCCTGTGGTTGTTACTGTGTACAAAATTCTCCTGATTCTGCTCCGTTCATTCAATATCAGTTCATGTAAGTATTTTCAGGTCTCTGAAGTATTCCTATTTATCATTTCTTATAGCATAATAGTATTCCATTCTATTCACGTACTACAATTTATTCAGTCATTCCCCAATTGATGGGCATCCCCTTGAGTTCCAATGTTTGGCCACCACAAAGAGATCTACTATAGATAATTTTGTACATGTGGGACCCTTTCCAATTTTTCTGATCTCTTTGGGATACAATTCAAGAAGACTAAAAATAAATAAATAAACACTTAAAAAGGGAGCTACTATAAGTCATTTTGTATATGTGAGACTCTTTCTCATTTTTATGAACTCTTAGGGATACAGTACTAAAAGCGGTACTGCTGGCTCAAAAAGTATGCACATTTTTGTAGTGCTTTGGGTATAGATCCGAATTGCTCTCCAGAATAGATAGATCAGGTCCCAGCTCTACCAACAATGAACTATTGTTCTAACACATCTTCTCCAAAATTGATCATCTTCCTGTTTTGTCATGTTAGCCAATCTGATATGTGTGATGTAGTACCTCTGAGTTGTTTTGATTTACATCTCCCTAATTAATGGAAATTTAGAGCTTTTTTTCATATGACTATAGATAGCTTTAACTTTTTCCTCTGAAAACTACCTGTTCATATCCCTTGATCTTTTATCAATAGGGGGATGATTTGTATTCCTGTACATTTGTCTCAGTTCTATATATATTTCAGAAATGAGGCCTTTTTCAGAGACACTAGTTGCAAAAATTCTTTCCCACTTTTCACTTCCCTCCGAATTTTGGTTCCATTAGGTTTGTTTGTACAAAAACTTTTCAATTTAATGTAATAACAATTATCCATTTTGCATTTCATAATGATTTCTATCTCTTTTTTAGTAAAAATATTTATCCATTCTCCACAAATCTGAAAAATACACTCTTGCTCCACTAATTTGTTTATGATATCAATCTTTGTACTTAGATCATGTACTCATTTGGACTTTATTCTTGTGTACAGTGTCTGGCATTGTTGTATGCCCAGTTTCTGCCACACTGTTATCCAGTTTTCCCAGCAACTTTTGTCAGTGAGTTCTTATCCCAGAAGTTGGGGTCATTGTGTTTTGCAAACATTAATTGTCATTAGAGCTCTGGAAGGATTTTAAAATCCAGATTAGAGAAATAGAAAAAAACATTGACCCATGATTTTAAAAATAGGAAATGGAAAAAAGGAATTCACTGAAGAGAACAGCTCTTTAAAAGGGAAAATTGGACAAATGAACAAGGAAGTACAAAAACTAACCAGAGAAAATGACTCCTTAAAAGGAACAATTGAACAGATGGAAAAAGAGATGTAAAAGTTAACAGAAGGAAAAAATTGCTAAAAAAAATAGAACTGAGCAAGTAGAAGCTAATGAATCTATGAGACATCAAGACTCAGTTCCTAATTGACTACTTTTCTTGAGTACCTGACATATTCCTTTGGTCCACCCCTCTGTTTCTTAGCCAGTAATAATGGTTTTTGATGATTGCTGCTTGATGATAAAATTTGAGACTTGGTAGGGCTAGGCCACCTTCCCTAGCTTTTTCTTTTCAATAGATCCCTTGATATTCTGAACATTTTGTTTTTCCAAATGGATTTTGAAATTATTTTTTCCAAGTCTAGAAAATAACTATCTGATAGTTTGATTGGTATGGCACTGAACAAGTAAATTAATTTAGGGAGAATTGTCATTTTTATTATATTGACGTGGCTTACCCATGAGCAACTGATGTTTCTCCACTTACTTAGATCTGACTTTATTTGTATGAAAAGTGTTTTGTAATTGTGTTCATGTAGTCCCTGGGCTTGTTTTGGCAGGTATACTCCCCGATATTTTAGAATTTCTGTCTCAACTTTAATTGGGATTTCTCTTTCTATCTCTTGCTGTTTGGTTTTGTTAGTAATATATAGAAATTCAGATGATTTCTCTGAGCTTATCACAAGATTTTGGGTTTTTTGGAATTTTTTGTATTTTTTTTAAAGAGAAAACAGAAGCAAAACAATAAACATTTTTAAAATATTAAAATTCAGAAAAGTTTATTTATGCACACACATATATGTATGTGCATTATATATAACATCCATCTATGTACTCATGTGTATGTCTGTGTGTACACATGCATATACACAAACACATATCCCAATGAGCACAAGTTTAAAAAATGTTGCAAACAGCATTTATAATTAGAAAGTAAATATCACATATTTCACACATGTAGAACACCCTATCTGATCCTACTACCCCAATTTTCAATCATGATCTATCATGATAAATTGAACCCTGCAGGTCAATAACTACCACTCACCTTAAATCATAAGCATAATCCAAAGGAATTGGTATTTCTAGTACTGTATTACATGAGTCCCTATTGTTGTTATCTCTATTATTATCCAAACCTAATTAACTTTTTAAAAGCCTGGAATGTAAACAACTTAAGAAGAATATTTGCATTTCTTGTTCCAGGAGCCAAGTTGGCAGAGTGACCGTTAATTGCTATCTCCCTCTGCTTGTTGACCTTGACAAGCCCAGAGATTATTTCCCCCAAAAAATCCCTGGAACATTGGGAGCAGCAGAAGGGGTAAACTTACTCTCAGTCCGGGAGACTAGAAAAGTTGCTAAGGAGGGTTCCTCTTGCCGTGGTCAAAGGGGAACAGTGAGGGAACAGAGCTGTCCCAGACAGTCCCACTTCAACCTCAGTGGGGGTGAGGCCAGCAACTACAACACCAGCACTGCGTGCATGCCTCAGTACCCCAGTGGAAACAGGAAGACACTAGTGCACAAAGCTGAGCTTGCCTATGCTTTAGCTCAGCAGAGGAGCTGGTGTCCAGATCACCCATGCCTCACACTTACGGAGCTACCTCCAGAGTAATTGTTAGGAAAACCAAGAAGACATAACAGGCCTCTGCTTTCAAAAACCAGCCAGCTCAGCACCAGATAAGTTGCAGAATTTAATTTCTAGCTGAAAGAACCAGAGGCCACAACACACAAAGCCTCAAGTTTTAGGCACAAAATGGGTGACAGAGTTCCTTGTGTCACAGATACAGAACTATACCTAAAAAGCCATGAAAAGTGTTATTATCATAAGTAAAAAGCAAAGCAGTAAAGAAAAGACCATAGAATATTTCTATGGGGACAAGGACCAAAACATAAAAACCAAGTAGGTCAGCATTGAGACTGTCCTTCCATCTGAAACTTCAGAAGGGAAAATGAACTAGTTGGAAGAACAAAGAACATTCTTGGAAGAGCTCTGGAAGAATTTTAAAACCCAGATTAGAGAAATAGAAGAAAAATTGACTAATGATTTTAAAAATAGGAAAGAGGAAAAAGGAATGCACTGAAGAGAACAGCTCTTTAAAAGGGAAAATTGGACAAATGAACAAGGAAGCACAAAAACTAACTAGAGAAAATAACTCCTTAAAAAGAACAATTGAACAGATGGAAAAAAGAGATGTAAAAGTTAACCAAAGGAAAAATTTCCTAAAAAACGGAATTGAGCAAGTAGAAGCTAATGAATCTATGAGACATCAAGACTCAGTCAAACACATCCTAAAAATGAAAAGATAGAAGAAAATGTAAACTATCTAATTGGAAAAATAACTGATGGGGGTAGCCAAGACGGGAGGTTAGAAAGATGCATATACTCTAACTCTTCACCACAGTACAAAAAATACCTGTAAAAAATGTCTCTCAACAACTTCTAGAGCAGCAGAAGCCACGAAATGACAGTGGAGACTTCCAGCCGAGGGTGACCTGGAAGGCCTCCAGGAAAGGTCTATCGCACAGGATACAGAGCAGAACATAGCTCAGTCTTGACTCCGTGGTGTAGTGAGGAAGACTGGAGCAGGTCTCAGATATGGAATCCACAGTAGCAGCAGTGGCAGTTTGCCAATCCCTCAACCCACAGGTGCCAAAGGTTAATGAGAGGGCTTTTTTTAGCTGATAGAGAAGGGAGCAGGGTCCCCCCCCCTCACCATAGCTCCATACCCAGGTGGTGGAAGTGGAGGTCTCAGCAGGCAGTGGAAACTCCCACAGCAGGCAGCAGCTGACACCTATTGGTGGAGGCCTCATTGTAAAGCCTCTGGGGAAAATGAGCAGCAGATCTGAATCTCAGCTCCAAGTGCTGGCATGGCAGAACTGGAGATAAGGCTGTTGTGGAGAAGAAATTCTACTATTCACAGATGCTGACCATAAAGGAATCTGGTTACTCCTATATCAGTGTGCAGGCTTGGTAGTACCAGCTTGGATGAACTGAGATCTTAAAGTTCTCCAGAGTATACACTACTCTTGACAAAGAACCTAAGTCAAGTAACTTGGTGGGAAAATGCCCAAAAAAGGGGAAGAAAAATAAGACTATAAAATGTTAATTTCATGGTGAACAGGAATATTCTCCCATTCTTTCTGAAGAGGAAGAACAATGCTTAACACCAGGGAAAGACATAAAATTCAAGACAAAAATTTGATGTTTGTATCCCAAACATCAAAAATAAATATTCAGTGGTGTCAGGTCATGAAAGAGCTCAAAAGAATTTTGAAAATCAAGGAAAAGAGGTGAAGGAAAAATTGGGAAGAGAAATGAGAGAGATGCAAGAAAACAATGAAACCTGAGTCAATAGTTTGCTAAGGGAGACCCAAAAAAATGCTGAATAAAATAACACCTATAAAAAAATAGGTTAATGTAATTGGAAAAAGAGTTTCAAAAAGCCCATGAGGAGAAGAATGCCTTAAAAAACAGAATTAGCCAAATGAAAAAGGAGGTTCAAAAGCTGACTGGAGAAAATAAATTAGAATGGAAGAGACAGAAGCGAAAGACTTTATTGGAAACCAAGATATCACAAAACAAAACCAAAAGAATGAAAAAATGGAAAATAATGTGAAATATCTCACTGAAAAAACAACTAACCTGGAAAATCGATCCAGGAGAGGCAATTTAAAAATTATGGAACCACTTGAAATCCATGAACAAAAAAAAGAGCCTAGACATTATCTTTCATGAAATTATCAAGGAAAATGGCCATGATATGCTAGAAGCAGAGAGCAAAATAAATATTGAAAGAATCCACCAATCACTGCCAGAAAGATACCCAAAAAGAGAAACTCCTAGTAAAATCTTGACCAAATTTCAGAGTTCCCAGGTAAAGGAGGAAATATTGCAAGCAATTATTGTGGAAGTACAATCAGGTTAACACAAGATATAGTATCTTTTACATTAAGGGATCGATGGGTATGGAATATGATATACCAGAAGTCAAAGGAACTAGGATTAAAACAAAGAATTACCTACCCAGTAAAACTGAGTGTAGTAATTCAGGGGGGTGGGGAAATGGTCTTTCAATGTAATGGAGGACTTTCAAGCATTCTTGATGTAAAGACCAGAACGGAAAAGGAAATTTGACTTTCAAACACAAGAATAAAGATTAGCCTAGAAAGGTAAACAAGAAAGAAAATTCATAAGGGACTTACTAAAATTGAACTGTTTACATTCCTACATGGAAAGATAATATTTGTAACTCTTGAAACATTTCTCAGTATCTGGGTAGTTGGTGGGATTACACACACACACACACACAGAGGGAGAGAGAAACAGAGACAGAAAGAGACAGAGAGAGAGAGAGAGAGAGAGAGAGTACAGGATGAGTTGAATAGGAAGGGATCATATCTAAAAAAAATAAAATTAAGGGGTAAGAGAGGGATATATCGGGAGGAGAAAGGGAGAAATGGAATGTGACAAATTATTTCTCATAAAAGAGGCAAGGAAAAGCCTTTTCAATGAAGGCAAAAAGGGAAGGGAAGGGACGGAAAAAGTGAAACTTACTCTCATCACATTTGGCTCAAGGAAGGAATAACATGCACACTCTTTTTGGTATGAAAACAAATCTTACACTACAGAAAAGTAGGGGAGAAGGGGATAAACAGAGTGAGAAGGGATGATGGAAGAGAGGGCAAATAGTTGGAGGGAGCAATTAGAAGTAAACACTGTTAGGAAGGGACGAGGTAAAAAACTAGAGTAGAAGGAATGGGGGGCATGATAGGATGCAGGGAAATATAGTTCTTTTTACACAACATGAATATTATAAAGTTATTTGCAAAAAATACACTCATATAGTCTATACTGAATTGCTTGCCTGCTCAGTTGGGATGGAAGGGGTGGGAGGAAGCAAAAGAAGTTGGAATTCAAAGTTTTAGGAAGCAATGTTAAGTATTGTTCCTGCATACAACTGAGAAATGAGAAATACATGTAATGAGGCATAGAAATTTATCTTGCCCTACAGGACAAAAGAGAAGATGGGAATAAGGGAAGGGAGGAATGTGGGAAGGAAGGAAAGAATGGGGGAAGGGGTAATCAGAATGCTCAGAGTTTTGGAGAGGTGAAAGATTGTGATAAAATTTGGAACTCAAAATTTTGTGGAAATGAATGTTGAAAACTTTAAAAAAAATAATTAAAAAAAAGAAAAATAACTGACCTGGAAAATAGATACAGGAGAGAAAATCCAAGGATTATTGGTCTACCGGAAAGCCATGATGAAAAAAAAAGCCCAGACAACATCATCCAAGGAGTCAAGGAAAATTGCCCAGAAGTCCTAGATCCAGATGGCAAAAACAGTCATCAAAAGAATCTACCTTTCACATCCTGAAAAGGACCCCAAACACCAAGGAATATCATTGCCAAATTCCAGAACTATCAAGCGAAGGAGAAAATACTGAAGGCAGACAGAATGAAACAATTCAAATATCAGGGAGCTACAGTCAGGATCACACAGGACCTTGAAGCTTCTATAATAAAAATCGAAGGATTGGAAAATGATATTCTGTAAGGCAAAGGAGCTGAGACTACAATCACATATCAATTACTCAGCAAAGTTGAGCATAATATTTCAGGGAAGGAGATGGACATTCAATGAAATAAGGGATTTTCAGACCTTCCTGATGAAAAGACCAGAACTCAACATAAAATGTGATTTTCAAATCCAGGTCTCAAGAGAGGCATAAAAGATAAATGGGGGAAAAATTGTTACACAATGTGGGGAAACTGCTTGAGTCTCTGTGAGGGAAGACGATTCTTGTTCATCTTGAGCATTGTACATTTATTGTGAAATGTAAAGGGGATATGCATAGATAGAGGGAGTGGCTCTAAATTAAATAGTGCGATAACAAATGTGATTTAAGGGTGTGAAGGTATTGTAACAGGAGATGTGGAAAGGAGGAGGCAGAAAAAATAAATAAATACCATCACAGGAAGAGGCACAGAAATATATTACATTAGAAGGAAAGAGGGGAGGGAGATGAGTATTGTTTGAGAGGTACTCTAATCTGATTGGATTCAAGGTGGGTACAACAAACTCAGTTAAATAGAGAAATATGACTAATTCTATAGGCAATAGATGGGGAAAAGGTAAAGAAAAGGGAGAGGAGGATAAGAGGAAAGGAGGAAATAGTGAGGGCAAATGGGAATAAAAGGGAGGGGACCTGAAAGAAGGGAGGGAATACTGAGGAAGGCAGAGGTTAAAAATTAAAACTCTATTAAGGAGAGGAAGGGAGAAGGGACAAATAAAAGCATAAACAAGGGGAAAAGGGATGAAGGGTAAGACACATACAGTATTCACAACTGTGAATGTGAATGGGATGAACACCCCCACAAAAGAGAGATGGATAATAGAATGGATTAAAAACCATAATCAAACAATATGTTGTTTACAAGGAACATATCTGAAAGGGGAGATACACATAGAGTAAAGGTAAAAGTTTGGAGCAGACTTTATTGTGCTTCAGCTGATGTACAAAAGCAGGGGTAGCAATCTTAATCTCAGACAAAGAAAAATTAGAAAAAGATCTACTCAAAAGAGATAAGGAAGGAAAGTATATCCTCATAAATGGCACCACAGACAAAAAAACAAATTGATTATTCAACATATATTTTCCAAGCGGAGTAGCATCCAAATTCTTAGAGGAGAATTTAAGGGAGGTACAGGAAGAAATAGGCAGCAAGACTATACTTGTGGGCAACCTCAATCTCTCTCTCTAAACCTGATAAATCTAACCTAAAAATGAACAAGAAAGAAGATAAAGGGTTTAGTAAAATCTTGGATAAGTTAAATATGACAGATACCTGGAGAAAACTGAATGGGGATAGAAAGGATACAAAATTTTCCTTTTTTTCTTAAATATATATTTATTTATTTAAATTTTTACGTTCATTTTCACAAGATTTTGGGTTCCAAAATTATCTCCCCATTTGTCTCCTCCTCCCTCCCCAATACACTAAGCATTATAATTACCCATATCATCAATATGCCCACTTTTCTTTCATCCCTCCCTTCCCTTTCCCCATCTTCTCTTCTGTCCTGTAGGGCCAGATAACTTTCTATTCCCCATTACCTGTATTTCTTATTTCTTAGTAGCAAGAACAACATTCAAGAGTTGCTCCTAAAATTTTGAGTTCCAACTTCTCCCCATCCTTCCCTCCCCACCCATTCCCTTTGGGAAGGCAGGCAATTCAATATAAGTCACATCTGTGTAGTTTTGCAAATGACTTCCATAACAGTCGTGTTGTGTAAGACTAACTGTATTACCCTCCATAGTATGCTGCCTCCCATTGTTGCTATTCTCTCTTTTGATCCTGTCGCTCCCCAAGAGTGCTGACATCAAATTGCTCCCTCCTCCCATTGACCTCCCTTCCATCATCCCCCTACCCTGCTTATCTCCATCCCCGCCACTTTCCTGTATTGTAAGATAGGTTTTCATACCAAAATTAGTGTGCATTTTATTCCTTCCCTCAGTCGAATGTGAAGAGAACAAGCTTCATGTTTTTTTTTCCCAGCTCTCCTCTTTTTCCCTCCACTAAGAAGTCTCCTGCTTGCTTCTTCTACGAGAGATAATTTACCCCATTGCATTTCACCCTCTCTCCTCCCACCACATTTCTCTCTCACCGTTTACCTTGATTTCTATTAAGATATGATCCCATCCTATTCAATTCACTCTGTGCTGTTTGTCTCCATGTGTGCGTGAATGTTTGTAGGTGTGTGCGTGCACTCGTGTACATGTGTGTACATGTATGTATGTGTGTATGTGTGTGTGCGTGTAATCCCACCAACTACCCAGACACTGAAAAATTTGAGGAGTTACAAATATTGTCTTTCCACATAGGAATGTAAACAGTTCAACTTTGGTAAGTCCATTTTGACCTCTCCTTGCTGTTAACTTTTTCATGATTCTTCTCATTCTTGTGTTTGAAAGTCAAATTTTCTTTTCAGCTCTGGTCTTTTCTTCCATGGTCTGAGCCCATGGGATATCTATTTCAGATGTTTGGAATACAGAGGCCTTGATTCCTTTTTCTTTACCTTATGGTAAGCACTTTTCTTCATCAGAGAGGAATGGCGCCATCATCTGATCAAGAAAATAACCTTCTATGGTCTTATATTTTTTCCCTTTTCTGGGCATTTTCCTAGGCAGTTACTTGATTTCTGAGAGTCCTGTCTACCCCTGCCCAGCTAGTGCTTGGGGCCTGAGATTAAAATGCTGCTCCCAGCCTCAGGCTGGGCTGCTACTCAGGGTAAGATTAAATCAGGTTCTCAGGTGGGGACAGGGCCGCCTCCCAGGCTCAGTTCCCTCAGGGAGTTTATGCAGAGACCTTCTCTCCTGCTTCGGGAGCCTCTGGCTGCCTGCTGCCTCTGCCACTGCCTCCCGAGGGAATCTGAGTCACGGAGACACACTGCTCCCCTCTCAGCCGGTCTCTCTCACTGACCTGTGCATCTGTGGGTGGAGGGAGCTTCGCGGCTGCTGGAGATTCTGTCCCTGAAGCCTGCTTGGATCTGCTTGCTCCTCTCAGTGCCACTCGGCCAGGGCAGGGGAGGGCTCCACTCCCGTCCAGTGCGTGATGGACCTTTAGGATTGGTTTTTCAGGGCTCTCTGGAGCAGAAATCTCCTTCACTGTGT
This sequence comes from Potorous gilbertii, assembly GCA_028658325.1. NCBI lineage: Eukaryota > Metazoa > Chordata > Mammalia > Diprotodontia > Potoroidae > Potorous > Potorous gilbertii. The sequence goes on from CM053769.1 coordinate 482,057,637, forward strand.
TGCTGCGCAGCTTCCACTGTTCCAGAATTTGTCAGGAGTTCTTTTTAGAGGAAATCCATGGGCTGTGGGTTCGGAGCTAGCATAGGTGAGTCTTTCTACTCTGCCATCTTGGCTCCGCCCCCTCACAATTTTTCTCAGGGTTACATGGTACATATACAAAAATTGACTATGCAATAGGTAATAAAAATTCCAACATTCATCGATTAAAGGCAGAGATAGTCAATGCATCCTTCTCAGGTCATAATGCAATATAACTTATATGTAATCAAAGGGCATTGAAACATAAGCCAAAGCCTAATTGGAAACCAAACATTCTAAATCTAAAGAATGAGTGGATTAGGAGAAGCTAACATGGGGGAGTAGAAATATTCACATAGGCTAACTCCAAACCCACAGCCCATAAATTACCTGTAAAAAGGAACTCCCAACAAATTCTGGAGCAGTGGAAGCCGTACAGCAACGGAGTTGAGGAGATTTCTGTTCCAGAGATCCCTGAAAAACCAGCACCAAAGGTCCATCGCTCACCGTACTCGGAGAGGAGCCCAGCCATGCCCTGGTCACGCAACACTGAGAGGAGCAGAATCGAGCAGGCTTCAAGGAAAGAATCTCCAGGGCCCGGGAAGGTCCCTCCACCCAGAGGTGCTACAGGACAGTGAGAGACCCTATCTGGATGGCTGAGAGGTGAGGCGGGGTTTCTCCATAACTCAGGCCCCCTCAAGAGGCAGTGGCAGAGGCACCAGCACACCCAGGCTCCCAAAGCAGGCAGGAGCTCAGTTCCATTGTTGAAGGTCTCCACATAAACCCCCAGAGGGAACTGAGCCTGGGAGGTGGCCCTGCCCCAAATGGAGAACCTGAATGTAATCTCACAGTGATTAGCAGCCCTGCCCACCACCAAAAGTTCTGAGCCTGGAGAGCAGCATTTTAATCTCACTGGGCGGATCTAGAGGTGAGGTAGGTGTAGAAAAGAGTCTCAGAAGTCAAGTAACTGACTGGGAAAATGGACAGAAAAGGGGAAAAATAATAAGACCATAGAAGGTTACTTTCTTGGGGACCAGATGATTCCGCCCTTCCTTACTGATGAGAAAGAGCAATACTTACCATCAGGTAAACACATAGGAGTCAAGGCCTCTGTATCCCAAACATCTGAAATGGATATTGAATGGGCTCAGGCCATGGAAGAGCTCAAAAAGGATTTGGAAAATCAAGTTAGACAGGTGGAGGAAAAAATGGGAAGATAAATGAGAGAGATGCAAGAAAAGCATGAAAAAACAGTCAATATCTTGCTAAAGGAGACCCAAAAAATGCTGAAGAAAATAACACCTTGAAAAATAGGCTAACCCAATTGGTAAAAGAGGTACAAAAGCCAATGAGAAGAAGAATGCTTTCAAAATTAGAATTAATCAAGTGGAAAAAGAGGTTCAAAAGCTCTCTGAAGAAAATAGTTCTCTCAAAATTAGAATGGAAGAGATGGAGGCTAATGACTTCCTGAGAAACCAATAAATCACAAAACAACACCAAAAGAATGACAAAATGGAAGAGAATGTGAAATACCTCATTAGAAAAACAATTGACCTGGAAAATAGATCCAGGAGAGACGATTCAAAAATTATGGGACTCCCTGAAAACCATGATCAAAAAAGGAGCCTAGACATCATCTTTCCTGAAATTATCAAAGAAAACTTCACTGATATTCTAGAACCAGAGGGCAAAATAAGTATTCAAGGAATCCACCAATCACCTCCTGAAAGAAATCCAAAAAGAGAATCTCCTAGGAACATTGTAGTCAAATTCCAAAGTTCCCAGGTCAAGGAGAAAATATTGCAAGCAGCTAGAAAGAAACAATTCCAGTATTGTGGAAATACAATCAGGATAACACAAGACCTAGCAGCTTCTACAATAAGGGATTGAAGGGCATGGAATAGGATTTTCCAGAAATCAAAAGAACTAGGTCTAAAACCAAGAATCACCTACCCAGGAAAATTGAGTATAATACTTCAGGGGTAAAAATGGTCTTTCAATGAAATAGAGGACTTTCAAGCATTCTTGATGAACAGACCAGAGCTGAAAAGAAAATTTGACTTTCAAACAAAAGAACGAGAAGAAGCATGAAAAAGTAAACAGCAAAGAGAAGTCATAAGGCACTTACCAAACTTGAACTGTTTACATTTCTACATGGAAAGACAATATTTGTAACTCTTGAAACTTTTCAGTATCTGGGTAGTTGGTGGGATTACACACACACACACACACACACACACACACACACACACACACACACACATACACAAACACACGCACATACACATGCACACACACATGCATGCACACACAGACACAGAGCACAGAGTGAATTGAATAGGATGGGATCATATATTTAAAAACTTAAGGCAAACGGTGGGAGAGAAATGTATTGGGAGGAGAGAGGATGAACTGGAATGGGGCAGGCTATCTCTCATAGAAGAGGCAGGCAGGAGAGATTTTAGTGGAGGAAAAAAGAGGGGATCTGAAATTAAAACGTGAAGTTTACTCTCATTACATTCGACTAAAGGAAGGAGCAAAATTCATACTCATTTTGGTATGAAAACCTATCTTACCATACAGGAAATTTGGGGAGAAGGAGATAAGTAGGGTGACGGGTATGATGAAAGGAAGGGCAATGGGAGGGTGGAGAAATTTGAAATCAACACTCCTGTGGAGGTACTGGATCAAAAGGGAGAATAGAAACAATGGGGGCCAGTATAGAACGGAGGGAAATATAGATAGCCTTACACAACACGGCTATTATGGAATTCATTTGCAAAACTACACAGACATTGCCTGCCTTCCCAAGGGGAATGGGTGGGGAGGGAGGGATGGGGAGAGTTTGGAACTCGAAGTTTTAGGGACAAATGTTGAGTACTGTTCTTGCTACTAGGAAATAAGAAATACAGGTAATGGGGAATAGAAAGTTATCTGGCCCTACAGGACAAAAGAGAAGATGGGGACAAGGAAAGGGAAGGATGCCAGAGGAGAGAGCACATTAGTGATAGGGGAAATTAGAATGCTCGGTGTATTGGGTTGGGGGAAGGGTACAACGGGGAGAATATTTGGAACCCAAAATTTTGTGAAAATGAATGTAAAAAGTTAAACAAATTGGGCAGCGCCAAGATGGCGGAGTAGAAAGACTCACATTTGCTAGCTCCGACCCCACAGCCCATGGATTTCCTCTAAAAAGAACTCCTGACAAATTCGGGAACAGTGGAAGCCGCTCAGAAACACAGTGAAGGAGATTACCGTTGCAGAGAGCCCTGAAAAACTGACCCCAGGGGCCCATCGTGACCCAGACGCGAGTGGACCGCTCCCCACCCCCTCCCCTGGCCACACCGCACTGAGAGGAGCGAGCAGACCCAAGCAGGCTTCGGAGACCGTAATCTCCTGTGGCCGCGAAGGTCCCACCACCCACAGACGCACAGGTCGGTGAGAGAGAGGGGCTGAGAGGGGAGCATGGTATCTCCGGGACTTGGACGCCCTGAGAGGTGGCCACTGTGGCAGAGGCAGAGGCAGCGTGGCCAGAGGCCCCCAGAAGAGGCAGGAGCTACACCACAGCTCCATTACAAACGATCTCTGCATAAACCCCCTGAGGGAACTGAGACTGAGGGGCGGCCCGGCCCCCACCTGAGAACCAGCGGATAAGCTCCCATTGAAGAGCAGTCAGGCCTGCCACCAAAAGCCCTGAGGCTGGGAGCAGCATTTGAATCTCAGACCCTAAGCACTAGCTGGTCGGACCTAGGCGGGGGTGGAGAGGACTCTCAGAAGACAAGTAACTGTCTGGGAGCATTTGAATTTCAGACCCCAAGCACTAGCTGGGCAGATCTAGGCCAGGGAGTGGAGAGGACTCTCAGAAGTCAAGTAACTGGCTGGGAAAATGGCCACAAAAGGGAAAAAAAACTAAGACCATAGAAGGTTATTTTCCTGAGAAGATGATTCCCCCATTCCTCTCTGACGATGAAGAGATGTGCTTACCATCAGGTAAAGACACAGGAGTCAAGGCCTCTGTATCTCAAACATCTGAAATAGATACCCCATGGGCTCAGGCCATGGAGGAGCTCAAAAAGGATTTTGAAAATCAAGTTAGACAGGTGGAGGAAAAACTGGGAAGAGAAACGAGAGAGATGCAAGAAAAGCATGAAAAAGCAGTCAATACCTTAATAAAGGAGGCCCCAAAAAATGCTGATGAAAATAGCACCTTGAAAAATAGCCTAACTCAGTTGGCAAAAGAGGTTCAAAAAGCCAATGAGGAGAAGAATGCTTTCAAAAGCAGAG
>CM053769.1:482062438-482091958 GCA_028658325.1 Potorous gilbertii
ATCCTTATTTTACAGATAAGAAAACTGAAACAGATACAGGCTAAGTAACTAGCCCATAGATGCAGCATCCATCTAAGCAGAGAGGAACTTTGAATGAAGCCTTCCTTAATCCAGTTGTGTAACTATAGCTTCTAGAATACATTGCCGTGGAAGAGAGGAAATAATGAGAATAGTGAAACAAATATAGAGAATGTTATATCAGGCATCTGATGTTTTAAGTCTGAGTGAGGGGTAAGGCACAAATGTGGGCATATGAATAAAGAACTTTGCTATAGAGCCAGGAGTGATGGAATAATCAGGAATTATCTTTCTCCAAGAAATAACCTGTGGATGCATGTTGAAGATCTGAACAAAGCAGATACCTCATTATGGAAACAATTATACCTTTAACATGCTAATGGATCTCATGTCTACACTAACCAAAAAGCATGATTTCTAAAAGGAATGCATTCTATCCTATTACTTTAGGAAGAACTAATGGGGTTGGTTCAGTATTTTTAATGGGTGGTGCAGGAGAAAGATTGCTTAAGCTAGAGTTAGGAAGACCTGAGTTCAAATCCTTCCTCAAAAGTTCACTTTATGTGTGACCTGAGATCAGTTGCTTAAGACCTGTTTCCTATATATAATACCAGTCAGGTAACATTTATTAAGTTATTACTATGTGCCAAGCAGGCAACAAGGTCTCTCAATGGATAGAGTCTTAGAAGCTTGGACTTAAAGACTTGGACTGACTTCAAATCAGGCCTCATACACTAGCTTTGTGATTCTCAGCAAGTTCCTTAACCCTGTTTCCTCATTTTTAAAATAAGCTGGAGAAGGAAATGACAGATTACTTTAGGATCTTTAACAAGAAAACTTCAAATAAGGTCATGAAGAGTTGGACCAGATTGAAAATGACTGAACATCAACAACATGTGCCAAGTCCTTTGCAAAGTATGTCAATAAAAATAAAATTAGAAAGAAAAAGAGTCCCTGACCTCAAGGAGTTTACATTCTACTAGAGGAAGGTAATACAGAAAAAGGAGCAAAAGGGGGAAGATGAAAGGGGAGAGGAGAAGAGTAGAGAAAATTATGAGTGTTACCTGGAGAGGAATGAGCATGGTTGGTGTGTATCCTCATTAACTGGGGGTTCTCAGAGGAACTACCCCATCAAAAGGAAAGGTCATTTTGTCTATAGTAATATTTCCATTTAAATTTAATTACTTGTGTAACCTCTTCCCTAAGGTCGTTGGCATAGACTTTTTCTTATTATTGGAGATGAAACCCTGCCCTTTGGGAGGTGTGGGACAGGTAAGCCATACTTCAAATCTCACCCAATCTTCCTTCAGGCTCTTCAGAGTCAGTCTACTCTTTGGGGACTCTTCAAGGAACACACCCAGTTTGTAATTCTCTAAGCAAGATTTTTTTTCAGTGATCTTTGAGTCAGCTTCTAGCTTTAAAAAAGAAGTTGGAAGATGTAAACCACACTTAAGTTGCTAAAGAAAAGCATTCAAGGAAGACATGAGGGGAGCCAGCAGTCTCCATTACATGCCTGTCCCCAGATTGTTATTTGGAAACTTTAGGGACTTGGGGTGAGATCTAGGACTCTCTCTCTTGGTTGGGCTGACATCTCCTTCATTCTCCATTGTCTATTTTCTCCTATATAAACTTTATTTGATTTCTATTTCACTATGATTTGTATACATGAACTTCTTTTCTACTTGCTATATGTGTTCATTGGAACACTAGTATTAGATGAGAAGTGGGGGGGGTCAAGCCTTGGATATAGAACTTGGTCTCCCATTTTCCCCAGAAATTACAAAGTGATCAAAATTTAGGTGAAATCCAATCATATCCCATAGGCAGTATGCTTGAAGTCCAGTATCCCTTCTCTCTGAAGAGGGCAGAGTGTTGGCATCCATCCAAAGCTCCTGATTCCCCTTTTGGCAGCAATGAAAATCTCACTTGTAGAAAGGTGGGGGGAGAAGAGACTACAAAAATGTATTTTGCCTTCCTTCAAGTCACAAAATGGCAGTGGTTCCTATCCTGACACATGGAGCTCCTGGTGGATATCATGGAGATAACACAGAACTTTTTCCTTCATTTCTTTGCCTATAATTCAATGATGCTTCAAAAAGAGCTAAACATGGGGGTCATAGACTGAAAGAGTAATAGGACCTTGAGGGATATCATTTTGAAAATGAAAAAATGAAAGCACTGAAAAGTAGAGATATTTGTCACTGGTTAGAGACAGAAAAAAACCTAGGCCTCCTGTTTCCACCTCCAGGTTTTGATAAATTGGAACTAGGGGCAGTTTGGCATAGCAAAGGGAACATTGGAACTGGAATCAGAAAAATCTGAGTTCTAATCCTTCCTTTAATACTAACTCTGTACCAGTGGACAAGTTACATACCCTAATCTCTTGTAAGTAAAAAAATGGGGAAAATAAGAGCACCTACCTTACAGGATTGGTGTGAGAATCAAATAAAAAAAATTACATGAATATATAGAGAGAACTACTGAAACCTTAAATCACTATATAAATATTAATGTTATTAAACCTGATAATATATTCTACATAAAGCACAACTTTAACTTGTTACATGCTCTAAATGCTTCTTGTAGTAGTAGTAGTAGTAGTAGTAGTAGTAGTAGTAGTAGTAGTCGTAGTAGTAGGCAGAGGAGGAGGAATTTTTTTGTTATTTTATTACATTATTTTTGTTATTATCATGCTATTTTGTTATTATTATGTTCTAAATTTAGAATGAAAACTCAGACATTTCTATTGCTATTTTTCATTTTTGATATCAATTCTCTCCCCCTTTCTGTAATAATAAGCACCCTGACATACGCAGGGGGGCCTGCTACCACAGGTTTTAAAATCTATATTCATAATAGGAAAAGCAACTTTTGAGGGGTTAACAATCACTTAAATAAAGCATATATTTCCCTTAAACAAGCACATATACCATTCACCTAGTTCAGGGGAGTCAGCACCCTGAACTTCAAAGAAAATACAGAGAAATCAAAGGTCAACAGATATGGCTTCCTCTTTCTGACCATAATCAATACATATATCATAAATCAACAATCAGGTCCAACTCTCTGATCATAGTTACCAAAGAGGGAAGTACCAACATCTCGGTTTACCAAGTAGAGGGTGGGAGGTAAGAGGGAGGTCACTGCTCATCAGCTTCCTAGACTCTCATGTGGTACACAAACCTACTTCCAAAAACTAAGCTCCAAAGTAAAACTGCACCTCAGAGTCTATATACTTTTTAGAGTCAGAGGACATCACATCCCTTGAGAACCAGTCCCTCATCAACAAAAGGCAAGAACTTTCCTACAAATCTTCCCAGGTCCAACAATAGTTGGTTAAGATTCTCCTTAATCACATTATTCAGAGGAAGTATACTTCTTGGTATAAACAAAAACAGCAAAAGATTCTACTCTGCTTGCCCTCACACTTTCCTGATAAAACCACACTCAAAATATGATTTATTTTAAAATAGTAGTTTAAAATCAAAAGAATGGGCAAAAATCCAAGAAGTTAACTAAAGAATATATAAGAAAATCTTCTACAAGGTGGAGTTTTTCAATGCAATTCAGCAAAAAATCTCAAGTATTTAATATAAACTTGATTGGAGGTGTAAACAAAAACAAAATTGGAGTCCCTAGCTTTTGGAAGTTTCTATTCTGCTGGGGTTGGGAAGGGAAGAAAAGTACAATTTGTACTAAGCAACTGGGAAAACTAGAAAGCAATAACTTGGAGGTATCAGGAAAAGCTAAAGTAGGATGTGGGGCTGAAATAGAGTTCTGCCCTTAAGGACACTATGAGACTGAAAGGAGGAGGGAGAGAATTAAAGAAGAGAGAGTCCATACAACTGAATGGAGGTAGGGAATGCAATGTTATGTTGAGGGACTGCAAGTCTGCAATTGTGAATATAATAAGGGTGTATGATGGAATTCTACGTAATAAAATTTGAAAAGTAAGTGGGTGATCAATGTAAAAGACCTTACAAGCTGGATTGAAATTTTAATATATATGCTGTTTTTCATATATGCACACACACACACACACACACACACACACACACACACACACACACACGAAAATATCCGTGGAATTCACATGCAACTTTTGATGTGGGAGCTTTTTATTTGTATTTCTCATAGAATAGTGAGTCACTGGAGCTGATGGGCCATCCAGTGTTAATTAGTAATCACATTAATGCATCTCTAGCTTTCCATAAAGAGAAGCAGGTCAAATGTGTCTTCACTCAAATGGATATTAATTATACACATCACCTGTAATTTATTATGCAAATATGAAAAATGGTTCTTGGTAATGAGTCCTCACATAATTAATAAAGTTACTTAGTAAACATTAGTCTTTTACTCTGAAAAAGTCATGCATTTGTCTTATTATAATAATCTATTTCTATGCACCCCTCCAAATCACTCTATACAAGGATATAGGGGAATGCGCATGTGGGGAGAGGGCAAGTTCTGCTTTCATCTTTAAGGAGGTAGCATTCATTAGTTTTTAACAAATTATAGAAAATAAGACATTCTCCATGGGGCCTACCAATGGAGTACATATATAAAGAACATGGAAATCACAGAATTTCAGAATTAGATGTTGACTGAGAAGAAAAATATTTTAACAAGCTAGAAAATAGTAATAATAAAGGGGGAGAGAAAATGAAGTTTTACTAGATTACAAATTCTATATTTATCGATCAAGCCATATATAAATGAATAGAGCACTAGAATATCTATTAGTTGCTGAGTATGTTCTGGACACTATGCTGAATACTATAAACAAAAATATGCGACAAATTAAGAAACTAGCCCTTACCTTAAAGAAGCTGACATTCTAATGGGGGAAGACAAGTTAGAAAAAAGAACTGAAAGAAGGGAGAGATACCCCTGAGTAAGGATAAGTTTGCTGGTGAGCATCTGGAAAAATCCAGAGATGGAGGGGTGGATTCAGGATATATTGGAAATGACATCGGGACCTTGTGAAAATCCAGGTGAAGTGTTCAAGAATCATAATAAGAAGTTTGAGGGCAAATGTTTCTTTCTTTAATTACTATTATTAATTTCTTTGTTTTCAGTTTTCTACAATTACTTCCATAAGTGTTAGATTTTCTCCCCCTCCCTTTCCTCTCCCTCCCCAAAACAACATGCAATTTTATATGGGTTCTACACATACTTTTTTATTAAACACCTTTTCACATTAGTCATGTTGCATAGAATTGAAATGAATGAGAGAAACCATGAAAATAACGAAACAAAAGAAAATATAACACAAGAGAAAATATTCTGCTTCATTCTGCATTCCAATTTGACAGTTCTTTCACTGTATTTGGATGGCATATTTCCTCAAGAGTCCTTTAGGAATGTTTTAGGTTCTTGCATTCGGCTGTGAAGGGCTAAGTCTAACAGAAAAATGCCTTGAAAACTCTGATTCTTACTGTGGACAATGTTCTCCTGGTTCTGTTCCTTTCACTCAGCATCAGTTCATATAAGTCCTTCGAGGCCTCTCTGAAGTCTTCCTGTTCATCATTTTTTATAGCATAATAGTATTCCATTATGTTCATATACTACAACTTGTTCAGTCATTCCCCCAATTGATGGACATCCCCTCAATTTCCAGTTCTTGGTCACCACAAAGAGAGTTGCTATAAGTATTTTTTGTACATGTGGGACCCTTTCCTATTTTATGATCTCTTTGGGATACAGCACTAGAAGCAAAACTGCTGTGTCAAAAGGTAGGCACATTTTTGCAGCTGAGGGCAAATTCTTCCCCGGTGTGATGAGGCTGCTCCACTTATCTGACTATTGATTAACTTCTCTCTTTTTAATTATACATTTTAAAGCCATCAACATTCACATCTATTTCATTGTATAGACTATAAGACAAGGTTTTATTGAAACTTTATGCACAAATTTAAAATTATTAAATTTAATTACATAATAGCAATACTGTCCTGTTTGTCCTGATCTAAAATGCATCTTTGAAGACGTGCATGTATCAATTGTTAGGGTCTCTCTGGGGTCATGACCTTTCACGGTTCTATGGATAGGAAAGAATATTGATATGAACTTATTAATACATCTTCAGACTAAGTGCAAGGGTGATAGGATTTAAGAACAAGAGTGAAACCATACTTGTTCTGAAAGCTTGTACATTTAATAGAGTGTGTGTGTGTGTGTGTGTGTGTGTGTGTGTGTGTGTGTGTGCATGAGTGCACATGGGGGGAGTGTTGGGGAGAGTCAAAGGCCAATATGTACATATGTAATTTTTTCTTAGCTTCGTTTCCTTCAATTATCACTAAAAAGACCTAAGATAGATCTCACCTACTTTAAAACTGAAATCTTCCAGTCTGTCCAGTGACATCTTCCTGAGAAGTTTCATCCTGATTTGTGCACTGGTAGATAGCCTGACTTTGACTGACAAGCTCCTCCCATCCTACTCTTTGGAACTTTAGAAACAAAATCAAGGAATAAACTGTAAGAGAGTCAGGAGAGATGTAAGCTATTGGAATTATGTTATACAAGTAAGAGAGTGAGGGACTGAAGCCACAAGGTCTCCAACATTGAATTCTGAATATCTGGTGTAGGTAGACATTTTGCTGCTGAGATCTATTTGCATTGAACACAGAAAGCACTGATTAATCATTTTTTTTTAATCTCCATCCCATCACTCTCTTCAGAGTGAGCATTAATCTGATCATTTCTCTTGAACACTCAGGTCAGTAGACTAAATTTTATTTCTTATAAGTGTGCTTACTCATTTTGTGACAAAATACATGTTATTTTTTTAAGTTGGTAAATATGATAAACATTTTTAGCTACATTGATTACTAAATTGTGAGTTATTGTTCAAATTCCAAATTGAAGGGGCAATTGGGAGTAACTATGGGGAGAGAGAAGGACACTTAAAATTTCAGTATTTCTCTAGAATTAAATTTCTGGCTGGGGAATCAGACCTAGAGGAAAAAATTATTTATTCATTTTCATAACTTTCCAGAACAGGGACAATACTTTTAGTATAGTTTCTCTCGACAAACAGATCAGTAACAATGTTGCAACAGTCATTACTTGAGCAGGAATTTAGACACATATATATGTGTATATATGTATATATATATATATATATATATATATATATATATATATATATATAATATATATATATATATGCGCGCGCGCGGGTGTGTGCGTGTATGTGTATGTCTGTATGTATATACCATTTCACTGGATATGTTTGAAAGAAAATCTGTTACCCAAAAGGGAAGAGATGAGAGAGACACCAGAGAGAACACTACACTAAAGGGAGGAATAATCACGTCCACAAAATGGTGGGAATAAGTATTAAAGTCTGAGAACTTTGCCTATCTGCTTACCATTTCAATATATTTCGTACAGCAACAGCACTGTCACACACACACACACACACACACACAGAGAGAATAAATAGAAAAAAATGAATATACTTTAAAGAAAAGGGACACTAGCAGTTGAGGGAATTAAATTGAAGTGGTACATGAGTTATTTTTATTTTAGAATTTAAAAAAAATTATCATTCTTTTTTTTTGGTTCCAAATTCTCGCCCTCCTAGGCTATAACCTCTCCCCCACACATTGAGAAATGAAGCAGTATGATATCCATTATAAATGTTTAATCATGTAAAACATATTTTCACATTAGTTGTGTGGCAAAAAAAGGCAAGAAAAAAACAAAGAAAGTGGAAAAAATAAGCTTCTGTCTGGATTTTAGAGTTCATCAGATCTCTCTCTGGAAATTGATAGAAGTTTTTATCATGAGTATTTTAGCTATTTTGAAGGAAGTAAGGTATTCTACAAGGTATGGATGAAGGATTGCATTGTAGGGATAGGTGGCAGTTAGTGCAAAGTCATGAAGAAGGGGAATATAGAATCATGTATGAAAAAATTGGCAAGAAGGCTAGCTGAGTCAGATTGTAGAGGGTTAAAAAGAGAGTAAACTGTATCTTTGAAAGGTAGCATGAGACCAGGTTTCACACAGCTTTAAAATTTCAACATTGTTATCACACTCAATTGATATTATATTCAATTGATGTTATATGCTGGATCCAATAGGGTATCAGTAGGTATTACTGACTAGGGAGATGTTTTTATCATATCTAAGATTAAGGAAAATCATGATTGTTGATAATAGGAAGAAGCTTGAGGTATGGAAACTAATTAGTATGCTATTGTCATAATCCAGACAAGAGATAATGACAGCCTAAAATAAGTTCTTGGCCATATGACTAAAGAGCTGGGGACAGATTTAATATAATAATGGAGGTAGAAACACCATATGGAAGATTTGGTACCATACTGACAATGTGGGCTTAGAGAGTGTGAGGATATAGAGAGCTGAGTTTGCAAACTTGAAAGACTGAAAATCTGGTAATGTTGGAAGAAACGGAAGTCTAGAGGAGGATAGGTTTTAGAGGAAAGGTAATGCGTTTTGTATTAGACAGAGAGTTTGTCATACCTTTAGAATGTACCATTTACAATGTCCAGCGCGCAGTTTGTGATGCAGGACTGAAATTTCAAAGAGGGACTAGGCTATGAGTGATATGCATAAAGGCAACAGCTAAATCACTAACAGGTTCCACAAGGGAGAGGAGAAGAGAGGAGAGAATAGAAGAGCAGAGGAAAAGAGAGGAGACATAGAGAAGAGGAGAGGGGAAAAGAAGGAAGGGGAGATGAAGGGAGGGTAGGGGTATGGAAGGGGAGGGGAGCAGAGAAGAGAAGAAGAGGGAAAGAGAGGGGAAGGGGAGGGGGAGGGAAGGAGAGGGGAGGGGAAGGAGGCGAGAGGAGAAGTAGAGGAGAGGAGAGGAGAGGAAAAGAAAGGGGAAAGGAGGGGAGAAGAAGAGAGGGGAGGGGGAAGAACTTATGAAATAACACAACAGCCAGGATGTTGAAATGAAACCAGAAGATGGAGTAGCAGAGAAGCTTAACTGTCACATACCCATTGAGACCATGTGGGTAAATGTGAGTGGAAAAGATAATGAGTATGAGAGAGCATGTGGAGATTTAATTGAGAAGATGTAGCAATTCATCAGAAGGCAGAAGGGAGGGAGAAAGAATGACAGTCAATGATGATGCCCAGTTTGAAAACATAAGTGACAGAGAAATTAATTTTACTCTATGCCGAAGTAGAGCAGCTGAAGAAAGAGGAAATTGATGGGAAGTAATAATAATATAACAAATGATACTTACATATAATAGCTGCTAAAATATTTATTGAATGAATTGTATTTATTGAATGCAAGTTATGGGACCAGGGACTGTGGAGCAAACAACGAACAAAAAGAACTTTTTCTTAAAGAAGTTAGAGAATGCAAGTGACTGTAATTTTATAGGCATCATAGAATAGTTACAAGTATATCACAGTGGAAAATTGAGGAAAGAAAAATAATGTAGGGGCAAAATTCTACCTAATCTACCAGGAGTAATTGAACTCTTTTAATTCTTTTAAGTCTGTCAATGAAATCCTCTTTGACCCCACTAACTAGTCTTATACCTTTCTGTACCAAAGTGACCTTCCTTGGCTACCATTCTCCTTGATGGCTTCCAGGGAAAGGGAACCTTTGGCCTGGAGGTCACATATGGCCTTCTAGGTTGTTGGGTTGACCTCTTGATTGAGTTCAAATTTTACAGAACAAATCCTTTTATTAAGGGGATTTGTTCTCTGAAGTTTGGATTCAGTAAAGGAGTGGCACTTGAGGACCTAGAGGTCCTACCCCTGATAAAACATAATATTTTTTTCTCTCAATTAGAATGTAAGGACTCAAGGCCAGTATCCTCTTTGTTTCTGTATTTGTGTCATCAGAACTTAGCACAGTCCTACAGAATATAAACTTACTTATTTTTTAATTTAATTTCATTGCATTTGTTCATTCATAATCTCTAATTTGAAAGAGACCCAGAAGTCTATCTTGTCAAAGGTTTTTACCTTATTTTTGTTCCTGGAGATTTTTGGTAGTGTTTGGTGAAACCTATGTTCCCCTATCAATATTTTTCAATGTATAAAATAAAATAAGATTACAAAGGATAAATAATCATATTGAAATACAGTTATTTTTTTAATTCATGGATCCCTAGATAAGATCAGATCTACCACACCTGATCAAATGCAGTTTATTCCATATCATTTTTGTTTAATCATTTTTCAGTCACATAGGAGAATTTGTGACTGCATTTGGGGTTTTCTTGGCAAAGTTCCTTGGAGTGATTTACCATTTCCTTCTTCATCTAATTTTACAGATAGGGATATGGAGGCCAATTGAGTTAAGTGACTTGTCCAGAGTTACATGGGTAAGTGGGTAAGGCCAATATTGAACTCTGGGAGAGAGGCATATTTGTCTTTAGGTCCAGCACTCTATCCATTGTGTCACCTATCTGAACAACAGTAGTTGTTAGGATCTCCTTTTCCTGACCTCAATGCTAAATTTTCTTTACTCAGACGTCTTGTCATCATTTCTGTGTCTGCTTCATAAAAGCAAAATAGTTTTAACTTTTTTTTCATAAAAAAGAGCTTCAATAATTGAAGACTATGATCATGTTTCTCTAAAATATCTTGTTCCTTGTTAAATATAGCTGATTTGTTCAATCAATAACAATATACTATGAATGCCAGGGTCTTCTCTATGCTATTTACTTTCTTCTGTATTGTATCAGGTTTATCAATGATCTTGCTAAAATATGGGGCATGCTGAATAATATTATGTATATGGCCTGATCAAGGCATATTACAATAGTGCAGTTATCTCCCTAGTCCTTGATCCTATGAACACTCAACCAGCAAGTTGACTCATTGAATAGTGCAATGCAGTTGGATTAAAGAATACCTGAGTTCAATTCTCACTGCATAAATTGAATGACTTTGTGATTTTGGGTAAATCTATTAACCTTTGTCTATCTCAGTCTTCTTTTGTATAAAATGAGATTCTGATTGCTGCTGTCAACCAGTATTGTTGCAAAGATAAAATGAGATTATATCTTAAAGTGATTTGAAAATCTATAAGGGCTATATAAATGCTATCTAGCTATTATTATTACTATTATTTTTCACTATCTCCCACAATTTTCTCTTTCTTATTTCAGTCCCCTTCCATTTTACTCTCCTTTGCCCTTACTACTGCTTCCCTCCCTTTTGCCTTCCCCTCCCCTTTCTTCCCCATTCCCCTCCTACTGCCTATAGTTAGATTTATATACTGAATTAAGCTTATCATTCCCTCCTTGAACCAGATCAGATGAGAGTACTTCTCAAGCAATGCTCATCTCTCTCCCCTCTTTCCCTCTACTATAATTTTGTACTTCTTCCTGTGATGTAATTTACCATTTTCTGCTTCCTCTTTTTCACCTCTCCTGTTACAATTCCTTTGCATGCTTAAATTGTATTTTTATGATCACATCATTTACTTTATACCCATTCCCTCTATGTAGATCCCTTTTATATTTCATAATAGATGTACAATTCTCAGGATTAAGGATTATCATCTTCCCTTATAGGGAGGTAAACAGTTGGCCCAACTTGAGCAACAAGTTTTTCTTTTCCCCTGTTTACCTTTTTATGCTTCTCTTGTGACCTGCATTTGAAGATTGAATTTTCTATTGAGATCTGGCCTTTTTGTCAGGAAGGTCTGGAAATTTCTAATTTCATTGCATATCCATCTCCTTGCCTGAAATGTTATGCTGAATTTTTCTGGGAATTATTGGTATTGTTTATGAAACCTAAGTGGCATTAAGTTTACTGACGAAAAAATTTTATTACTGAATTACATTGAGATTTCAGTGTGAGGGTAGAACCAAGATGGAAAGTGTAGAAAGATACACATGCTATAGTTCTTCCTCCACAGCCTATAAAAGACCTGTAAAAAATGACTCTCAACAAATTCTAGAGCATTAGAATCCACAGAATGAGAGAGTGAAAGAAATTTCCAGCCAAAGGTAACCTGGAAGGCAGACAGGAAAGGTCTATCCCATAGGGTGCTTAACAGAGTGGAGCCCAGCCATGACTGCTCAGCACCAGGAAGGAACAGGACTGGAATAGGCCTCTTGAGCAAAATCCCTGGAGTGAGGATCTCAGATCCCTCAACCCACAAGTGGCAAAGAAATCTTCAAAGGTCAGTGAGAGGACCTTCCCAGCTGGGCAAAGGGAAGCAAGGCCCCCCCACCCCCCAGTACAGGTCCCAGGCAGCAGGAGCAGGGGGACAGCAGTGTTCCATGACAGTGGCCAAGGCAGGCAGCAGCTTCCATTTTGGGAATGGCTCAGTTTAAATCCCGTGGGAGAGTTAGGCACCTGATCTGAATCTCAGCCCTCACTGGGAACCCTGTCCCCACATAAAGCCCCTGGGGGAATTGAGAAGTCGATCCAATCTCAACTCTGAGCACATTCCTGGGGTGAGGAGGAGCATTAGAACTTTCCCCTTGACAAAAGATTCAGAAGTCAAATAACTAGCTGGGAAAATGCCCAAAAAAGGGAAAAAAATTAGACCAGAGAATGGTATTTCTTGGTGAACAGGCATTTCCTTCCATCCTTTAGAATGAGGAAAAACAATGCATACTATCAGAGGAGGTCAAGACTTCTACATCCAGTACCTCCAAAATTAATAAGCAGTGGGATCAGTACATGGAAGAGCTTGAAAATCAAGTCAACAGCCTGCTAAAGGAGACCCAATAAAAGGCTGAAGAAAATAACATCTTAAAAATAGGCTAACAATTGGAAAAAGAGGTCCAAAAAGCCAATGAGGAGAAGAAGGCTTTGCAAAGCAGAATCAGCCAAATGGATAAGGAGGTCCAAAAGTTCACTGAAGAAAATAGTTCTTAAAGATGACAGTGGAGCTGATGGAAGGTAATTACTGTGTCATAAAAATAGAAATCACAAAACAAAACCAGAAGAACAAAAAAATAAAAGATAATATGAAATATCTCATTGGAAAAACAATTGACCTGGAAAATAGATCCAGGAGAGACAATTTAAAAATTATGGGACTACCTAAAAGCCATGATCAAAAATAAAAGCTTAGACATTTTCATCCATGAAATTATCAAGAAAATCTGCTCTAACATTGTAGAACAAGAGGGCAAAATAAATACTGAAAGAATCCACAGATCACTTCCTGAAAGAGATCTTAAAACAAAAACTCCTAGGAAAATTTTGGCCAAATTTCAGAGTTCCCAGGTCAAAAATAAAATGTTGCAAGTATTTAGAAAGAAGCAATCGGAATATTGTGGAAATATAATCAGGATAACACAGGATCTGGTAGCTTATACATTAAGGGATCAAAGGATTTGAAATAGGATATTCCAGAAGTCAAAGACACTGGGATTAAAACCAAGAATCACCTGCCCAGCAACACTAAACCTGAGTATAATACTTCAAGGGAAAAAATGGTCATTCAATGATATAGAGAACTTTCAAGCATTCTTGATGAAAAGACCAGAACTGAAGAGAAAATTTGACTTTCAAACACAAGAATCAAGAGAAGTATGAAAAGATAAACAGGAAAGAGAAATCATAAAGGACTTTCTAAAGCTAAGTTGTTTATATCCCTACACAGAAAGATAACATTTGTAATTCTTGAGACTTTTCTCCATATTTGGATAGGTGGAGGGATTATACACTCACACACACACACACACACACACACACACACAGAGATCACAGGTTGAGTTGAATCAGAAGGGATGATATCTATAAAACATTAAAATTAAGGGGTGAGAGAGCAATATATTGGGAGGAGAAATGGAGAAATGGAATGGGACAAATTATTACTCATAAAAGAGATAGGAAAATTATTTTTCAATAGAGAAGTAAAGGGAGGAGGTGAGGGGAAAATTGAAGCTTACTCTCTTCACATATGGTTTAAGGAGGGACTAACATGCTCACTAAATTTGGTATGAAAATCTATCTTACACTACAGGAAAGTAGGGGAGAAGGGGACAAGTGAGATGAGGGGAATGATAGAAGGGAGGGCAAATGGGTGAGGGGAGTAACTAGAAGTAAACACATTTGGGAAGGGGCAAGGTCAAATGAGAGAATAGAATAAAGGGCGAACATAGTAGAATGGAGAGAAATATAGTTAGTCTTACACAACATGACTATTATGGAAGTCTTTTGTAAAATGACACATATGTAGCTTATATTGAATTGCTTGCCTTCTCATTGGGGATGGGCGGGAAGGGAGGAAGGGAGAGAAGTCGGAATTCAAAGTGTTAGAAACTAATGTTGAGAATTGTTATTGCATATAACTGGGAAATAAGAAATACAGGTAATGGGGTATAAAAATCTATCTTTCCCTTCAAGAAAAGAAAGAAGGAGATAAAAGAAGGGTAGGGTGTGATAGAAAGGAGGGAACATTGAGGGAATGGGTAATACGAATGCAAGGTTTTATGGTGTGGGGGAAGGGGAGAGAAGGGGGGAAAAATTGGAACTCAAAATTTGGTGGAAAGAGGTTTCATTGTGTATATTTCATTTATTTCAAATGAACCTGGGTCAATGACCTATAAATGGCAAGATTTGTAAAGCATGGCATGAAGGAAATTGTATAATTAAGTACATTGATCTTTTTTATTTCAGATGATATGGGTATGATGCTGCTCTTTTGGCAATTTTTATATTTATTTAAGTTGATCCATTGCCTTCTAATTACTTATCATAAATCAAGTATGTATGTCTTATTTTAACATGTTACATCAATTGTTTCTTGTTCTTAATGTGATTAAAATAGTTAGGAATGACACAGATATGAGACTCACACATATACCCAAGAAAACAAGATTTTCAAAGAGCTGAGAGCTGATATTTTGTACTTTTCAAACTTCCAAGGTCTAGACACAGGATAAAATTCTGTCTCCTACTAGCATCAATCATTAATCCACCACTATATATCTATTGTATAATTAATATGACAGGAAAATTTATCTTTGTTACACCCGTTGAACCACAGTGGAACAAGATGCTATCACCATCTTATGTGTCAGTATCATGAAAAGCTCAATAAATCAAATTCCTCTTATCTACCTGTTAGGAAGAACACATATAAAAAGGGTAAACTAATCAGAAATCATCAATCTATACAAACATCATAAATTTCTCTTGGGGAAAGTGTACAGACATAATCCTTAAAATGAAATTGAAAAATTCTCCTTAATATAAATATAGAAAAATGAACTTCAGTTTAAAAATATATCTACTTGTTGAACTTTGGTCTATTTGATAACATTGTATTTGAAAAGAGAATTGGCAAATGTAGTTTATTCCTTTCACTTAAGACTGCCTTCAGTATCTGCTAGTGCTAAGATTGGCATGTTCAAGTCAAATGGACAATTACAATACGAATATTTTTTAATGTTGGTGTTGTCTTTAATGTTTATTCGTATGTATTTGTATTGTGTGGATTGGTTAGGTTTAAATTCCTTGTGGATAGCACGTGGTTTAGTATATATATATATATGTATATATATATATATATATATATATATATATATATATATATACATATATATATATTTGTGTTTATTTTCTAGTATATAAAGATTTATTGAGTTGAATGGTTTATGTCTGTAAACATATGTACTCCTAAACTCAATAAAGAGGCAATCTGACATAATGCATTGAGTATTACATTATCAGTAAGCCAGAAATGGGTTCAAATGCTGTCTCTGACACTCATTCATGGTATGAAAATTGATGTCATTTAACTGTTAAGCTATTTCTGTGGCTGTCTACTAAATTGTGTGTCTTGATTGACTATGTCTAAAGTTATTCATCGGCCCTGATGGAAAGTGTTCCTTCACAGAGGAAATTAAGGACCAATGACATATTGACACCTCCTAATAAAAAAGGTTATGGTTTGACACCAGGACACATATGGTTTGCAAAAGTCAATTTGTGCACTGTGCAAGGAGAGAGAGAGAGAGAGAGAGAGAGAGAGAGAGAACTTTTAATGAGAATGATTCTCTTTGTTTTTCTCTGAATAAAGCAAGGCAGTGATGGACATCTTCAACATCAATAGCCTTGCCAGGTGAAATAAAAAGATGCCCGTAATGTTTCATGATATGGTATATTTAGAACTGTGATCAACCACAGGACCAATCACTGTTTTTTGTTTTGTTTTCTGTTTTTTTTTTCCTTTTTAGTGCTTAATACATGCCAGGAAATGTGTTAGGCACTGGAGATATGAAGACAAAACCAGTATAGAACCTACCTTCAAATTGCATTTTGTTGGCAGAAAAACTTGTACCTAAATCATGTGCAAGAAAGATAAAAAAGTGAGCAGAAATATCTCATAGAGACATAAGGGACAATCATGCCTAAAATAATTAGGAAAGGTCACGTGTAGAAGATGGTACTTGAGCTGAGCTTTTAATTTTATTTATATATTTTATTTTTGCATTACAATTGTTTAGAGATTACTCCAACTTTGTGAAAAGTCCCCAATAACAAAGCAAAATAATTAAATAAAACTAATAATACAGGAACTTCATTGTTCACATATGTATCCCCCCCGCCGCCATTTTTAATAGACATTTACAAGTTGAACCTTGAAGGAAACTAGGGATTCAAAAAGATGGAGGAAAAGAAGTCAATTTCAAGAATAGTAGTGAATTAAGCAAAGGCCTGGAGACTACAATAACAAAAAGATCAAGGGCACCTGAAGGTAGAATTCATGAATAGAAATGACAGGTAATAAGCCTAGAAAAATAAGCAAGACCCAGATTATAGAGTATTTTAAATGCCTATCACCCCAAGGACCAATAGGTTTATTCCTACAGATAATAAGAAATCAATGGGCCTTTTTGAGTGTAAACTAACAGTCAAAACCATGCCTAAACCATGACTTAGTATAGTGTTAGTGTGAGTAGAGGAAAGGTGGTATATGGAAGAGTGAGTATCAACGTAAAATTGACAATATTCACTGGGCATGCGATGTGTTGGCAGAACTTTTCCCTCATGGGAAGTAACATATCACTGCAGTGCCACACAGTAGGGTATCAACTTATGAGGCACATCCTTCTAGGCATACCTACACAAAACTTGGCCACTAATTGGATATGGTGGAGGATGTGAGAGTGAGAGTGAAGGATGATTCTGAAAAGCAAACCTTGAAGATTGAAAAAATGAAAGAAATAAGAAAGACAGGAAGGGGTAAGTTTTGGGGAACAGGATCATGAATTCTCTTTTGAACATGTTAGGTTTCAGATGCTAACAGAACGTTAACTTGGCGGGGTCTAAAATGCAGGTGATGACCCTGAAAAGAATTTACTAAGTCTAGAGAGGACATCAGAGACAATCTATTACAACTTCTTTCATTTTACAGATGAGGAAACTGGATTTCAAGGAGGTTCAATGGCTTTTCCATGTTCCCACAGTGAGAAAAAATTTCTGCCCTGTGAGTCGAAATTCAGTTTTCTGTTCCTGTGCATTTCTCTGCAAGCAGGAGTTTAGGTATATCCTTAAAAAGAGTAAGAGAAGAAAAGGATAGGGGATGAATTGTTTTGTTTCTTTGTTAAACCTAGTCTGACATATAGGAGAAGCATTGCTACTTTGTCCCACACTGCTTAGACCCTGTCTGCAGTTTGCTGAGCTTCCCCTGCTTTTCTTATTCCTAGAACACTTGAACTGATTGATAAGCAGCTTCAGGGGAAAACTTTGCTCAAGATGAAACCTTCTCACCTCTTATTGCTGGCTGCAATTTGGACTTGGATCCCCACCCCCTTTTCCCAGTGGCACATCACTCGGATTCATCTATCTTAACTTAAAATGCAGATATAGTCTCATATTCCTTGATTAATTGGCTCTAGGAAAACACAATTTTAAGAGAAATAAATGTGAAACATTTGAAACATAAATTGGTGATCAAAATTCATATTCAGTTTAGCACGGTTAATGTCCACATTCATAATCCCAATACCCTCCTGCTATTCCCATCCTAGAAAACCAGATCTTCTCATCAGATTAGGAGTGTGTTAGCATTACAGAGAGTCACCCAACATTCTTTCAATCCACATGGATATGCACTAAGGAAATGTGGGGAAGTGTGTTTTTCCTTCAGAGAACTTTCTATCTTACCCCATAACTGGTCCTAGCACACTGAAGGGAGACAAGTGGAGTGCTGTACTGGCAAGAGGGGTGATAAAACTTGACTGCACCACCCTGTAACTCTAGTGATCCATTCTTGGAATTTTTTCCTCTCTTCATCTCAATACATTAATACCTACCCATTGTATGCAAGTATTACCTACATTCTCCATAAATCTTGCAGAGAGAAATAAGACATTTTATGTGTGTCCTTGGGAATGTCAGAATCTTAATTCACTAATTTGTAAAATGATCAAGTTGAATCAGCAGTCTCTTAGCTCCCTTCCAATTCTATGGCTTCTCTCTTACCATCTGCTAAATGTCCAGGAGATTTCTTCTGTGTCTTTTACCTTTCATGGGTGCCAATGCACCCCACTATCTAACCATTTCTTACCTTTCTTTTGGCTTCAGGTCTCTTCCACTTTAATTTTCAATCATATAGTCTTTGTTTGCCATGTGTTCTAGTGTGTACTCAAGTAATCACTGGTACTATCATTAGTTCTACTATTATATTCTATTATGCTCTGATATAGTACATTGACCTCATGCCTCTCTTTTGATTATCTGCAATGCTAATTTTTCAACCATTCAGTTGTTCCACAATTTCCAGTGACATTGTCCCATTGGGAAAATAAATGTTATAAAATACGGATTTAGACTAAAGAAAGAACTCAAAAACAACTCACATTTAAAATGATCATCTCTAATTAATGGTACCATCCATTCATTCATTGAATGAAATTTTTTTAGGCTCTTGGGTCATAAAGACATAGTGCCAATGGTACATGGTGATACAAACGAACACACACACACACACACACACACACACACACACACACACACCCACTAACCTCTGTCTTGAAGAAGCTTACATTCCATTGATGAGAAACATCACAAATGGAAATAGGTAATTATATACTAGAAACAGAGTAATTGGGAAGAGTGATGCATAAAGTTTACTACAAGGGGCAAGAAGTGGGATCTCAATTGACTTTATGTGGGAGATGATATTTGATTTGAATGTTGAACCAAATTACGGATTCTAAAAGATGGTGATGAGGAAAGTGTCATACAGGATATAAAGTCTATTCAAAAGTACAGAGATGAAACAAGGAGCTTGTATGGGGAGGAGTAAATGTGTCCATTTCATGCAAACATGTCATTTCTGCAGGAAAATATAGGGGTAAAAAGATTGTGAAGATGAACTGTGATGAATCTATAAAGTGTTTTAGATGGGAAGAGGAGGAATTTTTACTTTTCCTTGAACCATTTGGAAACTAGAGCTGTTTATTAAATAGAGGCTTAACATGCTTATACTTATGATTACAAGGCTTTTATATAAGAAATATAAGCTAGAAAGTAATGTGGAGGATATGTTAGAGAAGAGAGAGAATGGAGGCATGGTGATCAGTTAGGAGGCAATCACCATAGTTCAAATGAGAAGCAAAAGGTTTACTGAAGAGCATTGTTGGTCAGGGAATGTTTCTGTGTAGGAATGTCCTTGTGTCCTTATAACCAGTGTAATTATTACTCTTGAGCAGAATGATTTGCACTTTACTTGGTGTTGAAAAAACTCCTGTGTACAATGAAATGCCCCTCCACCACTCCTTGGTGCTGAAATAAATTGTAATAAAAAGTTTTTCTCATTTAAACAAGTCTTTAATTCCCACTAAAATATATACTTTAGTGTGATGAACTTGGAAGACTCCTTTTGATTTATGTCAAAATGTTTTCTCAACCAAATCACACAAAACAGCCAATATTTAGTGTATGATTGCTACATGGGCAACACTTTGCCAGCTGTATTGTTTTATGGGAGAGAGAATGTTACAGGGGCAGAGTATTGATTCTGTAGCAGGGGTTCTTACCAGTGGACTCATGAATATGCTTTTTAAAGTTTTTTTAAGTATTCTGGAAATGAGAGACATTCTGTTGCCTTGAGGCTACATGTGGCCCTCTAGGTGCTCATGTGTGACCCGTTGACTGAATTGAAACTCCACATTGAGTATAATGTTATAATTATTGTTGAAGACTAAAAATGTATGTATATGTTCCCTTTCAAGGATGCTATGATCTAGTTTAGTGAGTCAGCTAAGTACTGTCCTATGGAGGCACCAAACACATAGCCTTCAGGCTTCATTCATCCTTCCCATGAAATTCTTCCTTGATTCCCCTGTTTAGATAATGAACAGTTCCCTAAGTTGTAGCTTTTTTTCCCCAGGAGTTAATTAAATCATAAACAGGAACTAAACCCAGGTTTTCCAAACTCCAGGGTCAAAATTCCATCTACCATGATGTTTACATATGTTACATGTCACAGAGTATTTTTGTCTCTCTTTAAGACATTTTTATAGTAGGTATCATGATTATTTGTCCCTTTTCAACTCCTACTATCAATGTAAGAGGTTGACTATAAGGAAAGCTGAATGATAGAGAATCAGTGCTTTCAAAATGTGGTGCTAAGAAGATTTTTGAGTCTCTTGGACAGCATAAAGATCAAATCAGTCAGTGCTTAAAGAAATTAACTCAGGCTATTCACTGGAAGGTGAAATATTAAAGTTAAAGATGAAATACTTAGGCAACATAATGAGAAGATGGTAATCATTGGAATAGACCCTCATGTTGAGAAAGACTTAAGGCAAAAGGAGAAAGGGATAGCAGAGAATAACATGGAAATAGAGTGCCATGGAAAGAATAAACATGAACTTGTGCAGATTTCAAGAGATAGTGGAAGAAAGAAGGGCCTAGTACACTATAGTCCATGGGCTCATGAAGACTTGGACACAACTGAGTAACCAAACAACAACAATTCCCATTACATTATATATAACCACTTTGAGGGCAAGAACCATGTGCCATCTAAATATTATATTTCCTCAAAACCCAGAATATAATTTTGCCCACAGTATGTACCATATATGTATATATTGCAACTAATGATACTATCCTGACAAAAGTCCTAAAATATGTCAGTGGATTACACTACTCCCTGAAACGAAAAGAATGTTTACAATGAAGCTTGGAAAGAAAATCACTTGATAATAAACAGCATTGTATATTGTGTGCAAAGATAGGAAATGAGGCAGAAAATTATAAAAAATTGAAACCAAAGCTCATGTCTGATCTTGTATTTTTATCTTCCAGTTCAGCTCTCAAATCCTGCCCAGAGATCTGGCTCATTTTTCAGCCTTAAACATTTCAGCTCCATTTCTTGTAAAATGCTGCTATTCACCATTACCTGAACTAATTGAAAATCAGAGATAATTAAGCCCTCCTGTGATCTCTAACCCTTTTATAATGTCTTCATGAAAACAACACACAGAAAAAAGTGATCATGATCAATGGAAAATGAAGGGAGAGAGAAGAGTCAGCACCCAGAAAAACAGCAAAACACAGCTCATGAAAGGCAAATTTTATGTTTCTCTTAAAAATCTTTGAAGTATCAAATACAATTGTGAGTTTTGCCAGTTATATTTTCTGTTTAGATTACATTTTTCATGTGTCTTCAGTTTTCTTTCCAGTACCAAAGCTTACAAAACTTAGTAAGTGAAACAGTAGCTTTCCACACAAACATGACATCTTAATCAAGCCAGATTTTTTTTAATTGACAAAAAAGTTTTATTCTGAAACCACTCTCTGAGGGCTTGCCCTATTATATCTCATTTTCTAGGTACAACAACACCCTGAAGTTTTGAAATATTAATTTTCTCTACTATTGGCTTGAACCTCCATCAGCTGTATCCTCTGCAAATTAGGGACCCAATGACTGTTGCACCAATTATTTTTATTTACTTAATATCAGAGTAGGTTTTACAAAAGAATATGTACTTCAAAGATAAAACCAGACCATAATTCAAACATTTCCCCTAGCACCTTAGGGGCATTTGCCACTCCCCAATCCAACTCAATCAATTTGATGGAACAGATTAGATTAATGTTATCTAAATTTCTACAGAGTAGTTTTAGTATTATTAGTCCCTGATATAAGAAGTGATGCCTTTTCCATTGTTCAATGACAAGTGTTACTGTTGAAGCTAAGATGTAATTCTGTGATCTTGGGGAACCCAAGGGTTTAGGTAAAGTCTTTTGTAGCTTTCTTTATTTTATTTGGAATGAATTAAGCAACTTTCAGGTTTTCTCCAGTCGGAAGGAATCAAAATGATAATAAACCTTCATGTCATCCCCTGTAAAAATTAATGTAATGGAGGAGATACACACACACACACACACAGTGTGTGTATATTCGTGGGAGTGGAGCTAAGATGGTGGAGTAAAAGCAGGAACTTGCTTGAGCTCTCCCTCAATGCCCTTCAAATACCTGTGGAATGACTCTAAACCAATTCTAGAGCTACAGAACCCACAAAATGAAAACATGAAACAAATCTCCAGCCCAAGGCAAACTGGAAAATCAACAGGAAGGGTATATTGCACCAGGAAAGGAATGGAGCAAAGTCAGGCATGAGCCATGACAACACAGATGGCAAGAGCAAGTCTCAGAGCATTGAATCAGCAGCAACTGTGGCAATTTCCAGACTTCTCAACCCGCAAATTCCAAAGAGAATATAGAAAGTGTGAAAACTCTGTGAGACCTAGGTGACAGAGGAGCATGTAATCTGGCCAAGGTCAGGCCCCAGCCTGGGGCCAGTGGCAGCAGAAACAGCAGTGGCAGTACTGATTTTTGAGCGTTGAGTGGACAGATAGTGGGGGGGTTTGAGCAGCTGATACAAAACTCCTAAAGCCTGGGACAGTACAGTAACCCCAACTTCAACCCCACTGAAAGCAGAGCCCTACCTTGACAAGAATTAGAAAGTCAAATATTTGACTGGGAAAATGGATAAATAGCATAAAAATCTCTCATATTATAGAATCTTATTTTGGTGACAAAGAAGATGAAAACATAAAACCAAAAGAAGACAACAAAGTCAAAGCTCCTACATCAAAAGCCCGCAAGGAAAAAAAATGAATTGGTCTCAGATCATGGAAGAGTTCACAAGGGATTTCAAAAATCAAGTAAGGAAGGAAGTACAGGAAGCTTTGGGAAGAGAAATTAGAGTGACAAAAAAAAAATCATAAAAATGAGCCAACAGCTTGCTAAAGGAGACTCAAAAAATACAGAAGAAAATAAAACATTAAAAAGAGACTTACACAAATAGCAAAATAAGTTCAAAAAAACAATTAGGAGAAGAATGTCTTAAAAAGGAGAATTTGACGAATGGAGGAGTTCCAAAAGCTCACTGAAGAAAATAATTCCTTCAAAATTAGAAAGGAGCAAATTGAAACTTATAATTTCATGAAAAATCAAGAAAGTATAAAACAGAAACAAAAGAATAAAAATTAGAAGATAATGGAAAAGCCACTGACTTGAAAGTAGATATAATTAAAGAAACCAATGGAAAGAGACCTTAAGCAGAAAACTCCTAGGAATATTGTAGCCAAATTCTAGAGTTCCCAGGTCAAGGAGAAAATATTGCAAGCAATCAGAAAGAAACAGTTGTGAGTACTAGGGATACACAATCAGGATAACAGAAAATATAGAAGTTTATATATTAAAGGATTGAAGGGCTTAATATATGATATTTAGGAGGTCAGAGGAGCTAAGATTAAAACCAATAACAAGCTCCTTCAGAAGAAAAATGGATATCCAATGAAATAGAGGATTTTCAAGTATGCTTGCTGGACAGATCAGAACACAATAAAAAATTTGACTTTCAAATACAAGAGCCAAGAGAACCTTGAAAAGGTAAACAGGAAAGAGAAATCATAAGGGACTTATTAAAGTTGAACTGTTTACATTCTTACACGGAAACATGATATTTTTAACTTGAGATCTTTTTCATTATTAGGGTAGTTGGAGGAAATGATAGACATTTAGATAGACTGACAGATGTTACCGAGTGATTTGAATATGAAGGGATGATATCTAAAATAAAATTAAGGGATGAGAGAGGAACATATTGTGATGAGATAGGGAGAGATAGAATTGGGTAAATTATCGCACATAAAAGAAGAAGTTTCACAATTGAGGGAAGGAGAGGGGTGGTAAATGAAGCTTATTTTCATTGGATTTGGTTTAAAGAGGGAATAACGTACAAACTTACTTGGGCATTTTACAAAAGAAGGGATAAGGGGAAATAGAGGGGGGTAATAGAAGCAGGGCAGATTGTGGAGGAGGTAGCCAGAAGCAAACGGTTTCAAAGTGGGACAGGGTCAAAGTAGAAAATAGAATTAAGTGGGGGATGGTTTAGAATGGAAGGAAATATATTTGGTCTTTCATCACATGACCGTTTTGGAAGTTTTTCTGTAATTACACATGTATACCCTATATTGAATTGCTTGCCTTCTCAATTAAGGTGGGAAGGGAGGGAAGAATGGAGTGAATTTGGAACTCAAACTTTTAAAAAGAAATGTTAAGAAAATGTTTCTACATGCAACTGGAAAAAAAATATATTGGCAACGTGGTATGGAAATCTATCTTGCCATTCAGAAAAGTAAAGGAGAAGGGGATAAAAGTGGAGAGAGTAAAGGAAAGGTAGACTAGGGAAAGGACTGATAAGAATGCATGCCATCTTGGGGTGGGAGGAGGTGAGGGATGGGGAGAAAATTTGGAACTCAAAATCTTGCAGAAATGAATGCTGAAAACTAAAAATTAATTGTTTTTAAAAAGAAGAAATAAGGTGACTGTTTTCAAGTATTTGAAAGGCTTTGGGTGGGGGCAGGGCTGCGAGCAAGGGCTGAGGCTTCTCCCAAGGGCTTTAAGTTGAGCTTTCTGGAAAATGGACCAATGCTGCTTCCATAGCCACTGTAGCTACTCACTGCCTATTGCTGCTGCTGTTGCCACCACCTCTGCTGGCGGGACACCTCTCCCCTCTTTCCCACCTGGGAAAGCCCTCCCACACCGATCTTTGGAGCTTTCTTTGTCAATTGTGGGTTGAGGGATCTGGGACTCTCCCTGGTAGGAATTCTGCCCTGGAGGTCTTTTCAGGTCCTGTTTCTCCCAATGCTGCAGACTAGGGCTGGGCTCTGATCTGCTCAGCATCCCGTGAGAAAGACCTTTCATGTTGGCCTTCCAGGTTACATTTGGCTGGAAACCTCTTTCACTGTGTTGTTCTGTGGCTTCTGCTGCTCTAGAATTTGTTGAGAGTCCTTTTTACAGGTATTTTGTGGGCTGTCAGGGAAGCGCTAGAGTATATGTGTCTTTCTGCTCTGCCATCTTGGTTCTGCCTAATTATGGAGCTTTTTAAGTAAAATAATAAGGATGGACAAATCGTTTTATATTTTAAGGTAAAGATAAACTGACCAAAGTGATCCCTCAGCAGAATTTGAAGTTTGGAATTTTAATTTGGAAAAAAATTATATTTCATAATTTCATGTTAAAATGAATAAAATAATTTAAGACTAGGAATTTTGATTGAGTTTTCAATGGATGTTTAGTAAAAATAAATAACTCAGTCTGACTAGACAACTTAATAAAAAGTTCTGAGGGTACCTATGAGTCACACAGCCAGTATATATCAAAGGTAGAATTCGCATTTGGATGTCCCTGACTCTGACCTCAGCCCTCTATAAAATATGCCAATTTACCTTTCAAATGA
This sequence comes from Potorous gilbertii, assembly GCA_028658325.1. Classification (NCBI taxonomy): domain Eukaryota; kingdom Metazoa; phylum Chordata; class Mammalia; order Diprotodontia; family Potoroidae; genus Potorous; species Potorous gilbertii. The sequence continues at coordinate 482,088,142 of CM053769.1, forward strand.
TGGTTTCTGTACTTCTATATTCTCCAAGTATCTGTTAAAGTCAAAGAAGACAGATGACCTTTTCTAAAAAAATGATGTGAGCTTGTTAGTCTTCTTGTCTTATGTCTCTCCCCATTCTAGTCCATCCTATTCTGAGCTGCCAAATTCATCTTCCTTAAGAAAAGTTCTGACCAAGTTACCCCTCTTTCCAAAAGTCCAATAGCTCTCTATCATCTCCAAAGTTAAAAGTAAAATTCTTTTCCTGGCTTATTAAAGTCTTCTCAACCTGGAATCTTCCTATTATTCCAGTCTTCTTGTACTTTATCCTACTCTCTGTAAAGCTCTTTCCCATAGCCTAATCCCTTGTTGCTACTGTCCTTCCTCTGAGATTATCTTCAACATATACTGTATGGATATTTTATGTATAATATATATTTGCATGTTATGTCTTCCATTATACCATAAACTCCATGAAGGCAGGAGCTATATTATTTTTGCTTTTTTGTGCGTGGCCCACAGTGTTCGATATATAGTAGATTCTCAATATATGTTTGTGGTGGATGATTATCATGATCACGATTCATGTTTATGATCAAGACATTCTACATGAAAATTAGTGGCTCTAAAATTTCATCTGGTCAGGTTCTTCCTTCAGAGATATTCCTCTATCCAGAATCTCAAATTTTAGAGTTTTGAAAGATATCAACAGACATTTAGTACAATCATAAGTGCCAATAATCCATATTACAACAAATCTGATAATTAGTTGGCCAGGTTACAGTTAAAGTTCTATAAGTAGGGGAATCCACTATTCTTGTTCTCACATCCTTTTGATAACATCCTTATACTCCACTAAATGCCTTTATCAGTCAGAAGAAGCAGTTCTTGCTAAAGGACCTGAATCTATTTGACTCCAAGAAAGACTCCCTCCTGTGTGCATGCTCCATTTCCTGTTTTGTAGACAAAGTGGTTCATAAATGGTGATTAGCTTGAATTGTTGAAGATTGTAACCTTTGCATTCCCACTCATACTATGATTATTTTTAATAACCAGGAGATGTTAAAACCACCACATGATATTTATGAGAGCACAAAGTCAAGTGTGAGAGCACAAAACCAGTTATATTTTCACAGTGGTATAAAATAAGTCTGCTATGCATTATACAGAGTGGCATGGCATTAGATATAAAAACACCAGGAGGCCAGTAACAAAGCCGTCATACTGCTGTTGGAGAGTACTTTTGTACTAGCAATATTGAAAATGAACCCAAAATCCACAAGATTACAAATGATCTAATCAGATTGCTTTCTGGATACCTCATATCAAACAGATAACATTTTTTTAGGGAAGAACGTTGAAAACAAAAAACAAAATTGTGATTGATCAAATTGTAGAATAGATATCCTGTAAAAAGATGGTAAGCTTGGGTAGGATTACTCTGCTAGCCTATGTATGAGGAACTCCTGACAGCGCAGGTCAAAAATTAGAATTTGAGATGGAAAGCATTGAAGGATGATATATTTACAGCTAAAAAGGAATATAGAGATTACATAATATTACCCCGTCATGTTATAGATGAGGAAACTGAGCCTTAGAGAAGTCAAAAGTTCTTTCCAGTGTAACACAGGTAATAACTAACCATCAGAGTAGAATTTCAACCCAGGTACTCTCGTTCTAAATATATTACTCTTTCCATGGTAGCAGACAATTTTTTAGATTTTAAAAGCTATCTTTATTTGCATATACTTCTCAGTTCCTACTCTGTATCTAATTTTTGCGAATATCTTTTCCTCATTTCATTCTGCCTGAAATCATGAGAAGAGCTTGGAATGGTGGGACAAGGGGAAGACACTGAATCAACTAGGGTCAGCTCACTTTTTGCTGCAATCTGAGAAAATTTAAAGGAGGTTGGTCCACTGATGAAACAAATGATTTTTTTTTTCTGAATCTACTGTGCACAAGAAATGGAGAGTATCACCTTGAGAAGTTTTTATACTTCTAGGAAAACTGTTGCATCAGATACTGATGAACAGAAGCCAAAAATTCTGGTCAACTTCATTAATATTTCTTTTTTAATTGTGCACACATACACCCACACACACTCACAACCACACACATACACACACCCATTATATCCCTCAGTCTTTTCTCTCCACTGGTTAAAGATCTGGTGAGTGGAGCACTAAACTCTTCCAAAACCTGTCTTTTGAAATTCTCTTAGCAGGGGATGGAGGCAAGATGATAGAGTAGAAAGATGCACATACTATAGCTCTTTCCCTACAGCCCATAAAATACCTGAAAAAATGACTCTCGGCAAATTCGAGCAGCAGAAGCCATAGAACAACAGAATGAGAGAGATATCTAGCCAAAGATCACCTGGAAGTCCAACAGGAAAGGTCTAACCCTTGGGACACTGAGAAGAACAGAGTTCATCCTTGGGCATGTGACACCAGGAGGAACAAAACAGACATCTGGGGCAGAATCTCCAGCAGGAAGGGTCTCAGATTCCTCAACCCTCAAGGCCCAAGGAAATCTTCAAAGAGTCCCCTCCCAGCAAAGGCAGCAGCAGAAGCAGTGGAGCTGGATCACGGCAGTAGTCTAGTTGGGTGGCAGTTTGCGTTGTGTGAGCTACTCAGCTTAAAGCCCATGGGGGAATTGAACTGCTGATCTAAATTTCAGTCCTGAGTGGTGGCCTTGCCTCACATAACCTCTTAGGGAAACTGAGAAGTAGATCTGAATCTCTGCTCTGAGCACAGTCTGAGGGTGAGGAGGAGTACTAGGACTTCACTCTTGATAAAGGATTCAGAAGTCAAGTAACTGACTGAAAATGCCCCAAAATGGAAAAAAACAAGATCATACAAAGTTACTTTCTTGGTGAACAGGTATTTCCTTCCATACTTTCAGATGAGGAAGAACAAGACATACTGTCAGAGAAAGTCAAGGATTATGCATCCAGTACCTTCAAAATGAATATGCTATGGGTTTAGGACATAGAAGAGCTTGAAAAGCAAGTCAACAGCTTGCAAAATGAGGTGCCAAAAATGCTGAAGAAAATAACACCTTTAAAAATAGGCTTACTCAAATAGAAAAAGAGGTCCAAAGAGCCAACGTGGCGAAAAAGACTTTACAAAGCAGAATCAACTAAATGGAAAAGGTGCTTCAAAACTCACTGAAGAAAATAGTTCTTTAAAAACAAGAGTGGAGGAGAGGGAAGCTAATGATTATATGATAAACCAAGAAATTACAAAATAAAACCAAAAGAATAAAAAAAAATATAAGAAAATGTGAAATGTATCATTGGAAAGACGTGACCAGGAAAATAGATCCAGGAGAAATAATTTTAAAATTATGGGACTACCTGAAAGCCATGATCAAAAAAAGAGTCTAGACATCACCTTATATGAAAGTCACAATTTCATGATATTGAAGAACCAGAGGGCAAAATAAATACTGAAAGAATCTATTGTTCACCTTCTAAAGGAGACCTGAAAAGAGAAACTCCTAGGAATGTTGTGGCAAAATTTCAGAGTTCCCAGGTTAGGGAGAAAATATTGCAAGCAGCTAGAAAGAAACAATTCAAGTACTGTGGAAATACAATCAAGATAACACAAGATCTAGCAGCTTCTACATTAAGGGAATCAAAGGGCGTGGAACAGGATATTCCAGAAGTCAAAGGAACTAGGACTAAAACCAAGAATCACTTACCCAGCAAAACTGAGTATAATACTTCAGGGGAAACTATGGTCTTTTAATGAAGTAGAGGACTTTCAAGCATTCTTGATGAAAAGACCAGAGCTGAAAAGAAAATTTAACTTTCAAACATAAGAATGAAAAGAAG
>CM053769.1:482111711-482124633 GCA_028658325.1 Potorous gilbertii
GCATATCTCTTCGCCGTCCTCAGAGAGGAATGGCGCAATCCTCTGGTCACCAAGAAAATAACCTTCTATGGTCTTAGTTTTTTTCCCTTTTCTGGGCATTTTCCCAGCCAGTTACTTGACTTTTGAGAGTCCTCTCCATCCCCCTGGCTTAGATCCGCGGAGCTAGTGCTTGGGGTCTGGAATTCAAATGCTGCTGCCCTGAGGCTGGGGCTTATCTGCTGGTTCTCAGGTGGGGGCAGGGCCACCTCTCAGGCTCAGTTCCCTCAGGGGGTTTATGCCGAGAACTTTTGTAATGTAGCAGCGGTGGAGCTCCAGCCTGCTCTGCCCGTAGCTGCCTCTGCCGCGGCTGCAGCCTCCCAGGGGGTCCGAGTCCCGGATATCCCCCGCTCCCCTCTCTGCCCGTCTCTCCCACTGACCTGCGCGTCTGTGGGTGGAGGGACCTTCGCAGCTGCCCGGAGATTCAGGTCCCTGCCGCCCGCTGGGCTCTGCTCGCTCCTCTCAGTGCCGCGTGGCCGGGGCGGGAGAGGGGAGCGCTCGGCAGGACAGGACTCGGCTCCTGTCCGGGGCACCCCTGCGGTCGGCCCTTCAGGGCTCTCTGCAAAGGAGATCTCCCTCACCGCGTTGCTGCGTGGCTTCCACTGCTCCAGAATTTGTCAGGAGCTCTTTTTGCAGGAAATCTATGGGTTGTGGGTTCGGACCTAGCATAGGTGAGTCTTTCTACTCCGCCATCTTGGCTCCGCCCCCTCTGCTATGACTTTTTAAAAAATTGTCATGGATCATTACATTGGTGAGAAGAGCTAAGACATATCTTAGTCATGGATCAACTTGGATCATAGATCAACTAAGTTAGAGTTGATCATCACACGATGTTAATGTTACTATGTACAGTGTTCTGGTTCTGAAGAACTTTTCCTCTTGAGTCAGACAACTTGAATTTCAATCCCCATTCTGATATTCATAACTTGTGTGACTTTGTCCAAATCACTTTACCTTATGGGGGTCTCAGTTTGTTCACTTACACAATAAAAAAAGAATTGTAAAGAAAATGACTGTCAAGAAGGACTTTTGAGGTCACTTCTTATTTTACCTCCACGACCCTCTGATCCTTTGACCTTTTCTGGTAGGAGAGGTGTTCCCAAAATGTTCCCTGGAAAAGTAGCAAGGTTTCTGGGGAATTACAATCAGGAAGGTGATGGTAGAAGCAGTAAGACTTGATAAGAGATTAGAAAGGCAGGGTGAGTGTGAAGGAGAAATTGAGAATGACACTGAAATGGTGCTCAGGTAACTGGGTGGATAATGGTATTCCTTGACAGTAATTGAGAAGTGGGAAGAGTGCAGAATTTTTTGGGAAAGATAATGAATTCTGTTTTGGATATGGTGAGTTGAGGGAGTTGGTGATGCAAGACTGGTGCTTAGGAGAAATGTTAGGGCTGTATATGTAGATCTGAGAAACATTTGCACAGGGATTATCATTGAATCCATGGGAGCTGATGATATGATCATGTGATAAGGTGTAGGGGAAGGAGTGTGTACAGGATAAAGCCTTTGGGCATGCTCACAGTTCATAGGTATAATATGAATGAAGACCTAGCAAAGGAGATTGAGAAGGGTCCATCAGATGCGTAGCAGGAGATGATATATTTTATGCCTTCTGAACCCCATTATCATTAGGGGCATAGAGAAAATCTAATGAGACAGAAGGAATGAGGTAGTTATGTTAAATCTTAAGGATTTTAAAAGAAGAATGAAAAGATATGGGCTGGGCAGAGAAGGGAAAAGGGGAATTCTCTCCTAATTGGAGAGCACAAGTACAGGTCTCTAACAAACAAAGAGGAAGGGGTGAGTGGAGCAGCTGATACTTGAGTCTTACTGTCATCTGAAAGAGAGAGGAATGGAAAAAATTAGGTGTTTTCATCTCACTTCATTCAGTTGGGAAATAGGAAGGAAAAAGGAGAACAGAGAAATTAAAAATAGAGTAGATTAAGAGTGGGATTAGCCCTAAGCAAAATATACTCTACCTAAGGATATACAAAAATTTGTATAGGAGTTATTTTAGTGGTGGCCAATTGAAAGTTTTGCGGATTCCCATCATGCTTATCAGCTGGAAAATGGCTGAACAATTAATGTGAGGGAAATTTACTGATGATGAATGATGATGGTCATGGTTTCAGAAAGATTTGGAAGACTTATATGAACTGATGCAATGTGAAGTGTGCAAAACTAGGAAAATAATTTCTGCTTGTCCATAATATTGTAAATATAAACAACTTTGAACGATTTAGGAATTTTGGTCTGTGTAATGTCCAATCACTATGTAAGGGGGCTATATGCTACCCACTTCTTGACTGAGAGGTGAAAATCTTCATGTACAGAATGAGATATATATATATATATATATATATATATATATATATATATATATATATATGTATATACATGTGTATATATGCAATATAGTTCTGTATTTCCTTTCAGACATGATTAATGCAAAATTTAGTTTGCTCCTTATATATGTTTGTCATAGTGATTTTACATTTTGTTCCTTCTTTTTTATTCCTTCCTTGCTTCTTTTTTTCCTTCTTTCCTTCCTTCCTTTCAATCTTAGAACAGGTGTATTTAAGGCATTAACATACAATGAAGTGTCTCATGGCCAAGTCCTTAGAATTTGCTTTTCTTTCATTTTACATTGATGGGGCTGGGTTGGGTGAGTCTTGTGCTTGGAACTTGGAACTAGGCTCTACAGGAATTAAGCTATACTATAAATATTTCCCCCTTCTCCTTTCTAGGATATGAGATAGTCTGGGGAAGGTTATGACTCCATGTTTTGTGTTAGTAAGTTTGTATAGTTATAATAATACCTTTTAATGTCTAATTCCTCTGAAAAATCTAATTTGTCCTAGTGACTGAATGAAACTAGGATACAAGGTAACTCTATCCCCCTACTCTTTGAGGGAACTCCATCATCACAGACTGCAACCATTTTCAGAAAGTCTGGACAGTCTTAATTTTTTCAAAAGTACCAGAGAACCTTAGGAAGGGGTGCAAGTTAATTTAGCTGGCCTTCATGCGGTGAGGATCATGGTGGCATGTGCTACTTGTAGGATCTTTCTTGGGATTAAATTGAGTTCTTTGCTTAGTGGAGAACCCTGGAAATACTATCTAAACAGAACTTTTTATTTTAATATACTCCAGACTGTAAGATCCTAGAGAAATTTGGCAAAAATTTTTAGGCCATAAATGTACAACTGATTTTGAAAAATTCTCACCAGTCTATTCCATTGGTATAATTTGAAAACTTTTCATTTGTTGATTGCTTGATTGTTTGCTGATACTTTTTATACTGTTGAATTCTGTCTTAAGTACTGGTGTGCTTATATTGATAGTACTTGGTATTTTCTATATACAGACCTGTATAAGAATTGATATTAAATTTAAAGTGAGAAATCTGAAATCACTAGATTGCTTCTGACTAGTAAAATGTGAATATTTTTCCTTCCTTCTTTCTTTCCTTCCTTCCTTCCTTTCTTCCTTCCGAAACAGACCTAGACAACTTTCCTTTTGTGAAAGCATAAAGTACTCTACAACTTAGGGTGAAAATGCCTGTGAGTAAAATTCACAAGTAGCTGACATTCTTTGCTACTTTTCTGATTCTACTTATGTGTGTCTCCTGATGAGCAAGTTTACAGTTTTCTTTGGTTTGCCCTTATAATAGCAAGGATCCATGAGGAAATTTAGGGTGCTTTTTGAGATAAGGGGCCCAAAAGAGATTGGCTGAACCTCTCTGGGAATCACTTATGCTTAGAGGGACCCTTAGAGAATTGTGGAGTGCCCTGTACCACAAGGGCCACTCTTTGTACAGACCTTAGTTGGATGATCTTATACCCTAAGGGAATCATTGGAAGAGTTTCTACCCATGACATTCTTCTCATTTTGAGAATCCCTGTGAGGAAAAATCTTTTCTAGTTCAGAAATATTCTTGTGGACTATGTTTTTGACTGACACAGAAACCAGTTTTATTTGTCTTTGCTCTTTCATTTACTTGTGAGTTGAGAAAGACTTTGCAAGGTTAAGGTAAAATAGGCCAATGTATTTATAGAATTTTGTGAAATGTTCCTTATTTTGTTGAATGTATAAAACTTATTTGGCAATAAATTTCTTTTTATCCTTTCATGAAGGATTCTATATAGTATTGAAATATTGGATGTTTTGAGAACTTACTGAATAGTACTGGGAAATATCAAAATATATCTTGGGGAGGATATAAGTAAATCCATTTTGTTCTTTATTTGCCATTTTTTCTTTGAATGACTCCCACATGAGCCAACTGCAAAAGCTGGTTCCATTCAATATTTTCTTAGCTTCCCTAATTGATACAAAAAAGACTTAATTGTTTAAAATGGGAGGATTTCAATAATCTATGGAAAATTCCCCTCCCTTATTTAGCCTGACAGGTAAAGTTCCTTTTGATTTAGTGAAACTAGCTATACTGATAAAGATATATCCCTTCACTATTTGATGTACCTAATGATATACATTCTCTTTAGCAAGCATACTTTATTTATCTTTGTGTAATCAATCAAACTTCAGTTATCCCTAACACATCAAGCAGGGTAATGGTATGATGGCCCTGTAATCTGAAAAACTGGCATAAAGTATTTTAGCCCTCTGTTCACACTATAGAAGCATAATTTTTTCTTTTTCTTTCTTGAGGTGTTTACAGGACCTTATTGTAAAAATTCGGCTTTATATTTGGTCATTCACTTTGTGTCTGCTGGCCTTTGTGTGTCATCTGCAGCTATTGCAATACTCCTAAAAATTCCCAATTTATTGAAACCACAGTGGGAAAAGTCGTGATGCAGAAGCACAACTGTACAATGAGCAGACTTCTTTTTTCTTTGCATAACATGATATATAAGTATTTCTAGCTAGATTGTGAATGACATACATTGCCATCAACTACTGGTAATGTATATCATATCTATGTGTAATGTAGCTTATTTCTCATATTTGCTCATCAAACCAATAGAAAATTCATGTTAAGAGAAGCAAGTGAAAGGACATTGCTTATGTTGCCCCAGAGACCAAAGAGGACTGTTCTGAATTTGGAATGTGGGTTATGTCAAAAAGACACTCCAAACTATTAGCCAGGGGTGGCAAATTTCAACCAGAGGGCTTGTATTGAGGGCTGTTTGGAAATGCCCAATCAGGCAATATGGAAACCCCTTTGCCCTACACAGTGGGTAAGGATGCCTCCTTTGATTGGCTACTCAGCTGGAACAAGTTCTTACTTAAAAATTTTCCAGACTGAAACACCCTCCTTTTTCCTGCATGTTGTTTCCTACCCACTTTTTCTCCCCCTGGTTTTCTGAGGTGGAGCTGTCTGGAACAGCTCCAGTCCTGCACTGGTTCCCTTCAGCCACAGCAAGAGGGACCCACTTTTGCAATTTTCTTAGCCTCTTGGGCTAAGAAACTGTTTACCCCTTCAGCTTATCTCACTATTCCAGGATTTTTCCTGGGGAAATATTTGCTGGGTTTTTCAACATCAACAAGGGGAAGGAGAGAGCATTTACAGATCACTCTATCATTCTGGCTCCTGAAAATTCAAGTTGGTGTCTTACAGACATTTAATCTGTGGGCTGATAGTCTCAGAAGTGGCTACTGTTGTTACCTGGGATTCTGTGCTTCTCTCTTACCCATCCTGGGCTGATATGTTTGAGAATCCATACTGCTGCTGCTGCTTCAGACCGCTTGATGCTTCCTGCTTAGCTTTGCTATCATTAGCTTTTCTATTGAGGCACTGGGTCAGGGGCTCATGTCCTCCAACTCTGAAAAGTGTATAAACACTCTGAGGGGAGGTTTCACTTTGGGGCTTACTCATTGGCCAGATGAGACTCTGGGTAGCAATTAAGAATCACCCTGCATTCTTTGTGGTAACTATCGATAGTCGGATAATTGGATCTGTCTGTTGATCAGTGATATATGTAGTACTTATGGTCAGACAGCTGGAATTCCTGTCTGTTAGTTGTTATTTCTCTGCTTGTATTTTCTCTATTGGTATATGTGTTTGATTAAAGTGATTGTGAACCCCTCAAAAGTTCCTTTGCTTTTAGAAAATCAGATCTAAGAACCTGTACAGTGGCCCTCCTGTGTATGTCAGAGTTCTTGCTCTTAGTAGTTCTGACTCTATCACTAGCTGGTCAAAGATAAGGGGGTTTGTCTGTTTTTCTTGACTTCATTTGCCTTGTTTTTGCAAAAAGAGGTTTGGGTCAGATTTGTCCTAGTATCACTTCTAGCTTTGGAACTTTGGAGTCTCTATTTATATGCTGATTCAGAATGAAGTCAAAGGAAGCTGAGTGTCCCAGGGGATTGTGGGATGGACGGAAACCTCATTCACCATTTACTATAAGTAGTTTTTGAAGTTTATTATTGAATGAGCAGACTAAATAAATATGAATCAGATGCAATAATGAAAGAATCATTTGCATGTGAAAACTCCAAGAGTATAAATACATGGAGCAAGGGCTCCCTGTTTGATAAGATATGCTAGGAAAATTGGAAAGCAGTTCAGCCTGAATTAGATGTAGGCCAGTATCTTGCACCATGCACCACTCAATACTGCAATAGATCTGTGATGTCACGGAACCAGAAGTTCCTTCCAATACTGCAGATCATAGTTAATGTCTGCTTATCCTGTCTCACTCTTGCCCTTGTCCTCCAATTAGTTTCCCATTGAAACCTACCAAACGGACAGGTTAAGTTTATTACTTTTCTAACACTTTTTTGCAGATAATATGATGGCTTATTTAGAGAATCTGAGAAAGTCAAGTAAAAACTAATCTGAGGAAGTAAGAACTTCAATTTTCTGTATATAAAATAAACCACATAAATCATCAGCATTTTTGTATATTACCTTTAAAATCCAACAGGAAGAGCTAAAGAAATTCTACTTAAATAACTACAGGCAATTTAAAATACTTGGGAGTCTACCTGCCAAGGCACACATAGGAACTATTGGAGAAATATTAGTTGTTTACGAACAGACTAAGCTTATATAAGCAAAATTATACTACCTAAGTAATTTACTTATTTATTGTCATTCCAATCAAACTACTTAAGAATTATATGATTATGTTAGAAAAGCAATAACAAAGTTCATTTGGAGAAGCAAAAGGTCAAGAATATCATGGAAAATAATGGATAGAAAAGATTAGTAAGGGGGCCTAATAGTTCCAGATCTTAAACAATGCTTTGAAGTTGCAATTGTCAAAATAATTTGGTCCTGGGTAAGAGAGATTTTGATCAGTGGAACAGATTAGGTATGCAATATAAATAATCAGGTGAGCACAGTCACTTAGTGTTTGATAAACTTCCAAATCCCAGCTATTTGGGGAAGAACTCATTATTTTAGAGAAATTGTTGGGACAACTGGAAAGTAGGCTAACGTAGATCAACATCTTATACTATATACTAGAAAAATTCAAAATGGGGACATGGTTTAAACAAAAAGGATGTTATGTTAAACAGCTTAGTGGAACATGGAAGGAATTACCTGTTAGATCCATGAAGAAGAGAACACAATCAAGAGATAGATTCACAGGATGTAAAATGAATAATTTTGATTATATAAAATTAAAATATTTTTGCACAAATAAAGCCAATGCAGGAAAAATGAAAGAAGAACACAAAACTGGGAAAAATTACTTGTAACATATTTCTCCTATAAAAAGTACTATTTCTAAAATATATAGGAAACTGAATAAAATTTACAAGAATAGTAGCCATTTCCCAAATTGTTAATGGCAAAATGACCATTAAAGGTCAATAGGCAGTTTTCAGAGGAATGAATCCATGCTATCAGTAACTATAGGGACAATGCTATAAAATAGAGAAATGCAAATTGAAACAATTCTGAAGTAGCAGTTCACACCCCTCAGATTGCCTATGATGGTTCAAAGGAAAATGGCAAAGACTAGAGAGAATTTGGATAAATAGGTCCACTAATGTACTGTTGGTGGAACTTGTGCAATAGTGCACCCATTCTGGAAAGTAATTTACAACTCTTCCCCAAAAGTCCTTTTGTATCAGTGATTCCATTTATTCCCCAAATGATTAGGGAAAGAGTAAAAGGGCCCCTGTCTGAAATGTATATAGTTGTGAGAGCAGGATGAACAAGGAATGGAGTAGAATGCTCGAAAAGGAAGGGTGGCTGTGGAAATGGACCTGCCTTTATGAACTTGGTTGTTTAGAGAGCAGTTGCCATTTTCTGGTTTTTTGTAGTTCTGTTTTTATATCACAGATTGTAGCCCATACTCTAGATGGCCAATCATGCTGTTGGTCAAACGAAGGAGTATGAATGACTTTGTCTGGTTTATTCCCACCAGTATCTGGACAAAATGGTCTTAGGAAGAGTTTATTGAATGATGCTAAGTTCTATGTCTATTAGCAAGAAAGACGTATAGCACATTCATCAGTGACCAGTCTAGCCCTCAGCTAGGTCTAGGGATACTGCAGGTTCCTCAACTTCTCTTCCCGGGGTTCATATCCCCTTTAGGCTTACATGATTTATGACAACTGAGCCTTGGTTTCACCATATTTTGGTCAGAATCTGTGTTAATTTGATGACTTAGAAACCTGTGTTACTGAACATTTCTCCCCTAGAGGCCATATGGATATTTCTATCTCTGGGGTCCATAGCCTGTACCTTTTGTCATTCCCAGTAGGAGCATGAAAATGTCAAAGCAAAGTATCCTTGATCACTCACTGGTCCTGTTCACATGTGGGAAAGCCAGGTAAGACCTAAGTACATGGTTTGTTTACAAGTCCTGCAGTAGAGATGAGATCTGAGGTTCTCATGGTCTGTGTTGGGGTCTAAGTTCATGAGTTTTCAATTAAGTCCCCAGTCCTCAACACTTGGAATGGGGAACTATCCTCTCTGTCTCTTGGTTATGAGTCTTACTGCCTTTAATCTGAGTTGCTGGAGACTGGAAGCTTTACCTTAAGCTCCTCACTTAGAATTTTTCCCTCAATGGATGTCATAACCAACTTAGCTGTAGGCAGAGTAGGCTGGCTTCCACATAGAGAGATATGCCATGCTCTGTTACTCTTCCAAAGTTACTTTCTGTGACCCTTGACAATATTGATTTCTCCCTTCTCCTTGACACTTGTCTTTCGCCACAATTTTGTGACTAACATAGATTAGCATCTAATACTACATACTAGATAAATTCAAAATAGGTACATTATTTAAACAAAAAGTTTTTCCCAGTTCTTTCTTTCCTGGTTCTACTTCACACTGTCTGGCCACTCCTCTTCTGTCTCCTTTACTGGATCCACATCCGTGTCACATCCACTGACTCTGGGGGTTCCTGTGAAGCTCTGGCCCTGACTCGCTTCTCTTTTCTTTCTATACTGTTTCACTTGGCAGTCTAATCAGCTACCATGGATTCAATTTTCATCTCTGTGGAGATGACTCTCAGATCTATTGATGCAGCCCTAACCTTTCTCCTAACTTCCAGTCTCTCATCCTGAACTTGCTCATGGCATTCTCAAACTAGCTGTCTCAGAGCTCTCTTAAATTCAAAATGCCCTAAACCAAATGTATTATTTTCACTACTTATTGCAACCCCTTCACTCTCTTCTTCTCCTAATTTCCCCATTACTCTCAAGGTGACCATCATTCTCACAGGCCTACAGGCCTGCAAATTATGTATGATCCCTGACTCCTCTCTGTCTCTCTCGCCACTCTCCTTATCAAATTCATTATCAAATTCTATCATTTCTGCCTTCATAGCATCTCTTTTTATACTTCTTCTTCCCTCATCTGCCACAACCACCATCCTGGTCCATCCTCTCATTACTTCACAGCTGGATCATTACAGGAGTCTGCTAGTTGATCTCATCTCTCCCCAACCTAGTCCATCCTTCATTCAACTTTGAACTTCCTAGAGAAAATGTCTGACTAACTGACCACTCCTCCATTCCATATACTCCATGGCTCCCCATTATTCTCTGGATTGAATAGAAATTCATCTGATTTGCTTTTAAGACTATAGTTACTTTGGGACCTTCTTACCACTCCAGTCTTCTTATATTTTACTGTCTTCTATGTATTCCGTGATCCAGTGACCCTGACCTATTGCTAATTCTCTGACATCACTCTCCCTCTCCAGACTCTGGGTATTTTCCCTGGCTGTCTTGCATGCCTGGAATACTCTCCCTCCTTGTCTCTGCCTCCTGAATTTCTAGGCTTCCTTCAAGTCTCAGGGAAATTCCAACCTTCTGCAAGAAATTTTTCACAATCTGTTTCACAATCTGTGTCTTTCCAATGAGACTACCAAATTTTTCCTCCAAACATATCTTATTTGTACATAGTGATGTCTATGTTGTTTTCTCTATTAGATTGTGAGCTCCTTGAGGTCAGGGACTGTTTTTTCTCCTTTTTTATTCACAGTGCCTAGCATTTAGTAGGTGCTTAATAAATGCTTAGTAACATGACTTTACTTGAGGCAAGTGGAACAGTATCTAAAATTCTAGGATTAGTGATGAATGTACTAATAGTTAATCATTGCCATGTCAACTGAGCTAATTTTGAAAAAAACTTTAACACTTCAGGAGTTTTCTTGAACTTGTTTTCCTTCTCAACAGTAGTAGATGGAAATGTTCAAAGAGTATATAAAGAGATGGATGAAGAGGTGAGAAAGGAAGTCAAAAAATAGTGTTAGATGACAAGACTAGATCCTGGAACCATTATTCTTTTCACCTGTGTGAAAGACTGACCTTGTTGTGGATCTCACACAATCCTGGCAAATAAATACAAGCTGAATGTTAGACAATCAACAACATTGCTATTTGCACACATTTTTTTCTGTCCTGTAATTGGCCTTCTGGGTTTCAGGAATTGACAGGTCTCTCCACTATACTCTCCCTGCTTTCCATCCTTGACTCTGAATTATCACATCTGCATAAGGGTTAGAATGGCGGATCACCAGGAGTTCAGTTTCCTCGTCTATGGAATTTAGGCAATAATATTTGTATCATCTACTTTATAGAGTTGTTGTGGCGAACATACTTTGTAAACATTTTTCCTTTTCCTTTTTATTTTTGAATTTTAAGTTTTTACAAAAATTTCTTATTGATGTCTTCTGCTACATTGATCTTTCCAGTATTCTTTTCTTTCCCCTCCCTGATAGTCATCACATATAACTGATGAGGTTCCTTAATAGAGGAAAAATTCAGCACAAATGGTATGTATATTGAAAAACTCTGAAAATGTGTATAAGATATAACACTTTTGGACCTCCTACCCCCATGAAGATGCATTTGGGCTATTATTTGTTATAACTGTTCATCAGAGTCATGGATGGTATTTGTAGTTTTGTTAAGTTAACTTTTGATTCTTTTGCTATTTGGTTGTTCCTTTCATTTACAATGTTGTAGTTATTATATATATTCTTTTGGGATCTGTTTACTCCACGTGGCATCAATTCATATAGATCTTTCTATGCTACTTCTTGTTCATTACCATGATCATTTCTTACAACTCAGTGATACTCCACAGTCTTCATGTAACTCAATTTATTTAATCATTCAATAGGTAACTATTTTGTTTCCAGTTCTTTGCTATCAGAAAAAGTGCTGCTATAAACATTTTGGTGTATATTGTTTTTTTCTTAATCAATTCATTTGAATAATTACAAATTGTTTTCCAAAATGCTTATACAAGTTCCCAGCTCCACTGATAATGTATGAGTGTGCCTATTAGCCCACAATGCCTCCAACATTGAATATTGACATTTTTAGTCATTTTCCCCAAATTTTCATGGTGTGTGGTGAAACTTCAAACTTATGTTGATTTCCATTTCACTATATTATTAGTGATTTGCAATATTTTTCATGTGGTTGTGAGCAATTGCAATTTTTTTCATTATAAAACTCATTCTCCATGTAGGTATGAGTTGTTGGACTTAGTAATAAGTAATACTGCTGGTTCTACAGGACTTATTAACTCAGTTACTGAGGCCTTTACTCAACTTGGTCCTTCACAGCAATGGAAGGACCTAAAACATTTCCAAAGGACTCGATGCAAAATGACATCCACATATAGAGAAAGGACTGTAGAGTTGGAATACAGAATGAAGCAGACTATTTTCTCTTTTGTTATATTTTGTTTTGATTTTTTTCTCATGCTTTGTCCCATTCATTTCAATTCTTCTATGCAATATGACTAATGTGAAAATGTGTTTAAAAAGAAGGTATCTTC
This sequence comes from Potorous gilbertii, assembly GCA_028658325.1. Taxonomy (NCBI): domain Eukaryota; kingdom Metazoa; phylum Chordata; class Mammalia; order Diprotodontia; family Potoroidae; genus Potorous; species Potorous gilbertii. The sequence continues at coordinate 482,123,971 of CM053769.1, forward strand.
GGGGTGGAGCCAAGATGGCGGAGTAGAAAGACTCAATTTTACTAGCTCCGAACCCACAGCCCATGGATTTCCTGTAAAAAGAACTCCTGACAAATTCTGGAACAGTCGAAGCTGCCCAGCAACACAGTGAAGGAGATTTCTGTTGCAGAGAGCCCTGAAAAGCCGACCCCAGGGGTCCATTGAGCCCCGGACGGGAGCGGAACCCTCCCCTCCCCCTGCCCCGGCCGCGCGGCACTGAGAGGAGCGAGCACATCCAAGCAGGCTTCAGGGACCAGAATCTCTGGTGGCCGCAAAGGTCCCTCCACCCACGGACTCGCAGGTCAGTGAGACAGATGGGCTGAGAGGGGAGCGGGGTATCTCCAGGACTCGGACCCCCTCGGGAGGCAGCCGCTGCAGCAGAGGCCGAGGCAGCTGAAGCCAGGGGCTCCCAGAGCAGGCAGGAGCTCCACAGCAGCTCCATTACAAAAGATCTCTGCATAAACCCCCTGAGGGAACTGAGCCTGACAGGCGGCCCTGCCCCCACCTGAGCACCAGCAGATAAGCTCCCATTGAAGAGTAGTCAGGCCTGCCTGCCGCCAAAAGCCCTGAGGCTGAGGAGCAGCATTTGAATCTCAGACCCCAAGCACTAGCTGGACAGACCCTAGGCTGGGGTGGAGAGGACTC
>CM053769.1:482124733-482179794 GCA_028658325.1 Potorous gilbertii
CGAGAACTTTTGTAATGAAGCAGCGGTGGAGCTCCAGCCTGCTCTGCCCGTAGCTGCCTCTGCCAAGGCTGCAGCCTTCCAGGGGGTCCGAGTCCCGGAGATCCCCCGCTCCCCTCTCAGCCCATCTCTCTCACTGACCTGTGCGTCTGTGGGTGGAAGGACCTTCGCAGCCGCCCGGAGATTCACGTCCCTGCCCCCTGCTGGGCTGTGCTCGCTCCTCTCAGTGCTGCGTGGCCGGGGCGGGGGAGGGGAGCGCTCAGCTGGGCAGGACTCTGCTCCCGTCTGGGGTACCTTTGCGGTCAGTTTTTCAGGACTCTCTGCAGCAGAAATCTCCTTCACTGTGTTGCTGCGCGGCCTCCACTGCTCCAGAATTTGTTAGGAGTTCTTTTTACGGGAAATCTATGGGCTGTGGGTTCGGACCTAGCATAGGTGAGTCTTTCTACTCCGCCATCTTGGCTCTGCCCCTCCCATTGTGTGTTTTTTGAAAATTATTTATTGTAAGATATAACAACATTTTCGTTCTCTGTAATTATCACATATCTGATACAATAAAGTTGCTTAATGAGTATTTGTTGACTGGATTTCATTATTTGGGTCTGAGAAGATAATATGAAAGCCATATCAATAAAAGAATTTTAAAGAAGGAAAAAGAATACACGTGCTAACTAATTTAAACTGTTCAAAATTGTTAGACAAAGAATTGTTTATTATATAGGTATCATGTTTTAGGTACAGTACTAGGTGCTATAGGAGAACAAGAATCTCTTATATAAAAGCTATCCATAAATAAGGCTATTACATCAGTCCAGATGAGAGAGATCATGGCTGTCATTACATGATTGGCAAAGTGAATAGAGTAGAGGGGATGGAAGCAAGAGATAAAAGAAGTATAATTGAAAATAAGCTTGATTGATTGGGGGGGGGGTGAAATAGAAAATAGAATTTCAACTGTTTCTCAGGAATAATAAATTGCTGTTCTATAGAGAACATTCCATCATCAGAAATAAAATCTTTGAGAGGACCACCAATTTGAAAGGTACCAATGAGTTTAGTACAAAATATATTGGCTGTGAGGAGCCATTGTGATGTCCAGATGAAAATGTTCAGTAGGAAGGTAGAAAAGGGTGAACAGATCTTAAAGGAGAGGTTGAATCTGGCAAAGGTTGGAACTAGGAAGCTTTAGAGATGATAGCTGAAATCATGAAAAGTGGTTCAGGTGAAAAGAATGTAGGGGAAAAAAATAATGTGATCATTGTATGGTATGCCTCTACTTAGAGGAAGGGGATTAAGAGCACGGACCAATGAAATACAGTTTGGAGATATTAGACCATTAAGGGAACAATGCAGCATAGGGCTGTCACAGAATTCAAGGGAATGAGAATGGACACATGTAGTGACAAACCAGTACATGAAAATCAAAGGGGATGAGTATGGAGAGAAGGAATCAAGATTGAGAAATTAATGGGTCACTGGTGACATTAGGGAGAATAACTTCAATGAGGGTGAGGAGAAAGGTAATAAGGATGGGGAAAGGAGGAAAAGAGGGAGAGAGGAGAGAAAAAGGGAGAAAAGGAGAGAAGGAAGAGAACAAAACAGAAAACAGAAGATGAGAGGACCGAAGAGGACAAAACAAGACAAGGCAAGAAAAGAGGAGTTGGGGAAGGTGGAGACAAAAAGACAGATACAAGCATACAGAAAGGGTAGAAAGAAAGAAAGAAGAAAATCATAGGGAGACATGGAAGTGGAGAAACAAATAATTACTTAGATATATGAGACACTTTAATTCCAGTGAAATAGAATTTTTTTCTTTGTATTTCCACTGTCTGGTACAGTGACTAGCACATAGTAGGGACATAATAAATACATGTTATTTTAAAGGGTGCAAAATACTTGCTTTTTAATAGTTGAAATGAGGTAGTGGAAGAATTATCTTGTTCTATAGATGAAGAGACTATGTGAAGTTAAGTAACTTCTCCAAGGTATCACACCATTTCAGTATCTGAGGAGGAATTTGAATTCAGACCCCTTGATTGGAAGTACAAAATACTGTCTACTGCACTGCACCATGCTGCCTAGATAAGAATTGTAACAAATGAGAATTTTCAGGGCTATAATCTGACCCAATGGATTTATTATTAACAGCAATTCAATCCTGTATGATCTAATGAATCACTGAAGTGTTGATTGTGTATTGATGTGTGTTGATGAGTGTAAGTGCTGTTTTCAAGAAACTGCAGTTAAATTTCACATCTTTAACTAATTAATATGCAAATGTTAAGTGACTATTTTTGGTGTGTGGGACAGGATGAATTTTTTTAGTGTTCCCAAGTTAAAAGATGAACCAGCTGATTTAATTACCAGCTGTATTGCTAAGAGCCTGTATTATTTGTGCTTAATTAGTTCTTATAGAGATTTGGAATGAGCAAAGCCACAGATAATTTATCTAATTATCCAAATATGAATTATGACTAAATATTTTTAAACGTAGTAGATTATATAAAGTTCTTGAAATATTGTAATTGGAAACTAAGATTCTAAATGATCTTAATCTATATTAATGGAGAGATTTCTGAAATGATGGTATGACTTTCCTATAGGTTTATTTTAAATAGAAAATCTGGGAGGGCTCCCATGTCCACCACCTTTTATAATAAAATATAAGTATCAGTGATGATGGAAACTTACAGTGATCTGAGTTTCCGAAGAAAATAATGCAGCTTGGGAGAGTAGACAGGTAGGGGATTGTGAAGAAATGAAGAGAAGTACACAGCTTTCCTTGCCTACAGTCTGTCAAAGACAATGGAAATAAATTGCATGTTTTTCCTGTGCATTAAACTTCATTTACCCCCTCTCTATTTTAATTAGTACCATGGATGGCTTAGATAAAACAATTTTATTATAATTTTTTTGATTTGTGTAATTTAGTATTTATGATTGGGGGAATTGCAAAAGAGGGAAGAAAGATAATGGAGATGATATATAAAGAAAATGAACACAGAATCATTAGTGAGTAATTATATTGTTCCCTTACCCTCCAATCTCCTCATACTTCATCCCATTCCCTGTGGGGCCTCAGTAGCTATAAGAAAGAGAATCTTGTGAATTCTCCAAAATGGGAGAGAGACAGACAGATGGACAGATATATATATATATGCATATGTATACATATATATATATATATATATATATGATTTTTTAAAATGGGTTGCTTTCCTAGTCACAAATTTCTTTCCTCATTATTCTCTTTAATTCATTTTCACAATGATCTTCCTCTAGAGACAGAAGCTGGGATTGGGGCAGAGAATACCGGACACTAGGTTCTGATGGGAGTAGAAAGGTAGTTGCTGGGAAAGAATGCCATTACATTTGTTTAGGGGTGGAGGTCAATTAAGAGAGAATAGAAGCTTATTTTCTCTTCATTTTCTACAACAAACTTTCACCTATACTATGCCACAAAAATAGCTTGTCCTTGATTAATGGATGGGGAACTCCCTGATTGGTCCTAGCTGACACTGTGTACGCTTTTAATGATGACTTTCTACTATTTCAGAGGTGTTGAACCTTGTCAGATGTTTACTTTCTTTGATCAATAAGAACAAACAGAAAAAAAGTTCAACTGCCTTTCATTAGAAATAAACTTTATAAAATGGGAATCTGTGATATACTGAAATACCAGGATATTTTCTTTTTGTTATATATGTTAAGCAATAAGGAACATTTGATGAAAAAAATTACAAGGAATAGATGTTATCAGTTCTGAGCCTTAGTAAGTTCATTTTGTAGTTTTCTTGGAGATAATTAGTATCAAAGACAGAGAAAATGAAGCAGGTAGATCAATTAGGAAGCCATTACTGTAGTCCAGTCAAAAGGTGATGAGAATTTAATATAGGTCAGTGACTTTGTTAGTGGAAAGGAGTGAAAGAAAGGTTCATAAGACTCAGGGACTGATTGAATTTAGTAGTGAAGAGGGAAAAATGACTAAAAAAGTACTAAGTGATTTTGAATCTGAGTGACTGGGAGGTTTGTATTGTCTTTAAAAGAAATAAGATCTTTAGAAAAAATACAGTTGGGATAAAAATGGTAAGCTTTATTTTAGACATATAGAGTTTTAATGTCTCTTTATGGAATATTCAGGAGGAATTGCTAAGCAGGAAATTAATGGTATGAGACAAGTTGGGAGATAAATTAAAAGTTTATTTGTAGATTTAGAAGAGGTCTTCTTAGAGCTGTAACTTACACCTCTTTGATGAAATAAGCAAGAGTTACTGAGAGAAAAGCCATGAAAAGCACTCATACTAAGAGAATAGATGGTTAATTGACAATAAAAAGACTTTTCATCCACTTAATCGTTACTATGCACATAATTAGGTTGGACTTTTTATTGTTTTATGAAGGGACTGGTCAGTAAAGGGTCATTCAACGTAAACTTCCAGATTTAATATTTATCGTATATCAATCAATTGATATCTATCAATTATCTACATCAAATTAGAAAGTTTAAGTATGTTGAATAACAACTTAATGACTACCCTTTTGTTAAGGGATAAGTAGATACCTATCTAATATCTGTCATCTGTACATATACATACTTCCATTTGTGTATATATTTTTTTATTCAGTCATTTGAAACATTTCTGACTCTTCACGAACCCATGTAGCATTTTCTTGACAAAGATACTGGGGTAGTTGCTATTTCATACTCCAGCTAATTGATGCACATATATAGTCTCTTTATCTATGTCTATCTGTTATCTATTAAGATGGGGAGGGGTTTGTTTTGATTATTTGATTGCTTATGATAGATATTTCTATTTTGTGTTTGAAGGTGTATTAAATAAAGTTCCATATTTTACAAAGGAATACCCTGAATATTTGCTAAGGAACTGAGAATCTCTTGCCTTTTCTATTAAGAATTGAAAACAACAACAAAACACGCTGACGTTCCAAGAAGAAACTCAGGACAGGAGTATGTTCCAAAGAGAATTATTTCAGAAAATCCCAAAAGATCACTATGGAAAACATACACATCAAGTTCTAAACATGGGCTGTGGATTCCAACACCTCTAACACCAAAAAGAATACAAACACACACATACAACAAAAACAGAAAATAGCCTCTGAAATCTTGATTTTGCCAAATAAATACTTCCATGATGTTTCATAGTTATTAAAGAAATATAAAACGTTATTGGTATGTCCAAAACTTAAAAATACTCCTGGGTTTAAGGCTTCTATCTTATGTGATTGTGTGTGTGTATGTGTGTGTGTGCCCATGCACATGCACATATGCATGCACATGCAATGATGGAAGCAGGGGAAGGTAATGGATGATGGATATAACAGTGTGAGACATTCCTGTAATGAGTGACAAGACACTCATAATAAGAATATAGTTTCTAATGATAACATTTACATATTTCTTTGTTTCATGAAGTGATTTAAATACAATATCTAACCTGAACTTCACAATAACTTTTAAGGAGAGGGCTATATAGATTTACAAATTTTTAAATAAATGAGGACATTTAGCTTTAGATGGATTAACTTTAGCCATAGTCTTTCAACTAGTAAGAGGCAGAGGCAGAATTTTCCTCTAGGTCATCTAGAGATACCATGTTCAGATTTTCAATGAATGGGAATGATTTTTTTTTAATTTTGTTTTGATTTTAAATGATAAAATGGAGTTGAGAGCAGTATTAAATAAGGGATAAGAGATTTACTCCTAGTGAGTTAGATGAGAATAAGAAATAGCAAAAGTTGCTGCTGACTAATTATTTAAATTCTGCATCTCTGTCAGGAAAATGATATGTATATGTGTATATACATAAAAATAAATTTATATATGCATGAATTATAGAATTTACGTATGTATATGCATATATATTTACTAATGTGTATATATGCATATACTTATTTGCTACACACATACAAAATTTGCTAGGTAGAACAGACAAAAAGCAATAGGTAATCAGCTCTCTAAGCATTCATGTATACACAAATATATATTCTCTTCCGAATTGGTATACTTAAAGGTTGAAGATACTGTTGGATAAGCCAAGAAACAGAAAGGTGTAAGAGAATTAAAGAAAGAGGTGCTGATGTCTCCAAATCTTCTACTTTCTTCTTCCAAATACATACCAGATATCCAAGAAACAAAATAACATCATTTTTAGGGCCCTTCCTCAATGAGCAATCTAATTTTCTTTCAAAGGACACATCATTGTTCATAGTAATTGATATGCAAGTCCTTAAGATTTTCAAATACTAATACGAAATAAGATATTTTCTGTATTTGATACAGATATATGTGTATATGTATATGTATATGTATATATATATATATATAGTGTGCATGCGTGCATATGTATGTGTATGTATACCATTTTCATGGAAAGAATAAGTAATATGATACAACAAATCTGAAACAAGATCAGGTATGTATCACCAATCATATCACCAAGCAGCCAAAAGCCCCATACAAAAAGAAGAATAAAAACCCTGGAAGTGGGACATATTGGTCCATTCCAAAATTATCATGTCAGCGATATTTCAAAGTACATCATTCAAAATTCAGCCATGAAATTCTCTCTCACTCCCTTAGTCTCTGTGTGCATGTCTGTCTCTGTCTCTCTGTTTCTCTCTATGTCTCTGTCTGTCCCTGTGTCTTTCTCCCAAATATCCCTTTAGTTTTAATCCCTCATTCTTTCCAACATTATCTGTAATAGACTACTGTAGACTAAAAACATAGGTTTCCTTGATTTATATATTTCTCATATTATAGTAAACTAGATATTCATCACTGACTTGATTACTCTGAGCTGTACTGAGGTCAAAATGTTCTTTTTTTGCTTTCATATTTTTTACTTCAATAATCATCTTTATTCATATGTCTCCAATTTTCTACCTATGAAGTTTTATAATGTAACCAAGGTAGACTGATAAAAGGTTCACATTCTGTTAATCATCTCAATTTCTGTTGATTGCTTTTGTTTTCATGTGTCCCTAAGATCTCAACAAATGTGAATCACAAGCCTAATGACAACTAAAATGTCAGAGATGACAGAATGACTAAAGGCTTAGAGTCTTTCTGTGTTATTATTCTCAAGAAATAATTATTTTGTCATTCATATTTTCTCATTATAATTCTTTCCCCCTTATCATCCACCAGGATTAATCTTTTCATATTCATATTTCCATAATCCAACATCAAGTAGAAAAATGATTTCACATTTTTATTTTGGTCAGGAACATTTTGAGTCTATCTATAGGTATAATCTATTCGAGCTCTTTAGATTGGTTCATTCTCATGTAGCAAAGATAGTTTGCTAATATTGATGAATAGTCAAGATAAAATCACATAATCACAGAATTTAGAATTGGAAGAGGCCATAGAAAGCATCTAGCAGAGTTTATTCCTTGAAGTGAATGTTTTTATAGTATTTCTGATCATATTATTGTTGACTGAATATATCGAAAGAAATAATACACATGTCCCATCCTTAAAAAAAACACTTTTGGAAGATGCAGGTTGCTGGGTTTTTGTCCAATAACACCTAGATTTGAGTCTTATTTTGCTTTTATCTTGCTACGTCACCTTGAGCAAACCATGTCTTTCCCTCCATATCATTGTTTCTTCATCCGTAAAAAGAGCTGAGAGGACTAGAATAATTAATTTATTCATTCAATGAACTTTTATTAAATACTGACCATGCACCAAGGACTGTGAATGGTTCTGGCAATGAAAAGCAAAGATGAAATGACTTTTGTTTTGTGTCACAATGGAAAGAGTACTCGATCTGAAATCAGGAAGACTTGAGTTAAAATCCACTTTCAGATATTTTGCTTACTGTGTGACCCTGGGAATCACTTATCCTCTGCCTCAGTTTCCTCAGCTATGAAATGGAAAAGATAATATTACCTAATTCTCAGAAGTGTTGTGAGAATGAAATGAGATAGTTACTCTAAAATGTTTAGCAAGTGGCAGGCACATAGTAGGCCTTATGTAAATGTAGACTATTGCTATTATTACTATTACATACATACAATTTTGTAATTGCTAAGGTTTTTTTTTCTCCTCTGAATTGTATGCTCCACATATTCTCTTTGGTCTTACATTATTTGCTTTATTGTTGTCTGAAGTTTTCCAAAGTGAATATGTGCTGAGATTTGAATGGTGACACAGAGTGCCCTTGTGGAATCTTGATAGAGCCCAGGGGGGCTCAATTAAAACTGGATCTGATGTGCTCCTCCTCTACCTTCCACCTGAATTGTCACACCTCCATTCTTGGATCAGCTTTGACTTCCCTTTTTTAAGCAACTGCTTTTGCCTAATCCCTGGCAATCCAGACTAAGTTTCCCATTTCAGGCATTTGCCAGTTAGAGGCTCTAAGAAAATTGGTCTAGTTCCTGTTTCCCATATATAAATATGGAATGCTTCATGTCCTTATTTTTTTTCATGTCCTCATTTTTAACTTTTAGAATCTCCTGGTTCCTCTCAAGGCTTAATTCAAGTACCACTTTCTCCATGACGTCAGTCTTGATTCCTCCAATTCTTATTGCTCCCCGTCGTAAATTAGTATATGTTTCTTTGAAATATTTTCCTTAACTTCTTGGTGAACATACTATATCCTTCAAAAGTCAGTAAACTCCCCGAGGGCAGGGATTTTCTCGCCTTTGCATTTGTAACTTCCATGGTTCCTGGAACATAATACTTGTTTAATAAATGTTTGTTAGTTGATTTTTTTTGGATAGTCTTGGTGTGCTCAGGTGTTAGTCAGGTGTACTCAGTATTTCATAACGGGGCTAGCCCTAAATAGAATGGTCTCAGGTTTAATACTATACTTTATCCAGGAGATCAAAATTCAATGGCAGACCTTAACAATGACTGACAAAACTGTTAACATATGCATGTGGACCTCAAGGCAGAACAGATTCAATGAACAGCAAACATGAAACCTAAGGACAAAAAAGGGGAAAGAAACCCCCAAAAAACAAAGCATTTTTTAATGATGATCACAGAAATTTCATATTCCTTAATCGTCTATCTTATCTTTTGTGAGCCTTTGCCTTTGTCTTTAATTTGCTCATTCTTCTTCAGGCAGTGGTATGCCACTATCTGCTGGAACTTTGTCGGTTCTTTTTTAGCCACTCAACTGTTCCTGAACCTTAAATAAGTCAGGCTTCATAGACACTAAATTTTCCTCCAAAGTCTTCAGATTTTTAGTAGCATCATTCAGTGTCTTCTGAAACTCAATCCTTAGAGATGCAACCATATTTTCTAAGTCGCTAATATCCTTTGATCTTATTATTGCCTTCTGATCTTCCTGGACAATCTATAAATCTCTCAGCACTTGTTCTACTTTTGAATTCTCATTCAATGAATTTGCAGCCTGCAATTCTGTATTCTTTACCCTTGATTTCAATATTTCATTATTTTTCTAAAGTCTTAAAATATCCTTTTTAGGAGACCTGATATTCCACCTTCAGTAAATGGAACAAGTCTTGATGACTTTATATTCTCTGAATTAGACTTTTTTTGAAGTCATAAATTCTACTTTTTTCAAATTCTGTGACTCATTCTAATCATTCTCAATTTTCCAGCTCTGAGATCTCTGAATCTTAGCTTAAGGTATCATTTTTATGCCTGTGAAAAGAGCTGCCAAAGATACAACATATTGGTACAGGAAGTATTGATGTGAGAACTGTTTCACTATGAACCACATTCTGTAGTTCATTCAGAACTTCAATTATTTCATTCATAGTAAAAGTCTCATCTATTAGTCTGCTCTTCTTTTTACCTTGTAAGCAGGAATCTACAGTCTTGAGTCTCAAACCTATTTTGCACCAGCAAAACACATGTAATTGATGATTTGATTTTGATGCTGATCCTTTAGACCCAATTCCAATTCCAGACTTTTGTTTTTAATTATGGTAATAAGATTTAATGCCATTTACCATGTAGCTAGTTTTTCCAATTTTCTCCTTCATCTCCTTCTGCTTTGTTGATTCCTGAACTATATGAACTGATTGTCATTCTTCAGGAGAGCCCTGGCTGTGTGACACCTGGAGAATATGTCTGCTCTAAATCATTCTAAGACAGTTCAACAAACTTTTTCCTTAGGAGGACATTGTTAGGGAATATGCAAAATGCAGACATTAGACTTTAACATCTTTATGGATAAATTATTTTTTTTCTTAATTTCTATACTAAGGGAATGAGCCTTTCTGGGGACACAACAAGTTTTCCCATTAACTACCCTATGGCTAATTTAGTCAGAAATAATTTTTCCTCATTCATCACAGCAAATACTTTTTAGATATTTGAATTGTGTATTATTAGATTATGCCCATTTCCCTAGTGCTTTTGATAATGATTCAAATAGAGGTAAACTGAAGAAATGAATGCTTCATTGGCCCTGTCATTTTAATGCCTCATAACAAGAATAAATTAAAATCCTATTATATGGATTGGAAGACAAGCTGAGCAGAAAATTGAATTATTTTGCAGATTATAAACTTTCAATAACAGACCATAAATAAAAAATATTGCATTCTTCATTTCATTTTAAATCTCTTGTTTGATCCTAAATGCAAATGAGGTCAAAAGTGAGCTTTCCCAGGGGTAAAAGTGACTTCTATCTCATAAAATAAGACAGTCTGAGAAAAGGCTTAACCATAGTTACTCATTTTCAAAACTAAAGTTGTTCTCTTTTTCCTACAAAGTATAGTCCATTCTCATTCAGAACAATTCAATAGTATGTATAAAGTATTTTTGAGTGTATCATAATAGGTTCTGGGGGCTATCTCTCTATCTATATATACATATATACATAAACACTCATATATTCATACATATATATGTGTATATATATGTATATATATATATATGTATGTATGTGTGTGTATATGTATATCTTGATATGATGGAATGAAACCTGGGTATCAGTCTGGGTTTCAATCCCATCTCCAACCAAATAAATAACTAGATTACAGCGATAATGACTTTCCCCCCTGCACAGTATGACATTTACAAGCTTCCAATAGTTCCATAACCTTTCATACTTCCTCCTTGCACCTTTGCCCTAACCTCCTTACTGGCCATTGCAGTAGGTGCAGTAGCTTCATTTGAAGATGTTCTTCTCACTCCTAAATACATATATGCATATACGTATGTATACCCACATATATACACATATACACACACATATATACACAGGCATGCACATACATGAGCATGTATGTATATATGTATATCCATTTATGTATAATACACACATATACATATGTGCATGTGTGTCTGTCTGTCTCTGTTAGTATTTTGGAGCATTCTCCTTTTTCCCAGCTCATATCCCTCCACAAACTCCACCGAAGGGTCAGACATTCAAAACAATAGATACTTTAAGGTAACCTTCCTCTTTAGCCTCTCCACAGATAGAACTTTCTTTCTTTGTCTCCCTGATTGGCCCAAAATAAGAAAAAAAATTGCCAGTTACACTTACATCTCTAATGAGTTTAAGGGAAAATGGCTTCTCTCAGTTTTAGTTCTATTATGACTAAAATTTACTACCAAATGTACAAAATTAAGAGTTAAGGAAATGACTTTGTAAATATAAAAGTGCTACATAAAAGTCTACTATGGTATCACAAGGCATATTTGTTTTGTTCTATTTCTCTCTGTCTCTGTCTCTGTCTCTGTCTCTCTCTCTCTCTCTCTCTCTCTCTCTCTCTCTCGCTCTCTCTCTCTCTCTCTCTGTCTCTCTCTCTCTCTCTTGATAATAATGTTTCCTGAAACATATTTCCATCCTGTCACTGTTGTTTTGTTCTAATGATTTGAGAACTCTTTACAGGTGGATAAAAATAGTGCTTTATATAATTTAATTTGGTGAATGTGTTATATTTTCAACTCTTATAGGCTAATGGAGAGCATTTTCAGGACAACTTGAATAACTGAATAGATGAGAAGTGCCCAGTGCCTCAGTCTATTTGCATCAGTTTGATTGTTTTTGTGCTGCATCTCTACATTTCAGTAGTTTTTCATTTTATACGGTCTTGAGATTTTCAGGTTGGATTAAATACTCAAAATATTCTAAACTTTTTCTGGGTCGATGACATGTCTAGATGACCATGAGCAATTGTTCTGTTTCTAGCAATGGTCTGTTTTTTTTTTCTCAAAGAGATTTTCACATGCATATTTTTAGAATTGGCATTTATCATTTGTTTTTTATGAAAGATAGGAAGATTCTGATATGTCAACATAATCCCTACACTAAAGCTTAACAATTTTCTTCAACCTGCAGTGATGTATCTCTATGATTTTTAATATGCTATAAAGGAATTGAGATCCTTAAAGATAAATGTTGTGCAATTTCTGGTGGACAATTATCATAAGCTGATTTGTACTTATAAAACCTACAATTTACACATACACACAATCAACCTTCTGTCTTATTGTTGTTAATTTGACTCATCTGTGCCAAGATATTATTGACTAAATTCTTGCCAATGTTATGAATTCCTGGTGTCTCTTATATGGACTCAACACATACATTTCTATTAAACCCATTTTTGCATTAGTCATGTGTCATATTAAAGTGAATGGGAGAAAGCATGAGAAAAACAAAATAAAATATAACAAAAGAGAAAACAGTCTGGTTCTTTCTCTGGATGTGGATGGCTTTTTGCATGAGTCCTTTGGAAATGTTTTAGGTCTTTGCATTGCTGTGAAGGGCTAAGTCTATCATTAACTGTCTTTGAAAACCGTAGCTGTTACTGTGTATAATGTGTATATAATGTTCTCCTGTTTCTTCTCATTTCATTTGGCATCAGTTCATATAAGCCTTTCCAGGTTTTTCTGAAGTCTACCTGTTTGTCATTATTGCATACTTAGAATTGTTCAGCTATTTCCCAATTGATGGGAAATTTGTTTAGCTATTTTCCAATTGATGAGCATCTTCTCAATTTCCAGTTCTTGGACACCACAAAAAGAACACTTATAAATATTTTTTTACACGTGGATCTTTTCCCATTTTTATGGTCTCTTTGGTACAAAGCCCTAGAAGTGATATTATTGGGGGGGGGGAAAGTATGCACATTTTATAGCTCTTTGGGTATAGTTTCAAATTGCTCTCCAGAATGGTTGGATCAGTTCATGGCTCCACCAACAATGAATTAGTGCTTCAACTCTCCCATATCTTCTCCAACGTTTATCATTTTCCTGGAAACAATGGTTTCTTGACAATATTGGCTCTTTCAAGTATTTCTCAGGCATTATCTGGAATAACTAAAATCCAGATAAAGAGGTATGAAAAATATTGGGTAGCCCCCATGTTATCTTGGTAACTGCTCAGTACTAAAATAGCACAGGGCAACCTCTTTCTCTCTGGCCTACTCATCTATGCAGAATTTGTGGGTGGACATGGCAAAAACAGGATAAAGAGTGGAGGTATAATTATTGTTTTCTGTGTTCAGAGAGGCAGTACCTTCAGAGCAGAATTCACAAATTTATCAAAATATCGATATCATGCATCTCTATCATTTTCACAGAATTTTATTTATATCATATCATTGCATGTATATATTATTTATATCATTATAATTTAATTATTTTAATGATCCTGTAATGTGAATGACATAGATGTGAAACAAAGATTACAGACTGTAAAGTGCCTGACCTCAAAGAACTTATAGATTATTTATATTAGATATATGACATACACATCAACATATAAGATATCGATAGACAATGATATTTGCAAAAGAAATATCCAATTAGGATCTTAGGAAAACTAAAGATAGAAGGGATGGAAAGATGCAGGTATTATTCTTCTTGAATATAAGAGAAAGCTTAGAATCCAAAGATGAGTAGTTAGTTGATATTTTCCTGAAGTTTAATGCTGTATTTCTTTTTTAAATTATTTTTTTCCTTTTACTGTAGATGATTCATTCTTAATACAAAAGTGCAAGACTTAAAATCATAAGACTTGAGTTCAAATTGTGTCTCTAGCATTTATTTGATCCATGATTGCAGAAAAGTCATATAATCTTTCTGCACCTCTTTCCCTATGAGTTTAATATTAGGAACCACCTAACCTATAAACTTGGCAAAGGTAAAAACAGATATGGAATATAAAGTTTTTATAAAATTTGGTGTACTATATAAATATTAGTTACTATGGTTATATTTTTGTTTCTGTCACCATCCTTATCTTCATCATATATCATGGGGAGAAAGGGTAGGAGAGAAGAGCAACAATCGTGGAATGGACAAGGAGAAGAAATGATGAAAAAGAGGGAACAATAAGGATAGAGGTTTTTTGAGGAAACTTCCATGCACCACCACTACAAAAATCACCACGAATAGAAAAGACAACTCACTGAGGGAAAGAGAGCCAAGGTCCATATTATAATCTGCAAAACTTTAAACCTGAAATCTAGGTTGACTCTATTACATGTTCATTCTGGAGTCCAAACTTCAAAGAATTAAAGAAAAAGAAAAAGCAGACTTGAAGATTCAGGCTACGTTGGACTACAGATTTTATATAATCTTTATTTTTAAAGGTATTATTAAGGCATATCATGGAATTCACAATAATAATCTCCTTTAATGGTGAAACAAATGAAACCCAGGTACAATGGCCACCAAATACATCTGAATGGTTCTCTTCTACCTCCTATGTGAATGACTAAGTTCCTCATGACTTAATCAAACTAAATGATCAATAAGCACCATGAACCTCACCAGGGCAGCCAAACTGATATAATTGGCCTCTGGGTATCTAAGGACCTCAGACAATCAGTGTGTGCTGATCTTCAAGTAAATTGAATCTGTCAACTGATTGCTTATTTCAAGTACCTCTGAGTATCTGAGCAATTATCAACCTTTAGCTTATATCACTCTACAGATAGATAGGAAAAGTCATTATGTATTAGGGCTTGCCTAGGATATTTATATACTTATACATGGTTGTCAGCAACTGTAACATATATAGAAATGAAGACTTTCCCTTCCCATCCCAACCCCAAGTTATGTGTTGCCCTTCATGCAAAATGTCTTTATATTTGCTTTAAATCTATTTTGTATTTATCTATATTTACACATGCTGGTTTTCCTGATAGAATGCAAGATCCTTGAGGAGAATGGTCATTTCACTTTTGCCTTTGTATGCACAGAGTTTAGCACAGTTTCTGATAAAAAGTAGGAACAAAATGAATACTGCTTCTTGATTTAATTTAGTTTTCCTGACAAACACTCATATTTTCTATCTATAAGGAATTCTTTAACTACCAGTCTTGCCAAATGAAATGTCCTGGATTTGCTCAAATCCCCTGAGTAATCATGTCACGTCAAAGTAATGTTTTTAATTACAGCTCAAAGCCCCTTTCCTGACAGCAAGGAGATTGACTATCAACTACCCCCTGATGAACAAAGTCTTTCCCCATCCATGAATAATCACCACTCCTTGACAATGACCTACACCTCAGAATTCACCACTCCATGACCCTAAGGCTTGGAAATATTTGACCAGATAATTTCCCCCATAAGAACCCACCTGACAGTACTTTTGGGGGAGCTGAATTCTATGCAAAACCCAGTGGATTGCTTTGGGTCCACCTCCCCTAACCCTCACTTCATCTTGTTAAAATCTACCATCAAAAACTTCTTTGCTTCATTTTCTCCCTCTCCATTCGCATATTATTGTAGATATTTTTTTCTGGTGTTACTCTGCTTCCAAAACAAGATCATTTATCTCCTTAGAAGTATCAGCTGTCTTTACCCCAAGGCTGGGATTAAAATTCTTGGTGGCAGCCATTTATGGAATAGACAGATGCAAGGGTTGCTTTTAGTAGCCCTAACTCACAAAGGTAGGACCTTCCTCCTTTTTCAAAACACCGGGGTTGTGACTAGAAGTCCTTTTCCAGATGAATTGATCCATGCTTTTCCCATGCAATATATGCCAGATAAGGGAAATACTTGCTTTTCCTTGAATTGTCCTTTGGAATTCCACATGTTATTCAACTGACAGTGACGTCATCTCTGGCAATGGATAGGTTCATTTGGAGGCTTAATGCATTTAGAAGGACATTCTAAATGTATCCTTCTCATCAGAAGCTCTATATAACATCCTGACTGATAAGAAAACATAATGAACTAAAATTATATTACAAAATACAATTATTTTGAAGGAACACTACTTTGATTGGCATTTATCTGCTGATCAGGTCAATCTTTAGTCATTTAACCTAAGTATTCATTAACCTCTGGAGACTAGATGTAATACTAATTCTTCTCTTGCTGACTCATTTTAAAAATTGATGTCATTTGAATATAACTTCACATTCATTTTACGAGTAGTCCTGTCTCCCTCTTCTCCCCAGGTGACCTCCACCTGTAATAAATATTTAAGAAACAAAAATCATTCAAACTAAACCATACAGTAACATTGTATGATGGTTTATGCAATATTACTCAGTAAGATACTCTTACCTCTTCAATGAATAGAGGAGGAACACTTATCTAACTCTTCTGCCAGGGTCTTGATAAACTAACAACTGTGAACAAGTATTTCCAAGGTTTACATGCCACAAGGATTAAAGTTATCTTTATGGGTCCTATACTAAAGTGTTCTTCTGATATTATGTTGGAATATATATGTGTGTGTATACAGACATATATATGTACATATGTGTGTATATATGTATATATGCATATATATATGTATCTATGGATATGGGTGTGTACCTGATAAAGATAGCCTACATATCTCTCAGCTGATGATCATATGTTGGAATGCAGATAATTTCTTCACTCTGAGACTGGGTGTTATTATGATGATACTTCTTGTAATAGCAGTTCATAAAGGTTTATAATCTGTATCAGTGAAAGGAAATACCTCATAGAAGGTTGAGAACAGGAGATATGTTTTATTGCTGTTTATTTTTGTTTGATTTGATTTTTTTGTTTGTCCTTTTCTCTACTTTTTGTCTTTTAATACCTTTTAGTACCTAGAACACAGAAGAAAGTGAATGAAAAGTGTATTGGATTGGATTAGATCAGGTTCTTGAGGAATGTGAGTGAAACACATCACCATTCAACTGGTAACTCATTTTTCTTCTAAAATATCTTGGTTGTCTGAGAAGATATATATCTGAGTGTAAATCTTTCTTTTGTTGCACTATTATCTCCTCAATGCTACTAATTCACTAACCAGTCAATTGATATTAATTAAAAACACATAGTGTCTCAGGCACTGTTCTTGGCACTGGGAATATGGGAATACAAAGACAAAAGGAAAGCAATGCTGTCCCTTAAGAAGCTGACACTAAAATGACAAATGTAACACATGTCCACATGATGCCTTCAAAGAAGAGAGAAGCTTTGACCAAGAAGAGAGACATACTCCTTTTTCTGGTAGGGGCAATGGTGATCAATTAGAGGGACCAAAGAGGACAAGATGAAAGTGGAGGATGGAGTATTGTAGAGTATGACTGTCACCCAAGGAAATTGAGAGATCATAACACAAGGAAAGACTTGGAAAGTGAATTGAAGCAAATCAGGGAGGAACTAATATGGCATGGCCAGGAGGCCACCCATTATTCCATTTGTAGTGGGGGGCCAATTAAGGTTTTCTGAATAAAGGTACACATTATGATGTATTTGTTGAATTAAGGTAATCATTGGATAAAAAGAAGATGGTCACTTTAACAAGAAAACTGTTAGCCTCTAGACAATATGAGATTTGCCTTTCATCTAATTTCCTGAAATTTTTAATCCTGGAAGTAGGACACAAGAGTAAAAATAATATGACTTCTGGGGTGAGAACATTTAGATTTTACTTCTAGATCTGTCACTTATTGTGTGATTTTAGACAAATTACTTTCTTCTTGATTCTTCCATTTTTTTTTCATTAAAAAGAGAGGATTTTCCTTCATGTTCTCAAGATTTCTTCCATCTAATCTTAGCAGTAGTTTACAATTTGTTTTCTGCATGTGTTCAATACCTCTATCAATACGCTTCATTTACTGTATCATAAGGTTTTACATTCACTTGGGATTTAATAAATGCTTGCTGTCTTGAAATAAAAATAAAATAAAAATCAAACACTTCCCCTGAAGCTTGTGTCATTTGAAGAGGGGCTTGGAAAAAAATATGATTTAGGAGACATTTGGAATTTCTGGACTGGGAAGGTAGGAAGAAATTCTGACATGAGAAAAGATATACATATAAACATATATACATAGACTTTATAAATATATGCCCATATAGACATATATGTGTATGCAAATATGTGTGAATATATATGTGAGTGTGTGTGTGTATGCATATGTGTGTAAATATATACTTTGAAGGTGGATAGAGGAAATGCTGGAAATTCCCCACTGGGTCATACACATCAATTACAAGTCCAGTTTCCAAATGCTCAGGAAGTATACAATTTCCCTTGAGCCTTGGAGAAACTCAAGTTTCTCTATTCTCCACTCCTTCTATACTCTTTGTGATTGCTCAGTCTTTTGTTCCTCCTCAACATTCAAACTACTGACATTTCATCCCATATGCTGCTCAGGTTGTACTTTCAAGGACATTTAGCTTTTAGACCAAGAAATGTTTGAAAGAGGAAATTAGTTATAGCAACACATATGCAAACCTGGAAGGAACTTCCAAGGGTATCAAGTCAAAACCCTTTCTTTACCAATCAATTACAAAGGTAAATTTAACAATGCCCTAGCAAAGTGAGGAAAGTGAGGTTCACGGAGGTGAAATGACTTGCCCAAGGCATCACACAGGCAGTAATCATGAGAATTTGGTTTTGTATTCAAATATTTTGAATCTGGAGGTATTTTTTATCCTGTATTCCCAGCACATTAATACACAAGGACACACACACACACACACACACACACACACACAAGTACATTTGGCATAGATTTTTAAAAAGTATAAAAGTTTGAAAAGCATTTTGAAATTTTATTTTTAATTAAATGAAAACAATTTGTAATCAAATATTTTTAACATGTTTGAAATAAGTTTATGTTAATCTTCAAGAAAAACTAGTCATATGAAACTAGTGAAAAAAGATATTTAACATGTTTTACTAAATATGTACATCACATATACATACATACATATATATATATGTATATACATATATATATTAGGAGAAGTAGTGTACAATTCAGGGGTGGGGAACCTGTGACCACAAGTCCACCTGTGGCCTTCTGGGTCCTCAAATGTGGCCCTTTGACTAAATCCAAACTTCAGAGAACAATTCCTCTTACAAAAAAGATTTGTTCCATAAAACTTGGACTCAGTCAAAAGGTTGCACCCAAGTACCTGGAAGGCTATATGTGCCCTTGAGAACATAGGTATCCCACTCCTAGAATTGATAGTTTCATGGGCAAAGACTTTGAAGACCTTATTTTGGCACATTCTAGGAAGTGCTGGAAAAATATTTTAATTTCTACATGACACAAGGAGGGACTTAACTCAGAGTTGGGTGAATATCTGGGTTGGCACAGAAAGTCACTACAGTGAAGATATCACAAATATTTTAAACATGTTTATTCTTTTGGTCAATTTGAGAAATTATAAGTAACTTAGATACATCTAAAGTTTGAAAAGTTAAAAGTATATTAACAACCATAAAAGGTATAGCTTCAAATAAAAAATGAGTAATATAAACAACGCTGAGATTCTGCCTCGCATATAACAAATTGGTAGACATTAAAAAACAAAATATTTCATAAAGTTCTCTATCTGTTGTATGTGTATAAATTCTTTTCTCTGCCATAGATCCAACATGTATACTATTCCTTGGTCTCCTAATATGCTTGTGGTGTCACCATTTATGTCTAATTCATGTACCCATTTTGATCTTATTGGTATACAGTGTAAGATGCTGTTTTATGACTTGTTTCTCTCATTCTGTTTTCTAGCTTTTCTCAGCAGATTTTCTTGAATAGTGAGTCTTATCCCAGAAGCTGGAGACTTTGGGTTTATCAAACAGTAGATTACCATAGTCAATGACTACAGGGTCTTGTGTACTTAACCCTTCTACTGATACACTACTCAATTTCTTAATCAACACAAAGAGTTTTGATGATTGCTGCTGAAGAGTTACATGTCTGTGAAAATGACTGAATACTGGGTAGGTTAAAAAATATATATATATTTGACTCCAAAGAAGAATTGAGAAAATTCATCTCCCTCTATTTGTCCTAGAAGTAGGGAATTGTGGAATAATCTATTGAATATTAATACCCTGTCAGAGAGAACTGACTCCCTAGTTGTTGTTGTTTTTTCTGAATTATTTCTCCCTTTACCTTTTTAAAACTTTGTTATATTTGTGCATATGTGTATTTGTCCATTACGATAGAAACTCAATGTACAAACAATAAAAAATCAATTAAAGATTCAATAAGAGCAATGAAGCAACTTCATGTCAACTTGACACAATACCCATTGATTCAAGAATTTAGAAAAAAAGGCTAAAAAGAAATCAAACTTCTGATTTATGCAAAAAAAAATTTCGACTTGATTTAGGAAGGACTAGATTGTTAGAATTTGATGTTACTTAATGCATGATTGTGCTAAGTTTGAACGTCTTTATATAGCAGTGACCTTATAGCTTTGTTTTGAAAGGTATTCTATTAAAGGAATGAAAAAAAGGAATAATTGGAGTCCATCATTATGTGACTTTCAAAAATCGTATCAGCTGAGTTTTAATAGGTGATTATAGATCCTCAGTAATCAAGTTTTATCTGTTTTAATTCAAAATATATGGTGCTGTGGTCATTTATACAAATGCGAAAATACTTTTGCAAATAGTTAATGGCTCCTGGAGAGATAGACCCTCTCTTAAGAGACACTAATGGAGACTGTCTTATTTCCTAAAAATTTAAATGAGAGAGACCCATTAAACAGTGCATTAGCAACACGATAAAGGGATACATTAAAAGGACATGAAGAAAAGCCATTTCTGGCTCCTGTTTCATAACAACTGATTTGAAAGTTGTTTCACATTGTCCATCCAGCTTGATTGACTTTAGTCAAAGGGGAATTATAATCAAATTGAGATTTCCTCCTTTTCTTTGTGATAGTCCCAGGCCATAGTATCATCTACATATCTATCTATGTTTCTATCTAGTGTGTGTGTGCGTGCGTGTGTGCATTGTTTGTGTGTGTGTGTGTGTGATAGCTGAAAGGGACTTTGGAGGTAACTGAGCCCAACCTTTTTATCTTACCTATGAGGAAACAGGTCCAGGGCAATTAAAATTGTGTCTTTTATAAGACACCTTTCCTAGTCCTCTACATTGCTAATGCCTTCTCTCTGAGATAACCACAAATTACCCCTGTACATACATAATTGTATGTATGTTGCCTAGTCAATTAGAAAATGATTTCCTTGAAGTAAGTAATTGCTTTTTGTCTTTTTTATATCCTTAATACTTAGTAAGATACCTTATACATAGTGTTTAGCAAATGTTTGTTGACTGAATGACTACAATCCAGTTTACATACATTCAAGGTAGGATTAAAACCAGCAATTTCTGATTCCAAGCTCTGTATTCTTATCAAATATAGCATATTGCCTTTAGTTCTAGAGCTTATTTATTTACTCATTCCTCCACCTCCAAGGCCTTGATATCTTAACATCAGTCTGGATAACTTTCTAAACATCCCATACCCTTCCTCTCTCCTTTCAAAGTCCGTTTTATTTTTTTCTTCATTTCTCTTCAGTCATTTCCCTTTCCCTTTTGATCTCAGTTCATCTACTGTATTATAAACATGCTAGACTTTCTCACTGGAAGAAGAACCCCATGTTCATTTACTGAAAGGATGTTTTTGCTAGCAATCCTTTGACCATCAGAGAGTCAGGCTTAAAAGGCTAAAAGACCTGTTTTTAAATCTTATTCCTTACACTCAACTTTATGATCATGAACAAGTCTCTTAAATTCTTCGAACGCAGTATTCATTTCTAAAGGGGAAAAATATAGCTCTGATATCTACCTCATGAATTTGTTGTTAGACTCCAAAATCCTGAAGCAGTTCTTGCTCTGTTATCACCTCCTTACCAATGTGCAGACATCAATAAAGACCATCATTTGGTTCCTTTAATAATTACCACACTTTTAATATGGTTGAAGAGATTGTTAAAGTGAATTTTGTTGATTTTACAACTTGTTCTTTCCATCTAAACTTGATACATAGATTTAGGGAAAGAAGGGATATTAGGGGTTATCCAATCCAGTCACCTCATTCTAGAGATAAGCAAACTAATACCCTATGAGGTGAATGACTTGTTCAAGGTCACATAGGTATAAACTGACAGAACTGGGATCCAAACTAAGGTACTCTAGGCACTAATATCCTAGTCTAATACATAAAGTCTAATACTCAAAATCTTGCACTATTTCTACAATTCCATAGCTTCCTTAGCTGGTCTCTCAGTTTTGCTTGTTGATACTTTTCAAAATTAATTTCTCTTTGATTCTTTATCAAATCCCCTACAGTGGCTTTTTCAAAGCTACCACATTGCTCTCAGGCATCCAATTATTCTCCCTAATTCCCTTTTCATTCAAAAAAACCTTTCCATCTTTTCTGAAACAATGGAGAACTGTTGTGATTAACTAACGGGGGTGGGTGGCATGTACAACTCTTCTCCCTTCCCAATCCATCCCAACTTTTTAGATCTGATTTTCACCAATTCTCTTTTTATTTCAGAAAGATGGAGCAAAGATGTGTTTTCACCTTCATGACTATCCTCCCAACTTGTGTTCTCATACTCATCTAGTCACAAGTCTTTCCAAGTGCCATGAATTCCTCATCATATTGTTTAACTCAACTATAGATACTCAACATCTTTCCACCCACCTATGCCTCAGATTTGAGGACTGGAGGGTGGAACAGTAAACAAATACTGAAGCTTTCCTTTGTAGAATGCAGGCTCACTCTCTACTTTCCATCAACAGCTCTCTTTGGTTTGAATTTCATGGAATAAGATGCCACCATACCAGGTCTCCTTAGTGACCCTTCCCTTCTATATTTCTTTTGTATTTTATCCTCTAGCATTAGATTGTAAGCTCCTTGAGATCAGAGACAATATTTTCTTTTATTTTTTGTATCTGTAGTGAGTGCTGCCCCACCACCTACATAATAGACACTTAAATGTCTATTAAATATTACCGAAGAATAACCTCAACTCATTGCTTCTAGTCCTCCACCCAGTCAATTTCTAATGCTCTCTAATTTGCCTTTTACCTTTCCCATTCTTTTCCAACTTCTCTCACAAAGGATGTTAATGACCTTTTCATCTCTAAATTCAAGCACTGTGTTTAGTTCACCTTTTCCTTGACCATTCTACATTGTTGACTATCCCTTTCAAACTATCTTTTTTGTAGCTTCTCTGATTCTGACCTTCCCAGTTTATGATCTTCTATTCTCTCTTTCTGCTTCTTTCCTATGACCTCTACTTGTTTATTTCCATCAGTCAGTACATAGATCGATGATTTCGCCTAAAATCTTGTCAGATATGTGACTCTGGAAAAGTCACTTAGTAGTTGTATCTCTCAATTTCTTCATTTATAAAGTGGAAATAGTAATGATGCCCAGCTTCCATGGTGGTTGTGAAGATAAATTGTATAATATCTGAAAAAGTGTTTTGCAAACCTGAAAGCATTGTGTAAAATTTTGCAAATATGATTGCTTCCCATATGGATTTTCTTTTTTTTTTAAACTGTAAATAGGGGCAATTGTACTAAATGATGACTAAAGTCTTGTCTAGCTCTTGATCTAAGGAGAACTGTAAGGAAACAATTGAAAAATTTAATAGTCATTATATTGGTGATTCATTTGTTTATACGCATTTACATCTGCCTGTACATTGTGCCTGTACCTAGTTCCACCTTGGGCTTTAGTAGTCTTGAACCTAAGATGCACATTTTCAGTTGTTTAAAGGACATCTCCACCTGGAGGGCTTGAAGATATCTCAGACTCTTGGTACCTTGAGGCAAATGGTCATTTTGTCCTTGACCCCTTTGAAAACTGAATGTGTTCCCTATCCTGTCTTTCCTTGTGCTAATGCTACTGATATAGACTTAGAACTACAGTGTCATACTTGAGTTCTCATTTTCCTTATCCCATACCTAGCAATTTTGTATCATCTCCTAAATACTGTCAGTTCTCTTATATTTAAAATATCGTCTAATCTATCCTCTACTTTCCATTCCCATTACCATAATCACTCTTTTTTTGAGTGCATGATTGTCTCTTGCCTCAGTTATTACAGTACTGTCTTAGCTGAATTCCCCATTTATAGTCACCTATTCTGTCTCTTATGACCCGTGAACTTAAGCAAAACATTTAACCTTATTTTCCTCATCTGTACAATTTGGAGGTTGAATTGGATAACCGCCAAAATCCTCTCTCTCTATCTCTCTCTCTCTCCCCTCTTTCTCTGTCTCTCTTTCATGCTCACCTCCATTTCTCATCCCTCCTCACCCCTCTTCCTTCCTCCTGTAAATTTCTCATCAGATTATGCTTCTGGAAACACAATTTTAATTTTGTAATTACATTCTACATTCACAAGTTCAGAATACTTCAATAATTCCATATGGTAAAATTAAATTCATATATTCTCTGTCTACCTGTCTTCAAATTAGGCCGTCTCTAGACTTTTCTACATCTACTTCACTTTATACACCTTATACTCCAGTCAAAAAGGACTACTTTTGAATCCTCAAATGAATCTCTCAGTTTCCTTATCTTTATGAATTTTCTAATAAGAGACCATCTGAAGAGAATTTCTCACCTATGGTGGACACATTCCTTCATTTTTTTTAAACTCTCCTCAAATAATTCTACTTTCCCTTTCTCTCCAAGCTATAAAGAATCACTCCCTCTTCAACTCTCCACATCATTTTTTGAGTCTTTTTTTAAAAATTATTTTAT
The DNA here is from genome assembly GCA_028658325.1 of Potorous gilbertii. Lineage (NCBI taxonomy): Eukaryota > Metazoa > Chordata > Mammalia > Diprotodontia > Potoroidae > Potorous > Potorous gilbertii. Next base: position 482,149,677 of record CM053769.1, read on the forward strand.
TTCTTTTCAGTGTTCTACAATCACTTCTATATATCTTAGATATTTTCCCCTCCCTCCCCTTCCTTCCCCCTTTCCTTCCTGCTTCCTCCCTGAGATGGCATGCAATCCTATACAGGCTCTACACATGCATTCCTATTAAATACATTTTTACCTTATTCCTCTTGCATAGAAGAATTAAAATGAATGCGAGAGACCATAATACAAAACAAATGATATAATACAAAAGAAAATGGTCTACTTCAGTCTGAGATCCACTTGCATAGTTCTTTCTCTAGATGTGGAAGGTGGGAATTTTTTAAGTCCTTGCATTGCAATGAAGTACTAAGTCTACCAGAATAATTCCTAGCACACTGTAGTTTTTGCTATGTGCAAAGTTCTCCTGGTTCTGCTTCTTTCACTCAGCATCAGTTCATATAAGTCTTTCCATGCCTCTCTGAAGTCTTCCTGTTCATCATTTCTTATAGCACAATAGTATTCCATATACCACAACTTGTTCAGACATTCCTTGATTGATGGGCATCCCCTTGATTTCCAGTTTTTGGCCACCACAAAGAGTGTTGCTATAAATATTTCTGTACACATGGGACCCTTTCCCATTTGTATGGTATCTTTGGGATACAGTCCCACAAGGAATATAGCTGGGTCAAAGGGTATGCACATTTTTGTAGCCCTCTGGACATAGTTCCAAATTGCTCTCCAGAATGGTTGTATCAGCTCATAGCTCCACCAACAATGAATTAATGTTCCAACTCTCCCACATCTTCTCCAACCTCTATTATCTTCCTATTTTGTCATGTTAGTCAGTCTGATAGGTGTCATATGATACCTCAGAGTTGTTTTGATTTGCATACCATAGCATTTTATATACCCTGTCATTTTTTAATACTTAGATTACATTATATTAATAACCTACTAGGGCTTCCATAATTGCTTAAATAGAATCAAAGTATGGGATTCGATAGCCTCCAAGGCCTCTTCCCAATCTCAAACTGTTATTCTTCATGAAGCTTCACTTGAAGGCAGCTATTAATGATGGTCTATTCTCCATATGACCATGTATAGCAACTCAATATTATTAAGTCAAAAATTATTAAATTAATTATTAAATTAAAGTAAACATACTTAAGCACATTATAAAGAATTATAGATTGTCTGTGAGGGGAACTGAGGTGGAAAATATTTGAGTGGTTTATTTTGTACCTTTTGATATGATTTAATTCTGTATTACAATAAAGATTTATTAAGCACCAACTATGTGCAAATTGTATTCTGTTATCAATTGCTACTTCTTACATTCCAGTACCTCATATAACCAAAGTGTTTGGCTATTAGGTAAAAGGAAAAATTTAAAAGCATGATCATAGAAGCCTTTCTAGGTCAAATATTTCATGATTCTCTTTTCTTCTATGTGGAGTTTGTGCAAATTTTAATAAGAAATCAATAATAAGGTCTCATTAGAGCAGAGACATAAAGGGTATATCTTTCCCCACTTTAGATTCTCAAGGTTTTTATTGACTATAAGGAGGGTGAGGGGGGAGCTATATCATTAATAATACTTGGTTAATCATCTACCTTTCATCAGGTGATGAGAATTTAAAGGGAAAAATACTAAAAGACTTTCTGCCCTCAAAAAGTTGTTTATTATTAGGAATAGTGATAGAATCAAGAGGCATATTAAAAAATATTCATCTATCTGTCCATCAATCTGTATGTCTATCTATTCATTGGTTTATTTGTGTCACTTTTTACAAATTGAGTTACAAATTTTCTCACTCCAGTCCCTCACCTATCCACTGAGAAGACAAGCAATGTGTTTTCAACTAGATATGTAAAATCATGTGAAATATATTACCACATTATCTACTTTGCAGGAAAGCAAGAAAAATAAAGTAAAAAATATTTTAAACTAGATCATTTAATTGAATAAAGTAGTCTTTGAGTGATAATTGTAGGTAGAATATTCCATGATTCTCTTTTCTTTTCTGTGACATATCTGTAAATTTTAGAATACTATAACAAACTCTCATTAAAGCAGACATAATTAACATCTTCCTCCCCCTATCTTGGATTCCCAATCTGAGACTTAATAAAAGTCTTTCACAGTTGATCATTGTTACTGTGCTGTTGTTAATATCTACAATTAGCTAATACATCTACTCACTTTTCTCTGCACCAATTCATGTAAGTCTTTCCAGGCTTCTCTGAAATCTGCTTCTTCATTTCTTATGGAACAATAACATACATTCATATTCTACAACTTGCTCAGCCATTCCCCAATTGATGGGCATCCCCTCAATTTCCAATTCTTGCCATCACAAAAAAGCTGCTGAAAATCAATTTTCAATTCTTTTTCAGCACAAAAAGAGCTGCAACAAATATATTTTTGTACTAATAGGTCCTTTTATGTTTTCTTTTATTTCTTTGGGAGGCAAACCTAGTTATTGTATTTCTAAGATGAAGAGTTTTACAGTTTTACACCATTTGGGTTTAGCTACAAATTGTTCCTCAGAATGGTTAGATCAGTTCACACTTCCTCCATCAGTCCAATTGTATCCTTATTTTTAATATCCTCCTATAATTTGACACTTACTTCTCCTATCACGCTTGTTGTTAATGACAGGTGTGAGGTTGAACAGTTTTTTGAAATTGCATTTCTCTATTCAGTAGTGATTTAAAGCATCAAATGACTAGTGATAGTTTTATTTCTTCTTCTGAAAGTTTTTCATGTTCTTTGACCATTTATCACTTGAGGAATGGCTTTAATTATTTTTTTGGAAAATTGATACAATTAATTTATATTTGAGAACTGAGGCCTTTATCAAAGAAACATGTTGTTTAAACAAAATTTCCCTAAAAGTTCCAACTTTGCCTCAAAATTTTGCTCCATAGATTTTGTTTGTGCTAAATCTTTTTTTTATTTCCATGAAATCATTGTTATTCATTTTGCTTTCCATGATCTCTGTCTCTTATTTGGTTATAAACTCCATCCTTATTGACATTGAATTGATCGTGATATACACTGTATGAGAAGATGGTTTACATTGACTTCTTCAAAATTGCCTTCTACTTTTCCCTTCATTTTTGGTCATATGGTAAGTTCTTGCATTAAAATCTTGGATCTGGAGGTTTAGCAGAGACTAGATTACTCTTGTCATTTCCTACCATTCATCATGTACTTAATCTATTCCATTGATCCATGGTTCTATTTATTAGCTAGTACCACATTGTTTTGATGAATATTGCTTTGAAACATAATTTGCTCTACAAACATTTTTGGTAGATTGTTGATATAACACTACAATAATAAATTAGTTTGGGTAGAACTGTTATTTTTATTATATTACCACTGTCTATACATAAGCAATTTGCATTTTTCTAATTGTATACATCTGTATTTATTTATGTGAAATATTTGATATTTTTGTTTTCATGTTATTGCATGTTTACAAATTATATGTAAAGATAATTTTAACATTTGCTTTTAGGAAAAAAAATCATTTTTTTGAATTGAAAATTTTCTCCCTCCCTTCTCCTCCTTTCCTAAAATTCGAAGCAATTTGATGTAGTTTATATATGTGCATTCATGTAAATATATTTCCATATTGGTCAGGTTGTGATAAAAAAAGAAACAGAACACAAGGGGAAAAACACAAAGAAATGCATATTCCTCCTTTGTTGTTGAAGAAGACCATGCCATCAGAGAAATGATGACATGATTCACACTTGATTTTGTTTTGAGTGAGGGAGGGCTGTGTAGGTCAGTAGCCTCACTTCTCCTCCAGAACCATCTGAATCCAATGACCAGATATTCATCAGGATGACTGGAGATGACCCAGGATGAGGCAATTGGGGTTAAGTGACTTGCCCAAGGTCGCACAGCCAGTGAGGGTCAAGTATCTGAGGTAAGATTTGAACTCAGGTCCTCCTGACTCCTGTACTGGTGCTCTATCCATGGCACCACCTAGCTGCCCACACAAAGAAATAAAGAAAGTAGAAATAATATGCCTTGATATGCATTCAAAGTATATTGTTTCTTTCTCTGGATGTGGATAATCTTTGCAATCATGGGTCCTTTGTAATAGTCTTGGATCATTTATTGCTGTGAAGAGCTAAGACATCCAAAGTTAATCATCACACAATTTTGCAGTTACTGTGTATGCACAATGGTCACCTGGCTCTGCTCATTTCACTTTCTATGAGTTCATATAAGTCTTTCCATTGTTTTTTTCCCCTAAACTTTACATGTTCATCATTTTTTTTATTGCAAAATAGTATTCCTTTAATGTACCAGTTTTCCCTCATGCTTTAGAACATTTGTCATTTTACTTTTCTGTCACAATAGCAAACATGATAGGGTGTGAGGAGGTACCTTACAGTTGTTTTAATTTACATTTCACTAATCAAAAGTGATTTAGAGCACTTTTTCATATGACTATAGATAGCTATGATTTCCTTATCTTAAAAGTGTGTTTTCATATCCTTTTGCCATTTATTAATTGAGGACTGGCTTGTATTTTTATGAATTTGGCTTAGTTCTCTATTTATTTGATAAATGAAATCTTCGTCAGAGACACTTATGGTAAACATTGTTTCCCAGCTTTCTGATTTCCTTCTAATCTTGGTTGTACTGGTTTTGTTTGTGCAAAATATTTTTCTAATTTAACATAATCATAATTACATATGTTAAATTTTGTTAACACTCTCTTCTTTTTGGTCATGAAGTCTTCCCTTCTCCATAGAACTGACAGGTAAATTATTCCTTGCTCTCCTAATTCACTTACGGTATCACCATTTATATCTAAATAATATACTCATGTTGACCTTATCTTGCTATAAGAGGTTAAATGTTGGTCTATACCAAGTTTCTCCCATATCATTTTCCAGTTTTCCCAACAATTTTTTGTTAATTTTTATTTTAGAAGCTGAGGCATTTTATCAAACACTTGGTTGCTATGTTCTTTTGCTACTTTGTATAATGTACGTAATCTATTCCATTAATATACCACTCTGTTTCTTAGAGTGCACCAGACAGTTTTGATGGTTACCACTCCATAATGTCACTTGAGATTTGGTAGTACTAGACCCCCTTCCTTCGCACTTTTTTAATTAGTTCACTTGTTATCCTTCACCTTTAATCCTTCCAGATGAATTTTGTTGTCATTTTTTTCTAGCTCTATCAAATGATTTTTTTTTTTTGGTACTTTGATTGGTATGACACTGAATAAGTAAATTAGTTTAGGTAGAATTCTCATTTTTATTATACTGGCTCAGCCTACCTATGAGCAACTGAAATTTTTTCAATTGCTTAGATGTGACTTTATTTCTGTGAAAAGCATTTTGTAATTATGTTCATATAGTTCCTGTCATTGTCTGGGGATCATCTGTAGTAAATTTAAATGGAATTTCTTTTTTCTATCTCTTTATGCTGGGCTTTGTTGAGAATATATAGAAATACTGATGGTTTGTGTGGGTTTATTTTATGTCCTCCAATTTTGTTAAAGTTGTTAACTATTTCAAAGTGATTTTTAATTGGTTCTCTAAGGTTTTCTAAGTATACCATTATAACTTCTGTAAAAAGTGACATTTTGCTTCTTCATTGCCTATGCTAATTCCTTTAAGTAGTTTGTTTTTCTTCTCTTGCATTTCTAGTATAACATTGAATAACAATGGTGATAATGGGTATCCTTGCTTCACCCATTTTCTTATTGGGAAGACTTCTACCTTATCCACATTGCAGATAATGCTGTTGATGGTTTTACATAGATACTACTCATCATTTCGAGAAAATCTCCCTTTATTTCTAAGTGTCTGGTTTACGTATCACCACTGAATTTTTTTTTTTTTTGGCATGAAAGGAATATGTAGGACCCATTCTTCACTTTATATACTATTTTAATTAATTATTGTTTAAATTTTTGGTGTAATTCACTTGTGAACCCATCTAGATCTGGAGATTTTTTCTTAGGGAGTTCGTTTATAACTTACTTAGTTATTTTTTTCTAAGATAGGGTTATTTAGGTGTTCTGCTTCTTCCATTAATCTGGGCAATGTATAGTTTCATAAAATATTCATTGATTTCACTCAGATTGTCATAGTTATTGACATATAATTAGGCAAATTTCCTAATGATGTTTTTTTAAATTTCCTCTTTACTAGTAATGAATTCACCCTTTTCCTTTTTCGTACTGGATACTTGTTTTATTTCTTCTTAATTAACTTATCTACCTTACTTTTTCCATTAAACTATATCCTTTTAAATTTATTAACTGGATAATTCTATGACTTTCAGTTTTATTAATATCACCTTTGGTTTTCAGGACTTCCAATTTGGTGCTCAATAGAAAATTTTTATTTATTCTTTTTCTAGGTTTTGTTTAATTTTAGTTGCATGCTAAAATCATTAATTTGTTTTTTTTCTATTTTTTAAAGAAATTACTACTTTCTCTATATCCCATATATTTATGACTTCTCATTGTTGTCATTCTTTTTAATGAAATTATTTATTGTTTTTACATTTATTCTTTGACCCACTTATTCTTGAGGATTTTTTTTTACTTTCAAATTTTCTTCCCACTGTCTATCTTCCCATTGTCCTTTGTTGAAGGTATATTACCATCTGAAAAGAATGGGTTTAAAATATTTTGCCCTTTCTATAATTCATTTTGAGGTTTTGACCTAATTCATGGTCAATTTTTATGTAGGTACCATGTATTTCTGAGGAAAGGGTACATTATTTTCTATCCCCACTTAATTTTTTTTCCAGAGGTCATATCTAACTTTTCTAAAGTGATTTTCTGCTTATTAACTTTTTGTTGCTGTTGGACTTAACTAGTTCTGAGAGGGGACAGTTGACTGACATCCCCCACTGGCATAGTTCTACTGGCTTTCACTCCTGTAACTCACTTAACTTCTTTTTAAGAATTTTGATGCTATACTTCTTGGTGCATATACATTTACCATCAATGTTACTTCATTGTCTACGGTACCTCTTCACAATATGCAGTTTCTTAAGGGCCTCTATTAGGGTTTTCGCTGTATACTATGCCAACTCAATTTCCCCCTATTTTACAGATAATAAACCAAAGTTCGAAGCTATTAAATGATTTGTCCATATTCACAGAACTAATTAGGACCAGTATAGGGATTAGAAATTAGAGATTTGTTTCTCCTTATTCTTATTCCATTGTTTTTCTCCCTTATTCCTTCATACTTCCTCAGATGATTCACATTTGTTTCAACTGGTGAATAGGAAGCTGTATTGGTTGGTGAAAATAGTATGTCTTTAGATGTAAAAGATTGATACAGTGAAAATTATTCATTGAAAAACACACAGATTCTGTTTCCAGTTTCAATATGAAAGATTCCATTTAGTGGCTCTAATTATGCAGTCTACCAGTGGGTAGTTAAGAGATGACAACCTAAATTGCCTTAAATTATCAGTACCTTTGATGTTTAAGTATGGCTTATCATAGATACATTCAGGACAGTTTAAATATATTTAAATATAAGGATAGATAGTCTCAAGCCCTTCTGAGAGAATCTATTGAAATTATGCATGCATATATGCATGGATACGCATATATGCATTGTGTCAATATATCCATATCTATCTATCTATCTATCTGTCTGTCTATATATCTGCAACAAATTATGGCTTACATTGTAAGAGGAGAGGAAGAAAAGCACTGTTAGTTTAGCTAACAGTGATTCCCTGGAACAGATGGGCTATTAGGAGTGATTTGAAGGAAAAAAGAGTGAATGTTTGATGTGTGCTGAGAAGCTGTAGGTGGAAAGGGCATTTCTCTAACAGATAATTAAATCTGTTATTTGGTAAATGGAGCCCAGAGTAGAGTAGATGGAAGAGAGCTTGAGAAAATGGTTAGAGAGAATTGGAAATTAAATTTGAGAGTAGATTTGACAAGTTCAACAATGTAGTCTGCCACTTATTCCTTTTTTTAGCTTCTTTCATTTACAAAAATCTTTCCTTGGAGCTACCTGAATAATTGCATGTTCCTGTTAATTTAACATTCCATCCCTTGTTCTTCCTTCTCTGTGTTAGATTTATTAGAGGAGGGAAAAGTGGATAGGAATGCAGGTAAACATTCTAGGGTAACACCCTAAGAACTGTTTCATAGATTATTCAATGCCTAGTACTTTGCTATATTCTAGTCTTATAAAAAGGAAACAAGCCTTGACTTCAAGGAAATTATCTATTGGAGTAATAAAATATTGTATGTGAACAAATGTTGTTATAGTTTAGTGACTTTCATTAGTGGGTGTCCCCATTTTGCAAAGTCATTGGAGTGGTTTACCATTTGCTTCTCTGGCTTCTTTTACAGATGAGGAAATTGAGAGTTATGTGACTTGCCCAGGGTCACCTGGATGATATGTGTCTGGAGCCCGATATCAAGTTCGACAATTAATCCTCTAAAACAAAGGTATCCAATGTAAAGACAAAAGATTTAGCTCTAAAACCTAGAGGAAGAATCACAAAAGCAAAGGACAAGGCCCTTTTACTGAAACTTAAAGGAATCTGGGGATGCTAAGAGGATGAGGTGAGGAACGAGGGCACAGGCACATGGGAGAATAACCAGTGCAAAGATTCAGTGGTGAGATATTGAATACCTGCCTGAACTCTAGCATATTATGTTCAGGGAGTTATATGAACCACTCAGCATTGCTGAATTGGAGATTGACTTTGAAGGGCTTTAAATTCAAATGTGTGTTAATGATAATGTCAGTGACCATGAGACCCTGACCAGAAAGTCCTTTCGGACTCTACCTGGCAAAGTACCTATAACAGTTAAGGAAGAATAATATCTCAACACTCTGGGTCCTTGCCCTCATTTGTATATAATTATGTCCTTTCACCTTTGACCTATATTTGTTTGCTTTGGGAAAGTATTATTATTATTTAATTCCCCTACCAGCAATACCAACACAACTCAGGCTTTCTTTTCTTCCTATACTTTTCAGAATCTTTTGTTGTGGTGATTTTCTACATTAAAATGTGTTCTCATAGATCATAGACACTACGTTTTTGTTCAGATTTAAGACTTTGAATCCCCAGCAATTAGAGCAGTGCCTGAAACATAGAGAGCTATTAATAAATGCTTGTTATCTTCTTGGTACCTAGGGCAATTCTTGCTGATCTCATAGGTAGTGCAATCTAGTCAAAAGGACGTCAGTTTTGGAGTCAGAGGGTCTGGATTTTACCACTGTGGGTTGTTGAATAAGTTCTTTATACTTCCATTGGTTTCAGTTTCCTTGTCTATAGAATTTGAGAGTTGAATTGGAAAACTTCCAAGTCCCCTTCCAGCACTACATATGTGTATATATGTATATGAATATATGTATACATGTCTTTAGGTGTATATATATATATATATATATATATATATATATATATGTGTGTGTGTGTGTGTGTGTGTGTATACACACCTACATACACACATGTGTGTATAGATAGAAAGATAGAAATAGGTGTGTGTTTGCACACATATATACATATATACATATACATATATATGTGCATATCATTGCACACATACACAAATATACATAAATAACATATAAATTTCTCTAATATTTAAAACAATAATGAAAACATGAGTCTATGCCTTCACTTTCCTTATCATTCATCCTTTTTTTTTTGTCTCATTCTGCTAATCAGGTTTAGTGCTTTACTGGACTAGTCTGTCCTTCATGCAGGACCATGAATTTGTCAAGTATCTAATGAAATATAATAATCACTAGCATTTATATAGAAATTTAGGGATATTAGAGAGATTCATATCTGTTGTCTGATGAACTGAGTGAAATTTAGAGACCATATAGCTACTATATATCTAGTGCAATATTGTTTGTATACTACTGCGGGACAGTATAGAATGAATTCTAGACAATGACTGAGTACTAGCCTCAGATATAATGTTAACCAGTCATGTGCTCTTCTCTACTTTAGCCTTAAACTCTGAGGGAGAAGCAGCTAAAAGTACTTTCTTATTCCCTTTGCCTAAAACTGTCATTTCTCTTTTGTTTAAGTTCTTCTAGGATTTGGCCCTTTAGCTGCCATTTTTTAACTCCCCTTTTCCTGATTATTCCAGGAACAAAAAAACCCAACAAATATATAATCATTAAAAATTGAAGTTACTGAGAGTGAAGGGTAAAACAAGTCAGCAAACAAACAAAAAACCTCCACCTGATTTCCCTTCCTCTAAAAGTAGTGCATCATAGTCCATAAAAATTTTAAATGATTTACTATAAAATGTTCCAGAGAAAAATGGAAGATATGTGTATGGGGTGCATGTGTGGGAGGGAGAAGTACATTAACAGATAAAAAGGTGAATTTTATTATTTACAAAATATGTTTATTACTCATTATCCATTTATGAAACTTCAAAAATGGAAGAGACTTCACAAGTCTTCTTTTCAACTTCTACCTAGACAAGAATCCCTCTAAACACATTCTGCAATATGATCATTAATCCTCTGATTGAAGACCTCAAATGTTCAGGAAATAGCCTTTAGAAGGAAAAATCTGATTTTGGATGGATCAAAATGAACATTTTTTTTGATATTTTTGTGAATATTTTTGCTTTTTTGCTTATATTGGGCCCAAATCTACCTCTCTACTACTTTCCTACATTGCTCTTTATATGATTCACATAGGCCAAGTAAGAAAAGTGTAGTCTCACTGAATATTAGGAAAGGTTTAGGATTTGAAGACAACCCAGTCCATTCCTGCCCCAGGCTTATATTATCTAGGTGAAATATCCCCACTTCCTATAAATCATTCCATGTATAGATCATTTCTCCATCCTCCTACAATTTTATTTCTCTTACCACATTACAGTAGTGACTATTTCAAAGATGACAGTTGGTCTGAATCAAGATGAAACACAAATAATTAATCAAGCATTTTTAGATCATATGTGTTATGCCCTCTGTTAGAGATTAGGGATATAAAGATTAAATGAGACTGCCCCTCTCTTCAAAAGCTTATGTCCTATCAGGAGATAAAATATGTTCGTATGCCCATAATTACTTTTTTTAAATCATGGTAACTTGGAATGTAGTTGGTCCTACAATGAAGGATCACATACACAAGTTGGGAACCAACCTGAGATTTGAAGAAAACTAAGAGGAGAGTACAGATTGCATGTCAATAAGTTACAAAGCCCACAAGAGGGAGTAACTAAAATGATTAAGGGCCCTGAGTTAATAGTATTTAGAAAGGGCTCATAAACTATCTGGAGGTGTTCAGTGTAGAGAAAAGAAGACTACTCTGTGGAACATAAGGTCCTAAATATTGGTAGACTTTGACCCTGGGAGAGAAATTGAATTCTCTCTCTCTCTCTTTCTCTTTCTCTCTCTCTCTCCCCCAAAAGAGAAGAGTTAGAATTATAAACAAAGAGTATAAGATATAGAAGAAAAAAGTCAATGTAACATAGGTGTTTTAAAATTTCATAATATTAGACTTATACTAAAGTGAAATGGGCTGCTTTGGGAAGTAATAAGTTCCCTCACCTTCCCCCATTGAAGGCTTTACATCAAAGATCAGATACCTACTGGTTAGTATGGTTTACAACAGGGACTACATGGACATTTTTTCTTATATATTTAAAAATTTTCAAGAAAATTGTTTTCTTTTCAATTTTATGTATTTTATTTTAGTCATTTAAAAATAAGATTCTGAGGAAGGATTCCCACCTGAAGAAAAAGTGAGAAATTGAAAAAGTGGAAATCCTCAAAACATAAAAGATTAAGAATTCCTGGTTTAGAGGTATTGCTGCTGGGTGTTGGACTACATGACTTTTGATGTCCCTTCCAATGGAAATATGATGACTCTGTAGTCCAGATGTACTGTGTTAATTGCAGTGGTTAGGACTGAAAAGAAATTAATCTTGCTCAAATGATATGAAAATAGTTTTATATAGTTCTTGCCGAACCATCATGACTTATAAAGATCATAGCTTCCCTTTCTGAGTTAGAATAATTCATATATATATATATATATATATATATATATATATATATAAAACACACGTGGGAAAACTAGAAAGAGGGTGCTTATCAACTGGAGAATGACTGAAAAATAATTTATAATTGTGATGGAATATTGTCATGCTCTAAGAAATGATGAGCAGTATGGTTTCAGAAAAATCTAGGAAGATTTATGCAAACTCATGAAAAGTGAAATGAGCAGAACTAGGAGAACTATCTTACACAGCAATAACAATATTTCAAGTAGGATCAGCTGTGAAATACTTAGCAACTTTGATAGACAATAATCAAAAGAACACACGATGAAAAATACAGAGAGACACCTGATAGATTCTGAATGTCAGCTGAAGCACGCTTTTTAAAACTTTCTTTTCCTTATTTTATTTTTTTTCTGAACTTTCTTTTGCAGCATGACTAACATGGAAATGTATTTGACATGACCACACATGTTTAATTGAAATTGAAGTGCTTGCTTTCTCAAGGAGGACTGAAGGACAATGATGAGGAAAGAGTATTTGGAATTCAAAATTTAAAAACTAATGTTTAAAAATTTTACATGTGGGTAGGGAGTCAAGATGGCTGAGTAGAAAGATGCATATGCACTAGTTCTTACCCCACAGTCCATAAAATACCTGTAAAGAAGAACTTTCAATAAATGTAGAGCAGCAGAAGCCACAGAACAACAGAGCGGAGGAGATTTCTAGCCCAGTGACCTGAAAGACCAATGGGAAAGAGTCTGCCCTATCGAACCTGGAGTAGAGCCCAGGCCAGCATTGGCCACATGACACAAAGAAGAGCAGATCCAAACAGGTTTCAGGGACAGAATCTGTAGTAACAGTGCAGATCCCTCAATCCACAGGCGCCAAAGTTCAGTGAGAGGGTCTTTTCAGCTGGTCAAGAAGGGATCAGGGTGTCCCCATAACTCTGGCAATCCTCAGCTGACAGCAGTAGAGCCAGCAGAGCACTGGGCTCCCAAGTTAGGGTCCTTTATTTCTTAGTAATACTGTGGAGACAATTAGCAACATAAATATTATTTGTGTCTCAATTGCTTAATGCTTTAAAAAAATTCTTTCATGGTCCATATTGTAAATGCTTTAAAAAGGAGTATCACCTGACCAAAAATTTGAATTGTTTTATCTGTTATAAACTGTGTTAAAAATGAAAAATAAAATTTTAAAAAATTTACTTATGATTGGGAAACATTTAATGAAATAAATGAAATAATAATAAATTTTACAGCTTTGTAAGAAATCAAAGTTCTCCTACCAATGATTTGAGAAGTTTTCTTTCCCCTTTTGAAACAAACCAAAGCTCCAGTTGCTCCTCTATATCTATGCACCCTTCAGTCAGTTTCCACAAACTGCCAATGATCAAACAATAGGACATATGTAGGGATACCCTTAATTTTAAGCATTACCTGGAGAGATAATTTGTTTTCACATAGGGACTCTCCCACATGGAGAACTGCTGTTTCTCACTGATTTTCAATCACTGCTTTCCTGATTTAGCTATTTTGCTTAATGGTACCCTTCTACCTAGTAAGGTCCATTATATTAAATCAATATAAAGCTAGTTAGTTTAATTGACAGGGCCCTTCATTGTCTTAGTTTATAATAACAATAGGACTTGCCAAATGAGACATGGGGATTTAAGGGCTGAAGAATGTACCTCCCAACCAAAACTTCATCTCTGTCCAGACCCCTCCTATCCTAGTCTAAGTTGCCATCATTAGGTTCAACTTCCTTCCTTACCACAGATCCCCTGACTCCGGATGTGAAGAGCAGCCACTGGTTTGCTGGAGACATCTTGAACTGACTCACAAGACACAATTCCTCAATTTTTAGTGGGAACAGGTATTTGAACCTTTGAAATCAGTGATCACTATAGATCAGGGCTTGATTTATTGTGTATTGATTTTGATAATAAATGTACCAAAGTCTATAAGATATTTACAAAAATAAAATTTTAATAAAATAGACTAAACTAAATCTGTGTACTACTTTTTCTTGAGTTGGTTGTTAGATATTTACCACAACAGGCCTCACAGCAATAGCTCACCACTTAGCTGTTTAATGAATTTATCCTTTCACACTTCATTCCCCCCAAAATCCTCCCCCATTCTCTTGAGATTCAATACTTGCTGTTTCATCTTCCTGTCACATAGCCTAAAGTTACACTGGGACTTTTAACCCTGAGAGCACAAGATTAGGACTACACGGATGTGATAGAGTACTTAGAATGCTATGTGTTGTAGTCTAAGACCTTTGTTTCAATCTCATCTCTGTTATTGACAGAATCTATTGGATGGAAAGAATTAAAAAGGGACTCAGAGACTCCCTTAGTAAATCTCTACCAAACCAAATATGCCTTCCACAACATCCTAGAAAAAAATGATGACAACCTCTGTGAGAAAAATTTCAGTGTGTATAGAACCAATTGCCTCACAGAGTAGTCCATTTCACTCAGAGACCACTTCCCATATTGGCAATTTTTGTTTTGTTTTTATTTTCTGAATGTTAAACTGAAATCTTCATAGTTATAGGGGCAAAGCATCAATTTAGATCCTTTCTGAAATGACAGTCTTTTTTGTATCTGCAGCATCTATTACATCCTTCCTCTTCTCTTCTATGATTTAATCATTTTAAGTTTCTTCATCTGATGGTAATATAACATCCTCATTAGTTCTTTCACCATTCTGGCTCTCCTCAATGGATATGTCCTAATTTGCTAATGAAGATAAGAAAAGAGTATGTATAATGGCAATTTAAATGAAAAGATCTTTCTTATTCATTAATAGGCTTATGTGACCTGCTTGAATCACCTGGAGGCCTAAGACATATGTATAGGGAAGAGCTTGCAGAACAGGCAGAAGAGGATATGGGGAGCAGAACCTGGAAGAAGTGAATTGATGTGGTCAGAGCAGAGTAGAGAGGACAAAGGCAGGCAGACATGGCAAGGCTCAAGCTCATGAGCATTTGTTTGCTTGTGAGAAGGCCCAGGGAGAGTGGAATGGGGTAAAGATTGTCTTTTATCCCTGCTGTGATCATGTTTATTAACTTCTTGGCCAAAATGAGAGATTTTGCTTTTCTGGTCCTGGAAATTGGCTTTATGGTGTCTAAATAAATGTTTTTCTTCAGCCTTCCATAGAGAGTCTGTTATACTTTGTGATTGAGAACTATGATGGCATATTCATAGTGACCACCAGTTCTGTGAATATTGCCTTGGTGAATCAGCATGTAAGAGACAATTAAGTGAATGTAGCCATTCCATTCCCAAGTAGCAAAGGAGTATAGATATCAAGGACTTTGGGGTTCTTCTGGTTTGTGGTTTAGCTTGGGGACTTTGATGCTTTAAAAATATTTTGATAACTATATTTCAATAGAATCAACCAATATTATAAGCCTAGGCTTTTGTGGTATGTGTTGAAAAACATTATTCTAATGAGGAAGGCTTAAGTTTCACCTGATTTTTTTAATGTTTATTTATTTATTTTAGTTTTCAACAATCATTTTCCTAAAATTTTGAGTTACACATTTTCTTCCCATTTCTCCCCTCCCCATCTGAAAAAGTTGAGCAGTCTGATTGCCCTTTCTACCAGGCTGCTCTCTCTTCCAACATCCCTTCCTTCCCTTATCCACATCTTCTCTCTTATCTTGTAGGGCAAGATAGATTTCTATACCCAATTACCTGCATTTCTTATTTCCCAGTTGTATGCAAAAACAATTCCCAACATTTGAGAACTTTGAGTTCTAACTTCTCTTCCTTCCTCCGTCCCCACCTGTCCACATTGAAAAGGTAAGCAATTCAATATAGCCTATATATGTGTAGTTTTGCAAATGACTTCCATAAGTCATGTTGTGTAAGACAAACTATATTTTCTTCCATCCTATCCTGCTTCCCATTTCTTCTATTCTCTCTTTTGACCTTTTCCCTCCCCAAGAATGTTGACTTCTAATTGCTCCCTCCTCTCACTTGCCATTGCTTCCATCATCCACCCTCCCACCCTGATTATCCCCTTCTCCCCCAATTTGCTGTATTGTAAGATAGGTTTTCATACCAAAATGAGTGTGCATGTTGTTCCTTCCTTTAGGCAAATGTGATGAGAGTAAGTTTCATTTTGTCTCTCTCACCTTCCCCCTTTTCCCCTCCATTGAAAAAGATTTTTCTTGCCTTTTTTATGAGGGATGATTTGTCCCCATTCCATTTCTTCCTTTCTCCTCCCAATATATTCCTCTCCAACCCCTTAATCTTATTTTTTAGATATGATTCTTTCCTATTCAGCTCACTCTGTGCTCTACGTCTCTCTGTCTTTTTCTCTGTCTCTCTGTCTCTGTCTCCCTTCCTCTCTCTCTCTTTCCATATATATTCGTGTGTGTATAATCCCATCAACTACTCAGACACTGAGAAAAGTTTCAAGAGTTACAAATATTATCTTTCCATGTAGGAATGTAAGCATTTCAACTTTAGTAAGTTTCTTGTGATTTCTCTTTCCTGCTTACCTTTTCATACTTCTCGTGGTTCTTCTGTCTGAAAGCCAGTTTTTCTTCTCACCTCAAGTCTTTTCATCAAGAATGCTTGAAAGTCCTCTATTTCATTGAATGACCATGATTTCCCCTGAAGTTTTATACTCAGTTTTGGTGAGTAGTTGATTCTTGGTTTTAGTCCTAGTTCCTTTGACTTCTGGAATGTCATATTCTAAGCCCTTTGATCCCTTATTGTAGAAGATGCTAGATCTTGTGTTATCCTGATTGTATTTCCACAATACTTGATTTTTTCTTTCTAGCTGCTTGCAATATTTTTTCCTTGAACAGGGAACTCTGGAATTTGGCCACAATGTTCTTAGGAGCTTCTCTTTTTGGATCTCTTTTAGGAGGTGATTGGTGGATTCTTTCAATTTTTATTTTGCCCTCTGATTCTAGAATATCGCTGCAGTTTTCCTTGATAATTTCATGAAAAATGATGTCTAGGCTCTTTTTTTTGATCATGGCCTTTCAGGTAGTCCCATAATTTTTAAATTGTCCCTCATGGATCTATTTTCTAGATCAATTCTTTTTCCAATGAGATATTTCATGTTATCTTCTATTTTCTCTTTCTAGTGATTTTGTTTTATAATTTCTTGGTTTCTCATAAAGTCATTATCTTCCACCTGCTCCATTCTCATTTTTAAAGAACTATTTTCTTCAGCGGGATTTTGAATCTCCATTTCCACTTGGCTAATTCTGCTTTTGAAAGCATTCTTTTCCTCATTGGCTTTTTGGACTTGTTTTACCAAAAGAGTTAGTCTATTTTTAAAGGTATGATTTTCTTCACCTTTTTTGGGGGTCTCCTTTAGCATACTGTTGACTCATTTTTCATGATTTTCTTTCATTGCTCTCATTTCTCTTCCCAATTTTCCCTTTACCTCTCTTACTTGATTTTCCAAATTCATTTTGAGTTCTTCCATGGCCTGAGACCTTTGCATATTTATTTTGGAGGCCTCTGATGGTAAACATTATTCTTCATCATCTGAAAGGATGGAAGCAAATACCTATTCACCAAGAAAGTAGCCTTCTATAGTCTTATTTTTCCCTTTTTCGGGCATTTTTCCAGTCATTATTTGACTTTTGAGTGCCTTGTCAAGAAGAGTGTATACTCTGGGGACCTGTAAGTTCTCAGTTCCTGCTAGGCGGCAAAATCAAGGGAAAGGAGTTTACTCCTCTCCTGGTTTGAGTACTGGCTGGTAACAATGAAAAACTTTTCTGCCCAGAATCTGCGGGTAGTAGAATTCCCTCTCCACAATTGCCTCCAGCTAAGCCATACCAACACTGCTCCTCACTCTCAAGCTGGGAGATTCGGGTCAGCTGCTCAATTTCCCCAGGGCCTTAAGTGGAGGGCTGGGCTGTCACTCAGTGCTGAGTTTCCCCCATGGGTTTTAGACTGAGGGCTCCACAAATAGATGCTGCTGCTGCTGCTGCTGCTGAAGTTGCTGCTGTTGCTGCCATGATCTGGGGCCAGGGCTAAGGGAGGAACCTTCTCCCTTCTTACTCAGTTAAAAAAGCCCTCTCACTGTCCTTTGAAGTTATCCTTGGCGTTTGTGGGTTGAAGGATCTGAGGACTGCCACTGCTGCTGGAGATTCTGCTCCCAAGTCCTGTTCCAGTCCTGTTCCTCCTGGTTCATAGCCAAGGCTACTCTGCTCTCTACTCCGCATCCAGTGTGATAGACCTTTCCTGTCAGCCTTCCAGGTTACCTTGGGCTTTAATTCTCTTTCACTCTGTCATTCTGTGACTTCTGCTGCTCTAGAATTTATTGAGAATATTTTTACAGGTATTTTATGGGCTGTGAGCGAAGAATTAATCTATGTGTGTCTCTCTACTCTGCCATCTTGGCTCTGTCCCTTTTTCAACAGATTTCTTAAAGGTTCTACTGAACAAACAAACAAAAACAGTAAGAAACCTACACTCTGAGGAAACATATGCCACACAGGGAGTAAGTAGGAAGTCCAAAATTTAAACACACATTTTCTTCGCTGCTATTAGATTGTGTCAAACTAAGAGCATGCATCTCTTTGGAATCAATTGCACTGGCAATCAAGGTAGAACAATATATTTGCCATGAGCATCATGTTCTCATTTGTCATTGGAGGTCATGAATTGATCCTCATCAGTAAGTTACTTAAAAAATTTCTTGCATATAAAGGGGAAAAAAATCTCTACAAATGCAGTTTGCCATTAATCCCTGGGGCAGTTTAAGCTAAAGACAAAGATTATAAATGGAAAATGATTCATTCATCGATTTCTTTATTATTCCCTTTTCTCAAATTATCTATGATTTATCCTCTTAACACAGTCACACCACCTGATATGAAGAACAATTGGAATAGACAAGATGACCTTGTTTCTGTTGGCTGTATGCATACCAGCACAGTACTTTCAATAGCAGAGAATTGCTGTTATGAATAGGTATTTTGACAGTCTTTTCACTAACAGTATCACATAAAGATTTTGGGTGTGAATTTATTGAAGTGAAATATAAAAGGTCTGAATGAAGGAAAAGAAAATGGTACTGAATTTGATGCAAGGAATCCATTTAGATAAAAGCAAACAAATGAACAAAATCATAATTGGATCCTGAGGGCTATATTCCAGAGAAATTGGGAAGCTTTACAAATTAGGAAGAGGTTTCACAATGAAATAAAGTTGACTGGATAGGATAAATTTATGCCTAGTATAGATCATCAGTTGTCTAGTTACTATTTACCACATCAAATTAAATTTAGACAGACCCAAATGATCATACTTAGTGGTGGGATGGAGAAGAGAAAAGGGAAAAATTATTAGATTGGAATGGAAAACTAAAATGTAATTCAGGAAGGTCATAGACAGAGACAGAATTAACATGAAGAAGCCAGGTTCTTTTCTTAGGCATTTACAAGTTGAGAAGATCTGAGATCCCCTAGTTGAGGGTAACTATTCTGCTCTTGCTGCCCCCTTGGATACCTCCCTCCAGAGTCTTATGGCCCTGCCTATCCACAGTCTCTTAGATAGGCTACAGATTAGGCTGGTTGGTTATGTCCTCTGTCATCTACAATTCCTGCTACACAAGGGCAGGTGAAAGAGTTGACAGATCAATCATACACCTGTTTCTTTTAAAATCTCAGTTTCCACCATCATTTTTCTACATATTATCTTCTTTAATGTGTATTTCATTCTATCCAGATATTTTGCTTGTTTATTTTTGACTTCGAAAGACAAGCAGGATTCTCTCATACTCCCATTCTACACCTTCTTTGGAGTCTCCTCTAACTCAAATTTTGTCTTCTATTAGACATCTCGACTTGTAGTTCCTTGACCTCTTGAACTCTCATGACTCTAATCTCCAATAGAACTCCACTATGAGTGAGTATAATCATGCCTCAATCTACTCTAAGGAACAGCCACATTTTCTGTAGCAGCTAGAATTCACCTAACAACTTTGTCAGTGTGTCATTCATAATCTTCATCAATATCTCATTTAAGAGAAAGGGTGATAGAACAGGATTTGTTTATATCTATGAATAGAAATATTTAGAAATATTTACTCTGTTTCTGGAATGGAATATCCTCAAAGTAATGAAGCAAAAATTCAAGCAAAAATGAAGATGATCTGCTGCTGGAATAAGAACATGAGCTGCTAGGTGAAGAACTGCATTGAATGTTACCTTTGTAATCAAGACTTCCAAACCCATATCAGACAGTTTCTAACTGTGACTGGCTATATCTACGTTTTTCAGCCTCCATTTCCTGATCTATAAAATTATGGGACTTCAGTAGTAAACCTCTAAAGTTCATTCTAGGTTTAAATTTCACAATCCTATAGTAGAGGATATGTTCCACTGGTATCCTTGGAAATGCAAGAGAAAGCAAAGAAGACCACCAGCATATTGGACAGACTCTGATATAGTATATTTCAGGGGAAAATGTGAGGTAGTGGAAAGAGCACTGACTCTGGAATGAAGACCTGAGTTCAAATCCTAAATCTGATGCTTATTATGTGTGTCTTCCTGATACTTGTCTTACATGTAAAACAAATTACTTTTTGGGAAGCTTACAGTCTTTTGAATTTATTGAAGGAAAAGGAAAACAATGAGAGATGAAATCAAATATGGATGGATTATCATAGGTATAATTTGAATTCGTTATGTTTTGATCCTTTGTGTATATATGATACATTAATAACATTGGTGACATCACAAATATGTAAGAGTATTTTTGGAACAACTGTCACTGATATTTTTCATTTCAACATCATTAAATATCCTTAACTATTAGTTTGCACATCTGTATACCAGAAACAACATTTCTCCATTACATATAACTCAAAGAACTTGTAGGCTATTTGTTATGTAAGTATTTTGAGTATATACTTAGGTGAAAAGAGATAGAATGGTGTTTTGAAAAGTGCTCCAGTTTTGAAAACTTCAAATTTTAATTTTAATACTAAATAATCTAAATTGATATTCCTAAATTTAGCTTTATCCTAGAGAAATCAGTTTTCTCATTTTCCCATCTCAGTTTATTATCTCTGTGACCTCCTTTATGCTGCTATTATATCTGAAAAATGGGAAGTTTGGTGACAGAGCATGATGGTTATGCCAGTCATGTCTCTACTAGGGAGGCTAAAACTAGTGGATTGCTTGAACAGAAGATATCTGATCTGAACAATTGTAAACCTAAGGAATCAGGTGTCTGTACTAAGTGTAGCTAAAATATGGTGTGTGTGTGTGTGTGTTTGAGAGACAGAGAGAGAGAAAGAGAGAGAGAGAGAGAGAGAGAGAGAGAGAGAAAGAAGAGAAGAGAAGAGGAGTGAGAGAGAGAGAGAGAGAGAGAGAGTTCATGGTGGTGGTGGGAACTAGCTGAGGCAGGAGTAGCACAAGTGGAATAGTTCAAAGCTCTGAATCAGATCATGAGTGAGATGAGATTTAGGATCAGTTGCACTTCTAGTCTGCATGATATGGGGAGACTTAGTCCCCAAAAACAAAATAAGTTTGACTAGATTCTAGAGTATTTCCAAGGTTCCTTCCAAGTATATATCCTATGGGAAAAACATATATTGGGAAAGGCTGATGAAAAAGAACTGGTCATTTTTTCAAGAAGACATTTCTAATGAAAGTCTGTGGATGATTCAATCAGGCTGAAATTTACAAGTGGTATCCAAGACATGTGTTTCTCCAGTATGACAGCTGGGAATGGCTGCTGTTAGCCCTTCTTAGTCAAGTAATCATCAAAGGTGGATCTCTAGGGAAGATTCCATCATTATTATCACTGAATAAATATTTATGGCAGGCTGACCCACAGTTTCACATGCAACCTTTACAAACCACATTTTTAGTTATTTCAAATGATGTTATTCAATCTTCTCTAATTAGGGGGAAAATAGAATATTCCTCTGCAAATTGGCTGTGCAAACATAGATTGATTATGCAAACAAACCCTTATCACAAAATGCAGACTGAGGGATTTTCTTTATCTCTTCTATTTCTTTCACAGTTATAAACTTATTTTTCTTTGTATTTTACATTCATCAAAGCAAAATTGTGAAGTTTCTGTTCTGAGGTTAATTTCCTAGCATATAATAGTATCTTAATTTAACTTGAGGATCATTGAATGACACCAAACACTTTTTAGGCACCTACTGTATCCAAGGGACCAAAGATGACAAAGACAAAACACAACAGAAATAGAGCCTTATCCTAAAGGAGAAAACTTTCTAAAGAAAACAATTTATAGATCATATAATCCCATCCATTCATTTAAAAAATAATTAATAAAAATGTATATGCTCTAGTTTGGGTTAAATTTTTTTTAAAAGGTGATTATTTGTTGCCCTAAAAATGTTAGTCTTCTATCTGGAGGACTTCTGGGAGACAAGATGGAAGAGTAAGCAGTAAATCACCATAACTCTCTGCTATTCACCTCCAACCAACCATAAATAGTTCCCTAAAACAAATCCTTGAAGAGGAGAACCAGCAAAAAAGATGAGGAAAAATAATCTTTTAGCCCAAGAAATTTGGAATATTTGTGCAAAAGAATTGTCAGTCTGACTTGAGTAAAAGGGAAGCGCAGTGTAGGACAGGAAACATGTCAGCAAATAAACAGGAAGCACCACTTTAACAAATCCATGAAGCATCCTGAACCCCTATGAAGTGGAGCAGCAAACTCCAATACCAGGACCAGCCACATGCTTCAGCATAGTGAGGGCAATGGGCAGATCCCAGCTCTGAGAAACACCACACTGGTGATGAGGGGAGGGGGGAGCCAAATGGTAGAGTGAAAGCAGAGACCTGCTGAGCTCTCCCCCAAACCCCTCCAAATACCTGGAAAATGACTCTAAATATGATTCTAGAGCAGCAGAACCCACAAAATGACAGAGTGAAAGAAATTTCCAGCACAAGACAGCCTGGATGACTGTTGACAGTAAGGATCTATCACACCAGACTGGGAGAGCAGCATAGCCTGGTGTGGGCCATGCTGGCACAGATGGGACCTGGGTAAGCCTCACAACACTGAATCACCTGTGACAGTTTCCAGACTTCTCAAACCCAAAAGGCCATGGAAAACTTGAAGGTCAGTAGGAAAAGCCTGTCTAATCTGGGTGAGGGAGGAAAACAGTCTTGTCTTAGCCCTGAGGTGGCACAGCTAGCAGTGGCAGCAGCACCAGCAGTGGCTGTTTCTGGAGTTCTAGGCCCACAGATGGTGAGAGGATTCAGCAGCTGATCAGAAGTGGATGGCAGGCTATGAGGGCAAGCAAAATAGGATCTTTCCCTGCTTTTGTTTTACTTAAAGTGCCTGTGAATAATGTGATTACAGAGGATCTTTCCCACCCATTGTTGGACTTGGGCAGATTTGTAGGAAAGTCCATGCCTTTTGCTAATGAGGCACTGGTTCACAAAGGATGTGGTGCCCTCTGGCTCTAAAAAGTGTATAAAGACTCTAAGGTGCAGGTTTTATTTTGGGGCTTACTGACTGGAAGTGTTTGTCCAGACAAGGACTCTGAGAAACCAACAAGGAACCCCCCAGCTATGAAAACACACATGCTGGTGCTTCCCCCTCTGTTAATTATAGTCAGACAGTTGGACATATCTATTGAATTCAGGCAGAGGAAGGCATGTCTGTTGATCTTTGATTTCTCTATATTTTCTTTAAAGTTCAGGGTGCTGACTCTCCTCAACTAGGTGAATGATGTATGTGCTTCATTAAAGTAATGATACCTGTGCTTGATTAAAGTCGTCATTAATCTCTCAAAAATTTTCTTTCCTTTCATGAATGTAGATCTAAGAAGCTGTGATAGAAGCCCATTCTGTGTATGTTGGGGTTCTTACTGTTACACAGGGATCTCTTTTTTGGCACAGAGGTAGGATTCCCTTGCTTTGCCCATGCTTGGATCAGGGTTGCAGTCCTGGGGTGAGGAGGAACACTGGTGTGGTGGATCTTGCGGCAGCAGTGGAGGAGGAATCCTCCTCACAGTTCCAAGACAGGAAGAAGTACTTGAGGTCATACATAGACCAGATCATACACCAAGAGATGAGTAAATACTTCTCCTTTGATCATATAATTTTGGAAGAGCTGAAAATTTGCAGGTGCCCAGAAGTATCTCTGGAAAAAACTGCATAAAACCCCCTGATGCTTGGGACAGTACAACACCACCACCAATCCCCACTGGAAGCAGAGATCTACCTTAACAAAGAGTTCTAAAGTCAAGTAATTGGCTTGGAAAGTGACCAAATGGGGAAAGAAATCACACTATAGAAAACCACCACATGCTTCAGCATAGCCTCAGGCAGGCATCCTCCAGTGGCCTGCTCTCCATATGCTTCAGCACAGTTGTGAGGAAACAGGCATCCTCCAACATGACAAGAAAGCAAGCCAGAACTTCAGGTGCTTCAGCAAAGCCCAGGGCAAACCGGCACCTTCTGGTGGCCAGAACTCCGCAGAACTTCATTGTAGCCCCAGGGAAATGTAGCAAAAGCCCACCTAGCCTCAGAACATGCCAGAGACCACCACTAGGATCTCTGTTCAGCATCAGATAAGTAGCCATTTTTCAACTTGAGTCTACTAGTTCTTTTTTTGTTTGTTTTCTTTGGCAACATAAATAATGTGCAATTATGTTTTGCATGGCTACATGTGCAATCTATAACAAATTTCTTGACTTCTCAAGGAAGAAATATGGGATTAATGAAGGGAGAGAATTTGGAACTCAAAATTTAAAAAAAGTTAAAATTGTTTTTACATGTAATTGAGAAAAAATAAAGTAAGATTGTGTTTAAAACTACGTTACTCATAACACTTTGTCAAAAAACAAGTGGAAATAAATGGTCAAAGAATATGAATAGACAGTTTCCCAAAAAGAAACAGTTATCACAGTTGATAAAAAGTACTTAAATCACTAATAATTAAAGAAATTAAAACTTAAATAGCTCTGAGGTACAACCTGACACTTATCAGAGACTAACATGACAGAAAGGAAAATGACAATTTCTGGGGGAGATGTGGAAAAATAGAGACAGTGATGTACTGTTAGTACAGTGGTCCCTTTTAGTCCACAGATATTTTGATCTGTGTGCATGTATTTATGTAGATATTCACACACAAATACACACAAGGATGCACACATATACACATACATACATATATGTGCATGTATATATGTATATAAATATGTATATACACACACTTATTATGCTAATGTATTTCTCACAGATGTCCCACACCTTTTGGCAAATAGATACTACAAATTCTGACATAATTTTCAATTAATACCAATTTTTGTACCTGTTCTGTGATTACATTTGTTCAAGTACATTCACAATGAGTCAACACCCTCTATATTTCCTTATCTCTATCCATATCTATATATGTGTGTAGGGTTACTTTTGACAATGATAAATGTATATGTAAATGTAAGCTAGAATTATAATTCTAAATCTTAGCATACTCTCACCTCACTTCAAAACCATACATTTCTGAGGATTTTCTCATTTTTCTTTCCTCTTATTTAGGAAGATTATAGAGAGGAGAGAAAAAGAATGGCACATAGTTTGTATCCTCTAAATGTGTTGAGTATTTTTAGATAACACAATGCAGAAAATTCATAGGCAGTAACTAGAGAGAAAAAATAGAGCATTCAGGATGCCTTTGCAATACAATAGGCATATTTAAATCCCAAATAAAGTTTGATTTAACTGAAAAAATGCTGAGCATTCATGACAGAAGCATATAGAAACCACCAACACAAAATCAGATAGTTAGAATTTGGTTGACATTTTTTCCATTGATATTATTTTTGAGATTTACATCAAAATGACAAAAATGAACACTTACACATCTTAAACACTGTTTGAATTTTAGACCTGTACCAACTTGAAAACAAGCACTTGCTCCAACATATTATTTGTTTGAGAGTTGTGTCATGGGAGTTGGCAGTGTCAGAGAGAATGGTCTTTGATAGATTCAGACAGAAAAAGAATGTCACTGAAGTGGTAAATTCATCTAGATCTTTCTTTATTCAATCAAGCTCCCAAAAATGATTGAAGAGTGAACATGTTCCAGATACTTTGCTAAAGGCTAAGAACACAAGGAAAGACCGAAAAAATATCACTTCAAGAAGCTCTCCTTTTAATTGAGGAGCAAACATCGAAATGCGTATATACATATCCAGTTTATAGAATATAAGCTCTGAGAGGAAGGTTCTATTACCAAGAAGCTATCTGAAAGTTGTCTTTTAGAATGTGAAATTTAAACTAAGGGGAGAGGACAGGGACACTAAATTGTTGAGGTGAGGAAGGAGAGAATTCCAGACATGGGGAAGAATTAGAGCAAAGGAAAAGAAATGAGAAATGAAGCTGGCTATGAATCCCAAATGATTTCAGTCCTGAACCAATCATTTAACGGCTTCTTCAGTGCTTATCATTATTTTAAAAAAAAGGGGTTGACACATTGATGAAGGGTATTAAAACAAGAGTTTACACATTGATGAAGGGTTTAAAGAAAATGGATGCAGAGAGCCCACTTTGTAATACGAACTTGGATGATTAGATGTTGAATTTGTCCATAAGCACATATATTTTAGTCAAGTAGTACAGATGGAGAATGAAGTATCTCATACTTGAATAGGAGCAAGGAATCAGAACGTACTGGATTTGAAATATCTCTATTGGTATTCCTTCCTTCCTTCCTTCCTTTCTTCTCCCTCTCTCTCTCTCTTTCTTTCCTTCTTTCCTTCTCTCTCTTTCTTTCTCTCCTTTCTTTCTTTCTTTCTTTTCTTTCTCTCTTTCTCTTTCTTTCTTTCTCTCTCTCTTTCTTTCTTTCTATCTTTCTTTCTTTCTTTCTTTCTCTCTTTCTCTCCTTCTTTCTCCATTACAATGCTACCAAAATATTCGATGGTATAAGAGCCATCTTTTCATTTTTCTTTTTTGTATTTAACTTTAATTATTTAAGTTTTCAACATGCATTTCCACAAAATTTTGGGTTCCAAATTTTCTCCCCATTTCTCTCCTCTCCCCACCCCAAAACGCCAAGCATTCTAATTATCCTTATCACTAATCTGTCCTCCCTTCTAACATCCCTCCCTTCCCTTATCCCTACCTTCTCTTTTGTCCTGTAGGGAAAGACAAATTTCTATACCCCCTTACATGTATTTCCTATTTCCTAGTTGGAAGAAAAATACTCAAAACTTGTTCCTAAAACTTTGACTTCCAGATTCTCTTCATCCCTCCTTCCCCAACCATTTCCTTTGGGAAGGCAAACAATTCAATATAGATCATATCTGTGTAGTTTTGCAAATGACTTCCATAATATTCATGTTGTGTATGACTAACTACATTTCCCTCCATCCTAGCCTGTCCCCCATTTCTTCTATACTCTCTTTTAGTCTTATCCCTCCCCAAGAGCACTGACTTCTAAGTGCTCCCTCCTCCCACTGCCCTCCATTCTATCATCCCCCCCACCCTGATTCTCTGCTTCTTCCCCACTTTCCTGTATTGTAAGGTAGGTTTCCATACCAAAATGAGTGTGCATTTTATTCCTTCCTTTAGTCGAATGTGATGTGAGTACACTTCATGATTTTTTTCTCTCACCTCCCCCTTTTCCCTCCACTGAAAAGTCTTTTTCTTGCCTCTTTTCTGAGAGATGATTTGTCCCATTCCATTTCTCCCTTTCTCCTCCCAATATATTTCTCTCTCACCACTTAATTTCATTATTTTAAGATATGATCCCATCATATTCAATTCACCCTGTGCTCTCTGTCACTGTTTCTGTCTGTTTGACTGTGTGTGTGTGTGTGTGTGTGTGTGTGTGTGTGTGTGTGTAATCCCACCAATAACCCAGATACTGAAAAATTTCAAGAGTTTTAAATATTGCCTTTCCATGTAGGATTGTAAACTGTTCAACTTTAGTAAGTCCCTTATGACTTCTCTTTGCTGTTTACTTTTTCATGCTTCTTCTCATTCTTGTGTTGGAAAGTCAAATTTTCTTTTCAGCACTGGTCTTTTCATCAAGAATGCTTGAAAGTCCATGATTTCATTCAAAGACCATTTTTCCCCTGAGGTATTATACTCAGTTTTGCTGGGTAAGTGATTCTTGGTTTTAGTCCTAGTTCCTTTGATTTCTGGAATATCATATTCCATGTCCTTCTATCCCTTAATGTAGAAGCTGTTAGATCTTGTGTTATACTGGTAGTATTTCCACAATACTTGAATTTTTCCTTTCTAACTGCTTGCAATATTCTCTCCTTTACCTGGAAACTCTGTAATTTGGCCACAATATTCCTAGGAGTTTCTCTTTTTGGATCTCTTTCAGGAGGTGATCGGTGAATTTGTTCAACATTTAATTTGCCCCCTGGTTCTAGAATATCAGGGCAATTTTCCTTGATAGTTTCATGAAAGATGATGTCTAGGCTCTTTTTTTGGTCATGACTTTCAGGTAGTGCCATAATTTTTTTAAATTGCCTCTCCTGGATCTATTTTCCTGTTCAGTTGGTTTTCTTTTTTTTTTTTAATTTTAATTTTATTTATTTATTAATGTTCTACAATCACTTCCTTAAAATTAAGATTTTATATCCTCACAACTTCCCCCCCCACTCCCCTCCCTCCCCATGACAGCATACAGTTCTGTATAGGTTCCACATACACTTTCCTATTGAGCATATTTTCACTAAAGTGATGCTATGTAGTCGCACTGACATAAGTGGAAGGAATCATATAACAAATCAAAACATAATACACTAAAACCCACACACACACACACATGATCTGCTACATTCTGCGAATGACTTCCATATTTCTTTCCCTGAGTGTGGAAGGCATTTTGCCTTAGAAAATCGTCATTGGGATTTTTTTTTTCAGTAAGTTCTTGTGTTATTACTAAGTTCCAAGTCTACCAGAAAAAACTCTTGCACACTGTGGTCATTGCTGTGCACAAAGTTTTCCTGGTTGTGCTCCTTTTGCTTAGCATCAGATCATATAAGTCCTTCCAGGCCTCCCTGAAGTCTTCTTGTTCATCATTTCTTATGGTGCAATAGTACTCCATTACATTCATATACCATAATTTATTAAGCCATTCCCCAATTGATGGGCATCTCCTTGATTTCCAGTTCTTGGCTACCACAAAGAGTGCTGCTATAAATATTTTTTTACATGTAGGTCCCTTTCCCAGTTTTATAATCTCTTGGGGATACAGTCCTAGTAGTGATATTGCTGGCTCAAAGGGAATGCACATTTTTGTAGCCTTTGGGCATAGTTCCAAACCATTCTCCAGAATGGTTGTATGATCTCACAGATCCACCAACAATGAGTTAGTGTTCCGACTCTCCCACATCCTCTCCAGCATTTATCACTTTCTTGTTCTGACATGTTTGCCAATCTGTGATGTGGTACCTAAGATTTGTTTTGATTTGCATCTCTCTAATCAGTAGTGATTTAGAGCACTTTTTCATACGATTATAGATATCTTTAATTTCTTCCCCTGAAAATTGCCTGTTCGTATACTTTGACCATTTATCAATTGGGAAATGACTTGTATGGTTATATATTTGAGTCAGTTCTCTACATATTCTAGAAACGAAGCCTTTGTCCCCAAGCTTAGCCGTAAAAATTTTTTCCCAATTTACTATATCCCTCCGAATTTTGGATGCATCGAGTTTGGTTGTGCAAAAACTTTTCAGTTTGATGTAATCAAAATTATCCACCTTGCATTTCAAAATGCATTCTATCGTTTCTTTAGAACAAAATTCTTCTCCTCTCCATAAATCTGATAAAGCAGTATCTACCTAAAACCTTCAGCAAGCATTGTATGCAATGGGGAGAAGCTAGATGCATTTCCAATAAAGTCAGGGGTGAAACAAGGATGCCCACTATCACCACTATTATTCAATATGGTACTAGAAATATTAGCGGTAGCAATTGGACAAGATAAAGAAATTGAAGGAATAAAAATAGCTAAAGAAGAAACTATGCTATCACTCTTTGCAGATGATATGATGATATACTTAGAGAATCCTACAGATTCAAGTAAAAAACTACTTGAAATAATAAACAACTTTGGCAAAGTTTCAGGTTACAAAATAAACCCCCACAAATCTTCTGCATTCCTATATATTAGC
>CM053769.1:482180294-482205257 GCA_028658325.1 Potorous gilbertii
AATGTCCAGTGTATTGGGGAGGGGGGAGGGCACAAATGGGGAGATAATTTGGGAACCCAAAATCTTGTGAAAATGAATGTAAAAAGTTAAATAAATTTAAAATAAGAAAAAGAATATATGTGTACAACCCATGTAAGATTGCATGGAAGGGAGGCTAGGGGGAAGGGTAGAAAATTTAAAACTTCTGGAAGTGATTGCTCAAAACTGAAAAAAGATCAATAATAAAATTAAGAAAGGAGAAAAAAAGCATCTCTCACTTACTTATCTGACAGGTATTATTTTTTCCCATTCTGCTCTAACTTGTTTATATCATATTTATATACAAATTATGTTTCCATTTTGACTTCATTTGGTATAGAGTATGAGGTGTTGATTTGTGCCTAATTTATGCCATACTGCATTTTGTAACAATTTTTGTCAAATAGTGCATTCTTCCCCCAAAGTTTAGAATTTTGCCTTTTTTGGACATTAGCTTGCTATGTTTGTTAATTACTTTGTACTCTGCACCTAATCTTTTGAATGATCTACCACTCTTTATCTTAGCCAGTAAGAGATGATTCCAATAACGATCTCTTTCTTTGTAATATAATTTTGAATCTGGTAATGCTAAGCTATTTTCCTTCATTTTTTAATTCTTCCTTTTCACATTACGGACCTTTCATTCTTCCAGATAAAATTTGTTATGCTTTCTCTCACCCCATAAAATAATTCTTTGCTGGTTTAGCATGGCACTGAATAAGTAAATTAGTTTTGGGAGTGCTGTGATTTTCATAATACTGGCTCTGCCTGCCCATTAACAATTAACATATCTACAAATGTTTACATCTGCCTTTACCTCCTGAAAGATATCCAAAAAGAGAAACTCCTAGGAACATTGTGGCCAAATTCCAGAGTTCCCAGGTCAAGGAGAAAATATTGCAAGCAGCTAGAAAGAAACAATTCAAGTATGGTGGAAATACAATCAGTATAACACATGATCTAGCAGCTTCTACATTAAGGGATCAAAGGGCATGGAATAGGATATTCTGGAATTCAAAGGAACTAGGACTAAAAGCAAGAATCACCTACTCAGCAAAATCGAGTATAATACTGCAGAGGAAAAAGTTATCTTTCAATGAAATAGGGGACTTTCAAGCATTCTTGATGAAAAGACCAGAGCTGAAAAGAAAATTTGACTTTCAAGCGCAAGAATCAAGAGAAGCATGAAAAGGTAAACAGCAAAGAGAAATCATGAGGGACTTAAAAGCTGAACTATTTACATTCCTATATGGAAAGACAATATTTGTAACTCTCGAAAATTTTTTCAGTATCTGGGTATTTGGTGGGATTACACACACATACACACATTCACACACAGAGAGACAGAGAGCACAGGGTGAATTGAATAAGATAGGATCATATCTTAAAAAATGAAATTAAGTAGTGAGAGAGAAATATATTGGGAGGAGAAAGGAAGAAATGGAGTGGGGCACATTATCTCTCATAAAACAGGTAGGTAAAAGACTTGTCAGTGGAGGGAAGAAGGGGAGGTGAGAGAAAAAACATGAAAGTTGCTCCCATCGTATTCGACTAAAGGAAGGAATAAAATGCACACTCATTTTGGTATGAATACACACCTTACAATACAGGAAAATGAGGGAGAAGGGGATGAGCAGGGATAGTGATGGAAGGGAGGTCAGTGGGAGGAGGGAGCAATTAAAAGTCAACACTCTTGGGCAAGGATAAGATCAAAAGAGAAAATAGAAGAAACGGAGGGCAGGATAGGATGGAGGGAAATAAATTTAGTTTTACACAACATGAATATTATGGAAGTCATTTGCAAAACTACACAGATATGGCCTATATTGAATTGTTTGCCTTCCCAAAGGGAATGGTTGGGGAGGGACGGATGAAGAGAAGTTGGAAGTCAAAGTTTTAGGAACAAGTATTTTTCTTGCAACTAGAAAATAAGAAATACAGGTAACAGGGTATAGAAATTTATCTTGCCCTACAGGACAAAAGAAAAGTTGGGCATAAGGGAAGGGAGGGATGTTAGAAAGGAGGACAGATTAGTGATAGGGGTAATTAGAACGCTTGGCGTTTTGGGATGGGGAGAGGAGAGAAATGGGGAGAAAATTTGGAACCCAAAATTTTGTGGAAATGAATGTTGAAAACTAAAATAAATAAATTTTAACTAAAAATATTCACTTTCAGTTTTCCACATTCACTTCCACAAAGTTTTGAATCTTAAATTTTCTATGTATCTCCCATCTCCCACTACCCTAGGAGAGCATGTAATATGATTACCTTTTACTCCAATCTGACCTCCTTTCTCTCACCCTGCCCCCTTCCCCTTCCCTTCAATTTTCCTCTAGGACAGGGTAGATTTCAATACCCCATTGCCTCTATGTTTTATTTCCTAGTTGCATGTAAGAACAATTTTTAACATTCGTTTTTAAATCTTTGAGTTCCACATTCTCTCCCTACCCCCTCCCCATCCATTCTCATTGAGAAAGCAAGCAATTTGATATAGGTTATACATGTGTAGTCATGGAAAACACTTTCATAAGTCATGTTTTTAAAGACAACCCTATCCCTCTTTTCTGTCTCGCTCTCCATTTTTTCTATTGTATCTTTTTACCTGCCCATCTACCAAAGTGTTTGCTTCCAATTACCCCTTATCCCAATCTGCTGTGCCTTCTATTATTCCCCCTCTCTTATCCTATTTCCCTCTGCTTTACTGTAGGGATAAATAAACTTCAGTACCCAATTAAGTGTATGTGTTATTCCCTCCTGAAACCAAATCTGAAGAAAGGAAGGCTCAATTATTCCCTCTCATCTTTCCCTTCTTTCCCTCCATTCTAAAAGCTCTTTCTTACCTCTTTTATGTGAGATGATTTACTGCATTCTACAACTCCTGTTCTCTTTCTGCTATGATATTATTCTCAACACTTAATTTTCTTTTTTAGATATCATCCTTTCATGTTGGGCCCCCCATTGCCTCATCTCTCTCTCTCTTTCTCTACCCCCCCCCTCTCTCTCTCCACACATATGTATATATGAATATGTATATATACAGTTCAACCTTAATAAATCCATTAAGGTTTCTATATCTTGTTTACATTTTCAAGTTTCTCTTGATTATTGTATTTGAAAGTCAAGTATTCTATTCAACTCTGGTCTTTTCAACAGGAATGCTTGGAATTCATCTCTTTCATAGAAGTTCTATTTTTTTCCCCTGAAATACAGTATTCAATTTTGCTGAGTAGTGATTCTTCCTTTTAATCCTAACTCCTTTGACCTCTGGAATATCATATTTCAAGCCTATGAATCCCTTAGTATAAAAACTGCTAAATCTTGTTATCCTGACTGTGTTTCCATAATACTTGAATTGTTTATTTCTTTCAGTCTGTCCTTTCATTAGCTTCTGCTGCTCTATAATTTGTTTAGAGTCATTTTTACAGTTTTTTTTTGAGAGTTTTGGGGATAGAGCTCTATCAGGTTGCTACTTCTATGCCACCATCTTGGCTCTACTCTTTATGCTCTTTATTACTTCAAAGAAGTAGTCTATGCATTGATGTTTCTCAGACTTTAAATATTGGTTGTTGTGGTGGTAGTAGTAAGTGGTGGTAGTAGTGGTAGTAGTAGTGGTAGTAGTAGTAGTAGGAGTAGTAGTAGTAGTAGTAGTAGTAGTAGTAGTAGTAGTAGTAGTGCAGTGGTTGTAGTGCTGGTGGTGATGGTAGCCATAGTACTATTCCCATTATTTGGGGGGATTTTGTTTGGCTGTTGAGGAGAGAGAAAAGGATGGTGCTAGATCGGTGATTTCATTAATGTAGAGAGGTTTGCATGAGAAAAATACCTCAAAATCTGCAAATCTATGATTCTTTGAGATTCATTGTGTAGTTAAATAAGTTTTTC
Organism: Potorous gilbertii; assembly: GCA_028658325.1. Taxonomy (NCBI): domain Eukaryota; kingdom Metazoa; phylum Chordata; class Mammalia; order Diprotodontia; family Potoroidae; genus Potorous; species Potorous gilbertii. The sequence goes on from CM053769.1 coordinate 482,184,192, forward strand.
AAGTTTAAACAGCAAATTTATACCAAAGATAAGACTGAAACCTAGGTCTTCCTGAATCTTAGACTTCAATAGGGTGTGCTACACTATGCCTTAGGACATAGTAGGCTTTGAAAAATAATTTGGAAATACATATGCGAAGTCATTTCTTTTTTGTGTTACATTTTGTCTCCCACTATTGATTATATCTGCCTTTGTGAAAGAAAAATCAATGTCATCTCCTATGATGATAGAAGAATTTGTTTTAAAAATAAGAGAAGTTCAGTGAATTTTGGAAATGTCCTCATGGCAAACCTCCACTCACCCTATGACTCTCAGTCTTTCCCTCCTCCCTAATTAATTAATTTCCTTTCTGTAACTGTCACTGAGTAGACTGCGGGTATAACTATTGACACTGATTCACCACCAATTTAGTAATAACCTAAATATGACCTTGGAGTACTTGCTGTTGAATATATTTGTCTCAAGGGATACTGAGTTAGTAAATCAGTCAGTCACTAAACAGTTGAGGTCAGAGAAGTACTGTTGGGTTAACATTATGATGGGGGCTATGACTTAAATGTGATACATGCTAAACTCGGCATAGATTAGAGTATTACACCCTATACCAAGATAATGTCCAAATGGGTACATGAATCAGACATAAGGGCTGAAACCATAATTAGGAGAAAAAAGAGTCTTTTACCTGTCAGATTTATGAAGAAGGGAAGAATTTATGATGAAATATGAGATTTAGAACATTATGAAATTAAGATGTATAATCTTTATTAATTTAAATTAAAATATTTTGTCACAAAGTCAATACAACCAAGATTAGAAGAAAAGCAGAAAGCTGGAAATTTTTACAGCCAGTGTCTTTGATAAATGCCTAATTTCTCAAATACGTAGCCAAATTTATAAGAATACAAGTCATTTCTCAATTAATAAATGGTAGAAAGATATGCCCTGAAATGACATTTTTCAAATGAAGACATTAAAGTACTCTATAATCATATGAAAACTTCTCTAAATAACTCTTGATTTAAGAAAGACAAATTAAAACACCTCTGGATTACAACCTCATACCTATCAGATTGGCTAATATGGCAAAAAAGATAAATGATAAATGGTGAAGATGTGGAAAAATTGGAACTGTAATGAAAGCATTGCTGTTGGAATTGTGAACTGATCTAACCATTATGAAAAATAATTCAAAACTATTCCCAAATCCTATAAAACTGTGCATGCCCTTTGATCCATCAACACCACCACTAGGTCTGTTTCCCAAAGAGATAATAAAAAAAGGGAAAATTACCCAAATGTACAAAATAATAACAGCTCTTTTCATATTATCAAACAAATTAAAATTATGGGAATATCTATAAATTGGGGAATGACTGAACAATTTGTGATACATGAATGTAATAAAGTACTATTGCACTATATAAATGATAAACAGGCAAATTTCAGTAAAATCTGGAAAGTCTTGCATGAACTGATGCTGAGTGAAGTAAACAGAACCAGGATAATATTGTACACATTAATGGCATCATTTTCTGATGATCAACTATGACAGATAGCTGTTCTCAGTAATAAAGTGATCCAAGACAGTTACAGAGGAGTCATGATGGAAAAATATTAATTGCATCTAGGGAAAGAACTATGAAGTCTGAATGCCTATCAAAGAATAACATCCTTTATGAATATAAATTGGAGGTGATGAATAGATTTAAGGAATTGGATCTGATAAATAGAGTGTCTGGAGAACTTTGAACAGAGGTTTGCAATATAATATGGTAGGCAGTCAGAAAAAAGTATCCCAAAGAAAAAAAAGAGTAAGAAAGTCATATTGCTGTCTGATGAGTCTTTACAAATAGATGATGAAAGAAGGACAGGGACAGGAGAAAGGAAAAGATATGTCCAGCTAAATGCAGAATTACAAAGACTAGAAAGAAGAGGTAAGAGTCTTTTTCTAAAATGAGTAATGCAAAGAAATGGAAGGAAACAATATAACAGGAAAAATGAGATCTCTTTCAAAAAAATCAGAAATATCAAAGGAAAGTTTCATGTAAAAATGGGCATGATACAATACAAAAATGATGGGGACTTAACAGAATAAGACAGGAATAAGAAGACATGGCAAGAATATATAAAAAAAAAACTATACAAGATAAACATTACTGATAATCAGAATGGTTTGGTCCCTCATCTAGAGCCAGTCATTCTGGAGAATGGCATCAATAAGACTAGCTGTGGTGATGGAATCTCAGCTGAGATATTTAAAATTCTAAAAAATGATACCCTTAAGTTTAAATACTGCACTCAATATGCAAGCAAATTTGGAAAACATGACAGTTGCCACTGGATTGAAAAAGATCAGCTTGTGTCACAATCCTAAAGAAGGGCAATTCAGAGGAATGTTCAAACTACCAAACAATTGTGTTCATTTTATATGCCAGCAAGGTTATACTTAAGTTTCTGCAAGCTAGACTTCAGTATTATGTAAATCAAAAATACCAGAAGAACAGGCTAGTTTTCAAAGAGAAACAGGAACTAGAGATAAAATTACCAACATTTAGTGGATTAAGGTGTTCCATTAAAAAAACTCTATTTCTGCTCCATTGACTACATTAATGCCTATGACTGTGTGAATCACAATAAAATATGGTAAGTCCTCAAAGAAATGAAAATACCAGAACATCTTGTCTCCTGAGAAACTCACATGTGGGCTGAGAAACAACAGTTATGACAAAACATGAAACAACTGATTGTCTTCAGATTGGTAAAGGATTACAAGATTTTATATTGTGACCTTATTTATTTAATTCATTGAAGTGTGCATCAAGGGAAATGTCAAGTTGGGTAAATCAAATGTTGTCATTAAGGTTGCCAGGAGAAACAACAATTTCAGATGTTCAGGCAATACTGCTTTGATGGCAGAAAATGAAAAGAAATTAAGAAACCCTTGATGAGGGTGGAAGAGGAGAGTATAAAAACTGGCTTGAAGTCTAACACTGAAACATCTAAGATTTTGAAAATTTCTCCCATCACTTTCTGCAAATAGAGAGAAAAGAAATGGAGGCAGTGTCTGACTTTATATTCTTCTGTACAAAGTACACAAGAGACAGCAACTGCAGCCATGAAATTAAAAGTTGCTTTCTCATTTTAAGAAAAGCTATGGCAAATCTGGACAGCATACTAAAAGGCAGAGATATCACTTTGCCAACAGTGGTCTGCATTGTCAAAACTATAGTTGTTTTTGTTTGGTATGGCTATATATGGCTATGAGAGTTGGACCATAAGGAAACCTGAGTGAGACAGAATCAATATTTGAATTGTGGTGTTGGAGAAGACTTTTGAGAGTCCTTTGGATAGCAATGAGATCAAATCACCCAACACTTAAATAAATTATCTTAGACTATTTACTGGAAGGCCAAATCCTGAAGCTGAAGCTTATATACTTTGATCATATACTGAGGTTGGATGTCAGAAAAGACCTAAATGTTGGGAAAGATTGAAGGCAAAAAAAAGGGGACAGCAGAGGATAAGATGGATCCACAGTATTATGGAAACAAAGAGCATAAACTTGGACAGAATTAGAGATAATGGAGCATAGCAGTGTGAAGAGGGCAATGGTCCCTAGAGTCATGAATACTTGGGCAAGACAACAACAATAAGGTCCCTCCCAAAATTATATTAATATCACTCAAGTAGGAGTGGGAGTACTCATACTTTCATAAAGAATGAAAATCCCCTATTATTGGTCCTTACTATGCATCAAGTACTGTGATAAATGCTAGAAAAACAAGAACAAAGACATCTTTTGCCCCAAAGGTGTTTGAATGCTAACAAGGCAAATATATTCTTGGCATCGAAAGCAATGGAGATTGAGAGTTGAGTTTTATAAGGGTAAATGAACGCATCTCCTTTTTCAAGAGTAGATATAAGATTGACCTAATTATGGTTCACAGTTCAATTAAAAGTTAGAAAGTTATTTGATAATTAAGTTAGGCAAAATTGTTATCTTCTGATACCCCAGACTTTCTAAATTTGTGCTTCTTGCATCTTTTAAATCCTCTGTTCAAAAACACCTTTATCTCTCCTTAACAGCAGACAGACAACAAAGCCTGGTGGATAGAGTGCTGCTTGGAGAAAGGGATTCCTATATCAAGTTGTACTTCTCAATATCTACAAAGAGTAAATCATCTGTCCACTCTGATATTCAGTTATCTTAAGTGAAAAATGGGAAAAAAGGAATAATCTTAGTATAACAAATTTACAGGGTCCTTTTTAGCATCATATGTGATGAAAAATCCAGTGCTGGAAGGGATCTTAGAGTCTATCTAGCCTAACTCTGTCATCTTATTATAATTAAATTCTAGAAAAATTAAAGTCTAGTGTGATCATGTGATTTGGTCAAGGCACATAGGTGGCAAATGGTAAGCATCAAGAAGAAAGCTGAGATCTTTTGTTTCCAAATACAGCACTTTGCATGGTACAAAACTGAAAGTATTTTGGAAACTTTAAAACACCAAAAATTGTCGTGCTAAAAAATTTTTTAAAACCTTTTCATAACATATTGTTTCTACCTTCACAACATCACAACATCTTGCCTATCTACTTACCCTACTCTCCCCACCCCTACCCCCCCCCCGCTCTAGTCTCTTTCTTCACTGATCTGTCTTCCATATACTTTCCAAATAGATTTTCCAAAACCAAAGAATAAGAACTTTCAGTTACCCTTGTCAAGAGTATCCAGTTATTTATTTACCAATATATCCATTCATTATTAATTGAGTCTATTTATATATTTCTCATTTGATGTTTTCCAGCTTTCTAAAACATTTCCAAATTTATCTGAATGCTTCAGGAATATCCTTCCACTCCTCTAAATACAGATATTTGTACCATAATATGTTCTTAGGGACTAAACCACACACACGCACACATGCACACACACAAACACACACACATATATAATATGGAAAAAAATTAATTTGAAAATACTTGAGTCTATGTCATTTGAGGATAGATGTCAGGATACAGTGATGTTTAGCATGGAGAGTTCAGGTAGGAAATAGTAGGGATAATAGCTTCACTTAAGTGTTAGGAAGAATTATAGTGACGAGGAGTAAGGCTTGTTTAATTTAGCTACAGAAGCCAGAACCAAAAGGAAAGGGGGGAGTTGCAAAGGGGCACATTTAGGCAGGATGACAGGGAAACTTAACTATTCAACAAGTAGAACTTTTCCAACATACAAAGAACTGCAGAAGAAGGTGGTATGCTCCTTTATCAGTGAATGTATTCAAGCAGAAGCTGAATGAACACTTGCTAGGTATGTTATAGAGTGATCATTCTTTTAACAAGGGTTAAACTAGCTGGCTGCTGAGTTATCCTGCAACTCTGAATTTCTATGTAATTCACTATTAAATCTTGGTCAGTTGCTTTATAATTTAAAGAAAGGAAATCTAGATAGATACACAGATGATAGATAGATAGACGGATGGATGGATCGACGGAAGGATGGATGGATGGATGGATGACAGAGAACCTAAACAGGTTTCTCCCATTCAATGGAAATGTCCTAATCCACTAAAACAAAATAAGTAAATTCGGTAAATTTTAATTTAGGAAAAATACATGTGATAATTAAGCACTTTCAATAAAAGATGGTGCAGGAGCCCATTGCCTTTTTTGATGTTCCTAAATATTATTTCACAATGACAGTGCAACAGTAGCAAGGACATTGCATTACTACTCAAGTTTTAATTTCCAGTCTACCATTACATGTGGGAACTTCAGCAAATCGCTGCTCCTGTTTGGACCTTATTTTCTTCATCAGCAAAAAGTGGATATTAAATGAGAGTCCCTGTGGAGTCTCATTTCTAACAAGCTACTTTCAATAGTCTAAGATCTCTTTCAGCTCCAGCATTCTATGTCCTAATATCCCTACCATAGCTACATATCAATAAGTCTCTCCCATCTCTTATATCCTATACACTTCAACTTTGATTTTCCATGATCTAAAGCCTCTCCCATCTCTAACTTCTATGACCCTATTTTATCTTTTCTGAGTACCCAAAACACCCACTATGGAATAATTGCCCTCTTATTTAAATTAGCACAACAATGGTGCAGCTGCTTCTGAGTCTAGTTTTCTCTGTTGAGGAAAAGAGCTTAGAGGGCAATGTTTAGAAAGGAAATGAGAATTCATTTTGTGTCTGGTGCTAATTAAATGCCTTCTTAGAATAAATATTGGCTTAAGTTGTAGACAGCGGTTAGTGGATCTTTGTTAAAGTGAAGACAAAGGAAGAATTCATATAAATTCACACACAAACATATACATGTATAGACACACACACACACACACACACACATATATATATATATATATATATATTTGTGTCTATACATGCATATGTATATATAAAATGTTATTACCATAAACGTTGCAGTTGTCAGTAGAAAAATATATAGCCCAAATAGATAAAAGTTGGTTGACACTCCTACATAGCAAAGTTCTTTAAATATATTCTTTAATTCTTATGATTATTATTAAGACCAAGATCTTATTTCATCTGGCAACTTAACAAAGATTTTATGAGTTAAACTAAACACAAAAAAATCACGAGTAAAAATATCTTAAGATTCAGTGAAATCAATTTTGTTATCAATCTGGTACAATTTTTTAAATTTACTGATGAGGATAACAAAGTGAAGAAAAGATGGGAATTTACTTCAGGGTTCATTAAATCTAAATTGAGGGGTTGTTCTACAATAATTTTGTCTTTTTAGTAAGCTACTTGGTGGAAATCATCCCCGTTTCTCTAGGGATACACTCAAGAATCCTAACTGTACATAGATAAAACTGTATAAACATCACATTTTTTCATAACCACTCAAAAATCATTCTCAGGGCAGTCAGGATGGTGGAGTCACAGCATGGACTTGCTACTTTTTCCCCAAACCCAGATGAATACCTGTAAAAAATAACTCCAAATAAATTCTGGAGCTGCAAAACCCATAGAATGATGGAATAAGGCAAATCTCCATTCTAAGACAGCCTGGCAGGTCCCCAGGAAGTGTCTATTGTATCACACTGGGAGCAGAGCACAATCCAGTATGTTTTGCTCTGGCACAGAGGGGACCAGAGCAGGCCTCAGGGGAAATGAATCCCAGGCAACTCTAGTGGTTTCCAGACTTCATGTCCTGAAAACGCCAAGGAAAAATTGAAAGGTTAGAGAAAAAAAAAGCCTGTGATGCCTGTGTGAGAGAGTAGAGTTTTCAGGCCTCAGTTCTAGGACATAAGAGAGGTTGGAGGAGCCCACAGCAGCTAATGCAACAGCACCAGTGGCACAGGGGCTAGGGCAGCAGCAGTGACTGTTTATGAAGTTCTAGGCCCACAGATTGTGGGAAGATCAAGTGACTGGCTGTACACCCTCCACCTCCATACGAAGCAGAGAATTACCTTATCAAAATGTTCAAAAGTCAAGTAATTGACTGGGGAAATGAACAAAAACTGGAAAAAGAATCAAACTATAGGATCTTACTTTGATGACAAGGAAGACCAAAAACTGGAAACAGAAAACATCAAAGTCAAAGCTCCTACATTCAAAGACTCCAAGAAAAATACGAATTTGTTTTAGACCATGAAAGAACACAAAAGGATTTGGAAAATCAAGTATGAGAAGTAGAGCAAAAATTGAAAGAGAAATGAGAGTGATGCAAGACAATCATGCAAAATAAGTCAACTACTTGCTAAAGGAGACACCACAACAATGATGAAGAAAATAACACTTTAAAAAATAGACTAATCAGCCTGGCAAAAGGGATGCAAAAAGTCAATGAGGAGAATAATGCCCTAAAAAGCAGGATTGGTCAGATGGAAAAGGAGATCCAAAAACTCCCTGAAGAAAATAATTCCTTAAGGATTAGAATGGAGCAGATTGAAGCTAATGACTTTATGAAAAATTTAGAAATTATAAAGCAAAGTCAAAGGAAAGAAAAAATAGCAGACAACACGAAATATCTCATTGGAAATAAATTGGCCTGGAAAATAGATCCAGGAGCGACAATTTAAAAATTATTGGACTACCTGAAAGCCAGGATGAAAAAAAGAGCCTAGATACCATCATTCAAAAAATTATCAAGGAAAACAGCCCTTGACATTCTAGGATCAGATGGTAAAATAAATATTGAAAGGATCCACCTATGGTCTCCTGAAAAAGATCCCAAAAGGAAAAGTCCTAGGAATATTGTAGCCAAATTTCAGAAGTCCCAGGTCAAGGAGAAAATATTGCAAATAGTAAGAAAGAAACAGTTCAATTATTGTGGAAATACAATTGGGATAATACAAGATAATACAAGATCATCAGGGGATGACAGAGCTTGGAATATGACATTCCAGAGGTCAAAGGAGCTAATAGTAAAACCAAGAAGCACTTACCCAGCAAAACTGAGTATAATACTTAAAGAGAGAATTCAATATAACAGAGGACTTTCAAGCATTCTTATTGAGATGACCAGAATTGAATAGAAAATTTCACTTTCAAACATAAGAATCAAAAGAAGAATGAAAAGGTAAAGAGGAAATACAAATAATAAGGGACTTACTAAAGTTGAACTATTTACATTTCTACATTGGAAGAACTTATTTGTAGCCCCTGAGCATTTTCTCTGGATTAGGGTAGTTGGAGAGATTATGTACATACAAACAGAGGGAACAGGGTGAGTTGAATAGGTGGTGATGATATCTTAAAAAATAAAATTAAGAGTTGAGAGAGGAATATATTGGGAGGGCAAAGGGAGAAATAGAATGGGGAAAATTATCTCACATAAAAGAGGCAAGAAAAAGCTTTATTCTTCTTTATTTTTAAATTAATTTATTTAAGTTTTCAAGATTCCTTGACACAAAATTTTGGGTTCCAAATTTTCTGCACATTTCTTCCCTCTCCCCACCTCAAAATGCTGAGCATTCTAATTACCTTTATAATCGATCTGCCCTCCCTTCTAGCATCCCTCACTTCTCTTATCCCTATCTTCTCTTTTGTCCTTCAGGGCAAGATAACTTTCTGTCCCCCATTACCTGTATTTTTTATTTCCTAGTTGTAAGAACAATAATCACCAGTTGTTCCTAAAACTTTTAGTTCCAACTTCTCTTCATCCCTCCCTCCCCAACCATTATCTTTGGGAAGGCGAGCAATTCAATATAGGCCATATCTGTGTTGTTTTGCAAATGACTTCCATAATATTCATGTTGTGCAAGACTAGCTATATTTCCCTCCATCCTATCCTGCCCTCCATTTCTTCTATTCTCTCTTTTAATCTTATCCCTCCTCAAGAATGTTGACTTCTAATTGCTCCCTCCTCCCACTGCCCTCCCTTCCATCATCCCCCCCACCCTACTTATCTCCTTCTCCCCCACTTTCCTGGGGGAGATAGGTTTTCATACCAAAATGAGTGTGCATTTTACTCCTTCCTTTAGTCGAATGTGATGAGAATAAGCTTCATGTTTTTTCTCTCACCTCCCCACTTTTTCCCTCCACTGAATACCCATTTTCTTGCCTCTTTTATGAGAGATAATTTACCCCATTCCATTTCTCCCTTTCTGCTCCCAATATATTTCTCTATCACTGCTTAATTTCTTTTTTAAGGATATGATTCCATCCTCTTCAATTCACCCTGAGCTCGCTCTCTCTCTCTCTCTCTCTCTCTCTCTCTCTTTTTGTCTGTGTGTATAATCCCACCAACTACCCAGATACTGAAAAAAAGTTCCAAGTGTTACAAATATTATCTTTCCATCTAGGAATGTAAACAGTTCAGCTTTAGTAAGTCCTTTATGATTTCTCTTTGCTGTTTACCTTTTTGTGTTTCTCTTGATTCTTGTGTTTGAAAGTCAAATTTTCTTTTCAGCTCTGGTCATTTTGTCAAGAAAGCTTGAAAGTCTTCTATTTCATCGAAATACTATTTCTTCCCCTGAAGTGTTATACGTGTTATACTCAATTTTGCTGGATCAGTGATTCTTGGTTTCAGTCATAGAAAGTCAGTTATAAGATTTAGAATTAGACAGAAATTTAAAGACCATATAATTGAAACCTTTTATTAAATTAGGAGAGTGTAATCTAGAGAAGTAAGACTGTTATCACAGAAGTAGTAAGAAATGAAGGCAAGATGTAGACTCTGTTCTCTGAACTCAAAACGTAGTGTTCATTCCATTTTTAATTATCACAAGTTTCTTCTGGTTGCAGTTAATCCTGTTCTTCCACTTTTATTTCCTCTTATATACTCATTCCTTTCTGCGATTTCACGACTTTAATTTCTCCTGATTCTCCCACTGACCATGATTTTTCAGTCTTCTTTGAGATTATCTGTGTCTCATCCACTAACTATGGTTGTATCATTTTTTTTTGCCCTTTTCTCTCTACGTTCTTTTGGTGATCATAGTAATGAAACAAAATCAATTGGGTCCACTAAAATATGTTGCTTAATCACAAAAGGGCCTTGACGTTAGTAAGGCAGTCCTTTTACATTTCCCTAATCCATTCATTACCCCCTTAACCACAGTACTTCTTTGAAACATTTTCATTCCTCTTCAAAGATCCCATGACTCCCCTTTCTCCTATAGTTTCAACTAAGAACTTTGCTTATTTCACTGAGCAACTAAATAAATTCATCATAGATCTTCCTCTTCTCTCTTCTTCCATATTTCATATCACTCAGATGTCTTCCATAACTATTTCCTTCTTCATCCCTATCTCAATTGAAAAGGCAACCCAACTCCTTGTCAAGAGAAACACTTCTACAAGAACAAGTGATTCCCTTACACCCTATTTCTTCATCAGAATTCCCCTACTGTCATCCGTGATCTCTCACTCATCATCGGTTTCTCCCTTCTCCAACTGTTTTACTTGTATTTGCACATCCATGTCTCCATCATCCTTAAAAACAAACAAAAACCTTTTTGATGCATTCATCCTCATTAGGGATCATTTCCCATTCTCTTCTTTCATGACTTCCCTGCTAACTTTTACACTGTTGATCACTCATTTCTCTTTGATAGTCTCATTTCTCTTGGATTTTCCTGATAATGTGCTCTGCTGGCTTTACTCTTATTTTTAAACCATTTTCTATGTCTTCTCCAACCATGAAACAATAAACTGTTTCATTATTTTTGGTAAAAATAGTTTCTTACATTGTCAGACATTGTTCAGTTATTTCTAATATCACTACAATTACCATGTTAAAATAATTTAAGCTGAAAGACAAACTTTTATTAAGATTTCATGATGTTATTTTGCCACTTTCCTCATGCAATTATTATTTGGAAGCATCATTTTTTTTTTCCAGATTAGTGGTTGGGCAACAAACTTACAGGTCAAAGTCTGTGTTTTCCAAGTTTCTTGGGAGAGGAAACTGCAAGAACAGGCCTTTCTGCCCAAAGTCATAAGGCTCAAATTCTAGATCTAAAACTTTATCCTTGTGATATCTTGAATAAGCCACTTATCTGTGAGGACCTTCAGTTTCCTCATCTGTAAAATTTGGGGAGAAGAATCAATGACCTGTAAGGTCTCTTCTGTTTTTAAATCAATAATGCTATTATCATTTGCAAAATGGATCAAAAGTCACAGCTTCATTTTAAAAGTATTGTCTTTGTCATTTTCATTTCTTATAATTAGAGAGATGGCAAAGCGTTACAAAGGTTTTTCACAGAGAAGAGCGATAATCTATTCTACATAATTTTAGAAAATGAAACTTGGAGAAATGGGTGAAAATTGTAGAGTAGTAGATCTTGTAATAAAATAAGGATATGGTTTTTTTTTAAGTATTGGAGGAATCTAGAAGTAGCCTGCTACAAGAGGCTTTGGGTCCCCACCTTCGCTAAGTTTCTTAAAATGGAAATGAAAGATCACTAGTCAGGTATGTTACAGAAGAATTCTTATTCTGGTACAGGTTAAAGCAGGTGACCTCTGAGATCCCTTCCATCACTGAGATACTGTAATTCTAAGTGTGCAACTGCCAATGGACTGATTCTGTAACAAAGCTAACCTTAAAAAACACAAGTATGGGCAGGGAAAAAAAAGAAAAAAAATTTGTGGTAAAATCACTCAATTGTATTGGTTGCATTCATTAAATGGAATGCAAGATGAAAAGACAAGCAGAGTAAGAAGCAATTTTTAAAGTCAAGTTTGGAGGAATTTGACATACTTAATTTTCTGCAGAGGTCATTTGCCAGAGCAACCCAAGTCTTTGTGTGTCTTTGATGAGCCACACATATACTTAAACCTAGAGAGGCCTGAGTGAATTTAATCAGATGACTTCAAATAAAACGAACTTAAGGATTTAAACAAAAAAGTGGGAAGGCTGAAAACATTGAGTATTTAAGTATGATTTTGAGAGGGAAGCCTGTTGTCATAAGATAATGGTAGATAAAGAATTTATAGTCAAGAAAGCCTGGATTAAATTTTGATCTTTTACACATGGTTTCTGTGATCATAGACAGATCACTTAAATTTTCTTCCATCCAATTAACTCTATAAAATGACTTACTGCAGACAACTTGTTAATTTGAATAGGTGGAGGGTGTCTCTACATTGGGAGTACCCTCCATGTATGAAGTTACATATCCAGGCCCCAAAATGGTGTTGTTTTACCTTAAAATTTAAAAGAAATGGTTTTGTGCTTGTAATTCTAAAAATAATATATCTTTTAAAATCTAGTAATTTATATCAAAATAGGTAAGCATTTTATTCCATCAAATTTCTGCCCATATAAAATTCAATAATGGACATTATATAATCATTATATCACTTTGAATTGGTAACTCAAACCCAGTGAATTTTCTTCCAGTTTCATTTAAAAAGTGTTAATATTTACTTAAATGAAAATTATTACAAGTTATATGTCATAACATCTTACAATCATAGATCTGAAGAGTATGAAAAGACATCAAAGATTATTTATTCAGCCCATGGAAAAGCAGGTAATGAATACAAAGCCATTCCTTTATGATTGACCTGACAGGTTGGAATTCAGTCAGTTGAAGACACTGAAAGGAGTGTCTTTGATTTTTGAAGATTCTGAAATACCCTAAAGTGTCTCACTGAAGTCTTGGGAGAAACCAGATATAGGGTGACTCAACTTTGGCTTCATTTTACTCCTTAACCATTTTCTTGCCACCATGGACAAACCTTCTTCTCATCTCCATGCCATATTCCAATTCTGAAACCACTCAGCTAGGAATACAACAAAGAATTACTTCCTGGCAAAATTAACCCTAATGCATCAAGGCAAAAAATAGTCATTCAATAAAATAGAAGGGTTTCAGGCCTTCATAAGAAGACTAGAATTAAACAAAAATTTGATCTCTGATATCAAGACCCAAGAGAATCATAAACAGGTATGAAGGGAAAAGGAAATATAACTGACTCAATTGAGCCCAAATTTTTACATCCCTATGTGAGAAAGTGATACTTACAATACATCATATATATTTACATGTACATACACACTATGTATATATATATATCACTAATAGTACAACTAGAAGAAATGTTCATAGAGGGTAGAGGTATAAAGTACATTTGAGAGAGTAGAATTTAAAAAATTAAGGGATGAAAAATAGGAGTATACTGAGTGCAGAAGGAAGGGAGAGGTAGAATGAGGTAAATTATTTCATATGAAGAGGCATAGAAGACTATTATAGTGGAGGGAAAGATGGGAGGGTGAGTGATCGACATCACTTGAAACTCACACTTTTCAGTCTTGACACAAAGAGACTAATATACATAATCAATTCAAATAGAAATTTAATTTACCCAAGAGGGGAATAGGAGGAGATTAAGTAAAGGCGGGGATAACTGATAGAAGAGAGGGTAGATCTGGGAGTTGCTAGACAGAGGTAAAATATTGATGAGGAAGGAAAGGGTAAAAAGAGGCAACAAAGAGGAGGAAAAACATAGGTTGGAGGGAAATATACAGTAATCATAATTGTGAATGTGTATGAGATGAACTCTCCCATAAAGTAGAAGTGGATATCACAGTGAATGGAAAAAAAAAACATAATTCTGCAATCTGTTTATAAGAAATACCACTTGAAACTGAGAGGCATACACAAAGTAAAGGTAAGACACTGGAGCAGAAACTATTATGCTTCAGTTGAAAGAAAAGCAGAAAGCGAGAATACCAATCTTCATCTCAGTCAACATAAAAGTAAAAACGGACCTAATTGAAAGAGATAAGATAGGAAAGTACATCATGCTGAAAGTTACCATAGACAATGAAGCGATATTCATCCTACACATATATGCACCAAATGATGTATCATCCATATTTTTAAAGAAAAAATTTAAGTGCATTAAAGGAAGAAATAAACAACAAAAGTATTCTAGTGAGGGAACTTCAACTGTGACCGTTTGGAACTTGATAAAAACAAACAAGAAGAAATAAGAAAGAAACTAAGGAGGTAAATAGAATATTAAGGAAAAATACATATGACACACTTTTTGAGAAAACTGTTGAGAACAAAAAGGGATATTCTTATATTCACTCAGGAATATGGCACCTCCACAAAAATTAACCATGTATTAAGGCACAAAAACCTCAAAATCCATTGTAGAAATGCAGAAATATTAAATATATTCTTTATGGATCACAACACAATAAAAATTACATTCAGCAAAGAGCACTGGAAAGACAAATCAAAAATTAGTTCGAAACTAAATACTATATTTCTAAAGAATAAATGGATCAAAGAATAAATCAAAGTGAACCAAACCAGGTACTGCACTCCTGTTCCCCCTTAAAACAATCAACTTAAGAACTGTTCCCACAGGACTCCAGGAGGGCCTTCATTGTCCACACATGAACCTGCTGTGGGAATGACTAAGAATGATTATGTCATGGTCCAGCTCACTTGTGTTTTTTAAAGTTTATTAGATCTGCCTTTGTCCCATCATGTTAAGCCCTCCTTTTCAAGGAGGTAGAAGGGGAAACTTCCTCTTTAAACATTTTGTCACTCTGAAATTAATTAAACTTTTGTTTAAACCCTGACTCACTTACTTCTAGCCTTCTCTGTTTCACTCCAGCCATTCCCAGTTTAGAGGCTGGTTCTGGTTCAGTTTACAAAATGAATTTCCTCTACAATATCTATGGGAACTGGTCATTCAGCTTCTCCTTGAAAACCTCTTATAAGGAATGCCTTACTAACTCCCCACATAGTCCAGTGCACTGTATGAGAAATATTAGAGTTTCCAATGCTTAATCCAGCCACTTCATTGAACTGATAAGGAAACTGAAACTCAAACAGGAAACCACTTACTCCATGTTAGATAGTAGTGGTGTACTGGAGAGAGAGCTTGACTTTGAGTGCAGAAGATCTGAGTTCATGTCCTTATTCAGGCATGTAAAGGTAGGATAATAAAAGCTGATCTCTAGGGTTGTTGGGATTGTTAAATGAAATAACAGATTAATATACTTCATAAACTTTTAAAACACTGTATCAATGTCCAATTAGGTGAATAGGCAGCAACAACATCAGTAGTAGGGGTGACAACGAGTAGGATATTGTTGTGCCTAGGTGTCTTGACTGCGAATAAAATTTCCTTTCTACTGTTGCCTTAGGGGGAATAAAGCCTATTTGACAGTCAGAATAGTTAATAACTTAAGTCATCATATTACATACATATACCTGCACATATATACATGTATATATTTACATACATACACACTTAATACATATATATACATACACACACACACACACATATATATATATATATATATATATAATATTGCAAGCTATATGATAAATTGTTTCCTTTCTTTTTTCCAGTTTTAAGGTGTGAATATATTCCTAATTATTAACATAAAACCAACATTCTGTGGTATCTCCCTGTTGATAAAATGATCTCAGAAAAGAGATTCTATAAATAATCAGAAAGCAAAAGGATCATGAAATAATCAATAACCAAATAAACTTCATGTCTTTCTTTGATGATGAGTTCATAAATGAGTAAATGCTGTTCTGTAAATCGCTTATTCATCAGTGACTGAAAAAGTGAGTGAAACCAATAATACGCACCTGTTTTTATGACATGCAAAGACATTTATTGAACTTCTGGGAAATAGTTTAATCACTTTATTCTGATTATTCCTCACTGTTCAGAGTTTAAAACCACTAGTGTGTTTTGCTGGATAAAATATGTGTTTTAAAATATCTATTATTCCAGTCAGTTTCATCTCCTCCCCACATTTTTCTATTGTCTTTAATTTTGGGGCCTGGGTCATTTCATGGCCCCTAAACCTTAATTTATCCATATTATTTTTTCCTAAAGGACCCAAAACTTTAAGATTAAGCATTATAGTGAAAGCTTTAAAGTTAGAGCAGACATCACATGCCCAAGGAGGGCATAGACATTTTGCTCAAATAGATGAGAATACCTGATGCAAATGTACCAAAATTGAGAAAAATGAGACACAGAGATCATTAACTATATTTAGATGTACTTCTTAACATAAAAGTGAATTGCTTTAAAACAATAAAAAGAGAGAATTTATTTTGGTAGAGTATATTTGGAATTAAGAAATAAAGGCTTGCATTTCTTATTCACTCTACTACTTTTCTTGTTTTGGGATAGTGAGTGTGAGAGGAGGGTGGTCTCTATCTCTGTGATTTCATTAATGTACTGAACTTTCATTATGGAAATTTCCCTTCTAATTTCAATTGTCCACTTATTTGTTACCTATAGATTAGGCCAGTTGCCTGGGACACTGGGAGGTTAAATGACTTGTCCATGGTGTCACAGTATATGACACAGGAAGGATTTGAGCACGTCTTCTTATTCACAATATGTAATGGGAGTTAAAAATCTTCTCTGACCATTGATAAGCCTCAGGTGGGGCAATTGAGAAAAGCTTGATTATTGGAGGCTTCTTTGGTATGGGGGATCACACTTTTTCCTGATTGCTAGTGAGGCACTGGGTCATGAGGGGTCATGTCCTCTGACTCTGAAAGGAGTATATATATTCTGAGGTGAGGTTTTTCACTGAGGCTTAGGTTTTTGAAGAAGGTTTGTGTACCAGATGAGACTCTGGGCAGCCATTTTAAGAAGGCCTCCAGCTTTGAAAACCCAGATGTTGGTGCTTCTCTCTCTGGTAATAAAGGTTTGTATTGCTAGTGGTCAGACAGTTGGAAGCCTGGTCTGTTGGTCCTGCTTGTATTTTCTCTGTTGACACATGTGTTTGATTAAAGTGACCCCTCAAAAGTTGTTTTCCTTTTAGAAAAGCAGATCTAAGAACCTGTGCAGCAGATCCTTCTGTGTATACCAGGGAGCTTGCTGCTACAGCTTCCTATTATTTTTTAATGTAAATATTAATAATTAATATTAAGGTAACCCTTTACCTTCTATAAAATGATTTAATATGTTAATGACATTGAGAATGTCAAACTCTTGAGGATTTCAATTTCCTTATGTGTTAAATGGACATAGCAATATTTTAATATATATGTTTACTATTTAACTTCCCCTAATCACACATAAGATCAGTTTTAATATACTTTATTTTAAATTTTGTGTTTTAAATTCTTTGCCTTTCTCCCCTACCCATTAAAAAGGCAAGCAATTTGATGTAGGTTATACATGTCTAATCAAAGAAACATTTCCTATATTAGCCATATTATGAAAGAAAGCACAGACAAACAAGAAAAATAAAGTTTTAAAAAGTGCATATTAATCTTCATTCAGACTCCATCAGTTTTTTTTTTTCCTCTCCTGGAGATTGACAACATTTTTTATAAATTCATTGGAATTATCTGGTATCATTGTATTTCTGAGAATAGCTGTAATTCAGAGTTGATCATGGTTAGAATAGTACTGCTATAGTGGATAATGATTCCTGGTTCTATTCATTTCACTTTGAATCATTTCATGTAAGTCTTTCCAGGTTTTTCTGAGTATGTGCTCCTCATCATTTCTTATATTATAATAGTGCTCCATCACCATCACATGTCATGACCTCTTGAACCATTCCCCAATCCATGGGCATCCCCTCTATTTTCAATTTTTTGAAACCATTAAAAGAGCTGCTTTGAATATGTGTGTAAATATAGATACTTGTTTTAAAAAATTGCTTTGGTATGTAGACCCAGCAGTGGTATCGTTTGGTCAAAAGGTAGCATGGTTTAAAAATCTTTTGGGCATAGTTCCATATTACTCTCAGAATGGTTGAATTAGTTCACAACTCAGTCAAAAATTCATGAGTTTCAATTTTTCTACATTCATCTAACATTTGTCATTTTCCTTTTCTGTTATATTAACTAATCTCATAGTATGAGGTAGTACCTCAGAGTTGTTTTAATCAATATCAGTTTAGGACATTTTTATATGACTAGAGACAGTTTTAATTACTTCATTTGAAAGTGCCTATTCATACTCTTTAACAATTTATCCATTGGGAAATGGGTATTTTTTTTTACTAAATTTGACTCAGTTTTCTACATATGAGAAATGAGGCCTTTATTAGAGAAACTCAGTCTTGGGGTTTTTTTGTGGTTATGAGTACTGTGTATTTTCTCCAT
Source organism: Potorous gilbertii (assembly GCA_028658325.1). Classification (NCBI taxonomy): domain Eukaryota; kingdom Metazoa; phylum Chordata; class Mammalia; order Diprotodontia; family Potoroidae; genus Potorous; species Potorous gilbertii. Next base: position 482,202,742 of record CM053769.1, read on the forward strand.
CCTGTTCGACCTGCCCTGTTTATCACACTCTTTCTCCTTTTACCCTGTTCATCCTCAGAAGTGTTTTGCGTCTATGACCTCTTTCAATCCTCCCTCCCTTCTATCAGCCCTACCCCCTTCTCTTATTACCTTCCTTCCTACTTTATAATGGGGTAAGATAGATATTATATTCAGTGAATGCTTTTGTTATTCTCTCTTTGATCCAATTCTGATGAAAGTAAAGTTTAAGTGCTCCTTCAACTAAATCCCCAATCTTCCCCTCCATTGTAAAAGCCGTTTCATACCACTTTTACATAATATAATTTACCCCATTCTACCTTTCCCTTTTCCCTTCTCCCAGCACATTCCTCTTTCTCACACCTTAGTTTTATTTTTTAAATTATCCTCCCATTATATTAAATTCACACCTGTGCCCTCTTTATCTATCTATCTATCTATCTAATCTATGGATCTATGTCTATAGATGGAAATATAGACATAGATCTATAGATATAGATATACTTCTACTTCTTATAACCACCTCAATAAATGAGAAAAATGCTAACACAGTACAACTATCATCTTTTCATATAGGAATATAAACATTTTAACCAAAGTAAATACTTTATTATTTCCCTTTCATGTTTGCCTTTTTATGCTTCTCTTGAGTTTTGTATATAAAATTCATATTTTCTATTCAGTTCTGGTCTTTTCATCAGGAATGTTTGAGAATCCTTACTTTCATTGAATATCATTTTTTCCCTGTGTAGAATTATATTCAGTTTGGTGGGATAAATAATTTCTGTTAGTAATTCTAGTTTTTGACTTCCAGAATATCATATTCCAAGCCCTCTGATCCTTTAATGCAAAAACTGCTAAATCTTGTCATCTTTACTGTAGGTCCATGATATTTAAATTGATTTTGTAATATTTTTGTATATATTTTTGTAATATTTCCTCCTTAACTTTGGAGCTCTGAGGTTTGGTTATAATATTCCTGGATATTTTCATTTTGGGATCTATTTCAGGATGTGATCAGTGGATTATTTCAATTTCTATTTCATTCTGTGTTTTTAAGATGTAAGATGATTTCCCTTAATAACTTCTTAAAAGATGATATCTGTTTTTTTCTTACCGTTTGACTGATTCTGTTTTGATGGTGTTACTTTCTTCAGTGCTTTTTTTGGTCCCTTCTTTACCAAACTTTTAATTCCTTTTAAATGATTTTCTTGCATTTATGTTATTTCTTTTTCCATTCTTTCCTCTAGTTCTCTTATTGCTTTTTATAGCTCTTTTTTCGCTCTTCCAGGAATTCTTTTTTTGTGGGCCTGAGACTAATTCACATTTTTTCTTTGGTGTTTTGAATGAAGCAGTTTTTACTTTATTTTCTTTTCAGATTTTGTATTTTTATCTTCCCTGTTACCACAACAATGTTCTCTGGTCAGTTTCCTTTTGTTGTTTTTGTTGTATCTTTTTTAAAATTTTTACCTTTGTCTTAACCGTGGGCCCTCCTCCAGGGAGGGACAGAGAATTGTCCCAAACTTCAGGTTTTTAGGCAGCTGTTTTCAAAGCTAGTTGCTAGGATTTGCAAGTTGTCATTTCTTCCAAGATGATATGATCTAAGGAGAGGTGTATTTACTATTATTTTGGACTATGCTCTTGTCTGTGAATGACCAAAGATCCCCCTCCTGTGTGACCATAAGCTCTCTTGACCTAGTGTTTCTCCTTGCCCCGAGACTGTGACTCAATACTGTGACCTGCACTTGTGTATAAGCAATGCAACACAGTGCTAGTGACAGCAAAGGTTTCCCTGTAGTCTTCTTCTGTTCAGTTGTTCAACTTCCTTAACCATCTCTGGGCTGAAAACTCCAGAAACAACTGTTACCAATTGATTTGTCCCCACAGCCTGCTTCTGGTTTTCTGTGGCTCAGCCTGAGGTCAAGCAGCCTGTGCTTGACTATGCTGTACTATCATTCAGGTACAAGACAAGTTTTCTAATTGCACAAATTGTCTTGGGTTGGAAAATTCTTTCACCCTATTTTCTGTGGGTTTGATCATATGACCACTGCAGACTGTAGATTTAAATTTGCTTAGAGGTGACTGTGGAAGACCTTAGACAATACTGTGCCTTTTCTCCTCCATCTTGGTTCTATCTCTATTAGTAAAAATACTAATACACGGGCGGAGCCAAGATGGCGGAGTAGAAAAACTCACCTATGCTAGGTCCGAACACACAGCCCATAGATTTCCTGTAAAAAGAACTCCTGACAAATTCTGGAACAGTGGAAGCCGTGCAGTAACACAGTGAAGGAGATTTCCGTTGCAGAAAGCCCTGAAAAACCGACCGCAAAGGTACCCCGGACGGGAGCGGAGTCCTGTCCTGCCGAGCGCTCCCCTCCCCCCCGGCCCGGGCCGCGGAGCTCTGCCCAGCCGCGCGCGGCACTGAGAGGAGCCAGCAGAGCCCAGCACGCATCAGGGACCTGAATCTCTGGCGGCTGCGAAGGTCCCTCCACCCACAGACGCACAGGTCAGTGAGA
>CM053769.1:482205757-482246226 GCA_028658325.1 Potorous gilbertii
TGATAGAAGAGAGGGCAGATTGGTAATATGGGTAATTAGAATGTCCAGTGTATCGGGGAGGGGGTAGGGGAAAAATGGGGAGAAAATTTGGAACCCAAAATCTTGTGAAAATGAATGTAAAAAGTTAAATAAATTAAAAAAAATACTAATACAAGTAAACTCACAGGTCTATTGCATGCAGTTACCATTTTATTTTTACTAAATTTTTAAAGTGATATCTATATCAGACATTCTCATTTCTTTGCGAATTGGATCTATAATTTCCTAGATACAGATAACTCTTGATATGTAAACTCCTTTTACCAATACGTTATTCCTTATGTCTAATGTCTAATTTTAGAAAGTTACCTTGACTGCTAAGTGATAAAATCACTTGCCCAGGATCACTCAGTCAGTGTGTGGATAGAATCAGGATTTGAACTGAAGGGTTTTTTTTAAATTTAATTAATTTAATTAAACTTAATTAATCTAATTTAATTAATTTGTGTCCATAAGTTTTAAATATTCTCACCCTTATTCCTCTCCCTCTCTGAGACAGCATACAATTTTATAAGAGTTCTACATTCTTATTAAACACATTTCATGTTAGTCATGTTGCATAGAAGAATTAAAACAAATGGGAGAAATAATGAGAAAAATCAAAACATAACCTGAGAGAAAATGATCTGCTTCATTCTGTATTCTGATTCCATAGTTCTTTCTCTGAATGTGGGTATCATTTTACAGCAAGAGTCCTTTGGGAATGTTTTAGGTCCTTGCTCTGTTGTAGAAGGCTAAGTCTATCAGAGACGGTCCTCGCACCCTGTGGTTGTTACTGAGTATAATGTTCTCCTAGGTCTGCTCATTTCACAGAGCATCAGTTCATATATGTCTTTCCAGTTTCTTTTTTTTTCTGAAGTCCAAGTGTTCATTATTTCTTATAGCACAATAGTATGCCATTACATTCATATAACACAACTTGTTCAGCCATTCCCCAGTTGGTGGGCATTCCCTTCATTTCCAGTTCTCAGTCACCACAAAAAGATCTGATATAAATATTTTTGTACATCTAAGATCATTTCCCATTTTCATCATCTCTTTGTGATACAGTCCTAGAAGTGATATTGCTGAGTCAAAGGGTATGCACATTTGTATAGCCCTTGGGGCATAGTTGCAAATTGCTGTTCAGGGTGTTTGAATCAACTCACAGCTCTCTTTATCAACAATGAATTAGCGTTCCAACTCTCCCACATGTTCACCAACTTTATTCTCTTCCTTTATTGCTAGACAACGTGATATGTGTGATATGGTACCTCAGAGTTGCTTTGATTTGAATCTCTATAATAAATAATGATGTAAAGTATTTTTTCATATGACTATAGATACCTTTAATTTCTTCCTCTGAAAACTGCATGTTCATGTATTTTGACCATTTATTTATCAATTGAGGAATAGCTTGTATTCTTGTAAATTTGCCTCAGTTCCCTATATGTTTTAGAAATGAAGTCTTTATCACAAACACTGGTTGTAAAATTTCTTTCCCACTTTTTGGCTTCCTTCCTAATTTTGGTTGCAATAACTGTGGAAAATCTTTACAATTTAATGTAATGAAAATTATCCATTTTGCATTTCATGATTTTTATTAATTAATTAATTATATTTATTTTAAGTGTTCAACAATACCTACCATATAACTTAGATTATTATTTACCCCTCCTTCCTCCCTTCCTCCTCAAGACAGTATACAATTTTGTATAGGTTATACACATACATTCCTATTAAACACATTTTCACTATAGTCATGCTGTACTCAAGAATTAAAATGAGTGGGAGAAAACATCTAACAAACCAAAATGCAATACACACACACACACACACACACACACACACAAATGATCTGCTACATTCTGTGATTGAATTCTATAGTTCTTCCTCTGGATGTGGAAGGCATTTTGCTTAGAAGACCATTGGGAATTTTTTTAAGTCCTTGCATTGCAATGAAGTTCCAAGTTTACCTGAAAAATCTCTCACACACTCTGGTCTTTGCTATGCACAAGTTCTCCTGGTTCTACTCCTTTTGCTCAACATCAGATCATATAAGTATTGCCCAGCTTCTCTGAAGTCTTCCTGTTTATCATTTCTTATAGCATAATAGTATTCCATTACCTTCTGGGTCAAAGGCTATGCACCAATTTTGTAGCCCTTTGGGCATAGTTCCAAACAGCTCTCCAGAATGGTTGAAGGAGCTCATAGATACACCAACAATGAATTAGTATTCCAACTCTCCCTCGCCAACATTTATTATTTTCCTGTTCTGTCATATTTGCCAATCTGACAGGTATGATGTGGTACCTCAGAGACTTACTGATTTGCATTTCTCTAATCAAAAGTGATTTAGAGCAGTTTTTCATATGACTATAGATATCTTTAATTTCTTCCTCTGAAAATCACCTGTTCATAACCTTTGATAATTTATCAATTGGGGAATGACTTGTATTTTTGCATATTTGACTCAGTTCTCTATATATTCTAGAAACGAGGCCTTTATGACTGACATTAGCGGTCAAAATTCTTTCCCAGTTTTCTACATCCTTCCAAATTTTGGTTGCATTGGATTTGATTGTCCAAAAACTTTTCAGTTTAATGTAATCAGAGTTACCCATCTTGCACTTCATACTGCTTTTTATGTCTTCTTTGGTCAAAAATACTTCCCTTCTCCATAAATCTGATAAATACATTATTCTTTGCTCCACCAATTTGTCCATAGTATAAATCTTTATACCTTGATCACGTACTCATTTGGATTTTATTCTGTGTACGGTGTCAAGCATTGGTCTATGCCTAGTTTCCTCAACACTCATCCAGTTTTCTCAGCAATTTTTGTGGAACAGTGAGTTCTTATTCCAGAAGCTGGGGTTCTTGAGTTTATCAAACAGTAGATTGTTATGTTCATTGTCTACTCTGTCTTGAGTACCTACCCTATTCCACTTGTCTAATCTTCTGTTTCTTAGCCAGTATCAAGTGGTTTTTAAATTTGCTCCTTTATAATACAATTTGAGATATGGTAGTACTAGGCTGCCATCCCTAGCATTACTTTTCATTACTTCCCTTGATATTCTGGACCTTGTGCTTTTCCAGATGAATTCTGATACCATTTTTTCAGCTTTAGAAAATAAGTATATTATAGTTTAATTGGTATGGCACTAAATAAGTAAATTATTTTAGGTAGAATTGTCATGTTCATTATATTGGCTCAGGCTACCCATGAGGAACTGATGTTTTCCCACTTACTTAGATCTGACTTTATTTGGGTGAAAAGTGTCTTATAGTTGTGTTCCTATAGTCCCTGGGTTTGTTTTGGCAGGTAAACTCCCAAATATTTTATAGTGTCTACCTTAGCTTCAAGTGGGATTTCTCTTTCTATCTCTTGCTGTTGGGCTTTGTTACTAATATATAGAAGTGCAGAAAACTTGTGCAGGTTTATTTTGTAGCTTGCAACTTTGCCAAAGTTCTTTATTATTTCAAGCAGTTTTTTACTTGAATCTCTGGGATTTTCTAGGTATATCATCATATCATCTGCAAAGAGTGATAACTTAGTTTCTTCTTTGCCTCTTTTAATTCCATCAATTTCTTTATCTTGTCTAATTGCTATAACTAACATTTCTAGCACAATACTGAATAAGACTTGTGTAAATGGACACACTTGTTTCACTGCTGGTCTTCTAGGAAATGCATCTACCTTATCACCACTGCATAATGCTTGCAGGAGGTTTTACGTAGATAATGCTTACTATTTTGTGAAAAGTTCCCTTTCTTCCTATGCTCTCCAGTTTTCTGAAAGGAATGGATGTTTTTTGTCAAAAGCTTTTTCTGCATCTATTAAGATAATCATGTGGTTTCTGTTAATATTGTTGTTGATATGACCAATAATGCTAATAGTTTTCCTAATATTGAACCAGCCCTGCATTCTGGTATGACTCCAACCTGATCATAATGTATTATCCTCATGATAAGTTGCTGTATTCATTTTGCTAAAATCTTATTCAAAATTTTCGCTTCTATGTTCATTAGAGAGATTGGTCTATAATTTTCTTTCCTTGTTTTGTCTTTTCCTCGTTAAGGTATCAAAACCATATGATACCTCGTTAAGGTATCATAAAAAGTACTTGGGAGGACTCTTTCTTCCTCGATTTTCAAAAAGAGTCTGTATAGTATTGGAATTAACTGTTCTTTAAATGTTTGATAGAATTCACTTGCAAATCCATCCAGTCCTAGGGAGTTCATTGATGACTTGTTCAATTTCTTTTCTGAGATGGGGTTGTTTGAGCATCCAATTTCCTCTTCTGTTAATCTAGAAAATTTGTATTTTTTTTTAAAACATTCACCCATCTCATTTAGATCGTTGAATTTATGGACATAAAATTGAGCAAAGTAAATTCCTCCTCGCTGGAGGTGAGTTCACCCCTTTAATTTTTTTTTTTTTTTAGTAATCTCGTTTTCTTCTTTTTTAATCAGATTCACCAAAAGGTTTATCAACTTTATTATTTTTTATAAAAATCAACTATTGATTGTATTTATTAATTCAATAGTTTTCTTAATCTCGAATTCATTAATTTCTCCTTTGGTTTTCAGTATTTCTAATTTGGTATTTACTTGGGGATTTTCGATTTGTTCTTTTATTAGGTTTTTCATTTGCATGCCCAAGTAACTGATCTCCACTTTCTCTATGTTATTCATTTTATCACTCAAACACATAAAAATTCCCCTAAGAACTGCTTTTGTAGTATCCCATAAGGTTTGGTGTGTTGTCTCATTATTGTTATTCTCCTTAATGAAATTCTTGATTGTTTCTATGATTTCTTGTTTAATCTCCTCCTTCTTTAGGATTAGATTTTTTAGTTTTAAATTAATTTTTGGTTTAACTTTCTATGGCCTTTTATTGCATATAATTTTTATGACATTATGATTTGAAAAGGATGCATTGACTCTCTCTGCCTTTCTGCATTGGATTGTGAGGTTTTTATGCCCCAGAACATGGTCAATTTTTGTAAATGTGCCATATTCTGCTGAGTAAAATGTATATTTCCTTCTATTTCCTTTCAGTTTTCTCCAGAAATCTATCATATCTTCCTCATCTAGAGTTTTATTTGCCTCCTTAATCTTTTTTTTTGTTTATTTTGAAATTATATTTATGAGGTTCAGAGAGGGGGAATTTGAGGTCCTCTACTAGTATAGTTTTGCTATCTATTTCTTACTTCCACTCTCGCAACCTCTCCTCTAAGTATCTGGATGGTATATCACTTGGAGCATACATGTTTAGTAATGATATTGCTTCATTTTTTGTTGTGTCTTTTTACCTGATATAGTTTTCTTCCTTATCTCTTTTGATTAGATCTATTTCTGTTTTTGATTTTTCTGAGATTAGGATTGCTACTTCTGTATTTCTTCTAGCAGCTGAGGCACAATGTATTGTGCTCCAAGCTTTTACCTTTACCCTGTGTATATCCCCCTGTTTCAAATGTGTTTCTTGTAAACAACCTATTTTTGGATTATGGCTTTTAATCCATTCTGCTATCCATCTCTATTTTATGGGAGAATTTATTCCATTCACATTCACAGCTATGATTCCAATTCTGTGTCTTCCCCTCCATCCTCTTTTCCACTCTTTGTGCTTTTAGTTCTCCTGTCTCCCTTCCCGTCCTCAGTAGAGTTTTTACTTTTCACTACCGCCTTCTTCCATAGTCTTTGCTTCCTTCTTTCAGCCTGTCTCCCTTTTACTCCCCTTTACTCTTACTACTTTTTTCCTCCCTTTTGACTTCCCCTCCCCTTTCTTCCCCCTTCCCCTCCTACTGCCTATAGAGCTTGTTAGACATATACTTAATTATGTTTATTGTTCCTTCCTTGAACCAAATCAGATGAGAGTACCTCTCCCCTTTTTCTCTTTAGTATAATTTTGTAGTTCTTCCTGTGATGCAATTTACCATTTTCTGTTTCCTCCTTTTCACATCTCCTGCTACAATCCCTTTGCACACTTAAATCATATTTTATCATCACATCATTTACTTTATACCCATTCCCTCTATGTATATCACTTTTATATTTTATAATAGTTGTATTCTCAAGATTAACAAGTATCATCTTCCCTTATAGGGAGGTAAACAGTGTGCCCAAATTGAGTAACACGTTTTTCTTTTCCCCTGTTTACCTTTGTATACCTCTCTGGCAACCTGAATTTGAAGATCATACTTTCTACTGAGTTCAGGCCTTTTTGTCAAGAAGGTCTGGAATCCCTCATTTCTTTGAATGTCCATATCCTTCTCTGAAATATTATGCTAAACTTTGCTGAATAATTGATCCTTGATTGCAGTCCCAACTCCTTTGCCTTATGGAATATTATAATCCAATTCCTTTGATCTTTTAATGTAGAAGTTGCAAGGTCCTGTGTGAACCTGACTATTGCTCGTTGATATCTGAATGGTTTCTTTCTGGCTTCCTATAGTATTTTCTCCTTTACTTGATGGTTTTGTAATTTGGCAACAATATTTCTTGGAGTTTTTAGTAGGGGTCCCTTTTGGGGGGTGAACACTGGATTCTTTAGATGACTAGTTTGCCCTCTGTATCTAGCACTTCTGGGCAGTTTTCCTTGATGATTTCCTGGAAGATATTGCCCAGACTCTTTTCTTCATAGTACCTTTCTGGTAGGCCAATAATTCTTAAATTTTTTCTCCTGGACTTATTTTCAAGGTCAGTTGCTTTTTTCAATTAGATATTTTACATTTTCTTCTATTTTTCATTCTTTAGCTTTTGTTTGACTGGTTCTTGATGTCTTATAGAGTCATTAGTTTCTACTTGCCCAATTCTAACTTTTATCAAATTGTTTCTTCAGTTAACTTTTGCATCTCCTTTTCCATCTGTCCAATTGTTCCTTTTAAGGAATTATTTTCTCAAGTTAGTTTTTGTACTTCCTTTTCCATTTGTCGAGTTTTGAAAGTTAGGTTTTGTGTTTCCTTTTCCATTTGTTCAAATTTCCTTTCTAAAAAGATAGTCTCATCAGAGAATTCTTTTTTCATACTTTTAAAATCATTGCTCAGTTTTTCTTCTATTTCCTTCTTCAGCTGTTACAGGAGAGCTGTTTGTGCATGTGGGCAGTTCATGGTCCTTTCTGAAGTTTCAAATGGGAGTATAGTCTCACTACTGATCTCTTTTGTACTGGTATTTTGGTCCTTGTTCCCATAGAAATATTCTATGCTTTTCGACCTTTCTTTGCTTTTTTTCCCTCATGATGGTGACTTGTGTTGTGGCTTCTGGTTCTTTCAGTTAGAAGCTGCAGAACTTGGTGTCGAACTGAGTGGTGTAAAAAATCTAAGGGCAGATACCTTTTTATCTTTTTGTTTTGTGTTTCCCTATCAGCCCTGGATATATCTTTTTAAGAGCGGGGGAGGTGTGGTGTAGTCCCAGGAAATCTCCTCAGCTGAGCTGAGGGAAAGGCAAGTTCAGGAGCTGGTGATCCTGGCTGCCCTATTTTCTTCCCATTTCCCCTGGAGCGCTAAGGCACGCCTGGGTCCTAGTGCGAGTTTTCACCACCCTGGAGCCTCTGTCCTTCTGGTTCACCTCTGCTAAGGTAAGAGGAATCCCCTTTAGCTATTTTACTAACCTCAGGTGTTATGAGACTGTTTGCCCCTTCACTGTGCTCACTGATTCCAGGCTATTTCTGGGCAAATATTTTATGGTTCTTTCGAGATCAACAAGAGAGCATTTACCTATCATTCCATCATTGTAGCTCCCAGAAGTTCAAGTAGGTGAACTACGGATGCTTAATCTGTGGGCTGAAAGTCTCAGGAGCTGCTGTGGCTGATATCTGAGGCTCAGCGGCTGTCACTTGCTCAGCTCTGCTGGTCTCTCACCCTGGGCTGCCACTCTGTCATTCTTCCTGCTGCTGCCTCTGGCTTCCCTATGCATTTCATAATTGAACACAAATTTTTATGACTCCAAAATTACCTTCCTATCCTCTGTCTCTCTATTATTATTGTTGATACAATGATCCAAAATGATTACAAATGACATAATTAAAAATACTATATATCTCCAGCGATAGTGGGACTGAGTGGGAATGCAGATCAAAATATAATTTTTCTTTATTTTCTTTATTTTTCTTGGGTTTTCTTCTCTTTTGGTCTTTTTTTCTTTCACAACAGCAACATAATGGAAATACGTTTTATGTACATGTATAACCTATATCAAATTAGTTCCCTTCTCAATGCAAAGAGGAAAAAGAGAATGTTTGTAGAAAATATAAAATTAAATTGTAAATCTATCATCATTGTTGCTATGTTGTTAATGACATAATAATTATTAAATATGAAATTAAGTGGAAGGGCTACATGTTCTATGAGAATCCTTATAACTCCAATCTGAGATTTCAGATTGAATTTTCTTTGGAAAAATTAATTTCTTATCTTCAGTTTCCTCCTTTTTAAAATGAGTTAAAATATATGCTCTCCAATGTCTTTTCCTTGTTCTAAATCTCGTCATCTTCTTTATCGAAAATACATTGCACTCCGATAAGCAGGAACATGAATTCACATTCAGTGTGTAATTTACATGAAGCATCAGAGTGGCTTTCTGTTTGATAGGATTATTGCCTTTACAATCACTTATAAAACATTTACAAATGCCACAAAATTGGGGACTGATGAAATGGATGATAAATCTCAGTACTCTTCTGGAGTACTAGCAAATATAGACACAGGGAACAACTATAATTTCTCAGATTTAAAAAAAAAAAAAGACTTCAAATTTATGGAGATTTTTATCCACCTTTTAATGTTTTTACTCATACTAACTTGACTGTATTTGGCAATTACTAAGCAATCCTTAGACACATACATAAACATTTCAAATTGAAAGTCCATTTAGGGACTTCCAAGTCCACCACAATGATTTATAGATGAAAAAACATGAGATCCCAGAAGGGGTCATTTTGTATAATCATTTAGCAGTTCCATCAGTAGACTTTTATTAAGTGCCTACACTCTTCATGGAACTGTGTTAATCAATATAAACAAAGATAGAGAGTAATCCCTGGTCTCAGGAACTTATAATCTAATAAGAGAAAAAAAACATTCATACAATTATGTACAAGTAAGCTATATAAAAGAATATAATAGAATATAATAGAAAAGAATATAGAAATAGTCAAGGGAGGAAAAGTACATGTATCAATTGAGGGTCAAGAAAGGCTTCCTCCAGACGTTAAGATTTTTACTTTGGGGACAACAGATATAGGCTGCAAAACTCAGCATGATATCTAAATTCACAGAAGCACTGAATCAGAACTAGGCATGACATTATGGATCACTATAAACAAATTACTAATTTTTATATTTAAGGAAAACTTAACTCAAAAACTAAATGGTTTTCCAAAGTGCCAAATCTGCTAGATGGCAGGACCAGTATTTGAAAGCATCTTTTTATTCCAGAAAATATTTACTATCATCAAGAATTTGATTTTTAAAAATCAGCCTAAAATTAAACAAAAATACAGCCTTTTTTCCCCTTGTCGTCTATTATTGATTAAGACTATTTGGCATGACGGAAAGAGTACATTGGACTTGGAGTTAAGAGATGAGATTGAATCGTACCTCAGAGAGATTTTACTTCTGACTCTATGAAAATCATTCCTCTAACTTCACCCAGAATGTATGAAGGATCCTCTCGAGTAAAATGGGGATAATAACAGCCACTATCTCCCAGTGCTTTTGTGAGGATCAAAAGAGATAACTTTCCTAAAGCGTTTTCAAAACCTTAAAGTGATCAATCAATAAACACCCAATTAATCAGACATATATTATCTGCTATGTATCAGGCACTATGATATATAGATAACATTATCATTAGCATTTTCATCATCATTATTACATGTTTATGAATGATATACAGAGAGTTTGAAGGGTCCTTGGAAGCCATCTAGTATAACATCTTCATTTCACAGATGAGGACACTGAGGTCCTGAAATTTTAAGTTACTTGAACAAGATCATAAGAATAAGCAGTAATGTTAATCAGTTAATTCACTGGTATTCATTGTAATACAATCTCCTTGAGAGGAACGTCTGTTGACTTTTTCTTATTCACCTCAGTGTTTATCATAGACCTGGGTATGTTGTACATGTTAATAAATGTTTGTTGATGAAGGAATTTATATGCTGACTCCAAAGTCAATGTGTCTTTGAATATAGCACATACTCTCTCCCTTATACTTCAAAGCTGAATAGATTTCTACATATATATTTAGAGTTCAATAATAGATTTTGCCTTAGATGGAGTTTTTAGAAGGATGGGGAAGAAAATGTGCCTTACTATAAAAATCACTGAATCTGGAGTCAAGGAATTACAATTTGAAATTAAATGTGACTTAGTAATTTTAATACCTTGGGCCAATGGCTCAACTTTTATTGGTTTCAGTTTCTTTGCCTGTAAAATTATAGCGATAAATCTAAGGTTTTCTAAGGTCAAATCTAATTCTATATCTAATGAGTTTATATGTTACTTGAGATATACTTGAATAACTCCAGAGAAGGAGATTTCAGGGGTCTCTTTGTAAAACTCGAGGTGTTTTATTAGGATTAGGTAAAAATATTATTGTTGCTGTTTGGTTGTAGCTTAGGCAAATCATCAAACTTTTCCGGGTATAATCTTCATCTTTTATATGAACGATGTGGGTAAAGTTCTCATGGCCAATTTTATAGATTATTTTCTCTCCCAATCTTATTCTCCCCAAATGATTCAATTCACATTAAAAAGACCAGTTGTTAAAATTCAGAAATCATTTGAAAGCAAACACCTGTAACAAATCTGAGCTGGCAATTACTTTTATGTGAAATTCACCTTCTGCATACCATTGTCAACTTACATGATTTTTTTACTTCTCTGCTGCTTTCATGGTTAAACTGCACTGGCCTTCCACAAGCATTTTCCTTTTTCTTGAAAGGAAAATCAGGTCAAATACATTTCAAGACTTCATTTTGAGGCAAAAATATATAAAGAAAAGACATGAGACTGTTAACTACCAACACATTCCAGGTGAGCATGGATTTGTTTCTACAACGAAGTAGATAATTTTACAGGAAAATTGTCAACTGTCTATTCTAGAGCCTACATGCCACCCTATCACCCACTCTGTGACTATTCTTCACTCCATGAAGTCATTAGAGAGCTGTTTTAGCCTCTGCCTTAAACCTCCCCTTTTCAACATTACTTATATTTGGAAGAACTTTCATGCCATCATTGACTTAGATCAAGGAAGCACTTTTGAGACCATGTGATGTAGCCTTTAATTTTCCAGATAAGGAAATTGATCCCTGGAGAGATGAAATAACTTGCCAAAAGTTACTCTGGTGGGAAATTAAACAACTAGGATCTATAAGAAAGCTGTTGGTCTAATTTTCTTTTTTTAGTAATTCCTTGTTTGTTTGTTTTTTCCTTTTCTTTCCTTGTTTTGTGCAGGGCCTGGCACAGTGACTGAGACATAGTAGGTATTTGACAAATGCTTGTAGATTGAATGACTAAACAGTTGAGGCTTTGCATTTCTCTCTGTTAAATACACATGACAATATAAAGATAAACTATGTTTTGGAGGATGAGAAAAGAAAGAGAATCTATCACATCTGATATTGGTACACAAGAAACAAATATTTCTTTGAAGATGGAGTGGATTTATTAGAGTGCCTAGGCATCAGGACCTTGGCAGAAAACTCATCCAGTTCAGGATAGCTCCTGCCTTGCTATATTCAGTAAATTTTGAAATATGATCACAAAAAAGGTTGTAGAATGAGCTAGGAAGTGTGTGTATGTGTATATATATATGCATATACATATAAATAAATCCACATATGTGTGTATTTCAAGTATTTGATAAAGGAAGAGCAAAGAATCTCTGAAAATTAAGTAGGTATAAAAATAATGCAAAGATTACCGGATATGAAAGGATCTTGTATTCATAAACAAACTGACAATTATAAGCAGGAAGAAAATGAGAATGAATCCCAGATACAGATCATAAAGTTTTAAGGAGTTGCATTATTTAACAAAGCTGATTTTTCTGGGGTGTCCAAAATACTTGGGGCATTAAATTGCATGTATTACCATTGCTCAAATATTTATGGGATGGAAAAGAAATCAGTGGTTGTTTGCAATAATACCAGCTACAGTTAGACTGCCTCAAAATGTTATTCCAGTCCTATGAAAACAATAGAATGAGCATCTTATCCCCTCTCTTGCTTCACAAGGGATATATGTATTTAGGATCATAAATTTTCAGCTAGGGGACTTCAGAGGACATGCAGTTCAACCTACTTAATCTACAACCAAGGAAAGCAAGGCTCAGCAAAGTTGAGTGAATAGTTTAGGGTTAGAGAGGGTAAACCTGAGACAAGGTATTGGAACTCAGATACTCCAGAGACAGGGATGAGGACCATACTTCTTCTCTTTCATGATTCCTAGGTCTATAAATTTATGCATCTAAAAGATGAAAAATACCATTCAGTCAGAATAAAGAGGTGACTTTCCCAAGGTCACCGACATAATAGAAAGCATAAGTAATAATGAAGCCAACTACTCTACATTTATCCCTGAGTGGGGGCGGAGTCAAGATGGTGAAGTAGAAAGACTCACATATGCTAGCTCCGAACCCACAGCCCATGGATTTCCTCTAAAAAGAACTCCCAACAAATTCTGGAACAGTTGAAGCCGCACAACAACACAGTGAAGGAGGTTTCCATTCCAGAGAACCCTGAAAAACTGATCCCAAAGGTCCATTGTGCACCTGATCAGAATGGAGCCCTCCCCTGCCCTGGTCCCGTGGCACTGAGAGGAGTGAGCAGATCTCAGCAGGCTTCAGGGATGGAATGTCCAGTAGCCACGAAGGTCCCTCCACCCACAGACTCACGGGTCAGTGAGAGAGACAGGCTGAGAGGGGAGCGGGGTGTCTCCGGGACTCAGGCCCCCTCAGGAGGCAGTGGCAGAGGCAGAAGCAGAGGCAACAGGCAGTCAGAGGCTCCCAGAGCAGGCAAGAGCTCGGTAGGAGCTCCATTACAAAAGGTCTCTGCATAAAACCCCTGAGGAAAACTGAGCCTGGGAGGCGGCCTTGCCCCAACCTGAGCACCAGGAATTAAGCTCCCTTTGAATAGAAGCCTGGCCTGCCTTTGAAAGCCCTGAGGCTGGGGAGCAGCATTTGAATCTCAGACACCAAGCACTAGCTGGGCAGACCTAGGCCAGGGGTGGAGAGGACTCTCAGAAGTCGAGTAACTGGCTGGGAAAATGCCCAGAAAAGGGAAAAAAATAAGACCATAGAAGGTTATTTTCTTGGGGAACAGATGATTGCGCCATTCCTCTCTGACGAAGAAGACCAATGCTTACCATCAGGTAAAGACATAGGAGTCAAACATCCCTGAGTGGTCCTAAGGCATTTTAGGAAGTTCAGAAAGTCAAAATGATTTTCATACTTCTGAGCTGTTTTAATTTACATACAATAAATATTAATAGATACAACCCACCTAACCAAAAGCTCTTAGAAGAAGAAATCTTGATCAAGGGAATTCTCAGATCAATTTGAACTTCAAGAGTGATGCATTTTCATTTTTGTTTGTGGACCAGGATTAGCCAAACTGTTTAAATGCTTTGATCTCTTAAGGATACAAGGACAATGTTTTGTGTTTAAGTATTCGTGAATATAATGATCAGAAAACTGGTGTTTAGTTCTCATGGATCCTTAAAAAAAATCAGATAGTTGTGGGATCAGCAAAGGCTTCAGTTAGAAGATGGTTCTTGAGCTGTGTCTGAAAGGAAGAGAAGGACTTTGTGAGGTAGGGGTAAGGCATTGCAGATATTACAACCATCAGCTATACAACCATCAGATCAGCAATGATGTGTTCTCCATGAGGAGGATATGAAGACCAATCTTCCTTTATCATACAGCATGGAAGGGAGAGAAATGTCCGATAAGTTTGGGGAAAGAACTTTGGGAAAATTTGTAAAGAGCGTTATAGTTTAAACTTAATTATAGGTAATAATAGTAGCTGCTAATTAAATAGTAGTTTAAGACTTACAATAGATGTCACACATATTATCTCATTTAAGATTTAAAACAATCCTGAGAAGTGAATCACAATTCTTACTTTACAGATGACATTGACCAATGAGTTGCTCACAGGCTTCCTTCTCCTTCAACCCTCTAGCAACCTTCTGGTCTCTCTTGGGAAAGCTTCTTCACTCAACACTAGCCCCTTCCTTGGATCAGCCTGGGCTAATCTTTCAGTAACCCAAAAACTACTAGGATGGAAAAGTTCATCGTATCTCTGATCCTAAAAAAGTTTTCAGAAAACTCAAATAAGTACACATGCATACACATGCACACACATGCCATCTTATATGCATGCATACATCTATACATGTCTGCATATATGTTGGTGTTTGTTTCCATATCTCTGTATACATATATATGCATGAATATATACACATATGCATGTGTCTGTGTATGCATATATACATACACACTGTGTATTATATATGTATGCATGTAAATGTTCATGTATGTTTATATAAACACATATACACCCACATATAGTATATGCATACACACTCTGTGTGTGTGTGTGTGTGTGTGTGTGTGTGTGTGTGTGTGTGTACTCAATGAAAGTCTGAAAAGCTCCTTGGCAGAGACCTAAAGACCACTTTTATAGTCCACATTCACAAACCTACAAGCAATCCCTCTCAGGGTGAGGTTAACTCTACCTGCCTTAGTTTTGCACCTTGCTCCTAGATGATCCTGAGTTATGTAGAGGGAGTTTATGGAGTTATCTCAGCTTCCACAGTTTTGCCAACCTCCTGACCCACAATAAGCTTTTTTTGGTCTTTATATGACTTTGAAGAATATAGGAACAGTAACATTATTTTGAATGTAAGTTTCTGATATTGAGACAATAGGTGTGAGAATGAAAGATCTGCCACAAATGTGGGTGCATATACACAATAGCTAGCAGTAATGCTTTTAAAAAACTTTTTAAGGTTCTAAAAAACTTAAATAAAATATTAAAATATTTAATTGAATAAACAAAAAACTTAAAGTAGTTCAAAATGTATTTTTGCATTTGGAGTCCATGAGTAAGTTTCACGAGTATTTTACATTTTCCTTTTCACTTGCTGTTTATCATGTGACTCCAAGAGGGAGGTATGTATGGGTTCCTATGTGGAGTTTATAATTTTTCCTACCAAACTTACTCAACTTTTAAACTTTCCTATACCTGTCAAAGACACCATCATGCCTTCATTAACACAGGTTCCTGATTCTGGTATCATTCTCAATTTCCCTCTCACACTCATCCCACACCTACAATCAGTTGTCATATCTTGTCTTTATTTCCACAATCTTTTTCACATTTGATTAATACTCTTTACACACAATGTTTCCTTCCTAACTCAGGACCGTAGCACTTCTCAAATGGATTATAACAATCAAACACTGAAATTGCCAGCAAACAGTTCCCTCTTCTCTCTACCCTACTCACAACCTATATGGCTTTGCACTGGTTGTCTCCCATGCCTCAGTTGGCATCCTTCCTCATGCTTCCACCTTAGAATTTCTCTTTTGTTTTCAAGATACACTATGAAGTGCCACCTTACACATGTCATTTTTCCTGACTTCTGTTCCTATTTCCCTCTTTCCCCAAATACCAAAAACTTATTTTCTATATTATCTGTATATAAGTATATATACATAACTACATGTATATTTATAATATATATACAACATATATCACTGTTATTTTTAAGTCTGAGAACAAACAAAATTTCTAAGAATTGAGATTGCTTCTGTTTATCTATCATCCATCTACTTATCGTTTTATTTTTTCATTCATTCATTTATCTGTTTATGTATTTATCTATTTATTCATTCATTTGTTCATTTAGTCTTTGTATCTTCAGTGTCTGGTATATAATAGGTACTAAATCAGTGTTTATTGATTGATTCATCATTGTAGGAATTTCCCATACTGATGAAATCATATATCCATGTGAATGAGATCCCTCATCTATTATTTCAACACGTGCAATTTAAATGAATCCTAACATCCATGAAACAAGCCACAGGAAGGATAAACAACATATTTTGGGGGCTGTAGTGCCAATGCAATTTTTATAGCATCTACAGTGGTCATGATCATTCCAGCACATTTCTGAATTGTAAAATACCACAGACTCTCCACATGGAAGACAGAACCAAAACATTTATTCAGACACCAGAAAGTCGAATTCAACGTAGTAACAAAAATCCATACACAGTAAGAAGGCACAGGATGACACCACCCCCAATCCTTCCCCCTGCTAGGCTTCCCACAAACCAGCTGCATTCAACGAAATTATAAACAGTTTCTTTCACTCACACTAGCCTGCAGCCTGCATCTTTCCTAGCTCTGGCAGCTCTCACGACTAACTTCCTTTCAGATCTGCTCAAGCTCACCCTCTTCCGGTTCCACCCATTTAGCAAACTCCTCCCACAATAGGCTCCATGTGACTTAGACTCATGTGACTCAGGCTTCCTAGTGACCCAGGCAGGTCACATGGGCCTATTAATGAATATGAAAGATCTCCTCATTTAAATTACTTTTGGAGAGAGACATTAGAGATGAACAATGCATGGCAAAACATTCCCTCTGTGTTTTAGATGCATATATTGGTAAGCATTAAAAAGATGCCATTTGATAGTTTTTATTTGATCTGTGGCCCTAAAACAGAAAAAAAACAAACTCATAAAACTTTACCCCCAAAAGAATAGGCATATCAACATTTTTTTTCTTAACAGAGATTCACTAAATTTTCCTTGAAAACATATTTTAAAGAACTATCGAACTGAAAAATTTGACTATTTCCCTTTACCAAAAGATGGACCCACCACTACTGACCTTTTCTGTAATGATAAGGGATTGTCAGTACTGTGCTATCTACAGAATGTTCAAAACAATGCACATCACATGCTGTCTGTCACTTCAAAGGATATTCAGCACAGTCACACACACACACACACACACACACATATATATATATACATATTATTTTTATATCACTTTCATCTCCTAACATACTTGTCCTTGCCTATTCCAAAAAAATACCTCATATTTAAAAATATATATAAAGATAGAAATAAAAGTAACTCAGAAAAATGAACTTACACCAGAATCACATCCAACTCTATTATAGTTTTTCACATTCATAGACCCTCTGCCCTGCTTATCTCTGCAAAGAAGGGAGATGGATGCTCTTACTGCTAATTTGAGGCCATGCTTGTTCAGAATTGCATAACATTCAGTTTACATTTTGATGTTTCCACTTACATTATTTTAGTCAGTATGTGTATATATGGGCAACTTGGTAGACTGGATAGAGCACTAGATCTGGAATCAGGAAGAGTTCATCTTTCTAAATTCAAATTGGGATATACATGCATATTACATACATATATATACATGTGTGTGACTTTGTATATACACATGTGGACAGCTAGATGACACAATAAATAGGAAAGAAGAGCAGGAAGAAGAGTTGAGTTCAAATCTAGCCTCAGGCACAGTATCTGTACAACCCTTGACAAGTCACTAAATCCAGTTTGCCTCAGTTTCTTCATCTGTAAAATGATCTGGAGAAGGAAATGGCAAACCACTCTAGTGTCTTTCTCAAGAAACTCCCTACCTCTAAGACATCATGAAGAGTGAGACATAACTCAAAAATTACTAAACTACAGATACGCACACATATACATATACCAATACACATACACACACACACATACATATTCTCCTTACTTCTCTTTCCCTCAGGTCATATGTTTCCATGCTTTTCTGTGTTCTTCATCATCTTTTCTAGAGATCCAGTAACAATGTGCCACATTTATACATTTCATTATTAGTAATCTGGGATAAATTTTCATATTGTTAACAATTTGCTTTTTATTTACATGTACATAAATATGTATATACAAGACTAATGAAGGTGATTAAATAATAAGGTTATGTGAGGGTAACAGAAGCTAGAGTGTTTAAGAGAGCCTTCATGTGGAAGGTATTATGTGAACAAGACTTTGAAGTATATATGTATTGATGAAAAATTGGAGGAAGGGCTGAAGTACTGGCATGGGTGACAGATATAGCAAAGGCATGGATTCAGGTAGTTAAGTCCTCCGTGTGTATATGGAAATGCAAGGTGGCCATTTTCACTGAACTGTGGAATGTCCAAGTGGGACAAGGTCATGAAGGCCTTTAAATGCCAAAGGAGTGATTTTGTATTTGATGACAGAGGTAATAGGGAGCCCTTGGAGTGTATTGATTTAGAGAGTTAGAAAAACCATTTACTATTGACTTCTTTCTGTGATGTGATTAATCAGTGTAATATGGTTCTTACTCTTTTCTCATCTCTCTATATCATTTCTTATAAGCTTACTCATATATCTTCAGTATCTTAATTGTGTCAATTCTTAAAAGCAACTTTGTCCTCTATATGCAAATGTGTGTATTAACATAAATATCTATATATTGGTGTGTAGAACTAAAATACTTATTTTTTTCAATAGTGTTTCAATACAAGAAATTGTCTCAAAGATTCCAAACAGTTGATATATATTTGAATACATACTCTCTCTTATCGTCAAAGGAGAGGGGAAAGAGGAGTGAAGGATAAAGGATTTTTAATTTTTTAGAAACTTTTATCATCCATATTTTAGTGTCCAGTTAATATTTTTAAAGGTAATTTCAATTTATATCTCATTCAAGAAGAGCTGGCCAAATATTCTTGGATCTATATTAAACTGAGCCAAATTTAGCACCACTTATTTGGCAAAGCCTCCTCTCTCATTAATCAGACTTCTTTATCATCGGAGTGTTAATTAGATATCCTGGACACACACACACACACACACACACACACACACACACACACACACACAAAGTAATCTTTACAGAAGAGACAGTATCTCTTTATATACTGGCTTTTTTCTAAATTCTCATCTTTTTTGTCTTTAAATATCTTTCTCAAGTCATATGAGGTAGCTAGGTGGCACAAAGAATAATATATAGGAATTATAGTAAAAAAAACAAGGTCTGATTTCAATCCTTTCTCAGACATTTTCACCAGCTACATGAGTTTGGGCAAGTCCTTCTGTTAGCCTTTGTTTTCTCAATTATAAAACTGGGAAAATATATATCAACTATCCCCCCAAGGTGGACTATGCAAAACATCATCATTATCATCTTCATCATCATCATGTTATGATGTAGTAATTGTTCTATGTAGTAATTGTTTGCTTGCTAAGGAATCTTCTCTACTTCTACTGGTGTTATTTTTTTGACTAATAAAGCCCCTTACCATAGGAGTTTATTTTTTCCCTGGTGCTTGCAATTTATCTTTGTCAAGTAAGCAAATGAAAATTAGGATATGAATTAAGAATCTGTATGTATGATAACATTTTGCTTCTAGGGAGACAGTGTTGTGGTAAGTATGATGTTTCAAAGGGAACACCTGATTTTGAATCCATCTTTTTGTTTATGTAGGCAAGTCATTTTATTTCTTTGATCCTTGTTGTCAAATAAGCATAATGAGATGTAGTTTTCCTCAGTTTTGTTGGGGAAAAGAAGAAGAGAATATACACACATTTAAATGCATTTATGTGTATTCATATTTATATATATGTACATGTATATACATGTGTGTGTATATAAATGCATGCACATGTATGTTTGTTGTGTGCATGTATATGTCAACCAAGTGACATGGTGCATAGAGTCCCAGGGGAAGCTTGCAGCCAGGAAGACTTGAGTTTAAATTTGACGTCAAACACTTAGTAGCTATGTGAGCCTGGGTGATCCACTTAGTTTCCTCATCTGTAAAATGATCTGGACAAGGAAGTGGCAAACCACTCCAGGATCTTTGCCAAGAAAATGCCAATTGTGGTCACGTAAAGTTGGACATGTCTAAAATGACTGTATATGACACCATGTTGCTCTTTTGCACTTAGTTCATTTTAACAGTACCTACCAAATAGCACATAACTTCCAAAGCTCTCTTGATTATGGACATGTTCCCTTTGGATTCTTCATTTCTATGTATTAAAAAGTACTTCAACAATGTTCTTTTTTTTTGTTCGTAACCACCTTATAACTAACTCTTCTCTCCCTCCCTAACTCTTCCGTGATGATTAAAAAATGTAACACAATTCAAATTAAATTAAAGATAATGAAAAATATTATTTTTCATGTGTATCTGTATATATTACATATACATATATATGCATGCATTACATATGTATATTCACATATTTATATATAAGATGTCCAAAATGCCTTAAGCAGCTTGCAGGTTTAATCACCTTTTGAACACCTTGAACTTGTGTCTCATATGTTCACACTGGTATAGTACAGAATTAAATTTTCAGGCAAAAATCACTGAAAGTTTCCGAGGAAAGGAAAACTCTAACCTTGCCATTAACCTTTGAAAAACAATGTAATTACTTCCCAATACTTAAATAAGCATTGTGAGGCAATGCCATCAATGATAGTTATGAAGGAATTCAAATTTCTTGGGACAATTCTTATTTGTCACTAGTGTTCAAATCAGTACCATGGGATAACAAGAGAAAATTCACACTGATTTAAAGTTATAAAGTGTGTATGTTTAAAATATTGATAGACGAAAAGACATATGGCCAGGAACTTCCCACTGTTTAAGGTAGTTTATCTTTTAGTCTGCACTTAATGAAACAAATGACATGAGGGTAACTTTTTGTGTGACTTACAAATGGTAGAGGTAAATGTAAAAAATATCTTCTCAAGTAAAGGGCAGATCTACACTGACTTTAAAGGTCACTGTTCAAAACTATTGTCATTGTAAAAGTTACTTTGAGGTTTAAAGACTTCAGCCAGATATCCAGCATCCAGGAAACTGTAACAAATTCTTCATTTGGTCTTGGCCTTGTCTCTTGATCACCTCTCAGTTGCAGTTGAGGGTCGGCAGGGGGAGAAGAACCCTCTAGTCCAATGTTTAGTAAATCTAAAATATTCCAGAAAGAAAGAATTATTTCTCAAAGCCTTAGCAGGTTTTGAAGACCTATTTAGCCAATGTAGTCATAGGAAGAAAAAAATAAAACAAAACAAAATACTGTTTTGGAGAGAGAAAATGAGTGATGATTTCTGTTTTCTGGACTCAGTAGAGTAGAAAATTCATGATATTCTTAGGCAGAAGCTTATAGCTTGGATCAAGGTGAAATTTATCCATCAAAGTAATGAAAATAAATAAAATGCACTTGAATGAACTTTGTATAAAAAACAAGGTTTTATAATACAGAATTTACAGAAAACTAAGGCTAACTGTGGGTTGAGGAGCTAATGGCCCAGTTTTTTAAGCATTCTGTAACTGGTGGAGGTAAAAAAAAAAGTCCTGCACTTTGTCTTGTAGTGTCAAATGTATCATACTATAACAGAGGGATATCAAAGAGACCCTACTTTGAATCCATAAATTGATTTTCAAATTTAACAACAAGTTTTATGCTCTGACAATATTTTACTGACATTCTTTTATTGTGGTTTTTGTTGTTATTGTTTCATATTATAATCTTTTCTTTTCTTCTTCTGGTTATATACACCTGCCCAATGACCAAAGCATTTAAGCAAAATGAATGACCATAACAAAAATGTCTGAAAATTTATGCAGCTTCCTTCACTAATAATCTCTCATTTCTCCAGAAGGGAGACAGCAGGGGACAAAGGGGAGGTCCATTTCCCTTATTATACATTTCTCCCCTTCACATACTGTGTGACTCAGTCAAACTATTCTCCAGAAAGAGAAATAAAGAGAGACAACAGGAATATATTCAGAGTTTCCCACAAGTCTTATTAAAGTTTTAAACTACTGAAGTAGCATTTTTAAAATACACATACACATCTCTATGTATGCACATACACAAATGTATGTATGTATATGAATTTTCTCTATATCTAACCTATCTATACATATATGTATATGTGCAGAGAGAGAGAAAGAGAGAGACAGAGAGACAGAAAGAGAGAGAGAGAGAGAGAGAGAGAGAGAGAGAGAGAGAGAGAGAGAGAGAGAGAGAATGAACAACATTTAAAAAGAAAGTAGTTTTAGAATGAAGAGAAAAATAGTGGGAGAGGCTTAGAAGTTTTCATATGGGAGCTATCATTTGACATGAATCTTTAATGGAAATGGGGATTCCAAAAGACAGAGATAAGAAGTTAGAATTTTCTTGTCTTGGGAGACAGCCTTTGCAAAAAAAGTGAGGCAGAAAATGAAATGTCTGTATTTGAAATATCTAGTAGACTATTTTGTCAAGAACATGTACTGTGAAAATAAGAATAATATGAACTTGTTATGGAGAATGAAGACTGGAGAGTACACATTGCCTACATATTTAAGGAAATTAACCCCTGACTTCCTTGAATTATGGAAATTTGTCATTTAATTTGTCACCTGTGCTGCATCTAGATTCACCTTGATCTTTCTTTTGTTTTGTTTTGAAGCAATTTTGCCTAGCAAACTGAATGTATGTCTTGAGGTCGGTTAAAATCCTTCCTCTTACTTTTACTTTGTGACATTTCACAAATCACTGAGGCTCAGTCTTCTTATCTATAAAATGAACCAATATGACAAGATGACTTCAGAGACCACTTTAAGCCCTAGAGAACTGATTCTATGATTGTTCCCTTTATGAACTGTAACAGCAAGCAAAGTAAGATCTTTGCTGTTTTTCTGGGTTGAGCTTTAACCAATCAGATATGTGCATATGAGCTCTAGCCAATCAGACACTGAATAGAACTGGATATAAAATGAGAGTCAGTGTTGAGAAAACAGACATGAAGAGAGCCAGCATTGAAAGAGTGAGCCATCTTTGGGAAGAAGAGATCCCAGAGGAGACCTGAGAGCCAGGAGGAGAACTCTAATAGCAGAGACTTGCGGGAAGAGTCTCAGAACTTGGAAGGTAAATAGAATTGTAGGGCAGAAACACCTCCATGAGAAGGAGGTTAAGACCCTTTGAGAGCCATGAAAGTGAACTAAGTGGTTAACACAGAGCTTCTGGACTTTGGAGGTGAACTAAGATGATAGTGCTGGTGGTGAGTACCAGAACAATTGTTGACTACTGAACTTGTTTTCCCAGAGGCAGAAGTTGTGGAGGGGAGCTGTCCCCTCAGCTGAGAAATGGAGCAGAAGAAGAGATCTGTTCTTATTTTGAACTAGGGGTGGATAGTGTGGTATTTGGAAAAAAGGGACTTTACTTGGATACTTGGTATGGAATAAGAATTTTGCTTTTGTTATTGTATGTAAAAGATCTGACCAAGGCCTTTGACTTTTAGTCATTTAGAGCTTATAGAAAAGTATGTCAAAATTTGGTTGCCTGGAGAAATTCATCAGTTTTCTATATCAACTTCATGATAGCATACTTGCTCAGATTTTGGATAGAGAACAATGCTCTTGTGCCTTCCCAGTAGCCAATGGAGTGAAACAGGGCTGTGTTCTTGCTCCTATGCTTTTTAGCATGATATTTTTACCCATGTTGTCAAATACTTTTAATGAGAATGAACAAGGCATCAAGGTCAATTACTGAAATTATGATAACTTTTTCAATCTGAAAAAGCTAAAAGCCAACACCAAAGTGGAGGCTGGTTCATGATTTTCTGTTTGAAGATGATTGTGCACTCAGTGCAGTCCCCGAAACTGAGATGCAACAAAGTACAGATAAATTCTCTGCTACATATGCTAATTTTGGCCCAATAGTGAGCACCAAGAAAATACAGGTGCTCCATCAGCCATCACCACAACATCCATATGTGGAACCATTGGTTACAACAAATGAAAAAGTTTTGAATTCTGTGGATAAGTTCACTTACTTTGGAAGTGTACTGTCCGGATGTACACATTGACAATGAGGTTGATGCACTCATTGCCTGAGCTAACTTAGAGTTTGGGAGGCTCCTAAGAAAAGTTTGAGAGAGAAGAGGTATTAGACTGACCACCAAACTGAAGGTCGACAGAGCCATTGTGCTGACCTCTTACTGTATGCCCGTGAAACATGAACAGTCTACAAATGCCATGCCAAGAAACTGAATCACTTCCATTTGAACTGTTTTGGGAAGATTTTCTGGATCACCTAGCAGGATAAGGTACCAGACACTGAAGTCCTTGCTCGAGCTGAACTGCCAAGCATTCAAACTATCCTTCAGAGAGTGCAACTCCAATGGGCTGGGCACGTTTTTCAAATGCAAAATGTATGCTTACCAAAAAGACTTTTATGGAGAACTCACATGGGGCAGGCAATCACATGGTGGTCAGAAGAAGTGATACAAGGACACTCTCAAGGTCTCTATCAAGAACTCTGGATTTGACTGTGCAACATGGGAGACACTAGCACAGCATGCCCACATCAGAAAGGATGCTGTGCTCTAGGAGCTAAGCAGAATTCAGACAAAATAAAGTAAATGTAGGTTGTGCAAATTTGGGGTATGCACCCCAGATATTCACACAGACTGCCTGTGCCCAACCTGTGGTAGAGCATCCCAAGCTTGTATTGGTCTGATTAGCCAGAGTCAGACACACTGAAATGTATATATATATATATATACCCACATATATACACGCATACACAGATACACATGTACATATGTGTACATATGTATGTATTTCTATTTGTATGTATATTTGTGTGTGTGTCTATACTATGCAATTGCACCTTTGAAATTATTCACAACAGCAGTCCTCAGGTGTGCTGCCATGATTGGTATTACAGGGTCAAGTTAACCTTTTTTAGATTTTATAGATTTTCAATAGATTTTTATTCATGTCTTTTGTTTTTACACTGCTTAGGTTTCTTTTTGTGGATATCAACTTCCTTACTCTTCTTTTCCAGAGAGTCATCTATCAAAATATTTTTTTTGTAAAAAAAAATAGCAAACCCCTATCAAAATATAAAAACTAAAACTTGACATTAGACATTATATGTGAAGTTTCAGAGCCCTGAACTGCCCCATCTCTATGAAAGAGTAAAGCAAAATTTCTTCTCCTCTCTTCTTTGTGATCTGGACTATTCTTTATAATCTGATAATACACACTTTTAACTTTCTGTGATGGTTTTCTTCATATGCTTTGTAATAATCAGTGAGTATAGTTTTCCTAGTTTTGTTTGCAAAGTTACTTTATAAGGAGAAGAAATTGTAAGGAACCAATGATGTATGGAAGTAATTATGAAAGTCTGAAGATATTTGTCATGAGTCTTCTTGCACGAGTTGCAAAGTAACTCTGCTTTGGCTAGAACACCAAAAAAAATGCAATTAGGATAACACCTAGTCTCATAAAGTTTCTTGAAATTTAGTTTTTCTCATGAATACAATTAATTGAAGAAACTGTTTTGATCTCTTAAGGATAAGATATAAAAAAATGTTCCCTTCTCCCTCCCCACTTTCACTTTGTAATCACTTAAAGCATATGTAAAACATGTGGCCTGTCAACCACCCCTTAATGCACCTTGAAGTAGAATAAAATGTAACTGGAAAACAATTTTAAAAATGAATTAAGGTGTAATAATGCATACATAATATTACATTTCAAAACTAAGTTAATATGCAGTCTACAAATACCCTTATGTATGGTTTAGTATTCCCCGATTCTACTTGAGTTTGACACCACTGATGTAAAAATCAGTCCTCAAAGTTTCAAGCTTTATTAGGAGAAGAGTGGAGGTCTTGACTTGGTACCAGACCAGAGCCATGATGGTTCCTCCTGACTCAGGAGGCTGAGGATTTGTGCTGGGATTTTGGCCAATCTATTATTGGATCCAAATTGAACATTTCTAATGCTTATAGTTTGGAACATTTCCATACCATCTATCATCACTAGTTGAGAGATATTTTGACAGTTACTTTGGAGTCAATCCACTTTGATGTGAATTTTTTGGAACTTCAGAATTCAGATTTAAGAAGCCTTAGTAGAAACAAAACTACTTAAGTATTGTAAAGCCAAAGAAGAAATCTTTATAACAAAAGAATGTCAACACAGATTATACTAATTTCTGCCCCAGGAAATGAATCAAATCAAGGTATAGCAAAGATAATATAAACTGTTAAACTTTGGTGGAGTCAATACTTGTATTACCTAATTCACTATTGTATTTTTTTCTTTTTTAATTTTTTTTAATTTGTGGAATAAAACAAGAATTTACATAATATGGTATAATAAAAAATATGATTATGCATCAAATGGAAAATCTACTATGTACAACTTATTGCTTTCAAATATATCACAAAATTGTCATGTAAATTTGTTTTCTTCTCTCCCTCTTACTCTAGAGAGAGTTGCCATTAGACACACATAGGTGTGTGTGTGTGTGTGTGGGTGTGTGTATTCTATACATCTATTTCTTAGCTCTTTCTCTGGATACAGATAGTGTATTTCTTCATATGACCTTTATAATTTATTAAGTTATTTATAATAGTCAAAATAACTTCCTTACTCAGAGTCATTCTTAAAACAATACTGTGTTACTATACACAATGTTCTCAAGGTTCTGCTCATTTTGTTCTTCATTATTTCATGCAAGTCTATCCATGTTTTTCTAGAATCAAGGTCATAATTACTTATAGCACAGTAGTATTCCATCACAATCATATACCACAACTTTTCAACCATGAACCAATTGATGGGCATCTCAATTTTCTACTCTTCACCTAATTTCTTCCATACTGCTTTCCAGCTTTCCCAACAATGTTTACCAAATAATGAATTCTTATTCCAAAGTTTTAAGTCTTTACATTTGTCAAATAAAAGATTAGTATGTTTATTTGCTGCTACATATTGTCCACCTACTCTATTTCATTGATGTAATTTTCTATTTCTTAAACAGTACCAGATGGTTTTGATAAATACTGTATTATATTATAGTTTAAAGATCTGGCACTACAATTTTCCTTTCTTTATACATTTTTTTCATTATTTCCTTTGATATTCTTGACTTTTTCTTTTTCCAAATAAAATTTATTATTTTTCTAATTAAAATTCAATGTTATTATTACTCCTTATGAATTTATCTCTGTTTATTTTTATTCCTTCTCAACCTCTCTGTTCACTCTATCCCCGTTACCTTAT
Organism: Potorous gilbertii; assembly: GCA_028658325.1. NCBI lineage: Eukaryota > Metazoa > Chordata > Mammalia > Diprotodontia > Potoroidae > Potorous > Potorous gilbertii. Next base: position 482,232,928 of record CM053769.1, read on the forward strand.
TTTCTGTCTTTACCCTTTAATTCCTTATTTTAGAAAACCCTCTAAAAGTCAGTCATTTATCTATTCACCCCACCCTACTCATCTAATCTGTATACTGTTTTAAAAGTCCCTCCCCCATACTATCCCCCAGTTTTCTTACCTTTCCAGAAGTTCAAGAGACTTCTAAAGTTCATATATGTGTTGCTTTCTCAACTGAGATTCCACCCTTAATCCTACCTAATTGGTCTGCATTTCTTCTTTTCCATCATGTTTTTATAAGATAATTTCATTTTTTAACCTTTTCCTACCCAGTTTTGTTTAGTACTCACATCGTTATACAACATTCAGCACCAACCTTTTTTTCCAACTAACAGTAATGATAACAGTTTAAAGAATGCTATTATGAATAATAATAACTAATAATGACGACATTTTCATGCATCCTCAGTAAACAGTTTGACCTTAATCATTTTTAAGAATAAATTAATGTAAAACACTTTAAAAGCCATAAATAAACCTATGTAAATGCCAGTGACTAATAATGTGACGGCAATCATAAACGCATAATCATGTTACTTCTTAAGATCTTTGATTTCATCAGTTTTCTTATTCTCTCCAGTAATGACATACACAACCATTTGTTCCTTATTCCCTATGACCTTTTTGTCCATATTTTCCACAAAAGGCCAATCAGTCAACAAGCATTTATTAAGCAGCTGGAATAGATCAGACATTGCCATAGACACCAAGACCTGGAAAGAAAATTCCCTGCTCTCAAGAATCAATTGCCTTCCTGAATAATCAGTCTTATCCTAATTATTCCAACATAGTTGTTATGCCAGTACATGTCATAATTACCTCCATTTATATCATATTTCGGTGGGTGGTAAAATGAGAAAGGGAGGTTAATTTGGATTCAGAGAGATTGCTTTCAAATCCTGATTACCATATCTGTGTGACCATGTGACCATGGAACCATGCAACCATGGTTATTTCACTTCAAATCTCTAAACCTCAGTTCCTTAATCTGTAAGACAAGAGGATTGGACTAGATAAAAGTCTAAGTTTCTTTCCAGGATAAAAGCTGTGATCTTACTTAACATTTTTTTTTTATCATTTAGTTAATTATACACATTCTTCATGTCAACCTATTTTAAGAAGGGTAAGGATTATTATCATCTTTCCAAACTTCAGAAAAAAAGGACTCAGAGAGGTCCACAGGTAAGTAGTGGTAGAGGCAGGATCAATCCAATATTTTCTGTCTGCAATTTCTTTCTTTAAACTATTGCACACTGACTCTCTATAGAAGAATAATACAGGAAAAGGGAGAAGGCAAAGTCTTAATACCCAACACTATTTGAAATATTTTGGCTTCCCTTTAATAGCTTATTTTTTCTTGAAAGCATGATGTCTATTCTACATTTTGTTGTTCTTGAGTCATTTCAGTCTTGTCAGATTGTGACCCCATTTGGAATTTTCTTGTCAGAGATAATGAAGTGATATCTTGTCAAAGATACTGAGGCCAGATTTGAACTTAGGTCCTCTTGACTGCAGGGCTAGTGCTCTATCACATGCATATATACATACATATATACACATATGAATATTTTTAGACACACATATCATATTATGTTTTGTTGTATTATGCTATTTCATGTTATATTCTATTCTTTTTTTCTATTTACTCTGCATGGAATCATATAAACACACACCCCTCTACATTTTTCATATTCATATGATCTTAGAATGCAGTGAAATTCAACTACAATTCACATATCATGATTTGTTCTGTCACTGAATCAATGAACTTCTACTTTGTTACAAATGTTTACAAAAATAAAATAAAAGATATTGTCACAAATGTGTTGATGTTGCTGAAATTGAAACCTGTAAATACAATTAAATGAGCTCATTGGTTTGTCAGTACTGGAGGGAACTTGGAACTCTATCTTCAAATTCAGGGATCCCTAACATTTTCCAGAGTATTAAATACATGTTCTTTTCAGCAAAAGAAACAGTGAATCTCAAAATCCATTTAGAGTGAAAATAGGATTTTATGACTGTTGTCCACAAACAATTTCTTTACTGGAAATACCCATGAGCACACCAGAGGGAGTTATTAGCTATCAGTTCTATGATCAACCAGATACAACTTCAAAATCAACCAACTGCTTACGATTGGTTAGGGATGTCTGACTGCCTAATAACCCCATTTTGTGGATGAGAACACTGGGGTCTAGAGAAGGAAACTAACTGTGTTCACAGCACGCTAATCAACCTCTGTAACCCAGCATCAACTTTCAAATCCAGCCCTTTCTCTCCACTCACAAAACAAACACCTTAACTCAGGTCTTAACACCTCTCTCCTCAATAATTGAAACAGGTTTCTCATCCCCCAGCATTTTGTCTCCAGTCCTTCTTCTACAAAACTACTGAAATGATTTTCCTTAATTTTAAGTCTGAGTATGCAAGTCCCTTACTTAATTAAATATGATATTTCCCATTGCTTTTTGATTCAAATATAAACATTTTTCTTGAGTTTTATAAACTCTATTATGTTCATGTTTCACTCTGCAATCTAAAAACCTGTTTTCTCTGTTCCTTACATTTGACACTCCATCCTTGCTCTTTGTGTTTTTGTAACAGTTGTCTGCCCTACCTACAGTTGACTCTTTCTGTACTTCTAAAACACCCCTTCTTCTTTCTTTAATACTCAACTTATGAATCACATTTTACATGAAGTCTTTCCAAATCCCCTCAAATGCTAGTGCCTTCCCTCCCCAAATAACTTGTATTTAACTACTTTGTGTGCATATGTGTGTGTGTGTGTCTCCTTTTATGTACACCACTCTCTCACATAGTAATGCAAATTATTGGAAGGTAAAGATTGTCCTATTTTTTGTTTGTTTGTTTTACATTTTTAACCCCAGTGTCTAGAATAGTACCAGGGAAATAATAGGTACTTACTGAATACTTATTGGTTAGTTGATTTAATGATTGAGTGTCAATGAAATATCAAAGATATCAGGATAAACCAAATAAATGTTGACATAGCTAATTAGTAGAAGTTAGATTAGGACCCAGGTCCTCCAAATCCAGTCTTGAGCTCTTACCACTGCACTAATCTGCCTCAAGAAAAGAAATAAGAAAAAAATATTGAACCCATCTAAAGAGCTCTATATCACCAAAAAGTTTTCTTCCCATGTACAAGTGATGCTTTATTATCCAATAGAACTTACACTGGAATTAAAGTTACAAAAACACACATTTTATGGTTTTAACAGGTTCATTCAAATGTATAGATCAGTGCAATGCTTGAGAACATTGAGCTTTCCAGAGTCATAAATGAGAGCCATGTACTTTTTTAAGACTTTCAAAAATCTAAGTCACATACTTTATTGTACCACATTCCCTTCCACAAAGTTCAGTAAATCTCTCTAACTGTTCATTGCCTGAACACCTCTGGTTAATGTGAATATAAGTTTTACTGGAAAAAAAACACACTGATAATTATTTTTTCAAACCATTATTAAATGTGAAATTTTCTGTATAGTCATAACTGTGTTTGCTTGCCATTGTAACTGGCATTTTCTCTGCATCTTTTAGTTTTAACTGCCTAGACCACAGCAATTATAGTGATTTGTCAGTGATCACTAAGGTTTCCATGATATCTCCAGCATGATGCAAAGACATAAATCCAATAGTCCCTGCTTTCAAGAGTTTATACCTTCCTAAATTAACATTTACACAGATTGATATACAAAGAATAAATCCAAAGTCTCCTCCCGACCACACACACACATTCAGCCATCCCCCTACTCACCAGAAACAGATGAAAATAATTACAGCCAGGAACAGGAAAGCCTTCTAGTAGGAGTTGGAAGTGTGTGGCTAAATGTTAAACAGGTATCTCTTTTGGAGGAGAAATATGAACATACTTTTACCTTTGAGCTACCTTATTCACATTTCCCCCATCACTTTCTTAAGTGGAGACAATGAACAAAACATTCAATCATTCTTTGATTTATGTATAGTATTGGCCAATATCTGTTGTAAAACACAGAAACTTCCATGTGAGTGCTAGTTCCAATGCACCCTCATGAGCTATGCTTTCAAGGATTCTAGGGATTCTACAAGGTAAAGATTGAGAAGTTGAGTATTCCAGTTATTGAAGACTTTCAGGAAAATGACAACAGACTAGTAGGTGGAGTAAATAAAATAACAAGTAGAGTAGAGGACTGTGAGTTATAGTGCAGGAAGAGAAATCCTGAAGAATCATTCTAGAAAGCTACATTGGGGCCAGACCACAAAGGGCTATTAGTGTCAGCTACTGGTACTTACATCTTATCTTATGGACAACAGAGAGCTAGTGGAGATTCTTTTTGCCCCCATTTTTCTATTATTTTATTGTTTTCAGTGTTCTACAATCACATCCATATATCTTAGATTTTTCCCCTCCTTTCCCTCCTTATCCCCTCTCTTCCCACTTCCTCACCAAGATGGCATGGAATCTTATATAGCTTCTACACATACATTCCTATTAAATACATTTTTACCTTACTCATGTTGCATGAAAGAATGAAAATGAATGGAAGAAATGATAAAACAAAACAAAATATAATACAAAAGAAAATGATCTGCTACATTCTGTGATCAAATTCTATAATTCTTTCTGTGGATATGAAAGGCATTTTGCTTTAAGAGACCATTGGGAATTTTTAAGTCCTTGCATTGCAATGAAGTACTAAATCTATCTGAAAAAATCCTCACATGCTGTGGTTGTTGTTATGTACCAAGTTCTCCTGGTTCTTCTCCTTTCACTCAGCATTCTAGTTCGAATGGAGATTCTTAAGCAAGTGTGTTATAGTGATCAGATCTGTGCTTCAAGTAACCATTCTGGCATTTAGGTAAAGAATGGATTGGTTGGTTGAAATTACTGTATCAAGGAGACAAAGTAAGAGAACAGAGAAATTTTCCAGGTTAGGTCACCCCCCCATTACTTCTTACCTTGATTGTGTGAGTTGTGAAAAGGGGGTGCAATGAAGAAGATAGATACAATGGAGACAGGTAAAGGATTTATTAACTCCTGATAATTGAGCAAAAATGAATTAACCAGAAATGTTGTAAATGACATTTTGTTCCTGGTCTTCAGGGTCTTTAAAATATAAAAATCCTTGAAAAGGCAGGGGAAAAAAGTTTGTTACCATTGAGGCAGTATAATTGTAATGAAAAATGTATTGGATTTGAAATCTGAGAACTTGATTTTCAATCCTTATACATGTGTCCCTGAACATGTAATTTTACCACTGTAGATAAGGTACAAGCCCCAAAGGAAACCTTCGTCCCTTGGACCTGGAGGGTTTTGGTCTCATTTATCTGAAGGGTCTTGGAAAGCCTGGTCTTGAGAGACTTCTTGGATTCCCCTTACTGGATTTAGCATTCTTTTGATTCCTCCCTTTGATCCTATTATGGGCCACTTCTTAGTATTCTCTTGAGGTTCAAGTGACCCACCCAGGATTGTGGATTGACTGGACACTCCCATTGGGATACTTCTTGGATTTGATCTACATTCCTGGCAGATCTCCCCTATGAAGTCTATTCCTGTGACCCCAGATTACCTGGGAACACCTGGATTCTTTCCTCAGTCTTTTTCTGTATTTAACTTCCATCTGACCTCCATGAAGGCACTCAGATTCAACCCAGTTCATATTGTCTAACTGAGATTCTCTCTGGCCCACTTGTGAATACAACCATCATAAATACTTAGGCTCCTTAAGAGTCAATCTAATATGGCAAATCTTTAATAAACTTTGTTTTTCTTTGGCTTTAAGAAGGCTTGTGTTGAATTCATTCAAGCAGGATCTGACCTGTCAGTATTTGGGATCCCCACATCACCACTGTGACCTTTAGCTTTCTCAGTTGAGAAAAAAAGAGACTGTCATAAAAGAGGGGGGAATCTGAGGCCTTAGGTTCACATGAGGTTCTCTAGGTCCTTGGGTGTGGTCTTTTGACTGAGATCAAGTTTTGCCAAACAAATCCTTTTATTGAAGGGATTTGTTCTGTGAGATTTGGATTCATTCAAAGGGTTTCACTTGAGGACCTAGAGGGCCATATGTGATCTTGAGGCCACAGGCTCTTCACCCCTGGAGTAGAAGTCATTTAATACTTTAGCTTAGAGAGTTGTCTTTGTCTCCCTTTAACAACTGATATCTCAATACCTATGCCTTTCTTTAGGTATATAAAGATCCTTTCTCCTTCCTTTAGAATAGATTGCTAACAAGAATCTTGCTCAGTTGTTATTAAAAGCTACTTTTCATTTCTCTGCCCTAATTTGATTTTCTTTAGCTCAATCCCTCTTTGTGAGCTACCTAAAAGAATGTGATATAGATAAATCCTACAAGTTTGGCTTGGTAAGCATTTCAAAAGAAGGGAACACTGAAACTGCATTTCTTGGGGCCACTTAGGGATGAGGTAAGGTGATAGAGTCAAAGGCTTTAGGAATGGAAGCAATATTAGATGTCATCTAGTACTATCACATAATGTTACTGAGGAAAATGGGGCCCAGAAAGGGAAATAATGTGTATGAATGGAAAACTCAGGTTTTTATTTGTTTTTTAAAACATATAATAAGAACCATGGTTAAATAATAAAGGGTGCGTTGTTGAGTCATTTTTCATTTGTATCTAAATCCTCATTGGCCCCATTTGGGGTTTTTCTGGCAAAGACCGTGGAGCAGTGTGGCATTTCCTTCCTCAGATCATTGCACAGATGAGGAAACTGAAGCAAACAGGATTAAATGACTTGCCCAGGACCACACAACTAGTCAGTGTGTCAGGCCAGAATTTAATCCATCAAAATGAGTCTTTCTGACTTGCTACCCCCAGCACTTTTTTCATTGAACCTTGTATCTACACCAGAGAGTGCATGAAAGAATTTTCATTTAAAATAAGATTAAACCTCAAAGACTGTCAATTCCAATCCACTCATATTTCACTTGAGGAAACTGGAGTCAAGAAAATTTTACTGAATTTACTCAGGTAGTAAATATCTGATATAGTACTGGAACTCTGATCTTCCTGTTTGCAACTCAAGTTCTCTATTCATTATACCAAATGGTTATAAAAGCATGGCACAATGCTTTCATGAGTAGTACCAAGTACCATAAAAAGAATCTCAATTAAAATAATAAGAATCTGAACTAAATTTTATATAGTGATTTGTATCAGAAAGTGGTTTATTTTCATAATCTTTGAACCTCACAAAAATCCTACAAACTATGCACAATCGCTATCATCCCTATTCTGCAGATAACAGATAAGAGATTTAGGAAATTTCATTAGTAAATTTTTTTCCACCAGAAGTTATCGGTAGCAATGAAACAATGTGAATGAAGTTTTCAATGGTCATATGACAAGCCTTTCTACTATTACCTTTTTTCTGATGTCTCACTATGCACTCAATGTGACAATGGGCTCTTAAACTCTGCCAGCAGAAAATAACCTTGATAAATTTGAAGCAAATACAGAGCTCTTTGGGTAAAAGCCTGAAAAGCCACAGAGAATTATTTACCTGCAAAACAGCTGAGATCATTTCAAAGAGAGTCGTCAATAGTAGAGTCACAGCTATATATTGATAGTGAAGTGAGGATAACACGAGACATGTCAGAGAAATAGAATCAAAAAGACTTTGTAACTGATTGGATAAGTGGGAGTGAAAGAGAGAGAAGACTCAAGGATAATAGCAAGCATTTAAAAAGAGTTTTGAGACTAGCAAAACACTTTGAATCTGTTAACATATTTGATTCCTATAACAGAGCTGTGAGACTGGTTTTATTATCAGTCCCATCTTACAAGTGGAGAATTGAAGTTGAGAGAGGTTAACTGGTTTATTTATGGTTATAGAGGTAGTATCAGAGGCATGATCAGAGGCACAGATGTCTGAACTCCAAGTCTAGAGCACTTTCCACAATTCGGAGATTGCAAATTTGATAATTAGAACACAAATAAAAATGGTTGGAGGGACAGGTAGGAGCCAGGGAACTGTGAGTACAATGAATGACATTGTGGGCAATTTGAACCAGAAATCTACTTCCTTTCTTCCCCCACTCCATCTCCCCTACCCTAGTTTGCTTATCCATGAATGAGCCAATGCCTTTCCTGAGTCAAGAAGCCTTTTCTATCTACACAAAAATTTCTGGGCTATACATATACATATACATATATATATATATATATATATATATATATATATATATATTTATACACACATATATGTGTATATATATATATATATATACACATATATGTGTGTATAAATTCTATTTCTATTTTATTACTCCTTTTATGTGTTTTGTTATACCACATCCCTATTCAACTAGTGAAAATAGCAATAATAAATAAAAATAATGAAAAATATTACAAAAATGAGATATTATCATTATTAAACTTCACATTTCTATTATATTTTAAGGTTTCTAAAATACTTCTTTGTTTACTAACCTTGTGCAGTAGATACTACAATTATTCTCATCTTCATTGTCCTTGTCCTTTTTGTTAGTACCTGTGTGGAATTCCCTCCATTGATGAAATGCATATAACAAAAATACCATATAATTTACAATTACAGAATTTTTTTTTGGGGGGGGGGTGAGGGTGACTATGATCTATTGAGTGACTTGCCCAGGGAAACACAGATATTATGTCAGAGGCAAGCCATGAATTCAGGTCTTCTTGGTCTAAAGGGTGGCTTTTTAAAATTGAATTATTTTAATTGTTTTCAGTGTTCAATAATCACTTCCATATATCTTAGGGTTGTTTTCTATTTTTTCCCCCTTATTCCTCCCTCTTTCTCCTCTCCCTCCTGGAGACAGCGTACAATCTTATAAATGTTCGACATGTACATTTCTATTAAATGCATGTTGCATAAAAGAATTAAAATGAATCGCGGAAACCATAAAACAAAAAAAAAAAAACATAATACAAGAGAAAATGATCTGTTTCTGTATGCTATCCAATTCCATAGCTCTTTCTCTGGATGTAGAAGGTGTTTTGCCTCAAGCTCATAGGAAATTTTTTAAGTTCATGCATTTCAATGAAGTGCTAGGTCTACCAGAAAAATTTCTCGCACACTGTGGTTATTGCTGTGTACGAAGTTCTCCTGGTTCTGCTCCTTTTACTCAGCATCTGTTCATATAAGTCCCTCCAGGCTTCTCTGAAGTTCTCTTGTTCATCCTTTCTCATATCACAGTAGTATTCCATTACATTTATATACCACAACTTGTTCAGTCATTCCCCAGTTGATGGGCATCCCCTTGATTTCCAGTTTTTGACCATAACAAAGAGAGCTGCAACAAATATTTTGATACATGTGAGATCCTTTCCCATTTCTATGATCTGTTTGAGAGAGAGTCTCAGGAGTGATATTGCTGGGTAAAAGGATATGCACATTTTTGTATCCTTTTAAACATGGTTCCAAATGACTCTCCAGAATGATTGCATTAGATTACAGCTCCAACAATGAATTAGTGTTACAATTCTCCCACATCTTCTCCAACATTGATGATCTTCCTGTTTTGTCGTGTTAGCCAATCTGATAGGTGTGATGTGGTACCTCAGAGTTGTTTTGACTTGCATCTCTCTAACCAATAGTGATTTAGAACATTTTTTTCAAATGATCATAAACAGTTTTAATTTCTTCCTCCGGAAATTCCCTGTTCATATTCTTTGACCATTTATTAATTGGAGAATGGTTCGTATCCTTGTACATTTGACTCAGTTCTCTACATATTTTAGAAATGAGACCTTTGTCACAGCACTAGTTACAAAATTTCTTTCCCACCTTTCTGTTTCCCTACTAATCTTAGTTGCATTGGGTTTGTTTGTGTAAAAACTTTTCAATTTAATGCAATCAAAATTAGCCATTTTGCACTTCATAATGTTCTTTATCTCTTGTTGGGTCATAATTTTTTCCATTCTCCATAAATTTGACAAATATGCTATCCTTTGCTCTCCTAATTTGTTTACAGTATCGATCTTTACACGTAGATCAGTTATTCATTTGTATTTTAATCCTGTGTACAGTGTCAGGCATTGGTCTATGCCCAGTTTCTGTGACACTGTTATTCAGTTTTCCCAGCAATTTTTGTCAAATAGTGAGGTCTTATCCCAGAAGCCGGGGTGCTTGGGTTTATCAAACAGTAGATTGCTATAATCATTAAATACTGCATCTTGAGTAATTAAATTATTCCACTGGTTTACTCCTCTGTTTCTTAGCCAGTACTAAGTGGTTTTGATGATTGCTGTCTTATAATACAATTTAAGATCTGATAGGGCTGGGTAACCTTACCTAGAATTACTTTTCATTAGTTCCCTTGTTATTATGGATCTTTTATACTTCCAGATAATTTTGATATTATTTTTCTAGTTCTAGAAAATAATTATCTGGTAGTTTAATTGGTATGGTACTGAACAAGTAAATTAATTTAGGTAGAATTGTCATTTCTCTTACTTTCGCTCACCCTACCCACAAATAACTGATGTTTTTCTACTTACTTAGGTCTGACTTTATTTGTGCGAATAGCGTTTTGTAATTGTGTTCATGTAGTATCTGGGTTTATTTTGGCAGGTAGACTCCCAAACATTTTGTAGGGTCTACCATAGCTTTAAATGGGATTTTTCTTTCCATCTCTTACTGTTGGGCTTTGTTAGTAATATATGGAAATGCTGATGATTTATGTGGGTTTATTTTGTAACCTGCAACTTTGCCAAAGTTCTTTATTTCAAGGAGCTTTTTACCTGATTCTCTGGGATTATCTAAGTATATTATCATATCATCTTCAAAGAAGGATAACGTAGTTTCTTCATTTGCATACTCTAATTCCTTCAATTTCTTTCTCTTTTCTAATTGCTATAGCTTGCAATTCTTATACCATATTGAACAACAGTGATGATAAAGAATACCCTTGTTTCACCTTTGATCTTACTGAAAATAAATCTAGGGGAGGAGCCAAGATGGTGGAGTAGAAAGACTCATATAGGCTAGCTCTGAACCCACAGCCCATAACTACCTGTAAAAAGAACTCCCAACAAATTCTGGAACAGTGGAAGTGCGCAGCAACAGAGTGAAGGAGATTTCGGTTCCGGAGAGCCCTGAAAAACCAACCCCAAAGGTTCCCCATGCACCAGATGGGAGCAGAGCCCAGCCCTTCCTTGGCCGCATGGCCCCAAGAGGTGCAAATTAGAGCAGGCTTCAGAGATGGAATCTCTGGCGGAAGCGATGATTCCTCCAACCACACACGCACAGGTCAGTGAGAAAGACATTTGGACAGGCTGAGAGGGGAGCGGGATGTCTCCATAACTCAGGCTCCCTTAGGAGGCAGTGGCAGAGACAGAAGGTGGCTACAGGCTCTTGGAGCAGGCAGGAGCTCCATTACGAAAGCTATCTGAATAAAGCCCCTAAGGGAACTGAGCCTGGGAGGAGGGCCTGCCACCACCTGAGCACCAGAAATTAAGCTCACATTGAATTGAAGCCAGGCCTGGAACCAAAAGCCCTAATGCTGGGGAGCAACATTGGAATCTCAGACAACAAGCACTAGCTGGGCAGATCTAGGCAGGAGTGGAGAGGAATCTCAGAAGTCAAGTAACTGGCTGGGAAAACGCCCAGAAAAGTGAAAAAAAACGCTTACCATCAGGGAAAGACATAGGAGTCAAGGTCTCTGTACCCCAAACATCAGAAATATATATCCAATGGGCTCAGGCCATGGAAGAGATCAAAAAGGATTTTGAAAATCAAGTTAGACAGGTGGAGGAAAAACTGGGAAAAGAAATGAGAGAGATGCAAGAAAAGCATGAAAAACGGGTCAATACCTTGATAAAGGAGACCCAAAAAAATGCTGAAGAAAATAACACATTGAAAAATAGGGTAATTCAATTGGCAAAAGAGGTGCAAAAAACCAATGAGGAGAAGAATGCTGTAAAAAGCAGAATTACCCAAATGGAAAAAAAGGTTCAAAAGCTCACTGAAGAAAAGAGTTCTCTCAAAATTAGAATGGAATAGGTGGAGGCTAATGACTTCCTGAGAAACCAAGAAATCACAAAACAAAACCAAAAGAATGAAAAAATAGAAGAGAATGTGAAATTTTTCATTGGAAAAACTGACTTGGAAAATAGATCCAGTAGAGACAATTTAAAAATTATGGGACTATCTGAAAGTCATGATCAAAAAAAGAGCCTAGACATCATCCTTCATAAAATTATCAAGGAAAACTGCCCTAATATTCTAGAACGAGAGGTAAAAAATAAGTATTCAAGGAATCTACCAATCACTGCCTGAAAGAGATGCAAAAAGAGAAACTCCAAGCAACATTGTGGCCAAATTCCAGAGTTCCCAGGTCAAGGAGAAAATATTTTTTTATATAAATTTATTTTTTTAACTTTTTACATTAATTATCACAAGATTTTGGGTTCCGAAATTTTCTCCCCATTTCTCCCTTCCCCCCTCCCCAATACACTGAACATTCTAATTACCCATATCAACAATCTGCCCTCTCTTCTTTAATCCCTCCCTTCCCTTACCCCATCTTCTCTTTTGTCCTGTAGGGCCAGATAACTTTCTATTTCCCATTACCTGTATTACTTATTTCCTAGTAGCAAGAACAATATTCAACAGATGTTCCTAAAACTTTGAGTTTAGGCTTCTCCCCATCCCTCCCTCCCCACCTATTCCCTTTGGGAGGGCAAGGAATTCAATATAGGCCATATCTGTGCAGTTTTGCAAATGACTTCCATAATAGTCATGTTGTGTAAGACTAATTATATTTCCCTCCATCCTATCATGCCTCTCATTGTTGCCATTCTCTCTTTTGATCCTGTCCCTCCCCGAGTGTTGACTTCAAATTGCTCCCTCCTCCCATTGCCTTCCCTTCCATCATCCCCACGTATCCTGCTTATCTCCTTCTCCCCCACTTTCCTGGATTGTAAGATAGGCTTTCATACCAAAATGAGTGTGCATTTTATTCCTTTCTTTAGTCGAATGTGATGAGAGTAAACTTCATGTTTCTCTTCTCTCAGCTCTCCTTTTTTCCCTCCACTAAGAAGACTCCTGCCTGCCTCTTCAATGAGAGATAAATTATCTCATTCCATTTCACCCACTCTCCTCCCACTACATTTCTTTCTCACTGTTTACCTTGATTTCTTTTAAGATTTGATCCCATCCTATTCAATTCACTCTGTGCTCTCTGTCTCTGTGTGTGCGTGCATGCCTGTACATCTGTGTGTTCATGTGTGTGTGTGTGTGTGTGTGTGTGTGTGTGTGTGTGTGTGT
>CM053769.1:482253193-482283636 GCA_028658325.1 Potorous gilbertii
CCTCCATCTCTTCCATTCTTATTTTGAGAGAACTATTTTCTTCAGTGAGCTTTTGAACCTCTTTTTCCACTTGGCTAATTCTGCTTTTGAGAGCATTTTTCTCCTCATTGGCTTTTTGAACCTCTTTTGCCAATTGAGTTAGCCTATTTTTCAAGGTGCTATTTTCTTCAGCATTTTTTTGGGCCTCCTTTATTGACCCGTTTTTCATGCTTTTCTTGCATCTCTCTCATTTCTTTTCCCAGTTTTTCCTCCACCTGTCTAACTTGATTTTCAAAATCCTTTTTGAGCTCCTCCATGGCCTGAGCCCATGGGATATCTATTTCAGATATTTGGGATACAGAAGCTTTGAGTTCTATGTCTTTACCTGATGGTAAGCAGATCTCTTCGTCGTCAGAGTGGAATGACGGAATCATCTTCTCAAGAAAATTACCTTCTATGGTCTTAGTTTTTTTCCCTTTTCTGGGCATTTTCCCAGCCAGTTTCTTGACTTCTGAGAATTCTCTCCACCTCTGGCCTAGATCTGCCAGCTAGTGCTTGGGGTCTGAGATTCAAATGCTACTCCCCAGCCTCAGGGCTTTTGGCGGCAGGCCTGACTGCTATTCAATGGGAGCTTATCTGCTGGTGCTCAGGTGGGGGCAGGGCCGCCTCTCAGGCTCAGTTCCCTCAGGGGGTTTATGCAGAGATCTTTTGTAATGGAGTTATTGTGGAGCTCCTGCCTGCTCTGCGAGCCTCTGGCCTCAGCTGCCTCTGCCTCTGCGGCAGCGGCTTCCTCCCAAGGGGGTCCGAGTCCCGGAGATACCCCACTCCCTTTTCAGTCCATCTCTCTCATTGACCTGTGAGTCTCTGTGTGGAGGGACCTTCGCGGCCGCAGGAGATTCTGGTCCCTGAAGCTTGCTTGGGTATGCTCGCTCCTCTCAGTACAGCGTGGCCAGGGCAGGGGGAGGGGAGGCCTCTGCTCCCGTCTGGGGCGCGATGGGCCCCTGGTGTCGGTTTTTCAGGGCTCTCTGCAACAGAAATCTCCTTCACTGTGTTTCTGCGCAGCTTCCACTGTTCCAGAATTTGTCAGGAGTTCTTTTTAGAGGAAATCCATGGGCTGTGGGTTCGGAGCTAGCAAATGTGAGTCTTTCTTCTCCGCCATCTTGGCACCCTTGCCCCCTGTTTGACTGATTCTTGATGTCTCATAGATTCATTAGTTTCTACTTCCTCAATTTTTGTTTTATCAAATTGTTTTCTTCAGTTAACTTTTGCATCTCCTTTTCCATCTGTCCAAATGTTCCTTTTAAGGAGCTATTTTTTCAAGGTGGGTTTTGTATTTCCTTTACCATTTGTCCAATTGTCCTTTTAAATACTTCTGTGATTTCTCTTTTCATATTTTTAAAGTCATTGGTCGGTTTTTCTTCTATTTCTCTAATTTGGATTTTTAAATCCTTCCAGAGTTCCTCCAAGAAGGGCTCTTTGTACTTCAGACCAGTTCATATACCCTTCTGCAGTTTCAGATGTGAGTACAGTCTCAATGCTGACCTCTTTGGTATTTGTGTTTTGGTCTTTGTCCCCACAGAAAAATTCTATGGTCTTTTCTTTCTGCTCTGCTTCTTACTCATGATAATAACCTTTCTCCTGGCTTTTAAAATAGATCTCTGTGTCTAGGGCATGTGGAGCTCTATCCCATAGTTCTTGTGCCTAAAATTTGAGGCTTTGTGTGTTGTGTCCTCTGGTTCTTTCAGCTAGAAGCTACAATACTGCAGCTTACCTTGTGCTAAGCTGGCTGGTGTTGGAAAGTAGAGGCCAGGTAAGGTGTTTTTAGTTTTTTCTGCAGTTACCCTGGAGCTAGCTCATTAAGCGTGGAGGAGGGGTGGTCTGGACACAGAAGGTCTCCTCTGCTGAGCTAGAGCATAGGCAAGCTCAGTGGTTCATGTTCTTGTCTCTACTAGTGTCTTCCCAATTCCCCTGGGGTGCTCAGACTCGCTTGGGGTCCTAATGTTGCCAGTTGGTGGCTTTACTCCCTTCGGCTCAGCATCTTCTCCTGGTTTATTGAGGTGGGACTGTCTGGAACAGTCTGATCCTGTACTGTTCCCCTTCAGCCACAGCAAGAGGAACCTTCCTAAGCAATATTTCTAGTCTCATTGACTAAGAGTCTTTTTACCCCTTCTACTGCTCACACTGTTTGAGGGTTTTTCCTGGGGAGATATTCTCTAGGCTCATCAAGGTCAACAAAGGGAAGGAGACAGCAATTACTTATCACTCTGCCATCTTGACTCCAGGAACTGAAAATCTTAAGGAAAGTCTTTTCCCCATTTGGATATTATGCTATTGAGCCTGGACTCAAACTTTGGTCTTCCAGTTCCAAGGCCAGCACTCCTCCCACTTTACAATGCTATACTCTCTTCCCTGTTCATTTATTCTGTCATATTCTTCCTTATATTTGCTTTAAATTGTTCCTTATAAGCTTTACATCAATTACCTGTTTGTAAGGTGCTGACAAAGCTTAAAATTTCTTTTCCATGTGGCATATATAAATTAGAATCTCTGTTATTTCCATCCCTTGCAAGTAGCACTGTGCCTTACATGTGATACCTATTTAATGCATATATATTGAATTGTAGAGTATGGTTATTATTGGGAATGCTTTTGCACTTAAAGATGAAATGAAATAAATTCATCTATGTCCTCTTGAAAGAACAAAGGTTAGTAATCCCGAGAAAAAAATAAGAGAGCTAGGCAATTTTCTACACTCAGAATCTGTCTAATTTCCTTTCGAAAATCTATGAGCCATACCTGCCTGTCCATCCTTTGCTATTCTTTTCCATGCCCTTCCACAAATTCATGTCAAGGACGCCACCCTTTTGGATAGGGAAATTCTTTGAATTCTCCAAATACTACAAAGATGGAATCAATGCAAAATGACAATGTGTGCATTGATTATTGTACATTTCCATCTTTTTAATAGTCCATCATCTTTCTAACTCATTCATATCACAGATTTCATTCAATCTGCTTCTGCTTAAAAATATATTATTTATGATATATGTCTGGCTCATTCTATAGCTACCATCTGTAAACCTCTGGATATTAGCAGTTATAGTGTTGCAGTCTCATAAGAACCAATGTGTCTTTCTTTACTCTATGCAAATGGACATTACTGATATGTTTTTTTTTTCTTTTCCCTTCACACTGAGCTCCTGGAAAGTAAAGATACTCTTGCTACTTCTATCCACTGTTCTTATTATTTATGTTAAACAGTAAGCTCTTAGATACTTTTTCTTCATTTTTTACATTACGTTTTGGATCATCTTCTAGTTCAGTTTGCTAAAGGTTTTTATATTCAATGAACAATTCTGCTTAGTAATCCCACTTATCTCACTTATTTTACTTATCTGTTATGAATTTAAGTTCCAACACTACCATTCACTCCCAGTGCTGATGGTGTAGCCTAGTTTCCTCCACATCTATGAATAGCTCATCAAAAGCACTCAATGGAGGAAATAATCCAAGGGTTTCAGGTTAATTAAAAAAACTCTCTCAGAGGTCAGGAGAAGGGGAAAGGGACACTGGGCATTCACATGCAAAAGTTACTGTTTATCTCATTTACCTAACAAGAAACTATCCTTGGTTTGATGATTTTTTTAAGTTGTAACGAGTATTGAAATGATTCAGATATTATTTATCATTAAATTCCTCAGTGTGGGGAAGAGGCATCCTCAGGAAACAATCAAACTTTCCTTTTAAACACTACTCAAAACATTTTTGAGGATTATACTATCAGTTGTCCTAGGTGCGCTCTGTCAAAAGTAATGGTTCTCGTCCCTAATCTTTGAAGAGGACCAAAATGACATCATCATCGTAAAGTGAAATTTCACTGTGTCCGACTGTGGTTATTCAGACCAATATGAGCTTGGAATGTTCTATCACAATTTGGGCACAGATAGTCCATTTGAATATTTAAGATGGATATCCCAAATTTGCATATCCTGCATTTACTTTGTGCAGTCTCAATTCTCCTTTGTTCTAAGAGGACAGCACTTTACCTTATATGGGCATACCATACTGAGTGGTCATGTACCAGTGTATCCCATGTTGCACAACAAATTCAAAGTTGTTGAGAGAGACCTTGAGACTAGCCTTGTATCATTTCTCTGGTCACCATGTGTTGCAAGTTCTCCATAAAATAGTCTTTTTTTTTTTTACTAAGCATGCATTTTACATTCAAACAACATAGCCCAGGCCACTGGAGCTGTACTCTCTGAAGCATAGTTTGAATACTTGGCAGTTCAGCTCGAGCAAGGGCTTCATTGTCTGGTACTTTATCATACCAAGTGATCCTCAGAATCTTCCTAAGACTATTCAAATGAGAATGATTCAATTTCCTGGCATGGCACTGGTAGAATGTCCATGTTTCACCAGCATATAACAATGAGATCAGAACAATGGCTCTGCAGACATTCAGTCTGGTAGTCAGTCTAATACCTCTTCTCTCCCAAACCTTTCTTTGGAGCCTCCCAAACACTGAGCTAGCTTTGGAAATGCATGCATCAACTTCATTGCCAATGTGTACAGCCCTGGAAAGTACACTACCAATGTAAGTGAACTAATCCACAGCATTCAAAACTTTTCCATTTCTTGTAACCAATTGTTCCACATATGGGTGGTGTGGTGGTGGCTGATGGAGCACCTGTGTTTTGTTTTATGTTTTTTTTTGGTGTTAATTATTAGACCAAAATTAGCCAGCCATTACTTTGATGTAGCAAGTCATACTTTGTTGCATCTCAGCTTTAGAGGCTGCATTGAGTGCTCAATCATCTGTCATAGGTACTAGAGATTGATTCAAGGAAATCTTCATTCTTTTCAGACATTTAGGAACTTACCCTCTTTCAAACTCATTTTTCTTATCTATATATTTGAGATAATTATAGCAACTTATTAACAGAATTGTGAGAATTAAATTATATGATTTGTAAAACACACATGATAATCTTTGAATCACAATCTAAATATTGGCCTGAGAGGAAGGAAGACCTGGGTTGAAGACCTGGGAAGGTCTTTACTGACTCTTTACTGACCATAAGAAGCTTGATAAGTCACTTAGACCTTTGGCTCTCTCAAAAAATTTGTAAGACTATACATTTCAAGGAAAACGTAAATTTGTATTAAAATGAAATTCCCTATCTGGAAGTTCTTTGTTATGAGTGTTAGAAAAGGAAGGGGTACAACTCCTCCCCAAACCCTGAAGTACCAGGGTCAGGTTGTCTGGAATGAATTCATGGGCTCAAGCATTCTTGTCAAGATGGTAAAGATTTATTATGCTTTCCAATGAGCAAGAGTTCTTAGGAAACCTGTGATTTGAGTGTATACAGATAAAGTTTATATAGAATATTCTACAGTAATACATGTGTTAAGTGTGATGACTAGGTGTTTTAGGACAGGACTAGAGATTGGTTAAGGAGTGGTTACTACAGAAAAGAACATGTCCTTTTAGTATCTACTAAACAGGTATTTTACCCAGAGTTCACGGGCAAATAGATGAAATGAGGCTACATGGAGGTGTGGTTTTAGGCCTGAAATGTCACTGTCATCTTAACGTCAGAAATGAATAAGTAGTACCAGGCTGCTCTAATAAATGTTTTGTGAGACCAGATAATGTAAGGGGATATATGTATGTCTAAGTCTGGGATAAATATGATTGGTCAGTGAGTAGTAGATGTCTTATGACCCAGTGAGCCAGTACACAGCTGGTTGAAACTATTAAGTTCTTTTGGTTCAGCTGTTTGAAGCTATTAAGTTCTATAGGTTCAGCTGGTCACTGTATCAGGGAGACAGATAACATTTTTTCTTTGTTTGTTTTGTTTGGTTTTTGTTGGGGCAGGTTGTCCTTGGGCTTGGGAGAAACTGCCTGGATACTGTTTTGTGGTTAGGGAAAAATGTGATTTTTAGAAAGTATTGTGATTTTAAAATTGAGGTCTAAGCACAGGCACCTAAGCACAGGCATCCATCACTTGCATTGATAAAATCACAGTTCTTTCCCCCATTAGAAAAAGAAAAAAAACCAAAACTAACCTATACATGTACAAAGTGCAGTAGGAAGGTGTATTTTCCTCTTTTTGCTATTTAATTGCCTTATATTCCTCTTGTTTATTTATTTATATATTTACTCATTTATCTATATGTATATTTATAAATCTATCATCTGTTTATTTAGTCTTTCAATTTCCATTATTGTATCTCTATAAATTTTCTCCTTGTTCTGTGTACATCAGTCTGCTTCATTACATATATATCTCAGAATTATTTATATTTATAATTTCCTATGACACTAATATTTCATTTATCTTATAGTCTACTACAATTTTAAGGGCTAATACTCAATCACACAGAGGTCTGATTTTTGCAATTCCTTAAAATGAGGTGGCCAGAGTATATGATCTCTCATTTTCTTTCTTGCTCAGCAGATGTGATCCTATGTCAGGTTGTCAGATTTTACAGACAAAGGAGAGAAAAAGAGAGAGAGAGAGACAGAGACAGAGAGAGAGAGAGAGAGAGAGAGAGAGAGACAGAGACAGAGAGTGAGATATATAGAGGGAGAGAGACAGAGAGAGGGAGGGACAGAGACAGAGGTTATGAGAGATGGAGAGAAAGTCAAAGACACAGAGACATAGAGAAAGAGAAAAGACAGGGAGACAGAGACATAGAGACAAGACAGGGAGAAAGAAAGACACAGAGGGAGACAAGACAGAGAGACAAGACAGAAAGAGAGACAAAGAGAGACAGAAAAAGAGACAAGACAGAGAGACAAAGAGATAGAGACAGAGACATAGAATTAAGACAGAGAAACAAAGAGAGAGATAGATAAAAAGACGGAGACAGAGATAGATAGAGACAGATTTTCCTTTATCTTTTTACCCACTCATTCCCTTATTTTAGCAGAATTCAGGCAGATGAAAATTGTAAAAATGTCAATTTGTTTAATATTTTTAAGTTTTAATATCACATGTTGTGTGTTGTCATTCATCCTTCATATGAATCTGAAATGAAAGCGAGTTCTTCCACATCTGTAAGAATGGCAATAAGGATAAGGTCATTACTATAGAAGATTTAATTTAAATTGGTATCTTGCAGTTTTCTCTTTACATGAAATTTTGCTGTCAGTATTAATTTCATCATTAAATTACATATATATATGTATATATATATATATTGACTTCCTTCTACCAATATCATATATATATATATATATATATATATATATATATATATGTATGTATATATGTTTTTTAGCCCTAATATGCCCATGGAAGAGAGACATCATAAGTATCAACATGCATATATTATAAGTGGGAAGATGAAACTCAAAGACATTAAATCCCCATGGTTACCCACCTGTCAAGTGAATTAAGATTAGTGAATTGGAATCAGCTATAAGTAATTGATTTAAGGTAATAGTGATACTCAGGATTTAGGGCTATCTTCTTGAATCTAAGTCTAGC
The DNA here is from genome assembly GCA_028658325.1 of Potorous gilbertii. Lineage (NCBI taxonomy): Eukaryota > Metazoa > Chordata > Mammalia > Diprotodontia > Potoroidae > Potorous > Potorous gilbertii. The sequence goes on from CM053769.1 coordinate 482,260,672, forward strand.
TTGTTGAAATAACTTACAAAAGATAGTATATATTAGTTTCACATGCCATAATATTTTACTATTTATATGATAATGTTGTGAGATATGGAATATAGTGAAAAAATACTTGAGTGAATAATAAGAAAAGCTAGTGATATAATAAAAATGAAAGACATATTCTGGATCCCCTGTGCTGAGTGGTGGTTTTGAAATGCCACGAGGAAGCAAAGAAGGTCTCCAAAATGTGAACTGAACTCGTTGCGGAATTTTATGAGAGGATATGGATAAGAATGGTACATGCTGTGGTGATGTGAATGGGCTGTCATCTTCAGGGTGGGAGAGAAAAAAAAACTGTCGATAACATCAGCTGCTGTAATGGTAAACTAAAACGGGAAGATCTTTCTCATTCCTTATTAAGTCCATGTGACCTGTCTGGGTCACATGGAGTCTGAGTCACATGGGGACTGTGGTAAGAGGAGTTTGCTGAATGGGTGAAACAGAAAGAGGTGGAACTAGAGCAGAACTGGGAGGAAATTAGTGAGAGAGCAGTCAGAACTTAAGGAGGCAGGCAAGCCCACAGGTGGCTGTGAGTAAGAAAAGCATATTTTCTTGGGATGCTAAGTAAATGTAATATTTTTGAAAGGTCCAGAGAATTTTTTTTTGCATTCTTAACTTTGGTGTAATGTAAATTATATAAAGTATTAAAAATATTACCAATACAAGCATTTTTACTAGATGGCATTAAGAATTAGAATATAACGGGATATACTACTAATAAATAGTATTAATAATGACTGAAAAATATGTTGTCACAAAGATGACAATGAAGAGACATGTAGTTGGTATAAGCAGGCTACAAGACTAAACAAAATTTTGTTCTTTTTGAGTCATTTCAGTCATGTCCAACTCTTTTTGACTCCATCTGGATCTCCAAAGAACTGGAGTTAGAGATATAACAAGTGAAATATGTCGTAGAAAATACGTCTGATAACATGACAAATTTAAATGAAACAAATTGGCAGGCAGAGTACTACAGGTATAACTCTTATGATATTAAGAGAAGCAATGAATCCATGCACTTAGCATAATGGGTAGACTCATTGTAGTAGACTTATAGGAGAATATGCATAAAAGTCTCAAAGGAAGATAGGAGGAATAAGCATGTAATAAGATTGTGGTAGGAGAATCCAGATTGACACACACACACACACACACACACATGCACACACACACATATATATATGTATGTATCATCCAAATATATGTGTGTGCGTGTGCGTGTGCATGTGTGTGTTTGAATATCTGAGCATTAAATTAATAAATTAAAAATATTTATATTTCTTTTCCTTGATTGCCTGTACTGTTGATTTACTCATAACTACAAATAAAACAGAATGAACTTCAATTATTTTAAAGATTTAAAATCTTAACAATTTCTTGATTTTCTTTCATTTTCTTTACATAGAGATTTTGAATCTCTTCATTTTCTATATATGATGAAATCTTAGGTTTTCATGGAAAATGAATACTTTTCTGCGTCATTCTATGATATTCTTAGGGTATCTACATAATTCTGTAGGAGAAGAGGGAGAGGGAGAGAGACAGACGGGGGGGATGAATCTCTTAAAGTTACCTTATATTTCTAAGTTTGAGATATGATTATTCTTCCCTTAGCTTGTCTGAAGATGTGCTATTAGTCATAAAACTTTCTAACCATAGTAAATGACTCAGTGACCTCTTGCTGCTCATGATTCCCTGGAATTAAACTTCTCTTTGTGTATATAATTACTTTTTGTTTCAAATTGATCAGAGTTTTCTTTGACATGATTGTGATTAATTTCTATTGAATACTGCCAATGCAGTAGGGGATGAGATGTTAATTCCATCCAAAGATGCCCTATACCCTGGGAAGCAGTGGGACTGCAAAAATAGGACATCTTAATAGGATAGAAAGAAATTTATTTTCCAGTTAACCAAAGACCAAGACAGTTCTCTCTAATCATTTTTCCTTAGGGTCTTCGATTTCAAAGGTAAGTACTTAAGGCTCCAAATCCAACATCCAAAATATTAATTATATCGCCTACTCATGGGTGGGGCCGTGTTTTCCCTATTACTGTTCCCAAATATGGTCGAATTCATTGTTGTAATCTTCTGCACATCAGCATCTCCATGAGAGGATTACATTTGATTCAACAATATAATCAACAAATACAATGTGAATTTAAAGATACTTTTATAGACCCTGGAAATGGACCCTGACATCAAGGAACTTTTCAACATTCCTCAAGGATTATTTTTCCATATGAAAAAAATATGTATATGAGAGTACATGTGGGTATATGTACATATAGATAGATAGATCGATATATATATAGATATGTGTGTGTATGTGTGTACACAGAAATAAATAGAAAGTACTACTACAAAGTTATGTTCAAGGGGAAGAAAATATGTATACTTGGAGGTGGGAGAGATTGGAGTAGGGGACAGGGTCATATAGGAACTTCTGTGTCTTGAGAAAAGTTTAGGTTCCTATGATATGAGTATAAGTAGGAGGAGTACTTCCAAATTTGAAGGACTATTTGTGTAAAGCTGGGGAAGTATATGGGATATCATCTATGTGAAATAGTTGAAAGGAAAATTTAAGCAGAATATAGAATAAAAGGAGATATTGATCAGAAAGAAAAATGAAAGCAAGACAATGGTGGTTTTAAAGTGGCAAGATGAGGATTTTGTGTTTCATTCTGAAGGCAATAGAGAGGCATTGAACATATTTGAGTGACCATGATCACATGGTCAGTTGAGTTGGTCAGGAAGACTGATTCAAATACTGTCTCACATATAATGGTGGTATAACATTAGGCTATCATTTAATCTCTGTCTAACTCAGATAATAATCGAGAGCAGGGATGGGGAAAGCCTCAAGACCACATGTAATCTTTTGGCCCTTAGGTGAAGCCTTTTGACGAAGTTCTATAGAACAACTCATTTTATTAATAATTATTTATTAAGTGTTATTCATACTGTTAAGTATGAATTCAGTAAAAGGGCTACACTTGAGGACCTAGAGGATCACATGTGGCTTTACAGCAGCAGGTTCCCCACTGCTGTTCTAGCATTTACAAGCTATGTAATAGTCATTCTAAGAAACCCACAAATGACTGCATATTGGGCCCTATATCTAACATAAAGTGTTTGTGACCATGGGTAGATAATTTAATCTCTCAATGAACCTGCCAACACTCTATGACTACAAGTTTCAAAAGAAACACTGATCGAGTGGCAAGAGAAGAGTCCTTATATAAGAGATACCTCTACCAATGAAATCACAGGCCAAGTTCTCCTTTCTTTTTATATGTGTTTCTATACTTGGGTATGTGTAGGTACATGTATGTGTGTATGTATATGCTTATTTGCATGTGTATGTTTGTGTATGTGTGTGTGTGCGTGTGTGTGTGTAAGAATGGGGGTCTAGTCCGAATCAAGAATATATAGTATCCATTTCTACCTCTACAGGCTAGGTCACCCTGTGCAAGATCATTCAAGCCTCAAAAGTTCTTTGTGCCATCCACTCTCAAAGATTCACAGCTACCTTGTACAGAGGCCAGAACCCATGACTAGGAATCAGGAAGCCTCAACTTTCTCAGTTCAAATCTGGCCTCAGACACCTACTAGCTGTTTGACCCTGGGCTCGTCACTTAATCCTCTTTACCTCCATTTCCTCATCTATCAAATCAACTGGAGAAGAAAATAACAAACCACTCAACTGTCTTTGCCCAAAAACAACACACATGGAGTTATAAGGATTTGGATACAACTGAAATGACTCTTCACCAACAACAAAACCCTCAGAGATACTGCATAACAATGATGACAACTAGAATTTATATAATACTTTAAGATTTACAAATAATTTTACAAATATTTCCTGTGATCCTAATAACAATGAAGGAAGATGGGTGCTATTATTGTATCTATTTTTATAGATTAATGAATTGGGACCCAGAGAAGTTAAGGGAGTCACTTAGGTCATAGCGCAAGTGAGTGTCTGAGGAAGGATTTAATTTTAGAACTTCTTGAATCAAACCTCATTCATTATGCCAACTAGCTACCAAAATTAATAAGAAATAATAACAGAGGCTGGGGAGAGTGGAGCATGGCAAAATGATGCAGTAGAAAGGCACACATACTCTAACTCCTCCCCCACAACCCATAAAATGCCTGCAAAAAATGTCTCTCAATGAAGTCTAGAGCAGTAGAATTCACAGAATTATGGAGTGAGGAATATTCCCAGTCCACAGTAACCTGGAAAGTCGCACAGGAATGGGAACAGAGAGCAGCTCAGGCTTGGCCATGTGCAGCACTGGGAGGAACAGGAGTATAGCAGGTCTCTGGAGAGAAATCCCTGGCAGAAATGAAGGTTCCCAGATGCCTCATCCCACAGGTGCCAAAGACAACTTCAAAGGTCAATGTGAGGGCTTTTTCAACTGGATGAGAAGGGAGCAGCTTTCTGCCCCTAGCACTGGCCACAATTACATGCAGCCAGCATATATTGTTGGAGTCATCAGCATAAAACCCTGGAGGAATTGAGAAGCAATCAGAACCTCAGTCCAGAGCCCCCCCCCCCCCGCCAAGAGTTAGGAGGAGCACTTATGCAGTCCCAGATTCTAAGCAGAAAAGTATTTTGTTGCTCTCAGACCCTACTCTAGACAAAGGATTCAAAAGTCAAGTAACTGGGTGGGAAAACTATTTAAGGTTACTTTCTTGGTGAAAAGGTATTTTGCTCCCATCTTTTCAGATGAGAAAGGACAATGCTTACCCTCAGGGAAAGACATAAAGGTCAAGGCTTTTGCATTCCAAACATATAAAATAAATATGCGATGGTCTCAGGCCGTGGAAGAAATCAAAAATGATTTTGAAAACCAAGAGAAGTGGAGGAAAAATTCGGAAGAGAAAATAGAGCAAGAGAAAAGAGATGCAAGAAAATCATGAAAAATGAGTCAATAGTTTGCTAAAGGAGACACCAGAAAATGCTGAAGAAAATGACACCTTTAAAAATAGGCTAACTTAATTGACAAAAAAGGTCTAAAAAGCCAATGAAGAGAAGAATGCTTTAAAAAGCAGAATTAACCAAAGGGGAAAGGAGGTTAAAAAGTTCACTAAAGAAAATAGTTTTGTAAAAATGGAAGCTAATGATTTTATGAGAAACCAAGAAATTACAAAGCAAAACCAAAAGAATGAAAAAATGAAAGACAATGTCAAATATCTCATTGGATAAACAACTAAAAATGGATGCAGGAGAGACAATTTAAAAATTTTGGGACTACCTGAAAGCCATGAACAAAAAAAAGAGCCTAGATACCATTTTTCATGAAATTATCAAAGAAAACTGCCCTGATATTCTAGAACCAGGGGGCAAAATAAATATTGAAAGAATCCACAGATCACCTCCTGAAAGAGATCCAAAAAGAGAAATCCTTATGAATGTGTTAGCCATATTCCAGAGTTCCCAGGTCAAGGAGAAAATATTGCAAGCAGCACAATTCAAGTATTGTGGAAATACAATCAGCATAACAGAAGATATTGCAGCTTCCACATTAAGGGATCAAAGGGCTTGGAATATGATATTCCAGAAGTCAAAGGAAGTAGAATTAAAACCATGAATCACCTACCCAACAAGACTGAGTGTAATACTTCACAGGAAAGAATGGTCATTCAATGAAATAGAGAACTTTCAAATATTCTTTAGGAAAAGACCAGAGTTGAAGGGAAAATTTGACTTTCAAACAGAAGTATCAAGAGAAGTATGAAAAGGTAAACGGGTAATTGGAGGGATTACACACACATACACACGCAAACATAATACATACATACACATATACATACACACATGTATATACATGTACATGTGTTTATGTATATATGTATATGTATGTATATGTGTATGTGTGTGTATATATATATATATATATATATATATATATTTATATATATATATAGAGAGAGAGAGAGAGAGGGAACACAGAGTGGGTTGAATAGGAAGGGATTATACCTAAAAAAATAAAATTAAGGGGTGAGAGAGGAATATATTGGGAGGAGAAAGGGAGAAATTAAATGGGACAAATTATCTCTCATAAAGGAGGCAAGTAAAAGCTCTTTCAATGGAGGGGAAAAGGGGGGAGGTGAAAAGGAAAAAGTGAAGCTTACTCTCATCATATTTGGCTCAAGAAAGGAATAACATGCCTTCTCAATTTGGAATGACAACCTATCTTACACTACAGAACACTAGGGGAGAAGAGGATAAGCAGGATGGGGAGCATGATGAAAGGGAGGGCAAATGGGAAGAGAGCAATTAGAAGCAAACACTCTTGGGGAGGGAGAAGGTTAAAAGAGAGAATAGAAGAAATGGGGGGCAGGATAAAATGGACGGAGATATAGTTAGTCTTAGACAACATGACCGTTATGAAAGTCATTCGTGAAACTACACATATGTAGCCTATATTGCACTGCTTGCTTTCTCAGTGGGGATGGATGGGGAGAGAGGAAAGAGGAGAAGTTAGAACTCGAAGTTTTTGGAACAAATGTTGAGAATTGTTTTTGCATACAATGGGGAAATAAGAAATACTGGTAATGGGGTATAGAAATGTATCTTGTCCTTCAGGACAAAAGAGAAGATGTGGATAAAGGAAGGAAGGGGAGTTAGAAGGGAGAGCAAATTGGTGGAAGGGGTAATCAGAGTATTCAGTGTTTTGGGGTGGTGAGAGGGGAGAAATGGGGAGAAAATTTGGAATGCAAAATTTTGTGGAAATGAATGTTGAAAACTTAAAATAAATAAACAAATTAAAAGAAACAATACCAAGACAATTAATTATAAAATTGGTGCTGATCTGCCTTGAGAGGAACTTGTTCTTCTTCACCTGGAAGTTCCTTCCGGGACGAAATTAAATGATAGAACAAAAGACTATGTATATTACAAAATCTAGCAATAGCAATAAATAGGTCTAGGAACAATCGCTGCAAACAGGTAGCTACTGTGGCAATTAATTCTGACAACTAGCAGGAAGAGAATTGGAAAATTAAGAATCTCCATCTGTAGCAAATATAGAGGAGAAAGACTAAAGTTTTTGTGATGTACAATGATTTCATAGGATGTGTTCAAGTTCAGAACACCAAAAATAGAAGTGCAAAGTAGAAGGTGGCTTCATAGCTAAAATGAAAAGTGAAAGGATTGAAAAATATTTCACTCCTTTATGCCTAATCAGAGAGGATTATGTGTTCCTCCAGGAATAAAGTACTTCAAGAGAAAAATAATTTTTAAAACAGCAGAGAAGAGACCAAGCTTGTGTCAGAATATATAAACATAGAAGACTGTGACACAGAAGAAGGAGAGAATAAGAAGAATGACATGACCATTGGGATACTGTAATTAAGTTTGATATCTTTCCCCATATCTTCTAAGAGGATGTAATTTCTTGTCTCTTGCAATCCATGGGTTCTTGAAGAGTGGAATATCTAATATTAACCACTGCCAGAATCAGAGGAAGCAAATGGTTTCCAATTTGATTTTGAGCTCCCCAAGATGACTGTGGTTGGACCTAACATGGACTAGCCTGACATAAACATTGTTACTAGAACATCTGTCTCTGGGATGTTCTAGAGAGAGAAATATGAGCCTTTTAAACTAGATGGCCACTGTCTGCTCTTGGTGAATCTTATGGGAAATCTTAAAAGCAATTATAAAGATTTTGAAATCTTTGACAAGAAATTAAAGACTTTGGGGATTCAGTGATGTTTCAATCATTCCTGTGTAATGATTATGAGAGTTTCCAAAAAGGGTGGAGAGAACAGTTATGAGAAGTGAAAAAAGTGCTAAAAGGCAATGCAATGCCAAGCTTGTCCCAAAAGAAAAGGTTAGAAAATGAACTTAACTCATTCTTTGTGGAGATAGAGAAATACATGTGAAGAAAAAAATCATATATTGTTAGAACTGTGCTCTCTCTCTCTCTCTCTCTCTCTCTCTCTCTCTCTCTCTTTCTCTCTCTGCCTTTGTCTCTCTTTTTATCTCTCTGTCTTCTCTCTGTCTCTAAGATAAGGGAGGAAGAATGATGTATTTTGAAATTAAGGTGATATAAAAATTAAAGATACAACATTTTCATGAGTGTCAGAAAATGTTACCTAGAAGCAAGGAATAGGACCTAACATATAAAGAATGACAAGTTCTTAACCAGCAATGAATTGCAAATGACAGGGATGATATTTTTTCTGGAACTGTGTGGAGGTGTTCAATATGATTATAAATTGATAATTGAGAGAAGAAGGAAACATCCTACATATAGATGTTAAAAAAAACCATTACGAAGGGAAGCAGGTATGCTATAAGAAGATACATGAAAAATAGAGAGGCCCAGCATCTCTGTCTCCCTCCCTCCCTCTCTCTCTCTCTCTCTCTCACACACACACACACACACACACACACACACACACACACACAATGATAAGGGGGCTTTATATTCATGACCTAATTCAAAATTGATCATGGGAATTGTGGAAAGAAGTGACTGTATCATCCTTCAGCTTACGAGAAAGGAGGAAATGTCAGCGTATCTAATGTTCAATAGAGATTAGAGAAGAATGTACTTTAAAAAAGTTCAGAAAGGAAAGGCATAGGATCTCATGTGTTTGAGTCCTACAGTAGAAGTTAGCCTGGCCTGCCACTTCATGATCAGAGTTTGTGACTGGACAAGAGTGCAATACTGTTCAGTCCTCATCAGCCAGTTCTGTTGGTTCAAAGTGGTAGAATTAGAGATTTGATTTCTGATTTTTACCCTGCTTATTACTCTGCATGTTGGACTGGAGGCTGAATATATGATCCTTCTCTGAACTTGGAGAGTGATCCATAGTGCTTCTCCTCATATGAGTTTCTTCCTTTCTCACTAGGTCCATCAGAGCTTCCCCAACCTGGAAAGACACCCCTATACCCAGGTTAATTCTGTGACACAGAAATGGTAGTGGGTGGTAAAACTGGCAATTCTCATATATTACCTTTGAAGTTTCTGATATGAGTCTGGTCAAGCCTTAGTATAGGTTTGAAATCTGCTTTTAGCCTGGTGTAGAATGTCTCCATGGGCTCTGGAATTCTTGACTCAGTGTGCCCAAATGTTTCCCCAGTATCACCAGATATCTCTTTCTATCTCTCTAGGTCATACTAGGACAGATAACTAACTCTTTATGTTTCGCGGAATTTTGTCATCAAAACTCATTTTGGTGCATTTTCTAGAGCAGTTAAATGGAGATTTGTAGAGATAAACTCAATTTCACTGGTTTCTACAACTCCACTTTCTTAGTTCCACCCTTTCACCAGCCCACTTTTGAGGTAAGGATGCTGGAATTGGGCGTTATTACAGTGCAGGAAGATGATATGAGTAGTAAATGGTCCATCTAAGAATGAGACATAAAACTTTTGATGTCATTCCTGGGCTTCTTAAATATCTCTTTCAATATGCTCCTAAAAGTAATACAATGCAAATACCTCACATAGAACACAAGTCGTCACTCACAAAAAAGCATTCGGGACAAATCCTCAATAATTCCTCAACTATGAAGATAAATGAACAAAGAGATCCTTATGATCTTATTTTTTTTCTAAGAAAGAAATAATAAAGCAAGGATATGTATTGATTCTTAGAATTATGTGTGAAATTGCACACTAGATTGGATACAAAGAAGAGAAATTTCCCTCACAGATTCATTTAATTCAACTGATTTATATTCATATTTCAAATGATATTTTGATTCTGGTTGAAGAGAGCAATTTATCCTTACTCTCTTCCTTCTCTATAAATTGACGATTTCATTTAAATTAATTTCTACTATTGCTAGATTCTCCAAAAGCATCATGGATGGCTTTGAGGGGAGTTGTTGGAGTAAAATTCTAGTTTTAATTTTTCTCTAATTTTATTCCAAGAAAACAACTCATTCAGGAGTAAATAGAATTTATAATCTTTAACATCATGAAATCTGTCAAACTGGTCTCTTTAATGATAATTGGGCCTTGTATGATTTCCCCATTTTTAATGGAGTGACAAGATACATATGCTTACTTAGAAAGAGAAAAAAAGCTGAGAGGAAACGTCTGGAAATTCAAAAAAAATAGGAAATATAAGAAATCACTTCTTTTTTGTGAAATAGATATACATAATTTGTTACTGACAATAGATTTATGGCAAACTAATTTGTGGGACAACTGAAGTGGAAAGACTGAAATGTATTTTCAGTATTAAAATCTTACCTTACATTACCCCATAAGATTAGTGATAAGTAAGAATATCTATAAAAGGACTTAAAAAGAAAGTCTTTTGTATGAAAATACTGAATGCATTAAGTGACAGATCAAGGATCGTTACTACTTCTAAATCATTGTCATTTATGATATAATCTATCATGTATTAATTAAACATCTACTATGAAAAACAACTGTACTAGGTGAAACAGGTTCTTCTCTCAAGAAACTTATATTCTACTAAAGAGCGCTGGATATGGATAAATGTAAGCATACGAACTTGATGTGGAAGGAGGGAACACTAACCACCAGGAGGATTTAGAAAAGCTATCCATAAGAGGCATGGCTTGAGGGGAGTCTTCAAAGAAGATGAGATAAGAGGGGAGTGCATTAGAGTCATCAGGGCAGCTTGCACAAAGTTACATAAATGGAATATTGAATGTCAAATTATAGAAAGAGCGAATGGATCAGCTTCATTGCAAAGTACATTGTGTGATGAGGAGTAATGTGGAAAAATCAGTAAAATGAACAAGAAGGAAAACAGAACATTGACCACAGAAAATTAGTATGGTGACAGGGAAGACCAAAACACATAATCAGCAGAGGAAAACATTGTCAATATACCTACATCCAAAACCTCAAAAAGGAACATTAATTGATCTCAAGTCCCAAAAGCCTTCTTAGAAGAGCTCAAGAAGGACTTTCAAAACCAAATGAGAGATGTAGAAAAAAATGGGAAAAGAAAAGAAAGGTGCGCAAGAGGGAGTCAACAGCTTGGAAAAGGAAGGACAAAAATTGAAGAAAATAATACCTTACAAAATGCAATTGGCCAATTATTTTTTTTAAATCAACAAAGAGAAATAGAGGAAAAATTGGGAAGAAAAATTAGAATGATGCAAGAAGATCAAGAAAAAAACTAATCAACAGCTTGCTAAAGAAAGCCCCCAAATGGCGAAGAAAATTAGACTAACTGAAAGGCAAAAGAGATCCAAAAAGCCAATGAGCAAAAGAATGCCTTTAAAAGCAGAAGAGGTCAAATGGCAAAATAGGTCCAAAAACTCACTGAAGAAAATAATTGCTTTTACATTGGAATGGAGCAAATTGAAGCTAATAACTTCATGGAAAATCAAGAAATTATGACACAAAACCAAAAGAATGAAAAATTAGAAAACAATGCACATTATCTCACTGGAAAAACAACTGATCTGGAAAATGGATGCAGGAGAGAAAATTTAAAAATTATTGAGTTACCTGAAAGTCATGATGAAAAACAAAACCAAAAAAGCTTAGACATCATCTTTTAAGAAATTATCAAAGAAAACTGCATTGATATTCTAGAATCATATGGCAAAGTAGAAATGGAAAGAATCCACCGATCAATGGTGAAAGTGATCCCCAAAGAAAAACTTCTACGAATATTGTAGCCAAATACCAGAGTTCCCAGGTGAAGAGAAAATACTATAAGCAGCCAGAAAGAATCAATTCAAGTACTGAGCAAATATAATCAGGATAGCACAAGATTTAGCAGCCTCTACAATAAAGGATCAGAAGTCTTGGAATATGATATTCTAGAAATCAAAAGACATAGAAATAAAACCAAGAATCACTTGCCCAGCCAAATTGGGTATACTACTGCAGGGGCAAAAATGGATCTTCAATGAAATAGAGGACTCCCAATCATTCTTGTTCAAAAGATAAGAGATGAATAGAAAATATGGCTCCCAATCACTCTTCAAAAGATGAGAGATGAATAGAAAATATGGCTTTCAAATACAAGACTCAAGAGAAGCATGAAAAGGTTAAGCAGGAAAGAGAAACCATAAGGGATTTATTAAAGCTGAGATTTTTATATTACTACGTAGAAAGAAGATATTTGTAAGTCATGATACATACACACACACACATACATACATGTATATGTTTATACATGTAAATATGTAAAAGTGTTTATGTATGTAAATATATACACATATATACAAACATATATGTGTATATATGTACATATGCGTCTGTCTCTCTATATATATATTTATGCGTGTTTTTGTATATATGTAGTAGAACCTCAGTTTATGGATTTAATTCGTTCTCAGATTCTTTTCTTCATATGATTTGTTTGTATTGCAAAGTGAGTTTTCCCATAGGAAATAATGTTAAGTCAGAAGATCAGTGCCACATCTTCAAAAATATTCATATAAAATAATAATTTATAATTTTAAATAAGTTTTTGTCCCCAATGCATCTGAAGTTCAACAGTAATGATTAGTGCACAATATAAACTAAAAGCAAAATAAATTAACCTGCACTTTACCTTTGCGAAAAGTTGTGGCTGGCATGAGGGAGATGAGAGTGAGGAAGAGGAGGAAGGATTATTGCTTTGAAGGAAAGTATCCTTCTATGAGAACATCAGGGATTTCATCCTCAGGAATGTTTCCTCTTATGCTACTTTCACTAAAAGTAAGACTAACACTATTGCCTTCACTTACTTTTGTTTTTTTTGAATCACTTTCACGTTTTGACTTACCGATTTTTTTCTTTAAATTTGTTTCTGACTAGGAATCTATTTAACAACACTTGTTTTTGACGTTTTCTCAGAATGTCATGGAAATGTTCCATTATATCACTAAGTGTCATCCATTCACGAGCTCCTCAATCCAACCATATTTTTTCTGTGAATTTTTGCTCATTATGCAAGACAAATTTTTCAAAAATTCTTTCCTCATCCAGCGAAGCATATATAAACCAGGTCACACATAAACCAGGTTACCTGTAAACTGAGGTTCTACTGTGTGTGTGTGTGTGTGTGTGTGTGTGTGTGTGTGTGTTTGTGGAGAGAGAGAGAGAGAGAGAGAGAGAGAGACAGAGAGACAGAGAGAGAGAAAGACAGAGAGAGAGAAAAAAACAGGGTGAGCTGAATATGAAGGGATGATATCTTAAAAATACTATTGTGTTAAGAGGAATGTACTAAGATAAAGAAAAAGGGAGAGGAAGAATGTATTAAATCATCTCAAATAAAAGAGGCAAGAAATAATTTTTACAATGGAGCGGAAGAAGGAGAAGATTATAGGGAATAATTGAGCCTTCCTTTCATTGGATTTGGCTTCAGAAGGGAATAACATACACACTCAATTGGTTATGGAATTTATCTAACTCTACTGGAAAGAAGCAGAGTGGAAAAAAGAAAAGTGGAATAATAGAAGGGATAGTCAATTGGAGTTAAGGCTAACTGGAAGCAAACACTTTGGTAGAGGAACAAGTCAAAGGAGACAGGAGAATAAACGGAAGGTATGACAGGACAGAAGGGAATATAGTTGCTCACAACATGACTGTTATGGAAGTGTTTTGCATGACTACACACTTATAACCTATATTGAATCACTTGCATTTTCAATGAAAGTGGATGGGGAATGGGGGTGGGATAGAATGTGGAACTCAAAGGTTTAAAAATGAATGTTAGAAATTGTTTTTACATGCCACCAGGAAATAAGATATATAGGCAATGAGGGGTAGAAATCTATCTCGCCCTAGTGGAAAATAGAAGAGAAGGAGATAGGGGAGGGGGAATGTGATAAAATGGAGGGTAGAGTGGAGGAAAGGGTTATCAGAATATATAATGTCTTGGCCTGGGGGGAGAGGGTAAATGGGGAGAAAATTCCAATTCCAAAATTTTGTGGAAGTGAATATTGAAACAGAAAATAAATAAATTAAATAATTAATTTTTAAAAGAAATAAATACAGGCATGGTTTCAGAGAAACTTAGGAAGATTTGTATGAATTGATACAGAGTGAACAGAAACAGAAAACCAATTTCTATAATAACATCAATGAGATGAAAATATGTAGTTTGAAACTGTTGTAAATTGAAGAAGGAAAAGAGCAGAATCAGGGAGAAAAATGTATAAAATAACACCACCATAAAGTCAAACAGTTTGGAAAAGCTATAAGAACTACGATTAGAATATTCACCATCCATGATTACCAAAATATCAAAGATGAAACCTATTATACATATCTTGATAAAGATCTAAAAGATTTAGGTTGTAGAATGAGCCATATGCATTTTTATGTAAAACCAATGAGGGAATTGTTTGGCTTAACTACAAGAAATTTGTTTTTTCTTTCCTTTTTCTTCAATGTGGTGGAGGTTGCCAAGAAGAAAAACAAATTTCTATTGATTTTATATTAGTGAAAAATAAAAATAAATAGAAAACCTGAGGGTTACTACAGATACTGAATGTTACATGCGTTTTTAGATGAGGTCAATGCATTATTAGTTTTGCTTAATTGTTCACCTTTTTTAATAAAAATAGCCCCTTCATGGAGTGAGGATAATATGTATATGCTTTCAACATCAAAATAAAACTGACTCATTAAAAAAAAAAAGTGGAACTGGCCAAATGGAAAGGAGGCACAAAAGCTAAATGAAGGAATTTTTCCTTTAAGAATTAGAATTTGGCAAAGGGAAGCTAATGACTCTGAAACATCAAAAATGAGTGAAATAATATAAAAAGAATAAAAATAAAAAGAAATATAAAATATTTTCCTGAAAAAAAACCAACTAATCTAGATAGTATATCCAGCAGAGATCATTTAAGAATTATTGTACTACCTGAAAGCCATGACCAAAAAGAGTCAGCACAACATCTTTCAAGAAATTATCAAAGAAAACTGCTGTGATATCCTGGAACCAGAGGGTAAAATAAGCACTGAAAAAAAAAAATTCTGATCACATCCTGAATGATATCCCCAAATGAAAATTCTAAGAAATATTGTAGTCAAAATCCAGAATTAGCAGGTCAAGGATAAATTACTGCAAAGAGCCAGAAAATAGTTAAGTGTTCTGGTATCATAGTTAAGATTATACAAGACATAGCAGTTTCTATATTAAAGAACAGGAGGACTTGGAATATATTATTCCAGAAGGCAAAGGAGCTTGGATCACAACCAAGTTTCAATGACACAGAAAATTTGAGTATAATCTTTCTGGGGAAAAGATGGACATTCAATGAAATAAAGAACTTTTGATCATTCCTGATGAAAAGACCAGACCTGAAGATGACACAGTAGCAACATGGACTTGCTTGCAATATCTCCACAAACCCAGTAAATACTTGTAAAAAATGCCTCTAAGTAAATTCTGAAACTGCAGAACCCAGGGAATGAAGCAAATGTCTATTCGAAGACCACCAGGAAGTATCTATGTGCCATCTAAGAGCAGAGAAGAATGTGTCATTTTGACACAGACACTACCTGAGCAGGCCTGGACGGGATTGAATCTCAGGTACCTGTTGTGGTTCAGTTACCCAAAGCTCGGGTCAAATTGGAAAGTCAGTGGAAAAAATCCTGTGTTACCTATGTGACAGAGTAGAGTAGTTGTGGTGCCACTACCAAGGCAGGGGAGGAAAGGGTGGAGGAGCCCACAGAAAAGGAGCCCACAGCAGTAGTGGCAGAGGCACAGGCAGTGTCAGTGACTCTTTCTGGAACTCTACGCCCACCGATTATGGAAGGATCGAATGGCTAACAGTATAATCCCAACCAACCCCACTGGAAGGAGAGAACTACCTTGACAAAGAGCTCAAAAGTGAAGTAATGAGGTGGGGAAATGAGCGAAAACAAGAAAAAGAGTCAAGCTAAAGAATCTTATTTTGGTTACAAGGAAGAACAAAGTATGCAACCAGAAGACATCAAAGTCAAAGCTCCTACATCCAAAGCCTCCAAGAAAAATATTTTTTCCTGAATTTGTCTCAGGCCCTAGAAGAACTCCAAAAGGATTTTGAAAATCAGCTAAAACAAGTACAGCAAAAATTGGGAAGAAAAATGAGAGTAATGCAAGAAAATCATGAAAAACATGTCAACTACTTGTTAAAGGAGACTCAAAAAATGCTGAAGAAAATAATACTTTAAAAAGTACATTAATCCAAATGGCAAAAGAGATCCAAAAGGCCAATGAGGAGAAGAATGCCCTAAAAAGCAGAATTGACCAAATGGAAAAGGAGGTCCAAATGTACACTGAAGAAAATAATTCCTTAAAGATTAAAAAGGAGCATATGGAAACTAATGACTTCATGAAAAGTCAAGAAATTACTAAATAAAGCCAAAGGAATGAAAAAAATAGCAGACAATGAGAAACATCTCATTGGAAAAACCACCAATCTGATAAATAGATCCAGGGGAGATAATTTAAAAAATATTGGCCTACTTGATAACAATGATCAAAAAAAGAGCCTAGACATCAGCTTTCAAGAAATTATCAGGGAAAAATGCCCTGATATTGCAGAAGCAGAGGGTAAAATAGATATCGAAAGAATTCTTGGATCACCTACTGAAGGAGTTCACAAAAGAAATACTCCTAGGAATATTGTAGTCAAATTCCAGAGCTCCCAGGTCAAGAAGAAAGTATTTGAAGCAGCCAGAAAGAAACAATTCAAGTATTGTGGAAATACAATCAGGATAATACAAGATCTAGCAACTTCCACTTTAAGTGATGGCAGAGCTCAGAATATTATATTCCAGAGGTCAAAGAAGCTAGAATTAAAACCAAGAGTAACCTACCCAGCAAAACTGAGTATAATACTTCAGGGAAAAAATGATCATTCAATGAAATAGATGACTTCCAAGTACTCTTTTTGAAATGGCCAGAGATGAATAGAAAATTTTGCTTTCAAACACAAGAATCAAGAGAATGAAAAGATAAACAGCAAAGATAAATCATAAGGAACTTACTAAATTTTAACTGTTTACATTCCTACAGCAAAATATCATATTTGTAACTCGAGACTTTGCTCAGTATTAGGGTAGTTGAGGGGATTATATACATATAAATAGAGGACACAGAGTGAGTTGAATAGGTAGGGATGATTTTTAAAACAACAAAATTAAGGAGTGAGAGAGGAAGATATTGGGATGGGAAAGGGAAAAATAGAATGTGGCAAATTATCTCACATAAAAGAGACAAGACAAAGTTTTTTCAATGGAGGGCAAGGAAGGAGAGGTGAGAGGGAAAGAGTGAACCTTATTCTCATGGCATTTGGCTTAAGAAGGTAATAATATTCACAGTTAATTTGGTGTGAAAATCTATCTTACACTCTAGGAAAGTAAGAGGGAAGTGATTATGGAGGAGTTAGGGGCATGATAGAGGAGTGGGCAAATGGGAAGATGGGGTAATTAGAAGCAAATACCTTTGAGAAGGGACAAGGTCCAAAGAAAGAATAGAATAAATGGGAGGGGGAGGATAGGAAAAAAAGGAAATGTAGTTAGCCTTTCACAAGGACTGTTATGGAAGTATTTTGCCTTCTCAGGGGGGAATGGTGCGCAGAGAGGAAGGGAGAGTAGTTGCAACTCAAAATTTTAAAAACGAATTTTAAATTGTTTTTACATGCCACTAGGAAATAAGATATGCATGCAATGGGGTATAGAAATCTCTCTTGAACTACAAGAAAATAGAAGGGATGGGGATAAGAGAAGGGAGGGGTATGATAGAAGGGAGCACAGTTTGGGTGAAGTGGTAATCTAAATGCATGCTCTCTTGGGATGGGTGAAAGGAAGAGATGGGGAGAAAATTTGCAACTCCAATCTTGTGGGAGTGTTGGTTGAAAACTAAAAATAAATGAATAAATAAGTATAAGAAAGCAAAGACCTGAGTTGAACAGCATTTCAAGGGAATATATTTCTCCCTACATAAATACATCTTCAATTTTTGCACATTTCAACCTCTAGAGAACTTAGGAGAAGATTTAAAATGCTGTTGGATAAAAAATAGACTACTTAAAGTTTCCCACCATTCTGGCAACCTCCTAGTTGTTTGTCTCTCAGAATTTAAATAATTTGGTCTTTATCAATCTTGGTCTTGCATTCAATCAGTGACCAAATGAACCTTTTTCAGATTGGTTTGTATTAGTAGAACATATTTATATTTGGCATAGCATTGAAGACTGTGTGATTCCTCCATTGACACGATCAGGCTTCAAAACACATTCACAAAAGAAACGTTGTTTAATACGGAGAGTTGTTGATATTGCAGTCAGATAACATGAATTCAGATCTGTCTTACTCTTTATCACTTTTGTCACTTTAAGCAAATGGTTTTACATCTCTGAGACTCAGTTTCCTCATTGAAAAAACTAAAATGCTTATATTATATGCCTACTAAATCTGTATGTATGATCTTACAACAATAACGTTATGAATATTTTAAAAGCAATTAAAAAGTAATTATTAAATACCTACAATGTACTAGAAACTTTGATGATGAAAACACATACAAGGCAGTGCTCACACAGTGGTCACAAGAACTGATATAAGGATACACTCAAAGTCTTTTAGAAGAATTTTGGTACCAATTATGAGGCATATGAGACTTGGCATAGGATCAACCAGAAGGAGGTGCCTGATCAAAGAAGGCACTGTATCTGAGGAAAACAAAATTGTGGTAGCACAAAAGAAGTGTGAGATGAACAGATTTAGAGAAATATATCTCCCAAATGGTCATATGAATGTTTTTTTGCCCAATGACGTTGTAAAATTTCCTAAGCTCCTACTGATATGATCAATCACAACTGTGCATTGATATCATGATGTCATTTTCATATTCCACTACAAAGGAAAAATAACAATATATATAGATAGATAAAAATGCATATGTATACATGTGTGTGCACATGAATTATATATAATGTATATATTCATGTGTGTGTATATTTGCATATATGTTTACATAATATATGTACATATTCAGCATAAATGTAATTTATGCAAAGTAGTTAAATATAATAGAATTTGGGAAAGAGGACACTAGTAGTTGGGAAATCAGGAACTGTTTCATGCCAAAGATGAATCTTGAACTACATCACTCTGTGATGAGGATAAGAGAGGAAGGTATTTGAGGAATGCTATGACAGTAAGTTAGAAGGCAGATATGTGAGGAATGAGCTCTATGTATGAAAAAAAAAGATAAGGCTAGTTTAGAAAAAAAAAGAAAGAAGGCATTAGGCTAAATTTAGTGTAAGTCAAAGAGAACCTATGTCTGCTTAAATGTGAAAAGAAGATGGCTGAGGTTTTAGAGGTCAAGACCCTACCAAAAGTTCTTCATCAACATGATCTAGTTTAGGGCTTGTAAGAAGCAATTGGACGTGATATTTTATACCACAAGCACCTCTTCAGTAAAGATTTCTCCAGTATAAAAAAGTATCTAACTTTAAACAAAATTTTAAAATATTCAAAGTATGACGGTTAAAAGGTGATCATTAATTAACTAGATATTCTAATGACATTAAAGGAAGAGAATGATAAATGGATCATGAACCACCAGTGATGGAAATAAGATTTGGAAGAATAAAAGCTATTTTAGTTTTCATCGAATATACATTATGCATGTACCCAAATTGTTCACCTCAAAACTGCCTTGTTGCCTTTCAGTGGGACACGACTTTCAGAAAGGGCTGATAAGGAAGACTCTTGTTTCTAAAAAAATATCTCACCAACTATCTCTTTTTTTGCAAAATTCCAAACTTTTAAAGACATTTTGCACACAAAGAAATACTGGGAGAAGATATTGCATATTCAAGCTATCATATCAGCTTCTCAACCATCCAAAGCTGTTTTGTCTGAAACTCAGAGTATGTCTAAAACTCAGATCAGTGACAGTGGGCAGAATGTAGCCAATGTTTTTCAGAATAGTATCTTCATAACATACTCTGTTCATACTGGCTAACTGATCCTCTAGCACAAGAAGAGAATAGATATAGCCAAAGCAGCAAAGGAACCGAAGTGAGGGAAGGAAATGGCCTATACAATTAACTGAATATTTGACTTCTTCCTGCAACCCTAAATACAATTGAAAATTTAGCGAAAATATTCGCGCAATGGAAAAATTCCTAGGTAATGTAGAGGAGAACTATTGCAAGGTTTGATTGGATTTTCACTAAGAAAATAATCAAGACATTATCTATTAATTAGGATTATGGCTAAAACTAATGACTAAGAGAAAATGGGAGCTCACATTCATTCAGCTAAGCTCAATGGAAAATGTCATATGCTGTAGGTTACAATGCATTTTGCCCTTTTTTGTATCTCTACTTTCTCCTCTCTATACAATATTTATAAATAAATACATAATATAAATAAATAAATTTATAAATAAATACGTCCTATAATATAAATATGTCATATAATTTTTGGTACAATCAAGAGACTATATTTTTGCAACTTAGTCCATTCTCATCATTTGACAGAGAAGAAAACAATCATAGGAAGTAAAAATATCTTGGAGGTATAAACAACACAGGCAGGATTTTACACCAAGTCTTCTTACTTTAGGGCAAGTCTTTTTTTTTCTAATCTATTGTGCCATGCCCTAAAAAGTGCACACATTTTAAAAACTTCAAAATACAAACAATATAGAGTTATCTTTTAAATGTGTATTTCGGGGTTATTCAAAAGTATTTGAGAAGCAATGCTGCTACTCGATATAATACAGGGCAGCAGAATAGGTCCAATATGTACTGATGGTTGAAATGATAAACACTACGACCTGATTTGATATCAACACCCAAAACGATTTATTTCTGTAAGAGGAAAAGGCAAAATGTGGACTCCTCTTAAAAAACCTTGCATTTGTTTTACTGCTATTTTATCTCATATTGTATAGCATATTTCATATCAATCTACAATGAATGATTGCTGTACTATGAAATTAACGAAGACAGAAAGCATCACTGAAATTTTCAAAGATAATTTCATTTAACATTTGCTGAGATTGGCTTTCTCTTTTCATCACTTACAAGGTTCAATGCTTTCTTTAACCGAAGATACTCCCAAATTATCTGTGGCTACCTTGGAGACATTGTTCTTAGGGCAGGACTGGAAATAAAGATCCAAGATCAATATCAATCATTTACTTCATTTCCCTTTTGTGAATATCCAAAATAATTTGTCTCCCACCTACTATCACATCATTTTACATAGTAATATTCCCCTTCATCACTTCTCTGTTCCAATTCAATAAGCTTATAGTCTCCTTGCACTTAACATTCCAAATGCATTTATTTATGTATATTTTGTTCATTAGATTGAGAAAT
The DNA here is from genome assembly GCA_028658325.1 of Potorous gilbertii. NCBI lineage: Eukaryota > Metazoa > Chordata > Mammalia > Diprotodontia > Potoroidae > Potorous > Potorous gilbertii. Next base: position 482,282,002 of record CM053769.1, read on the forward strand.
TCATTTTAAAATTTTGATTGAGTCCCTGATATAGTTATATTTTGTACAACTATTATTAAAAAACCTCTTCATGCCTTTAAAATGTCATTTGACAAACACTTGTGATTTTCAATCCAGTATATGTGTTGCTTTTATTTCTAATTTACAAGTTAATTTGGAACAGAGTAGCAGTAATATCTATTATTACTGCATTGCTATACAAAAGTGTTTTTTTTTTGTGTTTCAGTTATTTGCTGTTATTTACTTAATTGTTATTGTATTCAGGGATAAAAATAATAGTGGTATTTCATTAACTATGGTACTTGCAAGAACAATTCTTTATCATTTTATCTAGCATGTTGAATTTTTTCCTCACTTTCCCTTATTTGAGAACTTGATCATAATTTTTATTTTTAATTGAGTTGAAAAGTAGGACACTATGTTTTAGCCATGTACTTTAAATTTGGATCCAGTCTATCTACACTTTAGTTATATTTCCTTAAGCAACAGATTGTCTTTTTGATTTTTAACTCATTCTGCTAATTTCTTCCTTTCTGTGAGGGAGTTTAATTGGTTTACTTTCAGCTATAATTCATATTCATTTTAATTGCTCTTCCTTAGCGATATTATGCATGAAATGAGTACTATGTTTATCTTTTAAAAATAATTTAATTGATAGTGGGGTGGAGCCAAGATGATGGAGTACAAAGATTCACATATGCTAGCTCCAAACCCACAGCTCATGGATTTCCTGTAAAAAGAACTCCCAACAAATTCTGGAGAAATGGAAAGCATGCAGCAACAGCGTGAAGGAGATTTCCATTACAGAGAGCCCTGAAAAACTGACCCCAAGCGTCCATCACGTGGAGCCCAGCCATTTCCTGGCCATGGCACCAAGAGGAACAGATCTGAGCAGGCTTCAGGGACTGAAATTCCAGCGGCTGCAAAGCTCCCTCCACCCAGAGGTGCACAGGTCACTGAGAGAGAGTTTTAGACTGGCTGAGAGGGGAGCAGGGTGTCTCCATAAATCAGGCACCCACGGGAGGCAGCGGGCAGCCAGGGGCTCCCAGAGCAGGCAGGAAGTGGGGTCTATTATGGAAGGTCTCTGCATAAACCCTCTGAGAAAACTGAGCCTAGGAGGTGGCTCTGAAACCACCTGAGAACCAGAAATTAAGCTCCCATTGAATAACAGCCCCGCCCACCTCTGAAAGCCCTGAGGCTGGGGAGAAGCATTTGAATCTCAGACCCCAAGCACTAGCTGGGCGGATCTAGGTGCAGGTAGACAGGCACCTCAGAAGTCAAATAAATGGCTGGGAAAATGCCCAGAAAAGAGAAAAAAAATAAGACCATAGAACGATACTTTGTTGAGGAATAGATGATTCCGATCTTCCTCTCCTATGAGGAAGAACAATGTTTACCATCAGGGAAAGACATAAGAATCAAGGCCTCTCTATGCCAAACATCTGAAATAGATATCCAATGGGCTCAGGCCATGGAAGAGCTCAAAAAGTATTTGGAAAACCAAGTTAGACAGGTGGAGGAAAAACTGGGAAGAGAAATGAGAGAGATGTAAGAAAAGCATGAAAAACAGGTCAAAACCTTGTTAAAGGAGACTCAAAAAGAATGCTGAAGAAAATATCACCTTGAAAAATAGGC
>CM053769.1:482284136-482305119 GCA_028658325.1 Potorous gilbertii
AGCGGCCGCTTCCCAGGGGGTCCGAGTCCCGGAGATCCCCCGCTCCCCTCTCAGCCCATTTCTCTCACTGACCTGTGCGTCTGTGGGTGGAGGGACCTTCGCGGCCGCCCGGAGATTCAGGTCCGTGACGCCTGCTGGGCTCTGCTGGCTCCTCTCAGTGCCCCGTTGCCGGGGCGGGGGAGGGGAGCGCTTGGCCGGGCAGGACTCCGCTCCCGTGTCCGGGGCACCCCTGCGGTCGGTTCTTCAGGGTTCTCTGCAGCGGAAATCTCCTTCACTGTGTTTCTGCGCGGCTTCCACTGTTCCAGAATTTGTCAGAAGTTCTTTTTACAGGAAATCTATGGGCTGTGGGTTCGGACCTAGCTTAGGTGAGTCTTTCTACTCCACCATCTTGGCTCCGCCCTCCGCCCTGGCTACTTCTTAAACAAGCCTGTTCAATGAATAGGTGTTAAATCACCTAAGTGAGTACCTGCATAGACTTGGTCTAAAGGATTCAAGGTCTCCCAGTGCATCCTGGGTCACCTCCTGTCATCCTGAGGAATATCAGATCACTGGATTCAGATGACTCTGTAGGAGAAGTAAGGTTGGTGACACTGCACAGCCCTCCATTACTCAAAATGAAGGGTAAGTCATATCATCATTCTCTGATGGCATGGTCTTCTTCAGCAAGGAGGGATGAACCCAAAAACAACAACCCTATCGTACACCTTCTCCATACAACCATGAATTTTAGTCCTTGAATATGAATGTTTTGCCTATTTAGTGAGTAAATGTTTGAGATACTTTCTGATAGACCTTAATGATATTGTATTACTATACATAATATTGGATCAAGGTCACTAATGTAAATGTTTTTTGTCAATTCACTCAAATTTATTTTTCTATATATAATAAGGTTTTACAAATACTAGGGAATGTTACACCCTCATATCCTTTGTATCAAATAAAATAACAATGAACTAGTTACCCGAAATTTTATTTTCTTGCATTAACCCAAAATTGGACCCTGAATCCTTTTGAGAATCTATATTAAATGTTTCCCTGCTGTGGTGACTCTTCAGATTGTACTAAAATGAATAGAATACATTTCAGGTTATTCCAATAGAGAAATCCATTCTCTTTTTAGATTAGAAGTTGGTAATGCCCAGAAATTGATATCAAATTTGAATCTTGGATTACAATAAAAAGGAAAGCAGAAAGTCTTATACTAGAAACCCGAATATGACAAAATGGATTCCAATTTCCCTCTTCACCCTGAATTTCAAATAGAATTACTTATATCCTATAGAATACGTTCCAATTCTTTTTAAAATAATGCCAGAATATTAATAATCTTCTACTATAAAATAAAAGACTCAAAATTCCTTCATGTATATGTCATATGCTATAAATATGAAATTATAATATGGAAACATGAAATAAATAACAAAAGAGTATGGCCAATTCCCTGGGATTTTCAATTATGATAATTTAAAATTTATGATTTCTCATTACTCTTAAAATTTATTATTAAATTAATATAATACACTAAAATTGGAAATTTAATAAGCAGCCTAACTGGAGCTGCTGCTATCTTAGGCTTTTAATTTTATTTTCATCTTCTTGAAATTTTTGACAATTTAAGTCTTTCTCTACTTCCTGATTTCTTCCTCTATGATGGTGGCAAAGTCTCTGAAACTGAATGACAAATCCTTCTCAGTTTCCTTTCAAATTATGTATACACACATATGTATGTGTGTATATGTATATGTATGTATGTATGTGTATATATATGCACACATATACACATGCACACATGTCTATCTGCAGATATAGACATAATATGTATGTGTGTGTTTTGTTTAGCTTTGTCCCTATCATATGCGCTATGTGACTTAATTCAAGCACACTTTCTTTCAGTTCCAACTCAGCTATGTAAATTTTTCCTTTGTTCTTTATTTGTTTGTCTATTATTAGACTAGACTAAATTAACTTTTCTTCTTTCTGTGTGGTTGAAGGAATTTCACTGTTCCAATTAAAGACTTTAAAACCTTAGAATTCTCTTAAATAAGGGTTGTCCCAACAAAAGAAAGACTAGTTTTGCGGTTTATTTACTGCTTTACCATTTGATGGTAGAAGGAGGAGAAGATAGATATGTGCTGGCAAAAAATCTATAGGAGACAAATCCCTCATTGTGTTCAATAAATAGGTTTGTGGGCCCTGATATAACATTGAGCACTTTAAAAAAAAAATAAAGAGTGCTCAATGCCTTTTTTGAAAATTTAAAATTTTCCATATTTAATTCATAATTTTTTATCCTTGTTTAATTTCTTTCTTTTTTCTCTCAAACATATTCAATATAATATAACAAAATAATCACTTATGAAGCAGCTACTATGTGCCAGGCACTGTGATAAGTGCAGGAAACACAATTAATAAAAAAAAAAGACAGTTCCTTCCTTCAAGGAACTTGCAATCTAATGAGGGGAGACAATAGAAAAAAAGGGAGGCAGAAAAGTAGGGGTGGGGGATACCTGAGAGTGTCTTCTTCTGTGGACTTGAAGTAAGTCAGAATAATAATAAATTGTGCTGAGGGCATTGGAAAGAGTTGGGTACTGTATACTCTTCATCCCACCAATCAGAAGAGTGAAGAGCTGGAAGAAAGTGGCATCAATCAAAGCTTGAGTTAGAAGCACGACGAAGAGTTTAAAAATAATGAGCCGATTCTAAGGGGGCATTGTATTTTATGGTGTTTAAACAACGTAGAACAGCAGTTACAAAGAAGAGTGATTTACCTGTAATTGTTTTATGTCTAGGACAATTTGGTCCTAGTGTTTTTGAGGGTGTTTTTGAGATGGTGAGACTTGAGGGTGTTTTTGAGATGGTGAGACTTGAGAAAGTATATAGTCATCAATGTTTCTTATCACTTGACTCAGACTTAATTAAATTGCATTTCATTTCACATCTCTTGTTTCATTCATATTAAAACTTCCTCTCCTTTCAAATACAAAGTTTTTGGACATGCTGAAAAGTTCACTTTTTTGTAGTGTATTTGTTACCATTCCATACACCCTCTATTTCAAGTAATCAAAACTTAAAAAATTAATTCAAAATGGGGGGCAGAGCCAAGATCCGGAGTAGAAAGACTCACATATGCCAGCTCTGAACCCACAGCCCATGGATTTCCTCTAAAAAGAACTCCCAACAAATTCTGTAACAGTGAAAGCTGCGCAGCAACACAGTGAAAGAGATATCCGTTCCAAAGAGCCATGAAAAACTGATTTCAAAGGTCCATCGCGCACCAGACTGGAGTGGAGCCCTGCTTTGCCCTGGCCACACAACACAGAGAGGAGCGAGCAGATCCGAGCAGGCTTCAGGGACGGAATCTCCAGTGGCCGCGAAGGTCCCTCCACCCACAGGCACACAGATCAGTGAGAGAGAAATCTGGACGGGATGAGAGGCGAGAGGGGTGTCTCCATAACTCGGGACCCCTCGGGAGGCAGCAGCAGAGTCAGTGGGCGGCCAGAGGCTCCTGGAGCAGGCAGGAGCTCAGCAGCAGCTCCATTACAGAAGGTCTCTGCATAAACGCCCTGAGGGAACTGAGCCTGGGAGGCGGCCCTGTCCCCACCTGAGAACCTGATTTAATCTTACCCTGAATAGCAGCCAGCCAGCCACTGAAAGCCCTGAGGCTGGGGAGCAGCATTTGAATCTCAGACCCCAAGCACTTTCTGGGGAGACCTAGGCAAGGGTGGAGAGGACTCTCAAAAGTCAAGTAACTGGCTGGGAAAATGCCCAGAAAAGGGAAAAAAATAAGACCATAGAACGTTATTTTCTTGGGAAACAGATGATTCCAACGTTCCTCTCTGACGAGGAGGAAAACCTGTTTACCAACATTTAAAGACATAAGAGTCAAGACCTCTGTATCCCAAACATCTGAAATAGATATCCAATGGGCTCAGGCCATGGAAGAGCTCAAAAAGGATTTTGAAAATCAATTAGACAGGTTTAGGAAAAACTGGGAAAAGAAATGAGAGAGATGCAAGAAAAGCATGAAAAACGGGTCAATACCTTAATAAAGGAGACCCAAAAAATGCTGAAGAAATAACACCTTGAAAAATAGCCTACTCAATTGGCAAAAGAGGTTCAAAAAGTCAATGAGGAGAAGAATGCCGTAAAAAGCAGAATTAGCCAACTGGAAAAAGAGGTGCAAAAGCTCACTGAAGAAAATAGCTCTCTCAAAATTAGAATGGAAGAGATGGAGGCCAATGACTTTCTGAGAAACCAAGAAATCACAAAACAAAACCAAAAGAATGACAAAATGGAAGAGAATGTGAAATATCTCACTGGAAAGACAACTGACCGGGAAAATAGATCCAGGAGAGACAATTTAAAAATTATGGGACTAAGTGAAATCCATGATGAAAAAAAGAGCCTAGATACAATCCTTCATGAAATAATGAAGGAAAACTGCCCTGATATTCTAGAACCAGAGGGCAAAATAAGTATTCAAGGAATTCACCGATCACCACCTGAAAGAGATCCAAAAAGAGAGACTCCTAGGAACATTGTGGCCAAATTCCAGAGTTCCCAGGTCAAGGAGAAAATATTGCAAGCAGTTATAAAGAAACAATTCCAGTACTGTGGAAATACAATCAGGATAACCCAAGATCTAGCAGCTTCTACATTAAGGGATCGAAGGGCATGGAAATAGAATATTCCAGAAATCAAAGGAACTAGGACTAAAACCAAGAATCACCTACCCAGCAAAACTGAGTATAATATTTCAGAGGAAAATATGGTCTCTCAATGAAATAGAGGACTTTCAAGCATTCTTGATGAAAAGACCAGAGCTGAAAACAAAATTTGACTTTCAAACACAAGAAAGAGAAGAAGCCTGAAAAGCTAAACAGCAAAGAGTAGTCGTAAGGGACTTAACAAAGTTGAACTGTTTACATCCCTATATGGAGAGACAATATTTTTAACTCCTGAAATTTTTCAGTATCTGGGTAGTTGGTGGGATTACACACACACACACATACGCACATGCACACACACATGTACATGTGTCCACGGACACACACGCATACACACATGCATGCCCACACAGAGACAGAGAGCACAGAGTGAAATGAATGGGATGGGATCATATCTTAAAAGAAATCAAGGTAAAGGGTGAGAGAGAAATGTAGTGGGAGGAGAGAAGTTGAAATGGAATAGGGTAAATTTTCTCTCATAGAAGAAGCAAGCAGGAGACTTCTTAGTGGAGGGAAAAAGAGGAGAGCTGAGAAAAAAAAACATGAAGTTTACTCTCATCACATTCGACTAAAGGAAGGAATAAAATGCACACTCATTTTGGTATCAAAACCTATCTTACAATACAGGAAAGTTGGGGAGAAGGAGATAAGCAGGGTGTGGGGGGATGATGGAAGGGAGGGCAATGGGAGGAAGGAGCAATTTGAAGTCAGCACTCAGGGAGGGACAGGATCAAAAGAGAGAATAGCAACAATACGGCACAGGATAGGATGGAGGGAAATATAGTTAGTCTTTCACAACAGGACTCCTATGGAAGTCACTTGCAGAACTACACAGATATGGCCTATATTGAATTGCCTGCCTTCTGAAAGTGAATGGGTGAGGAGGGAGGGATGGGGTGAAGTTCGAACTCAAAATTTTAGGAATAATTGTGGAATATTGTTCTTGCTCCTAGGTAATAAGAAATACATGTAATGGGGAATAGAAAATTTTCTGGCCCTACAGAACAAAGGAGAAGATAGGCACAAGAGAAGGGAGGGATGATAGAAGAGAGGGCAGATTGGTGATAGGGGAAATTAGTATGCTCAGTGTACTGGGGTTGGGGATGGGACAAATGGGGCGACAATTTTGGAACCCAATGTCTTGTGAAAATAAATGTAAAAAGTTAAATAAATTTATATGAAAAAAATTGTTTCAAAATGCCTTAGGCCATCAAATACAGCTAATATTTGAAAAAGGACTACTTCTTCAACACCAATCATTTTTTAAAGGTGCTCATACTGTTCATTCAAATTAGGATTAGCCCTAATTTTTATTTTTTTTTCCCTCTTTCATCCAATCAAATTGTACTCTTTCTTATTTTCTCAGTTACTTATGATTTGGCCCTTTGATTTCAATTCCAAATCTCTCTTTTTCTTTATACTCTTTTAATACTTGGAGATGGCAATCGTTTGCCCGTATAATGAAACAATAATTTTGTTGTCTATAAAAACGCTGCAAATTCTTTAAGAAATTATCACATCGTATAATGCTAATGAGAGTTCGATCTTCCCCACTCATTAATAGGCCTCAGGTGAGCCCATGAAGGGAAACTTAATTAGGGGAGGCTTGTTTTGTAGAAAGGCCCACAACTTTTGTTAATTGCTAATGAGTCACTGTGTGTGTATACACACACACACACACGAACAATATTCATGTGCCAGATGAAACTCCAGCTAGCTTTTAAGGAGACCCCTCCTCAATATTGAAAAAGCAGGTATTAGTGCTTTTCTCTCTTGTAACTATGTATCTATATCATGGTCAGACAATTGCATCTATCTATTGATCTCTGATGTATTTATTGCTTATGGTCAAAGAGTTAGAAGTCCTGTCAGTTGTTCTTTATTTCTCTGCTTGTATTTTCTCTGTTGGTGAATGTAATGAAAGAAGATAGCTGACCTCTCAAAAGTTGTTTTTCTTTTAGAGAAGCAGATATCAAAAAAAGTAGATCTAGACATGTCAGGGCACTTGCTATTACATATGACAGGAACCTAACATATTTTATTATGCTGTTTGCCATCCTCTAAGTTAGAAATTCTGAGAAGATATTTCATAAATATTAGCTGAATTGAATGTAATTTGTCAAATGGAGGACTAGATATAATACATATCACAATCTAATTTCAGTTAAGAATAGAAACAAAAAGACAATTAAAACTGTCTCAAACGGTCTACGAGTAAAATGCCAAGTACTCTAGTGAGGTAAAAACCCGAGAAATTAATAAAATAAAAGGCTAATACCTAAATCCTAAGAAAAATAACTAGCTTTCTCTTCTTCATGGGCCACTATGCCCTGGTACAATTGTGCAAGATTCCCAGAAGCTCAAGTCAGAATTCAAATCTGTGCCTCCTCCCACCCCACTCCCTGAAAGAAAGCATATTCCACTTCCTGAATCATGGAAAACTAAAAGGCCGATGTTTTCTGTGGGTGGGACTACATTGTGGGACAACCCTGTTTTATAAGGGAGATTAGCCAAAAAACAGAGAAATAGAGGTAACTGAGGCAAGAATAGTTGACAATTATGCCTGAAAGAAAGAATCCAGAATCCCGTTGACCCAATTCTGTTCCCAGAAAGTCAATTGGCATAGAGAAAATGATGATTTAATGTGAATTTACCTATATAGCAGGAGGCTGAGAAGACTTTGAGTTTCAGCTCTGAGAGTCACAACCATCAAACTAGAAAGAGTCAGAAAGTGAACAATCTAAAGATATAAGGAAAAGAAGACTAAAATTATCAAAGATCTAAGGAGGAAGAAAACTTAAGGAACTTGAGTATAAGCAAATAAAACAACAGGTATGATATTAATAACAGAAAGAACTATAGCTTCTACTTAAGCTGAAAAATTCTACATATAGACAAAAATATTTAGAAAACAAAAGAAAAAATCAATGAACAGCTTATGTGGTAGAATAATTTATGAATTCTCAAGAGAGCATCGAACAATTCCAGATGTGCTTGAATGATTAAAAAAGAAAGAATGAGAATTGAAAAAGCAGAGTTCATGAACAGCACCATTGAAATAGTTGTGAGAATAGGACAAAAAGAAAACCTTGAAATAATGGTGACAACTTTCACAGAGATGGAAAAAATAACTGAATGGGAATAAAAATACAAAAGAAAAATAAAGAACAAATCTGAAGAAGAGAATTTAAAAAAAACTAAAAAATCTTGAACTGCATGCAACAAAAACATGTTGATTTAAAACAACATAGATTCATAGAAAAAATAAGGGATAAGTCTCTCAGAAAACTTTCACAATTAAAAAAACACATGAATGTGATATTAGAATCAATGCAACAAAGTACTTACAATGTCTGAATAGAAAAATAGTTAATCAAACGAATTCGTAGATTGCCTGGAATAAGGAAGGAAGGAAGGAAAAAGTAATAAATTATGCTGAAAACTCCAAGACATATATAGTGGTTAAATTTAATCATCCCAATAAAAAGAAACATTAAAAGTGATCAAGGGAAGTATCTTCAAATATAAACACTATTATGTATATAACAAAAACCACATGAAGGAATAGAGAAATGTGTTCCAAATAATATAGTAGCTCATTAAACCACTAATGGTGAAATGCCCTGAAACCACAATCCTAACAATTACTGAAAAAAAAGTGTACACTCATTAAAAATAAAACTTTTGAAGGATTCCTAAAATAAAAAAAAAGATTTGAATACACCCACATATGTGCATACATATTCATATATGTGTATACATATATATACACACATATATTTATATACATACTATCTGCACATTAATACACACCTGTGTGTATAATTTTCAAACACACCACAAAGAAATTGAGAAAAGTAAACAAATGCATTAACCATATCAGAAGCAGATTAAAAAAGTATATTATGGGAAATGATAAAAGAAATAGTACACAAGGGAAAGATACCTATGGGGCTAAAAACAACAACAACAGCAGATAAAAACTAAAAAAAAGAAACCATTGAAGCACTTTTTCACAAAGTACAAAGAGATAGATGAAAGTTGAAGTCAAATAGATAATGTTATGACAAAGAAAGAATTCTGAATCTTTGTGGACTAAATTGCCCAGTACCCTGGCGAATCATTGTGTTTTGATGGTTTGCTTGTCTTTTTAGTAGAACTAAATCGCAGGGAGGGGACTATAAAAGAAAAGATGAGAGGAAGAAGACAAGAGAATTTTGGAGTATGTCCTAATAAAGTCAAAGATTAACAAGAAAGAAGGAAAATATCTTAATTTCTTAAGAAGAGATCCTATAGGAGAATGGGTGAAGAGGTAAAGGGAGGGAATTAAACAGAGTAAAGGATAAATTTTCTTTCAGTGGTAGGACTCCAGTGAAGAACACTCCCATAGAGAAAAATAAATATTATATAAATGAAGGTGGGGGCCTTAAAAAGGCCATAATCTCTAGGGATTTAGTAGAAGGAGAAGCTACACTTCTGAAAGACTGGAATACTGCTTTCTGAAATAATGAGAAAGCATTCACTCACTCAGAGAAGAGATTTTGTAGGAATGTAAAAAAAAAAGCTATTTTGGTCAAGGATAAAGGGAAGTAATGACCTGCACAATGAAGGACCTAAGTAAATTCTTACCATGGATCAATACTTTTATTCTAACACCTGCTATAACTTAATTAAGAAAACTTGAAAACTAGGGAAAGGATTTTCAAAGTAAAGAGTTGGGAGGTTTGGGGCTAGGGTTTGGGGTTTGGGTAAGGTAGTTGGTAAAAATGGGCTTGATAAGCTAGATTAAGCTAAAATAAATGAGTAGTCAAAGTACTATATTTACAGAGGAAAGGGGGCATTTTAATTTAGAATTGAATTCTTGGGGAATATAATTTCTATTAGATTTCAGTACCTCTTTCCAGGAATGGAGTTGTAATTAGATTTCAAGTAGAGGTCAAAGTTGATCTATATTATCCATTGTTTCATTGTCCTATATTCCAGAATACATTTTATATCCTCATTTTACACACAATTTAGTATCCACCCTTCTCTTTCCTCTGTATGTACTATCTAAAGAACCCCAGCTTCAGACAAATAATAAGAATCATTAAATGATATAATATTATTACTGATTTCTGTAACTCCTGAGCCCCTGACAGTTTATTTCATTTTACATGTCAGTTATAATTATACCACTGACTAGCAAAAAACAAATTTTTATTAAAGGAGAAGGCAACCCCATGAGTACTACTCATATTAACCCAACATAGGACCAAGATGTGAATAAATGAAACATAACAATCCACCCCATTAAAAAACAAACAAACAACCAAACAAACAAAAAAAACCTGATTCACCAACTCTTATAAATGCATACATTGTTCAGTGGTGGGAAGAAATGGACACTCATTTAAAAAAAAATTAGTACTTAAATGCATGAGTAGGAAATCCATAGGGAAGTGGAATAACTCATGAATGTCAACTACATACCCTGATTTACATTTTATTTTCGGGAAAATGTATTACACGTCATATTTGTTTTTCTTTTAAGGAAAATAACGTATGATCCTTCCTATATTTTTGGTGGAATAATACATTTCTATGCTACTTTTGGACATTTAGAGAATTTTTTAAACGACTTTGTTTAGTAAAACTACTTGAATGGAATTCTTTCAGGAATAAGCTACAATCTTTCTTAAATCTGGACTCGAGAATCAGATAGGGCTACTCCTTTGAAGAGTTTGTCCCTCCCTCATCATAGAGGACAGTAAAGAGCAATGCAGAAAAATGTCGAATGGGTTCTTCCATTCTCAAATTAAAGGTGGGATTAAAAAAATGAGTCAGACAAGGTCAGTTCTTAAACTACAATAAAGAATCATTCACTCTTCCAATTAGAGCCAAGCAGCCACAACTATATTCTTCAATCACATCTTCTGCCTCCTTCTCCCCACCATTGGTCTTACCTCATCCCAGTGGCAGTGAAGGGTTAGAATTATTTTCCCAATTTTCAGTTGACCAATACTTCTCTTTCTCTGCCTTAGACTTTGCCCCACTAATTTTACATATTTGAAAATGTAATCATTCAATTAACAAGGATTTATCAAATTTCTGTTATTTGACTAGCCCTCTGATTTGTGATGGACGTACAAAGGGAATATATATTGACCTATCTCTTCTTCTCAAGAAACTCACAATTTAATGGAGTATAGTGACATATGTAGTTGTTTGTTTGTTGTTATTGTTTTATGGAGTTTCTATCACAAACATATCCAAATATCCTGAAGTCACTTACCTTAACTGGTGATTTTTCCATTTTAACAATATATTTTAAAGGCTTACGTTTGTCAGTAAAACTAACAAACAATTTTAGAATGCAAATTTCACAAAGATGAGTAATATGGAATCAGCCTGAGAAGAGTGAAAGGAATCAGACTGTGAAATATTTTTTAAAAAATACTTTATACACAGAGAGATATAGATGACACAATGATAAGGATGGAATAGACATAGATAACTTGTGTATATATGAGCATATTTGTGTATATATATGCATATATGTATGTATGTATATTTTTCACTAAACATAATATTGATCTCATAAATCTTCTTGATCAGAAGAGTGACATGATCAGTCATGAAATTTAGGAATATCATTATGGTAGTTATATGGAAGTTTATTAAAGATGGAAGAGACTGAATAGAGGGAGCACAACTAAGGTTATTTCAATAATGCAAGTAAGAGGAGAGAACATACTGAACTAAGTTGGTCATGCTGTGAGTGCACAGAAATGTAATGTAATGAAAGATTTTGGAGAGAGTTTCAATACCTATGTCTGAACAGGAGGTACTCTTACAAATACTTCCCTCTATTAAGTATATGTGTACATGTGTGTATTTCCAAAATATACTGAGATAAAAGCAATGATTTTATTCTCTCTTTCTTAATATTACCTGTTCTTAACACCAGAATTTCAGGACATGAAATTTTTCAAGAATTAATTTCTAAAAATGGTGAAAGTTAAGAATTCATCTCACTTGTAGCTCATTGCTTCCATAGGAAGACTTTATGTAGCGCTGAATATGCTATGGATGATATTACCATTGTCAAACATATGGTCCTGGGAAGTAAAATTGGGAGCCACTCAAGAAAAATGTCTCAAAGTCTCAAATTTAACAGATCCATAATGAACCTGTAAATTGAGAATTAACACCTGTTCTGAGTCCTTATCACTGAGGAAGTGCTAAGTTGAAATTTGTTTATATGCAAGAAATATTGTTATTCTTCAAGGTCAGTTGCTAATGTGGATTATTTACATAATGTTTCTATTACCTGTCTCCAATCCTTTGGGGAGTAAGGCAGAAGATAAGGAAAACTTAAAAAAATTACAGGGCTAATATTTTCACTAGGCTAAACAGAGATATTTACTTATCAAGGATTACCCAGAACAACATGGATACCACTTTTGGGAGGACATAATAGACATAAAAATTTATAACAATAAAGTGACAGGTTTCTCCTCCCTCTTCTTATACTTGGTTAGACTGTGTCAGCATGGAATGCAGGGGAGAAAAAACACTTTTTTGTGTTTTTCTGTGACTTTGGTTGGGGAGAGAAATAATGGTCAGGTCCTTTCCCTCTCATTGTTCTACCATGTGCATACTTAGACTTGTTAAGCAAAATATAGAGGAACAACTCCTTTAGAGCTGAAGGTGGGGTGGTGGGGGGGGAAGAGTTCTTCATTTCTCATGTGCACTGTAGGGCCAATTAATGTCTAATAGCAAGCTTAAGAGAAGTATAAGGAGAAGGGAAAAGAGAGAAGGGACGAGAAACAAAGAAGAGGAAATATGAGGAGAAAAATTGACATTTTCACTTTGCGTCACTACTGATACCTGATCTTATAACTGTCCTACCTCTATCCCAGAAGGTAACTCCTATTTTATGTTATAAGCTTACTTCTACTAGTGCTACATTATCTGACACTCAATAATTTTTGAATGCATTAATGTAGGCAAATTGGTGCATTTACTTGGCATTAAAATTGGCAAATAAAGGTTTATTGAGTGATTACAAATAACAAATATATCATTTTACAACTTCAATTACTTAAAAAATTACATTTTCATCAGAAAAAGAGGGCTTCTCATATTCCTACATTATCTTTCTATTTGAAAACTAAAGAAAAGTAAACTCTGGTACAATTATGTTTTGTCAATCAAAAACAAATTTCCACAATAGCTAAATTTTAAAAAGTGCCAATCCCTACTTAGTACCCTTCACCTTTCTAGGCAGAGATGAGTAACACATTTCTTCCTTAGACCTTTTGGAAAAATTGCTGAGTATCATTCTTATAACAGCTCTTATTTTTTAAATGTGATTTGCTAGAATAAGAGAGAAGTAACCACACCTCTCTTAGAATAGTACCATTTTGGGAGCCGCAAAAATACATAGACCTCCAGAACTAGTCAGGCCTAATTTTAATGTCAACTTAAGAGTCAAAACATAGTTTTGAAATAAAGCAAATCAAATAACCAGTTATCTGACCCTAACTGAGAACTCTTGAAGCAGTTGCTATTGTTATCACTGTTGTAACCACCTCTAAAACTCACTGCTAGTGCTGGTGCTGGCAAAACATGAACTGCACTCCTGATACATCTCCATCGAAGTGCAATAGATTTCTGCTGATCTCCTAAGTTTTCATAGAACGGAAAATTTTTCTCTCCTTGATCTTTGTTCGTTCTACCACTCTACAACTTGCTTTGAGAACTTATTGTAAAGTACCATCTATTAAAGTGACAAACAAAAGAAAGATAATCTCAAAAGAAGAAAATAATGTGAAAACAGCTACAAGTAAAACCTCAGAGAAAAAATATTAATTGAACACAAGCATAACAAGAATTGCTGGGAGTTTTAAAGAGAAAAGATAGGCAGAAAAGAAAAAATGGGACAAGGAAAGAGAGTGATGCAAGAAAATTATGAAAAAAGAATTAACATCTTGATAAAAACAGTTTTTAAAATTCTGAAGAAAATACCTTAAGAAGAATTGGCCAAATTGGAAAAAAACATGAAAAATTATTGATAGAAATAACTCTTTAAAAGTTGGAATTGTAACAGTGGAAGCTAATGACTCCATGAGACACCAAGAAATAATAAAACAAAGTGTAAGGAATGAGAAATATAGAAGAAATGTGAAATATATCACCTGAAAAATAGCTTACCTAGAATAGAGATCAAGAAGATAGAATGGTAAAATCATTGGACGACTCCTTAAAGACATTATCAATAACAACAACAACAAAAAAAAAAAGGTCTGACATCATATTCCAAGAAATTATAAAGGAAAAAAAGGCCTTGATATCTTATATTGAGAGATTAAAATTAAAATAGAATTCAGTGATCACCACCTGAAAGAGATCCCCCCAAGCTCCACTCCCCCCAAACCAATTCCAGGAGAGATATAGCCAAATTACAGGGATTTCAAGTAAAGAAGAAAATATTGCAAACAGAAAAAAAAAAAACATTTAAATACTGTGGAATCACAGTAAGGATCACACATGATTTAGGAGCTTCCGCATTAAAGGAGTGGAGGTTTTGAACATGATATTCCACAAGGCAAAGGAGCTAGGATTTCAACAAAAAATAACATGCCCAGTAAAACAGATTATAATCTTTCAGAAGAGAATATGATATTTAAGGAAATATAGGATAAATTTAAGCATTTCTAATGGAAAGACCAGAGATAAGTGGAAAGCTGGACTTTCAATACAAGACTCCAGAGAAACATAAACAGTAATCCTAAGACACTCAATTAAGTAAAACTGTTTATATTGCTTTATGGGGAGATGATACATATAGATCCTATGAACTCGGTCATTTTTAGATGAGTAAACAAAAGTAAATGAGTGTGAGTCAGTTATGTTGGAACGATCTTGAAAAGAAATTAAGGAGGGAGAAAGAGGGATTCACCATGTGAAAGCAGAATGGAGAGCAAGAATACAGAAAAAAATTTCTGACTTAAAAGAGATGTGCAAGAAAGGACATTTTACAGTGAAGGGAGGAATGAAATGAGCGCACCCATAAAACAGAAGTGAGGAATACAAAAGGATTAGAAATTAGAATCTACCAATATGTTGTTTACAAGAGAATCACTTTAAATAGATTAAGCTGGAGCAGAATGTAATAGAAAAAAAGTAAGAATAACAATCATGATCTCAGACCAAACAAAAAAAAAAACAACAACAAAAATAAGCCTAATTAAAGGAGATAATCATGGAAATTGTATTTTGTAAAATAAATTTCCTGTCAGAAATGAAGTAGTATCAAAAAATTACATTATGTCTCTAATACACACACATGCATATACATATATATATATATATGGAGAGAGAGAGAGAAGAAGAAGAAGAAGAAGAAGAAGAAGAAGAAGAAGAAGAAGAAGAAGAAGAAAAAGAAGAAGAAGAAGTCAAATTAAAACCAACCAAACAAAAGAAGACATGCTCTAATTGATCAATGGTTAGAGAACAGGCAGTTTTCAGAAGAAGAAATAAAGCTATCCAAAGTCATATGAAATATGAATATGAAAAACTATACTAGACAATCATTGATTGAAGAAATG
Organism: Potorous gilbertii; assembly: GCA_028658325.1. Taxonomy (NCBI): domain Eukaryota; kingdom Metazoa; phylum Chordata; class Mammalia; order Diprotodontia; family Potoroidae; genus Potorous; species Potorous gilbertii. Next base: position 482,299,462 of record CM053769.1, read on the forward strand.
CAGTGTACCACCTTATGCTTTTTAGAAAAGACAACTGCTGGAGGGGATGCAGGAAAACAGATCCACTATTGCACAGATGTAAACAGACCTAACTATTCTAGAGAAGAACTTGGAACTATGCCCGTAGAGCTATAAACTATGTACATGCACCCTTAGAAGGAGCAATGAACCCCATTACTGGACATGTAACTCAATGTGATTTTTAAAATGGAATTTATATGCAAAATATATATATATATATATATATATATATATATATATATATATATATATATATATCACCTTTTTTAAGGTGGCAAAGTATTGGAAATTGAGAGGATGCTCATCAATGGACAATGGCTGGAAAAAATGTAGCATATGATTGTGATAAAGTACTACAGATGCTTTAAGAAAAGAAAAGGATAATAGTTTCAGAAAAAAAAAAGCAAGACGTATGAACTGTGTCAAAATGAAATGATAAGACTGGGAGGTAATTTTCCACAGCATAATGCTCTAACAGCAAAATCATACTGAAAATCAACTACGAAAATGTGTCTACTCTGACCAATACAAGAATTCAAGGCAATTCTGAAGGACTCTGAAGGACTCACAATGAAAAATAATACTCTCTACCTCCAGAGAAAGGAATGAGGAACTCTGAACACAAACTGAAGTATATTTTCCTCATTTTACTTTTCTTACTTTTTAATAACAAAGATAAAATGAAACGTTTTAAATGATTTCACATGTATAATTGATATTATATTGCTTGCCTTCTCAATTAATGGGAAGGAGGGAGAGAATTTTGTATTTTAAAATTTAAAAAAGAAGACAATGCTAGGATAAATGATACATAGTATATGTATCATACACACAAACACATACATATATGTAAATGAAACAAGTGTTCAATGCAAAAGTAATGTTCAACAAGACACTTGGAAAGAAAGTTTCTAAGATTGAAGAGAAAAGAAAAGAAAAAGATAATGAAAGCTATGCCCCCATGATATGTATAGCTCTGGCCATATACATTATCTCTGCATATGATTCACTATCTTGGTATTGTAGGTGATTGCATATGTTTCTCATAGACACTACAAATGTTGGCAGGAAAATGTAATTAAGCTTCATGGATGGAATGTTATCTAACATTCTACATTAATTTATGCACTTTCAATAAGTGTTTCAGTTAAGATTTTTTTTAAAATGAGTTGTTTTTTTCTAAACAGGTAGAGAAAGCAAACATAATATGTATTTTGAGTATAATGGCATTTTCCTGCTGTGCTACTGCATCCCACATTTTGTCTCCAGCTTTCACTTTGGGATCACGCTCTCCTGTTCTTTACTATATCCAGTTATCTGCAGAGTCACAACACTACAATTATTACCTTCCCTTTAGCACTTCTTTCTTTGAGAAAAAAGAAATAATCACAAAAGTATCATTAGCATTTCTATAAAAGGAATGAGAGTCAGTGGACTCAGATTCCATTCACCATCTTTGTCACCCTGTTGACCAAAAATCTGCCTCCTCCTACTCCCCATTGTCTTTTAGGATCTTTCTTCCTCCTAAAATGTAAGATCTCTGAAGGCCAGAATTTATTTTTTATCTGTATCCCTGTTGTCTTTAACAATACATTGTCAAAAGATTCATTTTCTTCTTTTCCACCGCCCTTCTTGTCTTAATCCTTTCTTCCTTCCTCTACTATCTCTTTTAAAAAAAGTAAGCTGATGGCAAGGAGCCAAGATGGTGGAGTAGAAAGACTCATATGCTAGCTTCGAACCCACAGCCCATGGATTTCCTGTAAAAAGAACTCCCAACAAATTCTGGAACAGTGGAAGCCACGCAGCAATGGAGTGAAGGAGATTTCCGTTCCAGAGAGCCCTGAAAAACCGTTCCCAAAAGGTCCGTTGCACACCAGATGGGAGTGGAGCCCAGCCCTTCCCTGGGTGCATGGCATTGAGAGGAGCAGATCAGAGCAGGCTTCAGGGACTGAATCTCCAGCGGCCACAAAGGTCCCTCCACCCACAGATGCACAGGTCAGTGAGAGAAACTTCTAGGCTGGCTGAGAGGGGAGCGGGGTGTCTCCATAACTCAGGCCACCTTGGGAGGTAGTGGCAGAGACAGTGAGAAGTCAGAGGCTCCCGGAGCAAGCAGGATCTGGGGTCCATAACTGAAGGTCCCCTCATAAACCCCCAGAGGAAACTGAGTCTGGGAGGCGGCCCTGCCCCCACCTGAGCACCAGAATTAAGATCACATTGAATAGCATCCCTGCCCACCACTGAAAGCCCTGAGGCTGGGGAGCAGCATTTGAACCTCAGACCTCAAGTACTGGCTGGGTGGACCTAGGTGGGGTTGGACAGGAATCTCAAAAGTCAAGTAACTGGCTGGGAAAATGCCCAGAAAAGGAAAAAAAAATAAGACCATAGAAGGTTACTTTCTTGGGGAATAGATGATTCCGATCTTCCTCTCTGATGAGGAAGAACAATGCTTACCATCACGGAAAGACATAGGAGTCAAGGCCTCTGTATCCCAAACATGTGAAATAGATGTCCAATGGGCTCAGGCCATGGAAGAGCTCAAAAAGGATTTTGAAAATCAAGTTAGACAGGTGGAGGAAAAACTGGGAAGAAAAATGAGAGAGATGCAAGAAAAGCATGAAAAACGGGTCAATACCTTGATAAAGGAGACCCAAAAAAATGCTGAAGAAAGTAACACCTTGAAAAATAGGGTAACTCAATTGGCAAAAGAGGTTCAAAAAGCCAATGAAGAGAAGAATGCTTTCAAAAGCAGAATTAGCCAAATGGAAAAAGAGGTGCAAAAGCTCACTGAAGAAAATAGTTATCTCAAAATTAGAATGGAACAGATGGAGGCTAATGACTTTCTGAAAAAAAAGTAAGCTGAAGAGATTGAAAGATCGCTTAAAATCCTTTTGTTCTAATTTAGGGCAGAGATTGTTTCATGTTTGTGTTTGTATCCTCAGTTCTTGGCACAAAGTATTAATGTGCAAAATAAACATTTAGTGATCTGTGTCAAATTAAACTCAACTGGTTTCTTGTTGAAAACATTGTGTATACAATAAAGTCAGAGGGTCAAAGGACAAATACAGTTCTATCCCAATACTATTTTTCCACCTGCATACTCATACACACATACACACACACACACACACACACACACACACACACACACTCAATTCATACAGGGCTTGTGATCTGAATCAGACTGCAATATGAATCTCCTCACTTCGTTCCCCAATCTTCTTATTATGTATTCATCCTATCCTAGGAGATAAAATACTACTCAATTTCAGTGAGCACATATTCTACCAGGAGAAAGTTGTACTACCAGGCAAAGGGAGAGAGCAATCAATAGGAGGAGAAACCCAACCTGAATTCATAAGATTAAAATGTAATTTCCATATTTTTCATATTGATTCATTGATCCCAGTGAGTAAGTTTTTTCTCAGCAGTGAAATTTTTAAAAATTGATTTAACAAGCTTTTTTTTTTAAAAAATAGCTGTCCCAGTGACATCAAAGCCTATCTTCTAAAGATGCAACAGGTGCTCTTTAGATATAATAGATTCAGTAATGGGACATTTACCTGGAGTGGAGATTGTGAGCAGAAACCTGCAGTTATTGATAGTTGTGTACCATTATCCAAGAATTAATGCAAAGTAGTCAAATTAGGTCTAATGAATATACCTCAGATTCATACTACTACTTGGCAGGAATCTCATTATCCTTCCTGTTTCTGTGATGTCAGTCCTTGTGGGGAAATTTTGCTTTGTACCAAAGTTCATTCAAGTGCATTAACCTGTTCTATGCTTGTTTCCTTCTCAAAAGCAAACTGACTGTGGTCTTTCATGGAAACCTTCCCTCCTAACATTGAACCTAGGTACTGTATCTTTCTCATCAAGATTCAATATTTTTCCTCCATTCTGTCAATTTAAGAACTCTCTCTAAACAAAGTAGCAGGGTACTTTATTTTCCCTAAAGTAGATTATCCTCCATGTGCATTTAGTTTTAAATCAGAACCTTAAAAATATCAAGAGTATATTCTGATTTCCTAACATTTTCTCACCAAACATGCAGATTTCTTTATAAAGTCCATGTTTCATTTTCTTTGGAAGAATAATTTGATGGGATTATCCCCAAATGATCCACTTTTCTTTGTTTTCTATTGTGTTTTGTTTTGAGGAAGAACTAATGGTCTAACTTCTTCTGTTTGTAAAAAGAAAATTCTAATAATCATTGCATAAATAATAGAATTCCCTGAGGGTACATAGCTTTGAAAGGAGGAGGTTGGGAGCTTGTATAACAATAGAATAGGGATATTTAGATGCCTGTTGGGAAGATGAAATTTGTATAACCAGAGGCTCAAAGTCAATATATCCAAGACACTTCATTACTGAAGATTGATTAGTCAATGTTCCATACCTCTTTGAAAAGTGTGGTTAATAACAGCTGGGGGAAGAAAGATCCTGATTCTCTTCCACTACTTTCAGGGAGAAGGCATGAGAATCCAAATTCTCTTCAAGGAGACATACATGAAGGGACTGAAAGATTCTTGGAAGAAGCTCACAAATAAGGAAGGTAGTGTGTTGATCATGGCCCAATCTCTATCGCACCACACTAAAGAATTCTTTTTTTTATTTTTTTTTAAATAAAATTATTTAACTTTTTACATTCACTTTCATAAGATTTTGGGTTCCAAAATTGTCTGCCCATTTCTCCCCTCCCCCCCTCCCCGATACACTGGACATTCTAATTACCCATATCACCAATCTTCCCTCTCCTCTATCATCCCTCCCTTCCCTTACCTCACCTTCTCTTTTGTCCTGTAGGGCCAGATAACATTCTATTCCCCATTACCTGTATTTCTTATTTCCTAGTAGCAAGAACAATACTCAACACTTGGTCCTAAAACTTTAAGTTCCAGTTTCTCCCCATCCCTCCCTCCCCACCCATTCCCTTTGGGAAGGCTGGCAAATCAATATAGGCCGTATCTGTGTAGTTTTGCAAATGACTTACATAATTGTCATGTTGTGAAAGACTAACTATATTTTCCTCCATTCTATCCTGCTCCCCATTGTTTCTAATCTCTCTTTTGATCCTGTCCTTCCCTGAGTGTGGATTTCAAATTGCTCCCTCCTTCCATTGCCCTCCTTCCCATCATCCCCCCACCCACCCTGCTTATCTCCTTCTCCCCCAATTTCCTGTGTTGTAAGATAGGTTTTCATACCAAAATGATTGTGGATTTTATTCCTTCCTTTACTCAAATGTGATGAGAGTAAACTTCATGTTGTTTTTTTCTTTCTCCCAGCTCTTTTTTCCCCTCCATTAAGGAGACTCCTGCCTGCCTCTTCAATGAGAGATAATTTATCTCATTCCATTTCACCCTCTCTCCTCCCACTCCATTTCTCTCTCACTTTTTACCTTGATTTCTTTTAAAATATGATCCCATCCTATTCAATTCACTCTGTGCTCTGTCTCTGTGTGTGCGTGCACGTGTGAAGTGCACTCCGGTACATGTGTATGTGTACGTGTGTGTATGTGTATGTGTGTGTAATACCACCAACTACCCAGATACTGAAAGATTTCAAGAGTTACAAATATTGTCTTTCCATATAGGATTGTAAACAGTTCAACTTTGGTAAGTCCCTTGTGACTTCTCCTTG
>CM053769.1:482305619-482321468 GCA_028658325.1 Potorous gilbertii
CACCCCAGCACACTGAGCATTTTAATTTCCCTTATCACCAATCTGCCACCTCTTCTATCATCCCTCCCTTCTCTTGTCCCCAACTTCTCTTTTGTCCTGTAGGGCCAGATAGCATTCTATTCCCCATTACCTGTATTTCTTATTTCCTAGTAGCAAGAACAATACTCGACAGTTGTTCCTAAAACTTTGAGTTCCAACTTCTCCTCATTCCTCCCTCCCCACCCATTCCCTTTGGGAAGGCAGGCAATTCAATATAGCACATATCTGTGTAGTTTTCCAAGTGACTTCCATGATAGTCGTGTTGTGTAAGACTAACTATATTTCCCTCCATCCTATCCTACTCCTCATTGTTTCTAATCTCTCTTTTGATCCTATCCTTCCCTGAGTGTTGACTTAAATTGCTCCCTCCTTCCATTGCCTTCTCTTCCATCATGCCCCCCACCCTGCTTATCTCCTTCTCCCCCAATTTCCTGTATTGTAAGATAAGTTTTCATACCAAAATGATTGTGGATTTTATTTCTTCATTTAGTCAAATGTGATGAGAGTAAACTTCATGTTTTTTTTTCTCTCAGCTCTCTTTTTCCCTCCATTAAGAAGATTCCTGCTTGCCTCTTCTATGAGAGATAATTTACCCCATTCTATTTCACCCTATCTCCTCCCACTACATTTCTCTCTCTCCGTTTACCTTGCTTTCTTTTAAAATATGATCCCATCCTATTCAACTCACTCTGTGCTCTCTGTCTCTCTGTGTGCATGCATGTGTGTATGTGTGTGCACACGCATGTGTGTACATGTGTGTGTGCATGTGTGTGTATGTGTGTGTAATCCCACCACCTACCCAGATATTGAAAAATTTCAGGAATTGCAAATATTGTCTTTCCATATAGGAATGTAAACAATTCAACTTTGGTAAGTCCCTTACGACTGCACTTTGCTGTTTACTTTTTCATGCTTCTACTCATTCTTGTGTTGGAAAGTCAAATTTTCTTTTCAGCTCTGGTCTTTTCATCCAGAATGCTTGAAATTCCTCAATTTCATTGAAAATTCAGTTTTTCCCTGAAGTATTATACTCAGTTTTGCTGGGTAGGTGATTCTTGGTTTTAGACCTAGTTCCTTTGACTTCTGCAATATCCTATTCCACGCCCTTTGATCCCTTAATGTAGAAGCTGCTAGATCTTGTCTTATCCTGATTGTATTTCCACAATACTGGAATTGTTACTTTCTAGCTGTTTGCAATATTTTCTCCTTGACCTGGGAACTCTGGAATTTGGCCACAATGTTCCTAGGAGTTTCTCTTTTTTGTATCTCTTTCAGGCGGTGATTGGTGAATTCCTTGAATACTTATTTTGCCCTCTTTTTCTAGAGTATCAGGGCAGTTTTCATTGATAATTTCATGAAGGATGATGTCTAGGCTGTTTTTTTGATCATGGCTTTCAGGTAGTCCCATAATTTTTAAATTGTTTCTCCTGTATCTATTTTCAAGGTCAGCTGTTTTTCCAATGAGTAATTTCACATTCTCTTCCATTTTGTCATTCTTTTGGTTTTGTCTTGTCATTTCTTGCTTTCTCAGAAAGTCATTGGCCTCCATCTGTTCCATTCTAATTTTGAGAGAACTATTTTCTTCAGTGAGCTTTTGAACCTCTTTTTCCACTTGGCTAATTCTGCTTTTGAAAGCATTCTTCTCCTCATTGATTTTTTCTACCTCTTTTGCCATATTGAGTTAGCCTATTTTTGAAGGTGTTGTTTTCTTCAGCATTTTTTGGGGTCTCCTTTATTAATGTATTGACCCGTTTTTCATGCTTTTCTTGCATCTGTCTCATTTGTCTTCCCAGTTTTTCCTCCACCTGTCTAACTTAATTTTGAAAATCCTTTTTGAGCTCTTCCATGACCTGAGGCCATTGGATATCTTAGATGTTTGGGAAACAGAGGCCTTGACTCCTATGTCTTTCCTTGATGGTAAGCATCGTTCTTCGTCGTCAGAGAGGAAGGGTGGAATCACCAAGAAAGTAACCTCCTATGGTCTTACTTTTTTCCCTTTTCTAGGCATTTTCCCAGCCAGTTACTTGACTTCTGAGAGTCCTCTCCACCCGTGGTCTAGGTCCGCCCAGCTAGTGCTTGGGGTCTGAGATTCAAATCCTGCTCCCCAGCCTCAGAGCTTTCAGCAGCAGGCCTGGCTGCTATTCAATGGGAACTTAAGTTCTGGTGGTCAGGTGAGGGCAGGTCCCCCTCCCAGGCTCGGTTCCCTCAGGGGGTTTACGCAGAGACATTCCGTAATGGAGCTCCTGTTGAGCTCCTTCCTGCTCCAGGAGTCTCTGGCCGCCTGCTTCCTCTGCTGCTGCCTCCCTAGGGGGCCCTAGTCATGGAGACACCCCACTCCCCTCTCAGTCTGTCCAGACATCTCTCTCACTGATCTGTGCTTCCGTGGGTGGAGGGGCCTTCGTGGACACTGGAGATTCCATCCCTGAAGCCTGCTTGGATCTGCTCACTCCCCTTGGTGCCGCACGGCCAGGGCAGAGCAGGGCTGGGCTCTGTTCCCGTGTGGTGCAGGACGGACCTTTGGAGTCGGTTTTTCAGGGCTCTCTGGAAGGGAAATCTCCTTCACTTCGTTGCTGTGTGGCTCCACTGTTCCAGAATTTGTTGGGAGTTCTTTTTATAGATAATTATGGGCTGTGGTTTCAGAGCTAGTGTATGTGAATCTTTCTACTCCGCCATCTTGTCTCCGCTCCACCAGAATATTTTTTTCATATGACTATAGATATTTTTGTTTTCTTCCTCTGAAAATTTCCTCTTCATATGCTTTGTTCATTCACCTATTTGGGAAAGACCTGTATTTTTGGACAGTTGACTTAGTTGCCTATGTATTTTATAAATGAGGCCTCTTCCACAGATAGCACCTGCAAAATTCTTTCTTAGTTTTGTACATCCCTAAAAATCTTGATTGTTTTGAGTTTCGTCATACAAACACTTTTCAGTTTATTGTAATCAAAATTATATTTCTTTGACTTCATAAGGCTCTCTATCTCTTCTTTAGTCAAAAATTCTTACATTCTGTATAAATCTGAAAAATACACTATTCCTTGCTCCACCAATTTGTCCATAGTATGGATCTTCATACCTACATCATGTAACCATTTGGACTTTATTCTTCTGGACGTTGTCAGGCATTAGTCTATGCTTTGTTTCCACCACACTGTTATCCAGTTTTCCCAGAAATTTTTCTTGAACAGTGAGCTCTTATCCTAGAAGCTGGAGTCCTTGGGTAAATCAAAGAGTAGATTGCTATATTCATTGCCTACTGTGTCTTGAGTGCCTAGGTTATTCCACTTCTCTACCCTTCTGTTTCTTAGCCAGTACCAAATGGTTTTGATAATTTCTGCTTTATAATACAACTGGAAATCTGGCAGCACTAGGCTTCTTTCCCTAACATTTCTTTTCATTAGTCTCTCTGATATTCTGGACATTATGTTCTTCCAGATGAATTTTGATGTTATTTTTTCCAACTCTAGAAAATAATTATCTGATAGTTTAACTGGTATGGTACTAAATAAGGAAATTAATTTAGGTAGATTTGTAATTTTTCTTTTATATTGGTTCAGCCTACCCATGAGCAACTGATGTTTTTCCACTTACATACATCTGATTGTATTTATGAGAAAAGTGTCTTGTAATTGTGATCATATAGTCTCTGGGTTTGTTTTGGCAGGTATAAATCCAAATATTTTATAGTGTCTGCTCTAGCTTTAAATGGGATTTATTTTTCTATCTCTTGCTTTTGGACTTTGTTGCTAATATATAGAAATGCAGAACATTTGTGGAAGTTTATTTTGTAGCCTGCAACCTTGTCAAAGTTGTTTATTATTTCATGTAGTTTCTTACTTGAATCTCTGGGATTCTCTAAGTATATCATCATACCGTCTGCAAAGAGTGATAACTTAGCTTCTTCTTTGTCTATTCTAATTTCTTCAGTTTTTTAAACTTGTATAATTGGCACAGCTAACATTTCTAGTACCATATTGAATAATAGTGGTGATAATGGACATCCTTCTTTCATCCCGATCTTATTGGAAATGCATCTAGCTTATCTCCATAGTATATAATGCTTGCTGAAGGTTTTAGGTAGATACTGCTTATTATTTTATGGAAACTTCCCTTTATTCCTATGCTCTCCAATGTTTTTAATAGGTGCTGTATTTTGTCAAAAACTTTTTCTGCATCAATTGAGATAATCATGTGGTTTCCGTTACTTTTCTTGTTGATATTTATCGATTATTCTAATAGTTTTCCTAATATTTTGCCAGCCCTCCATTCCTGGTATGAATCCTACCTATCATAATATATTATACTCGTGATAAGTTGCTGTATTCTTTTTCCTAAAATCTTATTTAAAATTTTAATCTTCATATTCATTAGAGAAATCAGTTTATACTTTTCTTTCTCTGCTTGGTCTCTTCCTTGCTTCGGTGTCAAAACCATATTTGCATCATAAAAAGGAGTTGGGAGGACTCTTTCTTCCCCAATTTTCCCAAATAGTCTGTATCGTATTGGAATTAACTGTTCTTTAAACGTTTGATAGAATTTGCTTGTAAATCCATCTGGTCCTGCAGATGTTTTGCTTGTTCAATTTCTTTTTCTGAAGTGTGGTTGTTTAAGTCTCCAACTTCCTCTTGTATTAATCTAAGCAATTTATATTGAATACTCATCCATCTCATTTAGATTGTCGAATTGATAGGCATAAATTTGGGCAAAGTAATGTTTAATTTTTGTTTTAATTTCCTCCTCATTGGAAGTGAGTTCACCTCTTTCGTTGTGATATTGGTAATTTGGTTTTCTTGTTTTTTGAATCAAATTGAGTAAAGGTTTATCAATTTTCTTGTTTTTTTCATAAAACCAACTCTCAGTTTTATTTATCAATTCAATAGTTGTCTTAATTTTAATTTTTTAATCTCTCCTTTGGTTTTCAATATTTCTAATTTGGTATTTACTTGCGGATTTTCAATTTGTTCTTTTTCTAGCTTTTTCAACTGTATGTCCAAGTTATTCATCTCCTCTTTCTCTATTTTATTCATGTAGACATTCAAAGATTCAAAACTTTCCCTAAGAACTGCTTTTGCAGTATCCCATAAGATTTGGTAAGTTGTCTCATTGTGGTCATTCTCTTGAAGGAAGTTGTTGATTGTTTCTATAATTTGTTTTTTAACTCACTCCATCTTTATGATTAGATTATTTAGTTTCCAATTAATTTTTGGTTTATCCTTCCACGTCCTTTTATTACATATAACTTTTTATTGCATTATGATCTCAGAAGGATGCATTGACTATCTTTGCCTTTATGACTGGATTGGGAGGTTTTTAAGTCCTAGTATGTGGTAAATTTTTGTATATATACCATGTACCCCTGCAAAAACATGTACATTCCTTTCTATCTCCATTCAATTTTCTCCAGAGATCTATCATATCTACCTCATCCAGAGTTTTATTTAACTCCTTAACTTTTTTCTTGTTTATTTTGAGGTTAGGTTTATCAAGTTCAGAGAGGGGGAGGTTGAGGTCCCACATAGTTTTGATTTCTATTTCTTCCTGCAATCCAGCTGCCTCTTGAAGCAAGCTAGGTCTGTGTGCCCTGAGGATGACTTTGTTTAGGGCAGCACCAACCTTCTAATCACCCAGCATGGCAAATTCAGAATTGTCACTGACCCTCCACTTTCACTTGCTCTCATACACTATCGGCCACCAAGAAGCATGGCATTTACTTGAGTTCCTTTTTCGTTCATTTGAAGCACCATGGTATAGTGAATACAGCACTGGACTTAGTTGGGAGAATCTGTCATAATCTCACCTCAAACACTCACTAGATGATAAGTCTGGGTAGTTGATTAAGACTTTTGACTCTCAGTTTCCTTCCCTGAAAATTGGAGCAAGGTATTAGAGAAGGAAGTAGATATATTGTCTCTAAGAGCCCTTGTGACTTTAAATATAAGATCCTTTCATCTAAAAATACCCTTTTACTTGTAAAATCATTTTCCTAGTTCAGTTGTTAAACAACCATCATGTAATTTATATTGCCTATGAACTGTTCCCCTTACCTCCATTCTTTCTTTTCTCTAATTCATTGGTCACATAGCTCCCAAATTCACATTTCTAAAATATATGTTTGACTAGGCAATTTCCTTGCTATTATATCTTCAGTAACTTCCTTTCCATTAATCCACAATATAGATTTCTTGGCATAACATTTAATGTCCGGTTTCCTCTTTCATTCTCAACCTTACTGCACATTTTATAAAAACATACACTATCTATTCCAGGCAGACTGACTGATTAGGTGTTTCTCTTTACAATATTCCATTTCTCACCTCCATACCTTTGCAAGGCTAACACATTCCTGGAATATATTCTCTTCATTTCTTTTTCATATGATTCTCACTTCTTTTAAGTGACATATCAAAGATAAAGTCTTGTCTCAGTCTTTGTGATCCCATTTGGGATTATCTTGATAAAAATCCTGGGAGTATTTTGCTCTTTCTCAAGCAAACAAGGCTAAGAGAGTTACCCAGGGTCACATAGCTAGTAAGTGTATGAGGCCAGATTTGTTTTCAGGAAGAAGAATCTTCCTGACTCCAGGCCCAGCACTCCATCCATTGTGCAACATAGCTTATATAAATAGGAAATATTCAATGCATAAATGTATAAAGGAAAAAGTCTACATGTATGTATATTATGTATATATAAATTGGTTTGTACAAATTAAAATTAATACAATTTGTACAAATCTATAGTTATATGTGTATATGGAAATTTTCCATTGCACATCTATGTATGTGTTAGATGTCTGCTGTAGACTATGAGCTTATTTAAGGAATGAATATTTAACCTTTCTTGTTATATCCCTATCATACAGCACAGTACCCATCTCACAGTAGTCACTAGAGAAGTGGTTGCTGAATTGACCACTTGAATTGTTCATGTAATACCATAAATACAAGCAGATTTTCTATATCTGTTGTAGTCAAATGTTAAGTGCCTAGGTACAGAAGGAAAAAAATTGCCTTTAATTCAGTTCAGGGAGCATTTACTAAGCTTTTGCATTCTGAGTTATGAGAACATAAAGACAAAAAACGAATGAAAAAAACCAATAAAAAATTATCCCTGCCTTGTAAAATCTTGTCTTGTTCTGGGGTAGCTACATTATCTAAGCAAAAAACCACTCATGTAGAGAACAAAGAGGCATGTTCTGAGGATCTAGTCTTTGGGAGAATCAAGATATATTCCATGTAGGAGGTCACATTTGAGCTGATCCTTAACACTAATTAAGGATTCAAAGTGATCAAGTGATGAAAGTGAGGAGTGACAAAAATCTGAGTACTGAAACAGAAATATTAACAACCAAACAATCAAATGGGATGCTTAGAAAGTGTAGAGGTGAAACTTGACCACAAGGGACATATATGAGAAAATAATATAACTCCTCCCAAATTTCTCCTATTTCTACAAAGAGATAAGGAAGATGGACATTGTGTTAGTAATTGTATATTTTCCTTTCTTGGTTAATATTCTTGTATATAAGTTCATATAAATCTTCTTAAGCTTTTCTTTTTTGTTGATATTAATAATTTATTCTGGTCATATTCTCTGTGGCAAGAAATTTCTTTTTCAATCAATGAGCATGTATTTTGTTAGAAGGTTTTTTTTTGTATTACAGAAAATCCTGTTGTAATATTTTTAGAAACATAAGGTCTTTAAAAAGAAGATGAAATATATAGTTAGGCAGTAAAATCTACGGAACAAAGATTTTGAATATTTTAATCACTCATCTTCAACTAATTCTCAAACAGATTTTAGAATCTTTTCACACAAAGATAGACCTAAAGACAGAGAAAAATATCAATTGCTCATTGGTAGGCTGAGCTAATATAACAAAAATGTCAGTTCTACCTCAGTTAATTTACTTATTCAGTACCACACCAAACTACTAAATATTATTTGATAAAGCCAGAAAAAAATATGGTAAAAGAATTCATCTGGAAGAACAAAATTTCAAAAGTCTAAAGGGAATTAATTAGAAAAAAGCAATACAAAGAAAAGTAACCTAGGAAGATTCAAACTCAGGAATCAAGCTTTGGAACCATTCACATCTCCATACAATACCTAACATTATCTATTACTATAATTTATTATTTTCCCAATTTATCAAATATAAATTGTATCGATTTATGTTTTTCTTAAAACAATTTGGAAAGTGTTTCATACAGATATTAAATATCTTGTCCCATCACTAACCACAGAACATTATTTATCACTAAAAATAAAATGGTGGGTGTGGAAAAATTGGCAAACATCACGACTACAATAATTACGAAAATACGTGTGTGATTTCATACTGATATTCTGTCATTTCTGCAAAGAAGGAAGATTGCATTTCAATTAATAAATAAGCATATATTAAGCATCTACTCTGTGTCAGGTACTACCCTAAGAGCTGGGCATATAAAAAGAGTTAAAAGACAGTTCCAGCCCAAGGAGGCTAAAATCTAATGGAAGAGATAATATGTGTACAAATTGAAACAATCAAGGTACACACACATATGTTTATATATGGATATATATATATATATAAAATACTTATATACATATCTGTGATTAATAGTCAATAATGACAGAAAGTATGCCCTAGAATTCATTTTTTCCTTAATAGTATTTTTCCAAATGCATGTAAAGATAATTTTTTTAGCATTTACTTTTGTAAAACTTTGAGTTCCAAATTTTTCTCCCTTTCTCCTTCTCCTCCCCCCTTAAGACAGCAAACAATCTGATACAGGTTATACACATACAATTATACTAAACATATTTCTTATTAATCATGTTGTGAAAGACCAATCAGAGCAAAATGGAAAAAAAAACACAATAAAGTGAAAATAGTGTGCTTTGATCTGCAATCAGACTCCATAATTCCTTCTCTAGCATTTCGCATCATGAATCTTCTGTAATTGTCTTGGATCTTTGTACTGCTGAGAAGTTCTAAATCTATCCCAGTTAATTATTGCAAGATGTTTCTGTTGCTGTATACAATGTTCTCCTGGTTCTGTTCACTTTATTCAGAAATAGAAAAATAAATTCCATTTAAATTAACTACAGACAATATACAACATTCTGAAGTTTACCTGCTAAGACAAACTCAGGAACTATAGAAATACAGTTGTAAAACCCTTTATACATAAATAAAGACAGATGTAAACAAAGAAAAAATATCAATTTCTCATTGGTAGGTTGAGCTAATATAACAAAAAATGACACTTCTACCTAAGTTAATTGACTTATTCAGTATCACACCAATCAAACTACCAAATATTATTTGATAGAGCCAGAAAAACATGATCACAGACTTCATCTGGAAGGAGGAAAGTTCAAAAGTATGAGGGGAACTAATGAAAAAAAGCAATACATAGAAAGGGAGCCTAGGCCTACCACACCTAACAGCATATTATAAATCATCAGTCATCAAAACTATTTGTTACTGGCTAAGAAATAGAATGATAGAGCAGTAGAATAGGTTAGATATATAATACATAATAGCCAAAGGCTATATTAATCAGTTGTTTCATAAACCTCCAAACTCCAGCTTGTGAGATAAGAACTCAGTATTTGACAAAAACTGCTGGGACAACTACCAAACAGTATGGCAGAAACTAGGAATAGACCACCGTTTCACATCCCATACCAAGATGAGGTTGAAAATGGTACATGATTTAGCCATAGGGGATGATACGGTAAGCAAATTTCCTAGGAGAGTGAGGAATAGTTTATCTGTCAGATCTATGGAGTAGAGTATAACTTATGACAAAACAAGAGAGAGAACATTATGAATGCAAAATGGACAAATTTGAGTCCATTAAATTGAAATGTTTTGCACAAACAAAACCAATGCAACCAAGATTAGAAGGAAACGGGAGGAGGCAAGATGGCAGAGTAGAAAGATACACATACCGTTAGCTCGTACACAGTCCATAAAATACCTGTAAAGAAGAACTCTCCAAAAATTCTAGAGCAGCAGAAGCCACAGAACAGTGGAGGATATTTCTGTTTCAGAGAGACCGATGGGAAAGATCTGTCACACACCGGACCAGAGCAGAGTCCAGTCTTGCCTTGGCCGTGCAGCACCAAGAGGAGCAGATCCGAGCAGGCTTCAGGGGTGGATTAATTTAATTTAGTAAGGCATACTGTCAGAGGAAGTCAAGGGCCCTGCCTCCAAAGGGGGACTTAAACTTGGCTCAGGCAATAGAAGACCTTAAAAACAAGTTAGCAGCTTACTAAAGGAGAACCAAAAAAAAAATAACGCTGATGAAAATAGCAGCTTTAAAAAGAGTCTAACTCAACTGGAAAAAGAGATCCAAAAAGCCAATGAGGAGAAGGAAGTTTTAAAAAGCAGAATTAGCCAAATGGAGGAGAAGGTGCAAAAGCTCACTGAACAAAATAATTAGATGAGAGAATTGAGTTCAGGGAAAAGAATGACTACGAGTTAAACCAAGAAGTTAGTAATCAAAACCAAAAATGTGAAAAAATAGAAGGTAAGGTGAAAGAACTCATTGGAAAAACAACTGACCTGGAAAATAGATCCAGGAGAAATAATTTAAAAATTATTGGACTGCCTGAAAACCATGATCAAAAAAAGAGCCTAGATATTATATTCTATGAAACTATCAAGGAAAACTGCCCTGATGTTATAGAATCAGAAGGCAAAATGGATATTGAAAGAATTCATCAATCACCTCCTGAAAGAAACTGAAACACAGAAACTCCTAGAAATATCGTGGCCAAATTTCAGAGTACCCAGATCAAGGAGAAAATACTGCAAGCAGCTAGAAAGAAACAATCTGAGTACTGTAGAAATACAATCAGCATAACACAGGATCTGGCAGCTTCAACATTAAGGGATCGAAGGGCTTGGAGGGAGATATTTCAGAAGTCAAAAGAACTGGGATTGAAGCCAAGAATAACCTACCCAGCAAATCTGAATATAATACTTCAAGGGAAAAAATGGTCATTCAATGATATAGCCGAATTTGAAGAATTCATGTTGAGGAAAAGACAAGATCTGTATTTAAAAATTTCATTTCCCAAGACAAGAATCAAGAGAAGCATGACAATGTAAACAGAAAAGTCATAAAAGACTCACTAAAACTGAACTGTTTACATTACTACATAGAAAGACAATATTTTTAACTCTTGAATCTTTTCTCAGTATTTGGGTAGTTGAAGAGATTGTACATGTGCACACACAAATACACATAGATAGATTGAGAGTACAGGCTGTATTATATCAGAAAAGATGATATCTACACACACACACAAAAGAATAAAATAAAATAAAATAAAAGTTAAGGGGAGAAGGAGGAAAATTCCGGGAAGAGAAAAGGAGTAATGGGCGAGGCTATAACTCATAAAAGAGTTAAGAAAAATCCTATTCAATGGAGGAGATAAGGGAGAAGGGGAGAGGGGGAGAAATAAAGCTACTCTCCTCACGTGTGGCTGAAGGAGGGAATAACGTGCTCACTAAATTTGATATGAAAATTTATATACATCACAGGAAAGTAGGAGAGGAGGTGACAAGTGGAGCGAAGGGAATGTTAGAAGGGAGGGCAAATGGGAGAAGGGAGTCACTAGAAATAAACACTTTTGAGAAGGGACAAGGTCAATTGTAGGGGAGAAATAAGGGGTGTTAGGGTAGGTCAGAGGGCTATATAATTAGTATTACACAACATGATTACTATGGAAGTCTTTTGCAAAACAACACATACTAAGCCTGTATTGAATTGCTTCCCTTCTTAGTGGGGCTGGGGAAGGAGGGAAGGAGGGAGAGCAGTTGGAATTCAAAATATTAGAAACAAATGTTGAGAATTTTTATTGCATATAATGGGGAAATAAGAACTTCAGGGATAGAGGTATGGAAATTCATCTTGCTCAACAATAAAAAAGAGAAGATGGGGATAGGAGAGGACTGGGGTGTGATGGAGGGGAGGGTACATTGAGGGAAGGAGTAATCAGAATGCAAATTATTAGAAAGCAGGGGGAGGGGAGTGATGGGGAGAAAAATTGGACATGTTAAAAAGCGAGGTAAAAGCAGTTAATATGAAAACAATAGACTGAATTAATTACTGAGAAAAAAATCAATAACATCTTTAGTTTGGAGAAAAGAATTTCAGTCTAAATTTCCTAGAGGAAGGATAACTTCAGGTAAAATTTAGCATTGATCGAAACGTCAAAGTTTTAATGGGAAATTTGATTTCATGATTGCCATTTAATCAGGAATTAGAACATGTATAGAAAGGCATGTAAGCCACTTAAGACTTGCCTCAAAAGATGTTCCTTAGCCAAAGTGAAACTATAATAGTGTTTGAAACCTGGTTATTGGAATATGCCATTTTTAGATTCTATGGGACTATTAAATGACCATTCTTCTGAGTGTAACTCCAGGTATGGGTAGGAAGAAAGGAGATCTGAGCCTCCAATACATGATGCCAATAAGCTGATGAGATGCATAGGTGATCTCAAGGGAAAGTGGGAGAGTATCTGTTCAGTATGGGCTGAGGTGGGATTCTCCTGACTCAATTTCCCCACTGACACCTGGTAGACTTTAAGCCAGACTGAATGCAAGTCGATAATATAATTCTGCCTGGAATTGACATGCAGTTGGGGTGATATTGTATTCCTGCAATGTCCTTACCATTGGTGTCAATTCTCTATAGTCATAAGGTTTGTAAGCTTAATACCAGATCTATTCAATTATAGATTATAGGTAGAGGAACATCCAAGGTTGTCTAAAATTAAGCTATTAGGCATAGGACTTTAGACCAACAACAATAAGTTAGGGTCCTTTAATTCTTAGTAATACTGTGGAGACAATTAGGTAAAGAGCTATTATTTGTGTCTCAGTTGGTTAATGTTTAAAAAACAATTCTTTTGTGGTCCATATTGTAAATGCTTTAGAAAGCAGTATCACCTGACCAAAAGTTGGAATTGCTTTATCTGTTAAAAACTGTGTTAAAAATTTAAAAAAAGACTAGAAGAAAACAGAAAGCTGGGGAACTTTTTTTTTCAGCCAGTGTTCCTGATAAAGGACTCAGTTCTCAAATATAGAGAGAGCAGAGTCAAATTTATAAGAATAAAAGTCATTCTCCAATCCATAAATAGTGAAAAGATATAAACAGGGAGTTTTTAGATGAAAAATTAAATTTAAAATGTGTAGGGAAAATGTTTTAGATCACTATGCACTAGCAAATTGCAAATTGAAACATCTCTGAGGTACCACTTCACACTTATGAGATTGATTAGTATAACAGGAAAGGAGAATGATGAATGCTGGAAGTAGATGTGGGACATTTGGAACAATGATGCATTATTGGTGGAGTTTGGAACTGATCCAACCATTCTGGAGAGAAATTTGGAACTATGCCAAAAGGGCAACCAAACTCTGCATACCTTTTGATCCAGCAATAACACTACTAGATCTGGACCCCAAAGAAATCATAAAGAGAGAAAGGAACCACATGGAAAAGAATACTTACAACAGCTCTTTTTGTGGTAGTCAAGAATTGGAAATTGATGTGATTCCCATGAATTGGGGCATGACTAAACAAATTGTAGCATATGAATGTAATGGAAAACTATTGTGCTATAAGAAATGATGAACAGACAGATTTCAGAAGGTTCTGGAATTAAGAGGGGTTGGTGAAGACTTCCTGTAAAATATAGGTTTCTAATTGAAAGTTAAAGGAGGCCAAGGAGATCAGTAATCAGAGTGGAGAAGAGAAAGGGTTCCAGATAGGAAGAGGAGAGAATATCCAGAGCAGAGAGATGGAGGGTTGTGTTCTTTGGAACAACCAGGAGACCATTGTTGCTGGATTAAATATATGACAGGGCATAAGGTTTAAGACAGTTTCACTACCCCGGTTTAAGAAGAATGGTAAAAAAAAATTAGTTTTTGATGGTCTTTGACTATAAAACATAGCATTTTACATTTTTTCCTCTAGGAAATAATAATCTATTGTAGCTGACTGAGTAGGAGCATGGCATGGTTTGACCAGTTCTTTCAAAATATCAATTTAGTGGTTCAATGGAAAACGGATTAGAGTAGAGAGAGACTTAAGACTAGCAAACCCAAGAGCAAGATGTTGCAGTAATCCAGGCATAAGTTGATGAAAACCTTCACAAAAGTTGTGGCAATGTCAGAAGAGAGAAAGGGTCATATTCAAGAAATGTTACCAGGAAGAAATCAATAAGCCTTACTCATAAATTGGAAAAAAAAAAAGGTGTGAGAGATAGGAAGGAATTCAGAATGATTCGTAGATTATGAGCCTGATTCTGAGGAGCATGGTGTTGCCCTCAATAGGAATGAGGAAAGAAGGAGAAAAGAAAGGATCAAAGGAAAGAAAATGAATTTGGGGGACATTTTCAGTTTTAGATTCCTACTGGATATCCAATTAGAAAGGCAGTTTTCAGCAGGGAAATTGGGCCAGGACAAATTGATTTGGGAATCATCAGCACAGACATGATAATTAAATCCATGGATCCATTAGATCCAATTTAAGTAATATAAAGAAGAGAATACATCCATGAAAAGAATCCTGGGAGATATTTATGTCTAAAGATTTTATTTTGGAGGAAGATCCTGTGAAGGTGATGAAAAAGGAATGACCATACCAGTGGGAGGAAAATAAAGAAAGAGTTGTATCTCCCAAAATAAATATAGAGAAGAGAATATCAAGGGTGTTACAGTCATCAATGTCAGAGAGAGACCAAAGAGAATGAGGACTGAGAAAAAGCTAACAAGCAATCATTGGGTAACTTTGTAGAGAACAGTTTTATTGGATGGATAAGGTTGGAAAGTAGAATACAACATATTAAGAAAAGTGTGAGAGAAAAGAAAGTGGAACCACCTACTGCAGACAGCTTTTTTTCAATAATTTAATTCATTTTACAAGATAAACAACAAACGGTCATCCAAATTCTTCTTAAATGCCCTCCAGATTCTTTGAATTGTTCATGTTTACTGGTGATTACTAAGTTCACTAAAAGAAAAAAATAATAATACATCTTCAATATGGGGACACCCTGTTCTTTTCTACAAACCCCGTTCCATTCTCTTTCTTTCCATATGTTTGCTGTGAATTTTCTAGGTGACCCAAAGACCTTTGGAAAGATACCCTATGGGCATAGGTTGGTTTCATGCTCATAAGTTGATGTGTATAAAAGATGGAGATCTTATACACACATATAGTATGTGATATATATATATATATATATATATATATATATCATAATATAGATGTACAAATGAGTGCATATGAATATATATACATAGATATATTTATATATACATACACACATGTATATATATTTATGTGTGTGTGAAGAGAGAGAAAGGGAAAGAGAGAGTAAGAAAGAAAGAGGGGGGGGAATAGAACACTGAACACAAGGTCAGCACAGAAATAGGATGATAGTTTATTGAGTACTAAGGGATAATGTAAGAGTTTCCTGTTTTTTATTTTTCAGGATAAGGGAGTCATGGACATGTCTGTAGAGAGTAGTAAAGGATTCAGTAAAGAGGGATATTGAAATATGAGAGATTGTAGATGAAAGCAGGGGCAATCTGTCAGAAGAGATAAAATGGAATAGGATCACTTGAACAAGTAGAGAGTTTAGCCTTTGGAGAGAGTAAGGTCCCTTCATCATGTGAGACACAAGTGAAAAAGGATATAGCATCTGAGGGCATCTAAATGATCTAGAGAAGAGGAAGTAAGGATAGGAAGTACATAGCAAAAGGCCTTAATTTTTTTTTTAAATAAATTTATTTAA
>CM053769.1:482321968-482348829 GCA_028658325.1 Potorous gilbertii
ACAAATGGGGAGAAAATTTTGGAACCCAAAATCTTGTGAAAATGAATGTAAAAAGTTAAATAAATGTATTAAAAAAAAAATAAAAAAAATATTAAAAAAAAAAAAGATGGAGTAAAATTTGAGACTAGGTCTGTTCAATACCAAGATTCTTTATCTTTTCCATTAGGGCTCACTGCCCCTCCTATTTTGTTATTCATCTATATATTTTTGATGGTATGGTCTTCTTCAGCAACGAAGGACAAGCACAATCCTGTGAGTAGATGCAGCTAGCTGAATGGGGAACCAGTTAGCTGGGTAATTCAACTCCTTCTCTCCAGTCTGCCTCTTCTCCCCTTCCTTTTCCTCTCCAAATGAAGGTAAATTTAGATGGCCAAAAGATGCCTAGTTGACTTCGGTTTTACTGACCCTTTCCCTTCCTTTCCCTTCCCTTCCTTTCCCTTTCCTTCCCTTCCCTTTGTCCTAGCCTGTCCTGTCCTCTCCAAAAACCTTAAACATATTTCACTCTGAAACTGGAACACCAGTGGGCTCCTGTCTAAGGGCCCTTAGGACCCTCCTAGTTTTAGAGTGATTATCAGTAATTACTGTTGTTGCTTCCCACACATGCTGACATCTTTCTTTTTCTTGGCCTCATTAAAGAGGCCATGCCTTGGCTGCTTCTTAAATAGGCCTATTCAATGAGTGGACATTTCCTCACTCCAAGTGAATACATGGAAACACATTGGTCTAAAGAGTTCAAGGCCCCCAGTGCATTCTGGGTCATCTCCAGTCATCCTGATGAATATCTGCTCACTGGATTCAGATGGCTCTGTAGGAAAAATGAGGCTAGTAACCTGCACAGCCTTCCCTCACTCAAAACAAAGTCAAATGCAAGTCATGTCATCATTTCTCTGATGGCCTGGTCTTGAGCAACAAATGATATACGCAGAACAATCATAGCTTCTCAGATTATTGTAATTGGGAAAAACCAGAGAAAAAAACTTCTTCCAATAACCTATTTCTTTTAAGTTCAATTCATTTCAATCAAGATAGCTTGGGCTGAGGGGAGTGGCAATTTGTCCAAGGACATAGAGATAGTAGTATACAAAAGAGACCAGATTCAAACCTAGGTCTTGGGATCCCAGATACAACTTTTCCCCCAAACGTACCATACTTTGAAACCTGAATATTTGACAAATAAGATTATAAATATTTAAAAATTTAAAAAAAGTGACTTCAACTAAATAGAAAAATAAATTCATGCTTTTCTACCCATGATGACTCTTCCCAAATCTTAAATCCACAGGGTGACAGTGATACAAAAGGCATTGAAAACAGTACTTTTGACAATAAGTCACAGCATGGGAAAGAAAAAAAAAGATTTCAACAAATTCACCTGGTATAAAAAATGGAAACTATTGTTAAACAAAACAGGCATGCGAATAATAACTCCTTGAAAAAAATAAAAAAGCCAAATCAATATTCATACAATGGAAAAAGACAAAATCAATAGGTAGAAAATACATTCAAATTTCCACTGAAGCTCTAGTGACAACCATTTATTGAATATAGATGCTAAAACTGTTGCTCCGATTAAAAAATCTGTTCTGTTTCTATTTCTTTCAAAGAGATCCAGATTGCTCAAAATCTTTATAGTGTCTCTGTCTTGCTTTGATTGCCATTGAAGAATCTCTGTAAACTGGCAATACTCTGTCTTTCAACTTTTTCTTTCCTCTTATCAGTCCAAGCACCTTAGCTAAGCAATTCTTCGCTCTAGGCATCAGCTCTTTGGACCCTCCCTCTTCTGCACCTTGAATTTTTCCACTGTTCTGTAGGGTGGGAATGTCTTCTTATCCTCTTTAATTATTCAGCTGCTCATTTAGAATGCCTTTGTCTCCTGGAAATCTCCTGTTTTAAGTATTGGTAATTACTTCCCTCTTTTTATTTCATGTGGCACCTTTTTCTGTAATATTCTACTATGCTGGTATTATTATACAATTCTCTTTATTGATGTACTATCTCCATAGTCAACCACAAACTCCATGCCAACATAGGTTCCCCTAATGAGTTTCACTAATCACAAAGAGACTGGTTAAAAATACTTTGGACAACGGATGTCCATTAAAATGTTCTCTAAATTTACGAGCTCTATGAGAGATGACTGTATCAATCCATTCCTTTTGTGTGTTACCATTCTGAGCTTGGATAGGCTTCTGCACGTGAACTTTTGGTGCTTCTTATAATACAAGAATAGGGCCCAAACACCAAACTAAGCATTTATTATATACATGACTATTTGGTTTGACTAATGAGCTGACAGTCTAACGTAAACAAAACTGAGAAAAAAATGCATCTTGCTGACTTGTAAGTAAAAGTGTTATGGAAAGTTGAATTGTAGCATCTTTTGCCTGATCACTTTATTAGTAACAGAAATGAAAATTTGGAGTTAGCAATAAAAACAATTTGCTAGTAAGATGTTATTATTTAGTTTTCAGGAATAATCTTAGAGTACAAAAAAATGAAAAGAAAAATAACTCCTTTCTTCTAAAACTTTAGCAAAGTTACATTTCTGATGAGAGGTTAAAAAATTTTACAAATATTTGACACTACAGTAACGGTATATAAGCACATCTATACCCACATATGCATACATACATACACATGCATATGCATATATATAGAAAGAATATGTGCATCTATATATATTCTATATATTGCATATATGTATGTACTCCACCCATACCTACAATGCACACACACAGAAAATGCATGCATATATGCTCATAAATGCTTACATGTATGTATTGTCAAAAACATAGGCATTGCATTTTATAACCCTGTGCAGACATATCTAAATATATGTAATGCATGTATCTTGTAGATATAGTCATATATAAACAAATAAGATAAGGCATATTCATATGTGCATATAAATATATTGATATCCATAATATTCATATATTGTGTGGATATAAATATATTCATATCTGTATGTGCATATTCACATATTATGTTCATATATACATACATGTGCATGTACATAACTTATATCCACATACATATGTAGAAATATGTTTATATGTATATGCGTCACATATACATATTTGTTTGATTTTGTGTTTGTCTCTGTGAACACATTTTGTTGTTCAAATATTTACAACTCTTTGTGATATTATGATATCATGGGCCATAGCACACCAATATTGTCCATGGAATTTTCTTGGAAAAGATATTGGAATGGTTTTTCATTTCCTTCTCCAGTAGATTAAAGAAAACAGTTTAAGCGACTTGCCTAGGGTAACACAATGAGTAATTGTCTGCTGTCAGATTTAAATTCAGGTCATTCTCAGGGCCAGAGTTTTATCTAATGAGGGATCTAACTGCATACACACAGACACAGACACACACACACAGAAACAAAAATCTGTGCATGTGTTCGTGCACTTAAAATCATAGCTCCACTATGTATCCTTTTACTGGTTAGCCAAAAGACAAACTAGTTCCATGTGTGTAACATTTAATCAAAGAACAGAAGGAGAAAATGACAAGGAAAGATCCCCAAATAATAAATGAGGCATGCTTTCCAACAGTTTTCCACATCACCGATAGGTGTGAGCAAACAAATATGAAGCATGCATGACAGGGAACACACATGGAGGAAACATGGGTAAGAAATAGATTTACCTAGGGATTAGTCAATATATACTCTGTAATTGCTAAGTGACTGATGTCCCAATGATCTCATT
This sequence comes from Potorous gilbertii, assembly GCA_028658325.1. Lineage (NCBI taxonomy): Eukaryota > Metazoa > Chordata > Mammalia > Diprotodontia > Potoroidae > Potorous > Potorous gilbertii. The sequence continues at coordinate 482,325,691 of CM053769.1, forward strand.
ATTCTTCTCTGGGTAAATTCTCTTTTTTGGACATGGCATTGCAATATTACACATATCTCTACTTTCTGATGCTGTGTATCTCCTGGGTTTCTCTGCTACTTGCATAGTCATTAAGGTAATCCGTATCACATCATCTACTGGTCTTTCAACAATCCAAACTTTTCAAGAAAACTGTTGTTCCCTACTATGTTCAACATGGATGTCACGGTTAGAAGTCACTTCTTGACAAGGGGAACTATAGATCTCCTCATTTATACAGAGGACTATGAGAAACCACAAAAACTCAGATGACACACAGAACACAGCAGAGTACTACAGGCTAGAATTAAACAAGAATTAAGATATCATAGTATCTAAAGTCAGATACTAGCCAGCTCAACAGATTTTCACAAGCACCGTAAAGGAGAACTATACTATCTTTGTCATTCATTCAACAAACATTTATTAAACACTCACTATGGGCCAGATACTATACTAAGCACTGGGAATACAAAAGAGGGCAAAAGAAAGTCCCTGTCCTCAAGGAGGTTATTATCTATCGACAGAGATAATATGCAAATAAATACATACAAAACAAGCTATGTATAGGAGAAATAAGAAGTAATTAAAAGAGAGAATGCATGGAAATTAATAGGGATGAGGGAATATTTCCTCTAAAAGCTGGGATTTTATTTGATTATTACAGAAAACCAAGAATAGTAGGGTGGAAGAGGAATAGCATTCCAGGTATTGGGGAAAGTCAGAGAAAATACCCAAAATCAAGAGATGAAGACAATGAACATAGACATTCCTAGAGGGTGTGCTGGCAACCTTGCTTCATTAGCATTGATTCTCTGATTACCTTCAAGGAGAGAATTTATAACATCATATTACCTACACAATCACAATATAGTTTTAGGTACATAACTGTGAATACTGGTACAAATAAATGGAAAAGATCACAAAAACAACAACAATAGCTATAAGACAGAGGTTATGGGAGCAGAACATTACAGACATGGAGCCAGTCATACATATGAAGTCACAGAAGCAGTAAATATTGTTCCTTATTCTCAAACCTACTATTCCATTTTACCTGGATCATAGTGCATATGCAAGGAAATAAAGTATAACACTTGAAAAGATAGTAAGGGGAAAATTTTTGAAGGGTCTAAATTTCAAACATGAGACAGTATATTTGTTCTGGAGGAATCTCTTGAATTGACTGAGCAGGGAATGATGTGATCAAACCTGCACTTTAGAAAATCATATTGGTTGCTGAGTAGTTGTTGAATTGTGGACAATAGAAACTTGAGTCATGAAGAACAGTTAGAAAGTTATTGCAATAGTACATATTAGAAGTGATGCGAACTTGAACTAAATTAAGGCTATGTGAATGGAGAAAAGAGGATACCTGCAAGAAATTCCTTCAATATAGAAATGACAAGATTTGGCAACAACATAGAAATGTGGGGTTTGAGAATGACGCATTGAGGATAACACCACTGTAATAAGCTTAGGCAACTGGAATAATAGTGGTCCCTTTGATATTAATACTGAATTACACAAGAGAGGAGGGAGAGTTATTGAATCTTATTTTGGAATTGGTAGTGCTTGGGGAAGTCCATCTGGAGATGTAATTTATGATTATCTCAGGAGAAATACTTGGATCAAATATATAGACCTGAGAAGCATTTGCATAGAGTTGCTAATCGAACCAATGGATACTGATAAGTTCCGAGTGAGATAATACAAAATGAAGAGAGGAAATAATCCAGCAAATTCCTTTGCAGAATATCTATTTTTACTGAGTATTAAATGTTTTGAAGATCACATATAGGGACTGATGAGTTATGGAGAGTTAGGAAGAAAACCAGGAGCATCATGAAATCATTGAAAAGAGAGAGTATCAAGGTAAAAAATATCCACAATACTAAATATGAGAGAAATGTCAAGAAGAATAAATATTTGTTGATGAGAGAAGAGAAACATTAGTTTTACAACAGAGGGAACACTGGTAATTTTGAATAAGGCATTTGCTGTTGCATGATGAAGCGAGAAAATAGATTGCAGATGGTTTTCAAGAAGGAAGAAAGAAATAAAGTGGAGTCAGTGAGTATATATAGCTTTATCAAGGAGATTAGTCAAGGAAAAGAATGATATAAGACAAACTGACCACTACCAGAGATGGGAAGATCAATTTAGGCTTTCACTTTGTTTATATGTGTATTTATTCATTTGTTTATTTACTTTTTTTTGTTTTGTTTATTAACGTGTTCATTTGTTCTTTTCATTGTTTTGTTTATTTTAGGAGGAGGAGACTTGAAAGTAACTGTAGGCAATAAAACACCTAGAAAATAGGAAGTGTTAAAAAAGGGAGAGAGATTGTGTGCATGAATGATGAGTGCAATAATCTGGAGAAGCTAAGAAGGTTTGAGATCAAGGGTATGTGTAAAAAATCACTATGACAGAGAGAAGACCACCTAGTAAGCACTTGATAGAAGTGTATTGACCTATTCATCAAAACCTGTGATAATAAGTTTTGGAAGTTAAATTTGAACTACTATCCTCTATCTTCAAATCCAATACCTGTACCCACATTTCCACTCAACATTATGAACTGTATGTGTTCCAGTTTTATCACATATTCTTGAAGATATCATAAGTGAAAGCTTATGGAGTAACCAAGAGAGAAAAGATGATAAGTATTCAAGAACTTGGTAGAGACATGACAGTGAGTTAATTTTTGACAGCTTTGGAGTCAGGGGATAATAGCTGGAAAGAAGGCTCTGTGGCTATCTGTGTTTGTGATCATAGGTGCTTCATTTTTATCCCTCTAAACCTCATGTTCTCATCTGAGAAATAAATGGGTTGGAGTATAAAACATCTTTGTCCTCTTGTAGTTCTGAATACATGAGTTTAGGTTTTCATGATTATTTTCAAGTTCTTAGGTTTCACTGAGTTAGAAACAATACGAGAAGGATCAGAAATCCGTGTCAGCAATTTCAGGAAACTGATTTTTAACACACACCCTCCCTTCAAATGTGTAGATAACTAGAACATATTTAAGTATTAGCCAATCTCAGTTATTTTTAGCTACCTTTGGGATTATTTTCTCTTCTGTTTAAGCCCATCATGCCTCAGATTCCTTGCTTTATTTATGTAGCACTGATATCCCCATGAGCTTTAATTGTCACAGTAATCAGATATCAAACCAGATCACATTGATTTTCTTCCCTGAGATTCTACTTGGTATTATGCCAAAATCAAAACATTCTTTTTTCACTTTCCTGCTTTACCATACCATGCTATTCAATGCATGCATATTGAGCACCTACTCTTTCCAGAGAAATGTGCTAGGTTTTGAGGAGAGAGATTTAAAAAGCACAAAATTTTGCATATCAAGGAGATTGCATGCTGCTGGAAGAGGAATGCTATAATGTGAACATAAATAAGCATAACATAAGTACAAAAGAAGCAGACACTTATTGAGTATATCGTATGTGTTAGGCAAAGAGAGATGCACGCAAAATGCCCTCGAAAATACTGTGTATGTTTCAGAATTTATAAAAACATCACATTTGGAAAAGAACTTGAAAGCTCATTTTTTATCTAATCTTATCCATCAATGACCAAGGCCACCTGTTGCCACCCACAACTAGTGGCTGCCACCTTTCTCTAGAAAACATCTGGATAGAAACATCCCACTTCCTGCAGAGTGTACCATGTTTTGTCAGCTATGGTTATCTCAGATTTCATTTTCGTTGATTGTAACTCTTCTTCTCTAAAACTTTTACTTATGTTATTTTGGTTAACCCTCGTGGATCAAGTAGAATATTTGCAATCCTTTATCATCATCCACATTAACCTTTCAGATCCTGAAAGGTAAGTATGGTACCCAACTTCCTTAACATTCTTGTTTTTCCTTCTTTAGTTCTTAAATTGATCCTACTGTGAAATAGTTGAAATATTTTTCACACCAACCTCATGATATCACACCAATCAATCTCCAGCTAATCAATACTATTGTCAAAGTGTACAATTTAAATCTTTTAGTTATGAAAGGTCCTGAGTTTCCTAAATATATTCATACAAGTATCCTGGGCAATAAAGGTTTTATTTTAACATTTTCCTAATTAGTGCCTTTTTATTTTAACATTTTCCTAACTATATAATAACAATTTTAAAATCCATTTAAAAACTGAGTTCCAAATTTTCTTTCTCGCTCCATCTCCTTCCACCCTTGAGAAAGCAAGTGATGTTATTTAGATTATATATGTATACTCATGTAAAACAGTTACATATTTGCATATTTTAAAAGAAAAAAGACAAGAAAAAAAGAAAATGAGTCTAAAGAAATATGACTTGCTTTGTATTTAGACTCTATCATTTCCTTCTCTAGAAACGGCTATATTTTTCATCAAAATTCTTAAGCATTGCCTTGGATCATGGTGTTACTTAATACAACTAAGTCACTCACAGTTGATCACCACATGTTGTTACTATGTACAATATTTTGGTTCTGTAAACTCCACTTTGCAACAGTTAATATAAGTTTTCCTGGGTTTTCCTCAAAGCATCTTACTCATCATTTCTTATAACACATTAGTATTCCATCACAATTTGGCACCACAAATTGTTCAGCCATTTTGCCATTGATAGGCATTCCTTCAATTTCCAATTCTTGAGCAGTAAAAGTGCTGCCAAGTACTTTTGTACATGTAGATACTTTTCCATTTATTTTATCTATTTGGGATGTAAAGGTAGTAGTACTATTGCTGGCTCACAAAGTATTGACAACTTCAAAAGATTTAGCTGGAAACTCACATCCTGGATAACATCCATTACAGATTTCAATAAGATTTTCATGAAATCAGGAAATTAGGTTCTTGTAGAAGAACACATCAGATCCATTAATCCAGTGTCTCCAATTAATTCTATTGAATTCTATTCTATTAATTATATTGATGCTATATAAGAATTACATGAACTGTTTCAAAGTGAAGAGAGCAGAACCTGGAGAACATTGTACATTATGAATGTTCCTAATTATAGTACATTGGTCTAGTGCCTCAATCAATTATTATTTTTTTTTACTTAATCTAAAAACTGAGTTAGTATTTGTATTTCAATATAAACTCTACCACTTTCCATCCATTCACTACATGAATTCTATAATTGGATGAAAGGTAGGTATCCTCTAAATTAAATCCACTTCATGTTCTACTCCACCTCAGTTTTGTTTTAATATTCCATTCTTTTCTTTTTCCATTCATGAACAATTATGAGCACTTTGTAGTATTTATTTATCATAAAAATACCTGTAAGAAATATTTGAAATGGCAAGTCAAATAAACAAGCATTTGTCACTGACCTGTAGTATGCTGGACTCTGAATCAAGAACTGAAGTTGGAAAAAAAAAGCATGAAACTGTGCCTTTGTTCAAAATAATCATATACTAGTGAAAGAGGTTGTAGAAAAAAATTATGAATACACGCACAGACAGCTTGTTTACATGCACATGCACACAGTAAATTGAAGTTAATTGCAGGGGGAATGTACTACCTCTGAAACAAAAAGCTCTGCTACATTACCCCTCACTTCAGGTCTGGTGTGTGTGTATGTGTGTGCATGTATAGATCAAAACCAGGAGAGATGGATGCAACTGGCATGAGGTAAAATGCAAAATTTTTGTCAGTAGAGAAGACAAAAAAAATCAAAATAACAAAAAAGCAAAAAATACATTGCAAAAAAAATGGAGCTGTGAAAAATAGAATGTCCTATTTCATGAGACAGTAGTATCTCCTCGATTTGAGGGCTTCAAATAGAGGCTGGATGACTTCTAGCCAGATGTGGCAAGAGTTGGAATAGATATCTAATGGTACATTTTTCAAGGTATAGTATGGGCTAGTATGAAATCTATCCCATCTGTACTTGAAAATAGCACTTATTAATGCCACCTAGAATCAGATTCTACCAATGGTCACATCTGCTGATTTTGTCCAAATTGCTTTATTTTCAATTTGTTCTTGTATTAAATGAGAGATTTGCATTAGCTGCTGATGCCCCTTCTAACTACCAGAATGATACACTGGAAAGTAAATTACATCAGGGGAAAGAAAACTTAGTTTTCTAATCCTACTTCTCATACTTCTGAGCTGTGAGATTTCAAATAAACTCCGTAAGGTTGCTGAATTTCATTTGACTCCTAATTTTATCCCCAGTGTTTGCCACCATGCCTAGCTTGTTCTATGTGCTTAAAAAATTCCATTTCATTCAGTCATTGAATATTTCTTTAGACTTTCTATGTTATTCATGGCAAGTCATTTAACCTCTTACAGCATCAGAATTCTCATCGGCAATATGAGGATGCATTATAATGACAATATATAATAATATGGTGATAGATTTTATAACATTTATTGAATTCTATATTAATAATAACAACATTTATGTATAGTATACCAAAAATCTTAGCAGAGCTTTAAGACATTAATTGAGGCTTCAGTAGTATAAATTACCCTAACATTTTGGGGATATTCTTTATAGTGCTTTCAGTTTTGCAAAGCACTTTACATACATTAATTCATTTGATCCTCACAAAAATATGACTAGCTAAGTACTATTATTATTCTCATTGAACAGATGGGAAAGCTAAAGTACAGTAAATGGATGTGTTGAGAGTCCCACTAAAACACTACTAAAAGTCTCTAGGCGGAAGTTGATATTATGGCTTCCTAACTACAAGTCTCTTTTAGTTGCTGCAATACTTAACCACCTAGGCTTCTTTGAAGATCATTGTCCTTGATAGAGAAAATGAGAAAAATAGAAGCTGAACACTTAGTTATTACTTTTCTTCATGTCTCCAAGAAATTTATTTTGAAAAGCAATTTTTTCTTCTTCTTGGTTACTACAATTAATTTTGGGCTTTAACTGTCATGAAATTGCTATATTTGCATGATTTTTAGTAATAATCATCATTTCATGCTTCTGCTCCTATTTTTTCCTTTCCTCCTGCCCCCTTTTGTATTATTTGCTATTTAAATTCTGTCTCTACTTTTAGAAAAAACTCTTATTTTCTTCGTTTGCTATACTCCACACTCAACAATGTTTCTAGTACATAGTAAGAATATAAAAAGTATTCATTCATTCATCACTTATCTTTGAAAAGTACAGACATCAATGCATTGCCTATGCTGCTACTTTGGCTTCTCTAGCCCCTCATACTTTCCTCCCTTAATATGAATTATGTGTCCTATCTTTCTTCAAAGAACTATTCTTTTGTCTCTTTGAGTCTTAACCAAAGTGATCTTTTAGGATTTTTCCTTGAAGTCTTTGAAAGCTGTTCTTTGAAGTCTAGCGTATGGAACAGAGCATACTCCCCTGCATCTTCATCTTTTTAATCTAATTCTAAGACGATATGATCCCTTTCTCTCAGGGTTTCTATAATTTGTCCTACTTATTGACAAAAATCACATTCACATTAGAAACTTCCTTCATCACTGATACTTTCAAAACAGCAGACTCATGTTAAATAAACCATATCTCATGATTACTTGGCTCAATACAAAAGCAATTTCCTTTAAGTAGAATGCCTTTCTTTATTCTCTCCAAGCGATTAAATTTAATCCATCTTTCAATATTCAAGATTGCTGTCACGTTTACAAAGTGGGTACCATACTTTTGCCAAAAGGGGCAGGCAGGGGTGGAGGTAGAGCTCCTCACATTCAATTTTTATTGATAGGCCAGGTCCCCAGAGGATGTCTAGCTACTTATCTCCTAATGATTTTTTGGGTAGGTAACCCTAAGAGGTTTTTTCTAGTATACTTGCTCACAAGCCCCCATCTACCGTGTTCTCAGATGATTATCAGTAAGTAGCCTTAGTTAGCTTTTAGGAAAAGCATGGAATGAATTATCAGAATAAGGAGATGGCACAAAATAATTTCTCAAGAAACTGGGATACAGTCTGTCTCCCTACTACAACTAAAAGGACTTATACCTTCAAGTTTCTCCTAAGCCTGGAAAATCTGGAAACTTAAGTACAATACTATTGTCTGCCAGATGCCAAACTAGATGGTGTTCATACATTACCTCTGAGGATGGCAACTAAGTAGTGCAGTGGGTAGAGTACCAAGCCTAGTGTCAGGAAGCGATAAGTTCAAATTTTGTCTCAGGCACTTATTAGCTTGGGAAAGTCACATGAACCCCAGTTTCCTCATCTGCAAAATAAGCTACATAAAGAAATGAAAAAAAAAATACGCTACAATATTTTTTTTTGCAAAGAAAACGCCAAATGGGCTCAGAAAGAGCTGAATCTGAAATGAATGAAAACCAGCAACAAAAATCTGAGGTTAGGGCTATACAATACTCAAAGTTCAGGTATCCTGTAGTGGAGTACAGATAATATTTTCACCATATTACTTATAAAGAAACTGATTTTCAGAAGAAAAAATAAATGACTATGAGTAATATATTTGATATAGTGAAAAGGTCACTGAGAAAATAGAATAAAAATACCTTGGTTCAACCTTGAGTCTACCATTAGTTACCAATCATTCAATCAAAAACTGTAATTAACTGCTTATTATATTTCTGTCACTGTACTATCATCTACAAACTGAAAGAAAAAGGAAAATAGTTCTTTCAGTCAAGGATCTTCATTGACTTAAAAAAAAAATAACTCGCTCAAGATCTTAGTTACTCAGGATCTTTCACTCAAGATTTCACTCAAGATCTCATCTGTGAAATGAGAGAGTAGAAGCTAAAGTAATGTCCCTTCTAGATCTAAATCTTACTATTAACACAATGCTGTCCTCTCCTCTACCTACATCAGAGTCAGACTGGAATTTCCAGTGGGGCAGGAGCATCAGTAGGTTGGGGATTAGATTCCTCTGTAAATAGAAGTTGTTAAAGAACTTTTGGGTAACTAACAGTGATCCTGGAATTTTATAGCTTAGATTAAAATAACTTCTTTTTTATTTTCTGACTGTGATCCGTTCAGTTGGTAAATAAGTAATTTCCCACCATTTCCTCTTTATGAACACAAACTAAGAGTCATACAAACTGTGCTTAAAGTAGGAAGTTAAAAATTTGAGACTTTTTTTCTTTTCCCAAATGCAGACCTGAGTTGATCTCTGCTTTCTGATGGATGCAGGCAAACACACATAAAAAGAAAAACATTGTTCTTGAGAGGTTAAAATGAGTTGGACTTGGCATGACCACCATACAAGGAAAGGATAAACACACTACCCCTGTCTCTGCTGCTGGATAATGAATTATATATCATTTTAAATAGCCTACCTAAAAAGAACATAGGGATCTGAAAGAGTTTATGAGTGCAGTAAAAGTTAAGGAGGCATTGTAAGGGATACATATCAATCTTTTGTCTGCTGCCATTTATGTGACTGTTCCAGTTGATGACAACCTTTGCACTGAGTCATTTGCTGAAAAAAGACAGTAATTTAGGGCCTGTAAGCAGCTGATGCACTTCTACAGCTTAAATTCTGTAGCAGTCATCCATTTCCTATTAGGGTTGTCTGTCTGACTGATTTAGTTGTGAGCTAACTACAGAAATATGTGCAATCACCACACTCATTGTTGTCCATTACACATTTCTGCTCATAGGAAAAGGTGAATGTGATTGATTTAGAATAAATAGCAGTTTTTCTGAGTTGCCATTTTCTTTTGAATAGCCTAGGACAATGTGTACCTCCACAGGACTATGGAGCTGAAAGCTTTTTTCTCTCACTCTACAGAACAGACCATTAAATAAACTGTCTTCATTTAAAAGTAGAATAATGAATCAAAAATACCATTTTCTAAATGCATTTACAGGCATTATAGGTCATCTTCCTCTTCTCTGGAACATGGCATGTGATTGGTAATATTAATCTATGGAAATCAGAGGCATTTATTCTGAAGGGAGCATAAAGGAAAGAAACTGACAACTTCTGCTAGTATATATAGAGACAATCATTTTATCTCTTGATAGAGTGGATGATAATGTGTCTTTGCTGTACAGAGACCATTTGAACAAATGGAAAAATGTATTGCTGTTATTTGAAGGAAATAAGGACTGTATCAAAGGTAAAAAAAACAGAAAAGAAAAGAAACAAATTAGAAGAGAAGAGAAAAGAAAAAAGGAAAAAGGATTGTGAATCAAAAATTAGCTTAGTTTCTTTCAAATCTAGAATTTGGATAATATTTATATAACACTAGTCTCCAGGAACATTGAGGCGATATTTTTTAAATGGTGGCTACATCTTGTAAGATATAGTTTTAATGGATTTATAAAAGCCCACAACCCTGGGATATTTTTCTGTAGCTTGAGAGGGTGTTGTAGAGATGTACTTCATAGCTTGTAAAGAAAGGAATTACTCATTCCTCTTACATAATTGTCATAGTCTAAATGTCAAAATGTCCTTATATGTATTCATGAGTTTCATACTACAGTTTAACCAAGTCAGTGTTGATTGTGTCAGTCATAGGATTTCTTATCTTCAGTTACTCAGAAAATTCCTCCATTTCAAACAAGATTTAGGCAGGTATTAAATTAAAAATTGAAAGACTAAGTGCACATGAAAACATATAAGCACATGCATATGAATAAATATACATACACATTAATGTGTGGGTGTATATGTGTATCCACACATGCCTCTCTTTCCTCACTGATGAAAGTATCTTTTATTTATATTTTTGAAAGAAAATTAATCAATTTATAGCTTATTTGAAAGTCCATAAATGAAGGTTCACAATTGACGTGCTGAATGTTATATATTATGATGGAAGTCAGTGGAAAAGTTGTGTCTTTCCCCAACAAATAACCAAGTACAGATTGGAATTGGAGAGGGAAATAGATAGAAAGATAGATAAATAGATAGAAGGATAGATAAATAGATAGATAGATAGACAGCCAGATAGATGGATAGATGGATAAATAGAAGATAGATAGGTGGATAGACATATGGATGGATATATAGACAGATAAATGACTAGATAAATGACAGACAGAAATCACTCAACAAACATCTTTTGTAGTTTAAGGTGAGTGAAGATGCATCTGCATTAAATTAAAAACTGGGATCTTCAAAAACTAATCCTTTTGGGAAATATTATGAGAATTTAGAACAAATCTTCAATTTACATTTTTGGTTTCTTTTTTCTTTTTAAAATCTTTGTATAGTATTTTTTGGCACATAATTTTAAAATGTGCCCAAACCTCATAGGGTTAGTACAACTTCGTGATGAGTATGCACTGTTGCAAATAAAATTTACATGAAACATTTTGAAATATTATTTTCAAAAGGTAGCCCTTATTTTACCATACCCCAATAATCAATTAATTATTATATGAAGTATTGGACTAAAAAGAGATATAATTACAGTCATACATCCTATATTCTGATCTTCAAGGGAAATAACTGTGACAAGTAGGAGGATATACTTAGAACTCAAAGAGTTCAAAATTGTTTACAAAAGGAAAAAAATAACCTTGATACAATGCAGTGAAAAATCAATAAATCAATAAACATTTATTAAGCATCTTTTATGTATTAGAGTGGATGCTAGAGGCTAAAAAAGTCACTGCCCTCAAGAATCTTACAATTTTGTGGGAACAGATGAAAGAGTTCAATTCATTTGTTTGTTGTTTTTCTTTCTATAGCATTTTAAGCAGGAGGAACTTGAAATGGAAGCATCTCTAATGTTCTGATATTAAATTCATTAGTGGATATTGAACAGTAATTTCATGAGGAAGGGAAAAAATCATTTTCTGCTCATTGAGAACAGAACTTAATTTTTTTTCCAGATAATAGTTCCACAAAATAATAATACAGTAGAGTCTGTTGTTGTTTGTGAAAGGCGTATAGTTGTTTTGTTGAAGGTAACTCCTCTGTAACTTAAAGTCTTAGATAATTTATTGGGGCATTGAAACACTGTAATATGACAGATATCATGAAGCTAGAATATAAAATGAGGAAGATTGGACACAGATTTTCCTGATTTCAAGGCCAGTTTTTTTTGTTATCCTTTGCTCAGTTGCATTTCAGTGATGTTCAACTCTTTGTGACCCAGTTTAGGGTTTTCTTGGTAGAGATACTGGAATGGTTTGACATTTTCTTCTCCTGATTATTTTATAGATGAAGAAACTGAGGGAGACAGAGTTAAGTGACTTGCCTAGAATTACACAGTTATTAAGTGGAAGACAGATTTGAACTCAGAAAAATATGTCTTCTTGATGCAAGACTCAGCACTCTATCCACTGCACCATCCAGCTGCCCTATTCAGTGTGCTACACCACATCATTTAAATGTCTAAATATTTAGTGAATTGGGGGTGTGACTTGCCTACAAGCTAATTATGAGTTGTTGGCAAAAAATAAAAGCAAAACTCCATTAATATAATTTTGAGTCATTAAGTATGTGAGGTTTAGATGAGAAACATTGATTACAGGAATAGAGGTGATGGTCTTCCTGTACTCAATTCTGACCTTATTATAACTGTTGTGTTGTGTTCAGTTCTGGATGCCACATTTTAAGACTGATATTCATAATTTGAAGAATGTCCAGAGTAAGGCAAATGTAATTGTGAGGTCTTTTGTCTACTTCATGCCATATGAGGAGAGGATGCATGACCTGGGGATATTAGTTTAGAGAGGAAAACACAAAGGATGTAGATGACAGTAAATTTCAAGCAATTGAAATGCTGTCATCTGAAAAAGTGATTAGACTTACTACCTCTGAAAAGATATAGTAGCAAATGGTTAAATTTATATGTAAAACAGAAAACAAAAACATCAAACATACTAACAATTAGAGATTCCATATGGGGATAACGGCATTAAGAAGTAGTTGAATCTTCTTCATTGGAGATCTACAAGCTAAACATGTTGGACTACCTCTTGTCCAATATTATGGATTCTTAGTCAAGCATGAGCTGAACTAGAAAGCATCTGATGCATATATCTTTGTTTTTAAATGTTTATTTATTTATTTTTACTTTTCACCATTCATTTCCACAAAATTTTCAGTTCCAAATTTTCTCCCCATCTCTCCCCTCCCCACCAAAATGCCAAATGTTCTGTTTCCCCCTCCCACCAATCTACCCTCTCTTCTAACACCGCTCCCTCCCCTTATCCCCATCTTGTCTCTTGTCTTGTAGGGAAAGATAAATTTCTATGCCCCATTACCTGTATTTCTTATTTTCCAGTTGTATGCAAAAATAATTCTCAACATTTGTTTCTAAAACTTTGAATTTCTGCTTCTCTTTCCTCCTACCTCTTCACCCTTCCCCACTGAAAAGGCAAACAATTCAATATAGGCTATATATGTGTAGTTTTACAAATGACTTCCATGATAGTCATGTTGTGTAAGACTAACTATATTTCCCTCCATCCTATCCTGCCCTTCGTTTCTTCTATTCTCTCTTTTGTCCTAGCCCCTCCCCAAGAGTGTATATTTCCAATTACTCCCTCTTCCCATTTGCCCTCCCTTCCATCATCTCCTCAAGCCATTTATCCCCTTCTCTTCTACTTTCCTGTAGTGTAAAACAGGTTTTCATACCAAATTGAATGTGCATGTTATTCTTTCCTTGAGCTAAATGTTATGAGAATAAGCTTAACTTTCCCCCCCTCTCACTTCCCTCCTTTTCCCTTCTTTTGTAAAAGCTTTTTCTTGCCTCTTTTATGAGAGATAATTTGCCCCATTCCATTTATCTCTTTCTCCTCCCAATGTATTCCTCTCTCACCCCTTAACTTTATTTTTTAGATATGATCCCTTGCTATGCAACTCACTCTGTACTCTCTGTCTCTGTATCTCAGTCTCTCTCTCCATATGTGTGTGTCTCTGTGTGTGTGTGTGTGTGTGTCTGTGTGTGTGTAATCCCTTCAGCTACCCAAATACTGAGAAAAGTTTCGAAAGTTATAAATATTATCTTTCCAAATAGGAATGTAAATAGTTCAACTTTAGTAAGTCTTTTATGATTTGTTTCCTGTTTACCTTTTCATAATTCTCTTGATTCTTGCTTTTGAAAGTCAAATTTTCTTTTCAATTTTGATCTTTTCCTCAAGAATTCTTGAATGTCCCCTATTTCACTGAATGACCGTTTTCCCTCTGAAGTATTATACTCAGTTTTGCTGAGTAAGTGATTCTTGGTTTTAATCCCAGTTCCCTTGACTTCTGGAATATGCTATTCCAAGCCCTTCGATCCCTTAATGTAGAGATTGCCAGATCCTGTGTTATCCTGACTGTATTTCCACAATACTCGAATTGTTTCTTTCTAGCTGCTTCCAATATTTTCTCCTTGAACCCTGGAATTTGCTACAATGTTTCATGTAGTTCCATAATTTTTAAATTTTCTCTCCTGAAGCTATTTTCCAGGTCAGTTGGGTTGCCAAGGAGACGTTACACGTTATCTTCTATTGTTTCATTGTTTTGGGTTTGTTTTGTAATTTCTTGGTTTCTCATAAAGCCATTGGCTTCCTTCTGTTCCACTCTAATTTTTGAAGAACCATTTTCTTCAGTGACCTTTCCTGTTGCCCTTCCAGGCTACCTTGAGCTGGAAATCTCTTTCATTCTGTCGTTCTGTGGCTTCTACCGCTCTAGAATTTGTTGAGGGTCATTTTTTACAGATATTTTATGGGCTATGGGGGAAGAATTAGACTATGTGTGTCTCTCTACTCTATTGTCTTGTTACAACCCCCTGAAGCACATTTCAACTCTGAGATTATCCAAGAAAAAGTAATGCTTATATTTGATAAAGTGTTTGATCTATTTAGCTAGAGAATCACTGATTTTATGAAGTATTTATTTATCACTGTTTCATCATCATTTCTATATATCATATTTAATTTACCAATAACATGTTTTATTGAACTAAATGGGAAATAACACATTTTCTTCTTTATTTTATGGAGTGGTTATTTGCAACCCATATTTTTGCCAATAACTTTGGGTTTTGGTTTTATTTGTTGAGTTTAATAACTGGTCATAAAAACCACAAGTATGATAATGCTTATAATCAATTTTATTGGGAGAAATAAAGTGATAACTTTGATAAATATGTTCAAGAGGGAAAGTGTGTGAATAAAGAATGTTCTTTAGTAGTTATATTCTTAGAGACAAAACTAATCTCCCTGCACTACCCTCTCCAATTTTCCAACAGCATGAATGATGCTAGGGTATTGAAGAGAATTGATCAATAAAAAAAGTATATTGAGGAAAATTATTGAGTCTCAATTTTGATGTAAATAAGAAGAGACACATAAATAAATAAAATTAGCTAAATAAATAAATGAAAAATAAATTTGATGGACGTCAGAAAATAAAGTTCTCTCCGCCAAAACCTGTGGCACTAACAGGTGTTTAAACATCTGAATGTGATATGATTTTATTAGAAGAAGCAACATTAAAGAGGTATTCCCATGTGCTTTACTGCTCTAACCTAAGGACAGCAAGCCTTTCCATCTGACTTATAGCTGAAACTCTTTTTATGTGTTTTTTACTTTACTCAAATGTGAGCTTAAGAACAAGGACCATATTCATTTTTCATTTGTGTCTCCAGCATTTAGAAAAGCACTTTACCCAAAGTAAGTGTATTTTTTCCTACAGCTATTCGTTATTCATCCATTCAGTACTTGTGGGTTTTTTGTGTTTACATTCTAATAAAATGCTTTTTCAACACTAGGGGAAATCCCAATGTGGGAAGTCCCTCAAACTATACAGATTTTAACTCTCTATGCTTTACAAGATACAACTTAGAAAGCTTTCTGAAATACATAAATTTAAAAAGGTTTGTTCAGTGTCCAGAAGCTAGTAAACTTCAAAATCAGATTTCAAACCCAAAGTTTCCTGTTCTCAATCCTAGAACTATCTACTAAGCAACATGGACTCCTTTTCCCAATCGAGGTACTAAATATAAAGTTTTCTGTTATACATTTAAACTTTCATCTATGAGAAATCCTTCCTTTACTATAAGGCCATTGAACAGGACACATCCTGTTATATTACTGAATACATTTGACTAAGAGGCATCTCTCATTTTATGCCTTGGTTGATAAAGATAATGAGAAGATAGCTGGACAATCTTCATCTATTCACCTTACTAGTTAGCACAGCTTCTGGTTGATAGTAAATATTTAAATTGCTTCTTTATTCACTGATCAACTGATTGGTTTCATATATCAAAGACTAAGAGAAAGGAAGAGACAGAAGGAGGAAAAATACATTTTTTTTTCATTTATACTATACCTTGAAGTTGGATGGACAATTTGATTTAATGTAGCAATACAAATATATTTGACAATATTTAAAGCAGATAAACTGTCCTGAGATTTGAAAAGAACCAAGAAGATAGGCTGAAGTGAACTTTGAGATCTCATAGAAATTTCAACAATTCAATGCTTCTCCAAAATTCAGAAATCTAATTTTAGCACCCAGTGTTGGAATAGATTATGGAAAGTTATAATTTCTAAAGAATCAGAACTATGAATATCACAAGTAGCTTGTTGTACTTTCTTCTCAAAGAGCACCAAAATGATCTTATGCCTGTAGGGTTAGCATCCTCATGTTTGCCTAAGGCAAACAAAGCATATGAGACCTGGCCGATGCAAGTTGCCTGTTTGCCCAGGACTATGCTGAAGTCTATGGCTGTTTTCGCTGCTGGAGTCTCCTAGGTCCTTTGGCTATGCTGAGGCATGTGGTAGCAGTGATAGATATGGGGTTGAGGTTCCTGGTATTGATGTTTGCCTGCTTCACCACACTGGGGCTAAGGATCTACAGCTGGTTTGCTGAGGTGGGCCTTGCTGCTGACTCATTGGGATGTCTCCTGTCCTGGACTATACTCCCCTTTTATTCAAGTGAGACAGAGCTTTCCTCCTAATCTTCAAACTTTCTTGGTCTCAAAGATTATTGTACCCTATCTTTTTGATTAGTCTACTCTTTCAGGATTTGTTTTGTGATGCTATTTTATGGTTGTTTTGAGGTGAACATTGGAAAGTTATGGTAATTTACTGCTTACCTCACCATATTGACTACAAGAAGTGTCTCTTTCCATTTTAGTCTTGGCACATTTTTGAGTTAATTGATTTACCATCATTGGAGTAGCTGACCTTGATGCCATTTTTGTCCTCATTGAAGGCATCTGACAACATAACTGAAAATATGCTAAAAGGAATGTGAGAAAGCAAACAGTTCTTCTTCACTCCAGTGGTGACTGGAAAACCAAGCAAGCATGAAACTGGAATATAATACTGATGAAATTCTATGGGCAACCACATATATGCATGATTTTCTATAAGCCCTCATGACTGATAACATCAAAGACTTTGGTCAGATTAAGAAATTTTATTCACAAACTTCTGTTCTGCTCCATGCATTTATCCTGGATTTAGTTAGCAAATATCATATCAACCATTCTTTGACCCTTTATGAAGCCAAACTGGCTCTTGGGTAGATGACCATAACCAGGTGAGGGATCGGCCTATTAAAAAAGACTCTGGCAAGTATATTGCCAGCAATAATTTAGATAGTGAGATGCTCCCTGTGATTGTCACAGGACTACGTATTACGTTTTTTTATAAAAATAGAAAATGGAAGTATACTTCAACTCCTGCAGAATAGTTTACTCATGCCATGTGATCTAGAAAATTTTAGTCTGCTTTTGTTTGAGCAGGGGCTCCCTTGCCTTATAAATATCAGCTGTAACAGAATCATCACTAGACATTTTGACATGTGATGAACTTAAAGGCATTCACAAGCTCTTCTTCAGTTGAAAGGTTGGCTAGAGAGAGATTAATTTCAACCTGAGGTCTCTGGTCAATGGTTTCAACATTGATTGATGATAGTCTGTTCTGAAAACTATAGAAGTGAACAGTCCAGTATCACATTTTTATTCAATATGATTCCATCATCACTGAATAGTTGAGATGTACCATGAGTCTTTGGCCTTTAAATAACATTCAGGGAATCATAAAAACACTTTGGATTATTATTTTCAGTGTAAAACTGAATTTCATGTCCCTTCTTGCAGAACCAAGAATCCTCCATCTCCTTAAGCTTTACTTGCACTTTACTTTTAATAAAGTTAAATGCTGCCCTCTTAGAGATGCAGAAACATCTGCTGGTAGATCTCATGGAGTTATCTTTCATTTAGCAGCTTCTGAATTCTTGTATCAATTTGTCAAACCAATCTTGATGTTTGTGAACATTCTGATCCAAATGCGTAAATGTGATGGTGTACATCAAAACTCTGAAAGCTATTCATTTCCTTTCTGCTGCACTGTTGCCAGCCATTTGTTAACTCAACTTTTCCTCCAAGTTAGCAATGAACTGTTCTCACTTGGAGAAACACTCTAATCTGTTTGCATTAAGTCTTTTGGTCAGTCAACTTGCCTTACAACTGCCACTTTTGTGTAAAGGAGGTGTTTAGCTTAGAGAGGATAAGTTCATGATAACTCTAACAATCGATAACACACATCACCTTTGTCAATCCCTCATCCTTCCTGTCTCTTTTCCTTACAATGACATAGTCAATTAAATATCAATTGTTACTGCAAGAGTGTATCTATAAAGTTTTACTGTCTTTAGTTAAATGGAATTCAGCGTGGATGATGAGGTCATGAGATGTACCTACTTCAGTACTTTGTGACCATTGCTGTTACTTTTTCTAATTCTATTTCTCCTAACAGACCCCTACTATTTCTGGTAGTCTGTGCTTGTTCTGACATTAAAATCACCCAGCACTATGTTTATCATCGTTTTCCATATTGATGATAAGAGTCTCCAAGTTTTCATAAGATTTTTCTTCAGCTTCATCAGAGTTCATCATAGCGGGAGCATATGTACAGATAGTCGAAAATATCCACTTTCCTGAAAGTGACAATCACATTGTAATGAGATGTCTTTCTCTGCATTATAGGCATACATGTTTATTGACTTTATTAATTTTCAACTGCAAATTTAAAGTATAAAACCTATATTAGCTTCATTGAATACCTTTTCATTGTAACCACTGAAGAAAAATATGTGTTTAGGTGAAACTTTGCTAAGCTTGCCCTCATTGGCCAGCTTTGTTTCATTCAGGGCTGCTATTTGGATGATACCTGCTGAGTTCTCTCACAACAAGAGCTATCTGTCTTTCAGGTCTACTCAATTTCATGTTGTTCATAAGTTGAGGGGAATAATCTTCACAAAAGTTTGTGTACATTTTTGCATGTGTGATTGTCATGATAACATGAAATGCCCACCTGTCCACACACCTGCAGGTTTGGGTGAAGCTAAGAATTTTTAGGACATATTTTCTAGACCCTTCCTCACAAGAGGTAAGCAGTGAGGTCCTTTTATAAAGCTGTTTAGACACTTAGGCAACTGTCAAATCCATCGTTGCTTTAGTCCAGTGGGAAGATGACCCTATAACTTGGGCTGCCTTCATTCAGGGTTGTGACTACAGCTCTCATTTTGTCCACATCTGATGCTTCAACATTTACTACAGAACTTTGAGATAGGTAAAAATCACAAAGTGGTATGGTTGAAATCTTTTGATTTTCACATAAATTGGTTTAAAATGAAGCAGAGCTGTGCAAAGCCATTGGCCTCACTTGCTTCCAGAGTCATCAGAGAACAATGACAAGACAGAAGTCAAGATGACTGGTAGTGCCTCAGGGTGCAGTGGATAAACTTGATGTCTTCAATATCTAACCAAGTTCTAAGTACTCCATAGCATCTGCTTCTGCTGCCTTCGTAGCCACTGGACCAAATTGTTCTCATCCATCTAATACATTAGGAGAAAGCTTTACATGTTTGCAAATATCTACCTAAATGACAAGGATATACCAAAGGCTGATAGACATAATCAGGTCACAACTTATTATTGCCAAAAAATAATATAAAACCACAAGGGAGGCCCCTGATAGAATGATTCTCAAAATGAAACCTATGAGTGAAATAGTCACCTTACTGTATCAGCTGGAAATGGATCAAAGAAAGAGCTGCCAGTGTTAATTCATGGCCTACTGAAAAGATTGACAGGGGACAAAGGAAATGGGATTTCATTTGGTAGGCCAAATTATTGTATAATTACTATTCATACTTTCCTCATATATAACCATGACTCTCTTAATTTTCTTTATACCTCCCTAATGTCCTCCATGGGGTGGGGGTGGGGGGTGAGAGGCTGATGGGATCTGGTAATTCTTTAGACCCTTTAAAGTAGAAAGAGTGACAACAAGAGATGGACTACTTGACATACGATTTCGCCCCTTAGGTTTTTAAAATACCTACCCTATAATATCTGTAATACAGATCATCTCTGAAGGATTTATGACCATGTCATGGACGAGAATGGAACATGGAATGAAAGCGTTAATGGGATAAAATCTTCTCCCATTGAAAGGCATTCTCATATCAGAAAGATAACATATCTATTGGGTGGAGAGGAAAGGAATTAAAAATCTAAAATAGTTCAATAATACTTGGGGGCTGCTGGTTATTGCATGATATTTAGATTTAGAAAGTCAACCAAAAACCAGTCATAGAGCAAAGCTATTTAGATGCTTTAATAAATCACAGAATTTCACATTCAAATATATGAGATTTTAGAAGTTAACTAGTCTAATTCCATTATTTTAAAGAGGATGAAGCTGAGTCCTACAGATAATCAGTCACTAATCAAAGGTCATCCAGGTACAGGAATTGAAATCTTTGACCACAAATCTAGTATCTTTTCCAAAGTATGGCATCCAATATATTCCAAACCTAAATTGCTTGAGCTCATCAATATGAGAACATCATTCATTGATGTAAATCACAGCTCATCCATAGGTTGAGTAGTCAACCAGTTACATATGGCATAATTCTTAAGTATTTCCCTGCTTGTAGTAGGTAAGATGCTAAAGGAGGCTCATTTACTCAGGTTATAAAGAGACCATTGAATGGATTGTAGCTGCAAGACATTAGTGAGTTAGTGTCCTTGGTATCCCTGCTTCTAAGGAATAAGAGATGGGAGAAGCCAGATTGCTATCTCCTGAAAATGATATCTAAATTGGCAATAAAAATAGCCACATTCTGGAAAGAAATTATATGAATTGGGGGGGGGATTGTGGAGCCAAGATGGTGGAGTAGAAAGAAGCATAGACTCTAGTGCTTTCCCCACAACCCACAAAATACCTGTAAAAAATGACTCTCAACAAATTCTAGAGCAGCAGGAGACACAGAAAAACAAAGCAAAAGAGGTTTCCAGGCAAAATTAACCTGGAAGGCCATCAGGAAGGTCTATCTTATGGGATGCTGAGTGGAGTGGAGCCAAGCCCTGCTCATGTGGCACTAAGAGGAACAGGACCTGAACAGACCTCCAGGGCAGAGTTCCCAGCAGGGAGGGTCCCAGATCCCTTAACCCACAAATGGCAAAGAAATCCCCAAAGGTCAGTGTGGGAGGGGTTTCCCAGTTGGGCAATAAAGGAATGGGGTGCCTCCAGGAATAGCCCCAGGCAAAGGCAGAGGTGGTGGCAGCAGACTGCAGGCAACCTGGGTTCATTCTCCAAGAAACTCAGCTTAAAGCCTCTGGTGTTAGGAAGCACCTGATCTAAACCTCAGCCCTGAGTAACAGTCCTGCCCCCACCCAAAGCCCCAGAGATTCTAGCAGCCTTGAACACCATGCTTGGGAGAGGAGGGGTAATAGGGCCATTCTCTTGACAAAGGATTCAGAGGTCAAATAACTGGCTGTGAAAATGCCCCAAAAAAGGGGAAAAAAAAATAAAACGATAGGTTATTTTCTTGGTGAACAGGTGTCTCCTTCCATCATTTCAGATGAAAAAGAACAAGGCAAAATGTCACAGAAAGTCAAGGATCTTGCTCCCAGGGAGCAGAGCCAAGATGGCAAAGTTGAAAGACCCACATATGCTAGCTCAGAACCCACAGCCCACGGATTTCCGGTAAAAAGAACTCCCCAAAAATTCTGGAACAGTGGAAGCTGCGCAGCAGCACAGTGAAGGAGACTTACATTCCAGAGAGCCCTAAAAAACCTATCCCAAAAGTCCATTGTGCACTGGACATGAGCAGAGCCCTGCCCTGCCCTGGCCACATGGCACTGGGAGGAGCAGATTGAAGCAGGCTTCAGGGACAGAATCTCCAGCTGCCACGAAGGTCCCTCCACCCACAGACGCACAGGTCAGTGAGAGAGACCTCTGGACTGGCTGACAGGGGAGTGGGGTGTCTCCATGACTCGAGCCCCTTCGGGGGCAGCAACAGAGGCAGTGGGCAGCCAGAGGCTCACAGAGCAGGCAGGAACACAGCAGGAGCTTACATTACAGAAGGTCTCTGCATAAACTCCCTGAGGGAATTGAGCCTGGTAAGAGGCCCTGCCCCCACCTGAGAAACTGATTTAATCTTACCCTGAATAGCAGCCAGCCAGCCCCCGAAAGCCCTGAGGCTGGGGAGGAGCTTTTGAATCTCAGACCACAAGAAGTAGCTGGGCAGATCTAGGCGGGGGTGGACAGGAACCTCAGAAGTCAAGTAACTAGCTGGGAAAATGCCCAGAAAAGGGAAAAAAATAAGACCATAGAAGGTTATTTTCTGGATAAACAAATGATTCCAACCTTCCTGGCTGACGAGGAAGAAAACTGCTTACCATCAGGTAAAGACATGGGAGTCAAGGACTCTGTATCCCAAACCTCTGAAATAGATATCCAGTGGGCTCAGGCCATGGAAGAGCTCAAAAAGGATTTTGAAAATCAAGTTAGACAGGTGGAGGAAAAACTGGGAAGAGAAATGAGAGAGATGCAAGAAAAGCATGAAAAACGGGTCAATGCCTTAATAAAGGATACCCTAAAAAATTCTGAAGAAAATAAGATCTTGAAAAATTGGCTAACTCAATTGGCAAAAGAGGTTCAAAAAGCCAATGAGGAGAAGAATGCTTTCAAAAGCAGAATTAGTCAACTGGAAAAAGAGGTGCAAAAGCTCACTGAAGAAAATAGTTCTCTTGAAATGAGAATGGAACAGATGGAGGCTAATGACTTTCTGAGAAACGAAGAAATCACAAAACAAAACCGAAAGAATGACAAAATGGAAGAGAATGTGAAATATCTCATTGGAACAACAACTGACCTGGGAAATAGATCCAGGAGAGACAATTTAAAAATTGTGGGACTACTTGAAAGCCATGATCAAA
>CM053769.1:482359189-482370308 GCA_028658325.1 Potorous gilbertii
AAAAAAAATGTTAGATAATGTGAAATATCTCATTGGAAAAACAACTGACCTGGAAAATAGATCCAAGAGAGACAATTTAAAATTATGGGATTATCTGAAAGCCATGATCAATTAAAAAGCCAAGACATCATCTTTCATGAAATTATCAAGGAATACTGTCCTGTTATTCTAGCACCAGAGGGCAAAATAAGTATTCAAGGAATCACCACCTGAAACAGATCCATAAAAGAGAAACTCCTAGGAACATTGTGGCCAAATTCCAGAGTTCCCAGGTCAAGGAGAAAATATTGCAAGCAGCTAGAAAGAAACAATTCCAGTATTGTGGACATACAATCAGGATAACACAAGATCCAGCAGCTTCGACATTCCTACATAGTATATTCCAGAAGTCAAAGGAACTAGGACTAAAACAAAGAACCGCCTACCCAGCAAAACTGAGTATAATACTTCAGGGGAAAAACTTGTCTTTCAATGAAATTGAGGACTTTCAAGCATTCTTGATGAAAAGAGCGGAGCTGAAAAGAAAATTTGACTTTCCAACACAAGAATGAGAAGAAGCATCAAAAAGTAAACAGCAAAGAGAAGTTTTAAGGGATTTACCAAAGTTGAACTGTTTACGTTCCTACGTGTAAAGAAATATTTGTAACTCTTGAAACTTTTCAGTACCTGGGTAGTTGATGGGATTACACACACACACACACACACACACACACACGCACACACAGAGACAGAGAGAAGAGAGTGAATTGAATAGGATGGTATTATATCTTAAAAAAAAATTAAGGTAAATGTATAAGAGAAATATATTGGGAGTACAGAGGGTGAAATGGAGTGGAGTAAATTATCTCTCATTGAAGAGGCAAGCAGGAGACTTTTTAAGTGGAGGGAAAAAGAGGAGAGCTGACAAAAAAAACATGAGGTTGACTCTCATTACATTTGACTAAAGGAACGAATAAAATGCACACTCATTTTGGCATAAAAATCTACCTTACAATACAGGAAAGTGGGGAGGAAGGAGATAAGAAGGATGGGGGGGATGATGGAAGGGAGGGCAATGGGAGGAGGGAGCAATTTGAAGTCAACACTCGCGGAGGGACAGGTTCAAAAGAGAGAATGGGAACAATGGGGGACAGAATAGGATGGAGGGAAATATAGTTAGTCTTACACAGCACGACTCTTATCAAAGTCATTCACAAAACTGCATAGATATGGCCTGTATTGAATTGCCTGCCTTCCCAAAGGGAATGGGTTGCGAGGGTGGGATGGGGAGAATTTGGAACTCAAAGTTTTAGGAACAACTGTTGAGTAATATTCTTGCTACTAGGAAATAAGAAATACAGGTAATGGGGAATAGAAAGTTATCTGGCCCTACAGGAAAAAAGAGAAGATGGAGACAAAGGAAGGGAGGGATAATAGAAGAGAGGGCCATATAGTGATAGGGGAAATTGGAATGCTCGGTGTATTGGGGTGGAAAAATTTGGAACCCACAATTTTGTGAAAATGAATTTAAAAAGCCAAATAAATTTATATTAAAAAAAAAGAAATTATGAAGGAAAACTGCTCTGATATCCTAGTACCCGAGGGAAAAATAGAAATAGAAAGAATCCACCAATCACATCCTGAAAGTGATCCCAAAAGGAAAACTATTAATATTACAGTCAAAAACCAGAGTTCCCAGGTAATGAGAAAATATATCTAGCAGCTTGAAACAATTCAAGTACTGTAGAAAGCCAATCAGGATAACACTGCCTTTGGCAACTTCTACACTAAGGAATGGAGGAATTAGGAAATGATGTTCCAGAGGTCAAAGGAGATAGGATTAAAACCAAAAATTACCTACCTAGCAAAACTGAAATTCATACGCCAGAGGGAAAAATGGAACTTTAATGAAATAGCGAACCTTCAAGCATTCTTGTTGAAAAGACCAGAGTTGAATAGAAAACGTGACTTACAAATATAAGATCTAAGAATATCATAAAAAGGTAAACAGGAAAAAGAAATCATAAAGGAGTTATTAAAGTTGAACTGTTTACATTCCTACGTGGAAAGATAATAATTATAACTCATGAGACCCTTCTCAATATCGGGCACAGAGTGAGTTGAATACGAAGGTCTGATATCTAAAAATAAAATTAAGGAATGAGAGAGGAATATAATTAGAGAAGAAGAAAGGGATAGAATGGAGTGAATTATCTCATAAATTAGAAGTAAGATAACGGTTTCACTGGCACAGGACCACTCAGTATGGCATGTCCGCACTGCGTTCTCTGAGTAAAGCAGCATTGAAACAGCACAAAAGAAATGTAAAATGAGCAAATTTGGATTAACCACCCCAAATGTTCACACAGACTAATTGTGTCCCCATTCTGTGGTAGAGAATTCTGAGTTAATATTAGTCTGATCAGCCACAGTGGTACACATTGACATTTCACTTTATCAAAATGATGCCCATTTTGATCCTCTTCAAGAATGAAGGACAGTCAATATGTGATAAAAACCAGGAAATATTTCCAGTTGTCATAGGAAGTAAAAATTTACCAACACGGTACAATTAATTTCCAAAAATAGAAAAAACAAACCTCACAGTATATTATGTATAACATTGTCATCTCTGTATACAAGTGGTAAATGTGGAAGATTCTGGATTTCCTTACCAACACACTTACCAACTAAAACATACATGACCTAGTGATGTGAGAAGATTATAGGGTCAGTCTTTGAGTTTGGGAGACCTGGGTTCATGTTTTGCTTTTTATCCATAACAACGATGTGATCATATGTATATCATTTAACTTCTTAATACCTACTCTCCCCATAGACTCTTCTAAGAATCTGTTACAAATGAGTTTAGTTGTGGGGGAAGGGGAGTTCACCATACTGATGGTGTTGTAGGTTTGGATCAAAATAGAATCCTCCCTTCTTCAAATATACATTTTTGAACTTTCAAAATGAAACTGCTTCAAGAAAAAATCCACAATGTATCCAATTTGTATGTTTCAAATATATTTTATTTTATCATAATTTTTCTTCACCATCAGTTAAATAATTGCTTAAGTCATTGACTTTATTACACAACTGATCAACATATGATGCAAGATTCAAGCTCATTTTTTTCACTTTTTCTGGCTTTTTTGCGATATTGCTAATAGGGATATGTATTTTTCATGACTTCACATGTATAATGCTTGCTTTCTCAATGGGTGAGGGAGGGAATTTGAAATTCAAAGTATAAAAAATAAATAATTTAAAAGTATAAAAGAATAGAAGACAATGTAAAATATCTCATTGAAAAACCCACTCACATTTAAAATAGATCCAGGAAAGGTGACTTACACTATCTGAATGCCATGATTTAAAAAAAATGCCTAGATATTATCTTCAAAGGAATTACCAAGGAAAACTGCCTTGATATTCTAGAACCAGAGTATAAAACATAAATGGTAACAATCCACCAATAATCTCCTGAAAGAGATCCTAAAAGAAAGCTCATAGGAATATTGTAAACAAATTCTAGAGTTTTCAGGTAAAGGAGAAAATTTTGCAAGTAGCCAGAAAGAAACAATTCAAGTATTGTGGAAATGCAATGAGGATAACACAAAATCTAGAAGCTTCTATATTAGTTGATCAGAGGGCCTAGAATATGATATGCCAGAGGTCAGAGGAACTAGGATTAAAACCAAAAATCACCTACCCAGCAAAACTGAGTATAATACTTTAGGGAGAAAATGGAATTTCAGCGAAATAGAATACTTTCAAGTATTCTTGCTGAAAAGACCAGAACTGTATAGAAAATGTGACTTTCAGACAGAAGAATCAAGAGAAGCATGAAAAGGTAAACAGAAAAGAGAAGTCATAAGGGGCTTATTATAGTTGAAGTGTTTGCTATCCGAAAGATGCTGTTTGCAACTCATGAGACCTTGCTTAGTGTTAGGGAAGATGGAGGATATATATTAAAATATACTTAAAAGAAGATTTTTTTTTTACTGTTTCTGGATCTACTTTTTTTCTATCTTGAAGGTCCATTTGGTGTTTAATATGAATTATATAAAGACTTGAAGACTCTTACTCAATGAAAGTAAAAGTGATTTTTGTTACCATGACAAGCTCAAGTTCTGTAGAGATGTTCAGACATTGCTCTGCCTGTGAAAATCTCTCCCCATAATCCCTCTCAGAATCACAAGGCACGTAAACTCAAGGATGAAAGAAAGGCTTAGTACAATATAAAGTTTTGTCCCCGCCTCAAAGGAGGAAAGATTATAAAGCTAGGTCTTTTCTCCTTGTCATTTCCTCTTGCTCTTGACTCCTGACTTTGAGGAGGATTTTAAGGCCAGAAGAGCTGATCTTGACAAATGGGTACAAGTAGATGATATCCTGATCTCTGTGCCCAAGCCTCAAAGTGAAAGATCATAGTCATTAATTTTATGTAGCTCATTTTTTTCCATATTGTAAAGTAAGATTTTGTTTCTCCTATTTATATTGAAACTGTGCAAGATACCATAATCTAGGTGACATTGCCATTTTTGTTAATGCTGTGGTGATATTCTGGCTCTCTAGCTCTGTGGTTCTCTTGCTCCTTCCTCTCTTATTCTATCAATCCTTCTCTCTCTCTCTCTCTCTCTCTCTCTCTGCCTGCTATCCCCCTCCTGAGAGTGCTAATAATGTGTTTCAGGATTAAAAAATATGAAAAAATGATTTCTGTGTTCATATAATAAAGTATACGCGTGTGTGCACGTGATTATATATATATATATATATATATATATGAGATTCTCCTTGACTTCCATAAACCATACATTGTAATATTAAATAACAAAATCAAAGGATCGTACTTTTAGAAATGGAAGTGACCTTGTAAATCATCTATGCCAAAGCTTGTATCTTGTACATGAAAGAACTAAGACATAGAGAGAATTAGCAACCTGCCAGAGATCACAAAAGAAGCAGAGCTGAAATTTTAACCCAGTTCTACTGACTGCAAATCTAGTTCTCTTTCTATTTCTCAGATATTGCCATAAAATTTCTGAATAATTGAGGAAAAACACTACTTTGGCACAATTCACATAGTTGTTTCCAATTATCTGTGCTAGGCCAGATACAATCTTAGGCCAAACATATCAGCCTTTATTGATTCTGGGGCAGACCAACACTGAGGGCAAAAACACAAATAAATGTAAAATATCTAAGTACAAGCAGTCTTTCCACAGTTGTATGAGCCCAGACTGGGCATATGGTTGCTCACTAGCCTGGGGTATCCACCTGTGGAGTATTGAGTTATTGAATCCAGTTGGAAAGGATTTTACTTTCTGAAATGCTAGTGATTAGAGGGGGTCAACCAAAGAAACATATTTCATGAAATGGAGAAATGATCCAACTACCTGGGGTGATATTGAAGAAGTAGATTAAAAATATCACAGAAGAAATAGAAAGGTAAGGATGAGGATGATTGGTTTTGTAATAGAATTGTTGAGATGGATTTAAAACAAAATTCTTCTGCAGCTTACTGTTTGCCAATTTCTAGTCAACACATTGAGTCTTCGACAATTTCTTATTGACAAATATAATCATTTAAAATTTAATTAAAAAACTGAAATCTAAAAAAATGAGAATATATATCTATGTATACATATATGTATGTGCATTATTTATATGTATTTCTTATCTTTGCTTCTCAGAAAAGTCTGTATTTAAATATTATTTATGAATCACTCAGAATATTAGGTCCCTGAAATGGAGATCTCTGAGAATTCTATTAAAAGAATAGATTCAGTGCCTAGAATGAAATAGACTTCAGAAAAAGAAAATGTGAAAACTTGAATAATACTCAAAATAATTTGGAAAGACTAACTCGGTGTAAAGAGGGCTCAACTATTAAATAAACGTGTCCTTCATAATAAAGTAGTTATGAGTGTTTGTGCTCTCACAAATTTAAATGTTACTTTCTGAATCTCCTATTTTGCCATATATTTGAAGACCCATGGCATGTCACACTAGGAAAGAACCTCAGAGATTATCTAGACAAAGCTCTTTTCACTAACTAAGAGTTTTTTCTCCATGATCAGTAAGTGGTCATTCAGATTTCACTTAACATCTTTAGGAAAAAAAAGGAAATCACACTGAATATGCACACACAAACATACGTACATTTGCCTATTCACTCCCTCCAACCTCATAGACATGATTAAAAGTTTTCTCTTTTGATTAGTAAAGAGATGTGAGATAATGCCAATTTGAGTCAGAAAATCACAGAATTTGAGAATTGGAAAGTTCTGCGCAGATCATCTTGTCCAACCATCCCACTGAAAAAATTGATTCTTAATGTAGCAAACACAATAAGGGTTAATCCAGCATGTGCTTGAAAACTTCAAGGAGAGGAAACTTATCACCACAGGATGAATGACATTATATTCTGAAATAGCAACAATTGCTATCATATTTAACTTGTTTATTTCATTCTCCTATAATCCAACCTAAATTTGCATTTTAGAAATTTCTTACCAGTGCTTTTATTTTTCTATTTGTTACTAAAAGAATGAGTTTCTATTCCGCATTATATCTCCTTAATTGTTTGAACAGTTATAACACCCCCTCTAAATTTTATCTTTTCCGAACTAATTTTCTCAGTTCATTCAAATAGCTCCAAAGAATGTGATATTCATATCCATTACCAACCTCATGATTCTTCCCTGAAGACTCTCCAGCTTATCACTGCCTTCCCCAAGTTCTGGCATCCAGAACTGAACAAAATAGTCCAGAATTGGCCTAATTAGAGCAAAAATGGAGGGGCAACTAAATCCTTATCCCTTATGTCTTATTTAATGTTGTAGCAGCAAGCACACTGACACACCCAGAATGGCCTGCTAGCACACTTTCTTGGATCTGTATTTCTAAGAGTCAAGCAAGTTTTGAGAGGTCAACAATAACTTTAATCAAACACATATATCATTCACTTAGTTCAGGGGGAAAAGTTAGCACCCTGAACTTCAGAAAAAATACAAACAGAAGTAAAGATCAACAGCCAGGGCTTCCAACTGTCTGACATAAGCAATACATACTTCGTGGTTCTACAGACAGATCCAAAGGTCTGTCCATTACATACATACATAGTTACCAGAGGGAGAAGCACCAACATCTATGTTTTCATAGCTGGGAAGCCCCTTAGTGGCTTCCCAGATCTTGTCCAGTCAAATAAACACTTCCAATGAGTATACCCCAAAGGAAAACCTCCTCTCATAGTATTTATACACTTTTCAGAGCCAGAGGCCATTACAGCCCTTGAGAACCAGTGCCTCAATAGAAATTTACAAAAAGTATGAGCCTTCCCTGATCAGGATTCCCTTAATAGGCAGGTCCATTATTGGGTGAGGAAGATCTATGATCTACGATTAACATTTCATTTGTGAACATAAGAAGCAAGTTACTTAACCTCAGTGAGTCAGTTTCTTCATTACGTGTGTGTATCTATCTATCTATCTATGTATCTATCTATCTATCTGTCTGTCTGTCTGTCTGTCTGTCTCTCTGTCTGTCTATGAAATGAAATAGTTGAACTGACTTCTAAGGTATTTTTTCCAGTTCTAGATCTCTGATTTTATAACCCTCCAAGGAAAATTATGGATAATAGTGTTCTTTATTATGGATAATAATGTTCTTCTTTTTCTTTCACATCCTTGTTACCTATTTCTCTTTCTACATAAGATACTATTTTAATATATCTATATACAAAATATTAGCACTGAAATGACTGACATTTCTA
This sequence comes from Potorous gilbertii, assembly GCA_028658325.1. Classification (NCBI taxonomy): domain Eukaryota; kingdom Metazoa; phylum Chordata; class Mammalia; order Diprotodontia; family Potoroidae; genus Potorous; species Potorous gilbertii. Next base: position 482,366,943 of record CM053769.1, read on the forward strand.
CCTAAAATTCTCTCCTCCTTGTATTATTTTTCTTGGAATCCCTAATTCCCTTTCAGGATATCTTCAGGTACCATATTCTAGAGAAGACATTAACTAATAATTTGACTTTTCAGTGTTCATTTTGCATTTACTATGTTTAGATTTCCTATGTCCTTTTCTATAAAATTTTGATATGTCTATGAATGAAAATAAGCTATTTGAAGATGAAGGACTGCCTCCACAGTGTGTAACAGAATCTTTTCGACATGGTTGGCAAGCAATCAATGATTGTTAAACCCTTTTAAGTTTTAAAAAGTCTAGAGGAGAAATATAGAAAACTGAGAATTAACAGAAAAGAAGGGAGGAATGAAGGAAGGGAAAAAAAGGAAGGAAGGAAACAAATGTTTTCTATACTCTAATAAATGTACCAAGAGTTTGGGATACAAATGCAAGTAAAACAAAACCAATGCCTATCATCAAGAAGTTTACATTCTGATGGGACAAGACACCCCAGAAAAAAAGGTGAAATGTTTGGTAAGGTTTTCAAGGCTTGAAATTTAAGAGAGAAGACCAAGATTGAAATGAAGAATTCTTGGCCTGGGTTCACACAAAAAATAGAGGCTCCAATGGAAACTCACCAATGATAGAAAGAGGGGTAGCCCTAGGAAAGAAATTATAATGAAGCATAAAATTTGTGAAATTTGCATGGTGAAATGAACTACTCTTGAGGCCCTGTCAAGAGCAATGGCCAGTAAATATAATTTACTGAATCTGGTACTTCGATAAGATGTTACAGCAAGTCAGAATATCAGGTTTCCCTTTCCATGAGTTTGATATTCAGATTTTTATGTCATCTATCTGAATTTCATATTTACATAAAAATGCAAATTTAAACTATATTTCAAGCACATTGCTAGACAATATTTTTGTTAAACTCTCCCTGTGATTGTTTGCTAAATGTTAACTTTTAATGTTGATAGAGCATCATATTGTTCACTATATTTGAGGACCTGCTTGCCGCTAAATCAAATATTTCGCAACCCATATTTGATTCTGACATTTGCTACATTGTATAAAATGAGTAATAATTTTCTTTCTATTTATCACATTATTTATGATATTATTTTTTTTAAATTTTGAGTTACAAATCTGTTCCCATCCTCCGAACCCTCCTCTACTGATTAAGAAGTTAAGCTATATGATATCATTTAGAGATGTGAAATATTACAGAACATTTTTTCACTAAACATTTTACAAAAAGAGAAAAAGCAAGCAAAATAAAGAAGTGAAAAATTGTTCCATTCTGCGTTCAGAGTTCATAAATTCTCTCTTTGGAGGCAGCATTTTTCATCACGGGTCCTTAGGAATTGCTTTGGAACATTTGTTTTGATCAGAGTAGCTGTGTTTTTTAACTTTTATCTTCATTACAATATTACTGTTACTGTACATAATATTCTCTTGGTTCTACTTGCTTCTCTGCATTAGGTCATAAAACTCTTCCCAGGTTTTTCTGAAATCATCCTTCTCATCATTTCCTAGGTTGTTGTTGTCTGTTCATTTTTCAGGAGTATTCCACCTCTCTCTGACACCATTTGTGCTTTTCTTTTCAAACATACTGGAGTGGCTTGCCATTTCTTTCTCCAGATCAATTTACAGATGAAGAATGAGGCAAACAGGGCTAAATGAGTTTCCTGGTATTATATAACAATTAATTGTGTGGACTTACATTTTAACTCAGGTCTTCCTTCTGATCGACCCAACACTCCATTCTCTGGGCCACTGAATTGCCATTATTTCATATAGCAGAAAAGCATTACATCATTATCATGTACCATAATTTGTCCAGCCATTGCCTGATGAATAGCCATTCCCTCAATGCCTAATTGCTTGCCACCGCAAAAAAGAGTTGCCATAAATAATTTTTATACATACAGGCATTTAATCTCTTTGGCATATTGACCTAGTAATGGTTACCCTTTGGACACAGTTCCAAATTGTTCTGCAGAATGGTTGGACTAGTACACAACACCAACAAATATTCCACAGCATGCCTATTTTTCTACACTCTTTCAGAATTTCTACTTACTTTTCTCATGGCAGAATCCATTATTAATGATCTCTGTTTTTGGAAGGATTTATCCATATTGAAGTGTTTTATTTAGGTCTCAGGATTCCCAAGCAGGGGAAAATGAGTGGATTAGAGAAGAGCACAATACCTGCATACCAGGAGTATCAGTAAATGAGAAAGGGGAGTCAGCAACAGATTACACTTAGAGGCACTAGAGAGGATGGAAGAAAACTGAACATGGAGTAAAAGTAAAGGAATAATTCCCTGCAATGCCAAGCACTAATTGTATGACCTTGGGTAAATAAAAACTCTGAGATACAAGGGTTACACAATGGACATGACAGAATTTTCATATTCATTGTCATCACAACAAAACATATTATAGGGGGGAGGAGCAAAGATGGGAGAGTAGAAAGATTCACATATGCTAGCTCCTGAAACCACAGACCATGGGTTTCTTGTAAAAAGAACTCCCAACGAATTTTGGAGCAGTGGAAGCCACGCAGCAACGGAGTGAAGTAGATTTCCATTCCAGACGGCCCTGAAAAACCGATCACAAAGTCCGTCCTGTACTGGATGTGAGTGGAGCCCAGCACTTCCCTGGCTGTGGGGCACCAAGAGGAGCAGATCCGAACAGGCTTCAGGGATGGAGTCTCCAGCGGCCACGAAGCTCCCTCCACCCACAGGAGCTACAGGTCAGTGAGAAAGACTTCTGGGCTGCATGAGAGGGGAGAGAGGTATCTCAATAACTCAGGCCTACTGGGGAGGCAGTGGCAGAGGCAGAGACAGTGGGTGGCCAGAGGCTCCCAGAGAAGGCAAAGCTGCTGCCCAGCTCCATTACAGAAGGTCTATGAATAAACCCCCTGAGGGAACTGAGCCTTGGAGGCGGCCCTGTCCCCACTTGAGAAACTAAATTTAATCCCATTGAATAGCAGCCCTACCTGCCACTGAAAGCCGTGAGGCTGGGGAGCAGCATTTGAATCTCAGACCCCAAGACTAGCTGGGCAGTTCTAGGCAGGGGTGGAGAGGAATTTCAGAAGTCAAGTAACTGACTGGGAAAACGCCCAGAAAAGGGGAAAAAAAATAAGAACATAGAAGTTTACTTTCTTGGTGAGCAAATGACTCCTCCTTTCCTTGCCGATGAGGAAGAACAATGCTTACCATCAGGGAAAGATATAGGACTCAAGGCCTATATATGTCAAACATCAGAAATACATACCCACTGGGCTCAGGCCATGGAAGAGCTCAAAAAGGATTTCCAAAATCAAGTTAGACAGGTGGAAGAAAAACTGGGAAGAGAAATGAGAGAGATGCAAGAA
>CM053769.1:482370808-482395272 GCA_028658325.1 Potorous gilbertii
TATTATATTTGGAGTTAGATTACCTGGTCTTTCATTCCAGCTCTTTTTCCAATTATTATTTGTGTGGCCTTGAGTAAGCCACTTAACATTCTTGGCTTGATTTTTCTCATCTGTAAAACATGAAGTTTGGTGAAATGGCCTTTGAAGCTCCTTCTAGCTGCAAATCTATGACCCTTCAGACATATGAACTTTATATCTTATTTAATGTTCCCTACTTTATACATGGTATAGATGGATAGATAGAATGGGTGATAGTGTGATTTTTGCCTAACCATGTGCTTTCTCAAAATCTGCCTTTCCTTTAATATGTACAAAAATTTAACACTCTATTGTCATGATTATTTTTCAGTAAATATAATTTCTCCCTAGGTAATCACCATAGTTTGTTGTATACTATTTTCTACTTCTCGGTCAATAAACTTAGATGTGCTAGACATTGTGCTAAGCTACACAAAGACACAAAAGACAAAGTCTGCCCTAAAAAGGCTCATGATTTAGTGGTGGAGACAACAGCAAACAAATATGTGCAAACAAGCTATGTTAAAAAAATAAGAAATAATTGAGAGGCAAAATTGAAAATTAAGAGGGGTTGAAAAAGACATATTGTAGAAGGTAGGATTTGTTTGGGACTTAAAGGAAGCCAAGAAGGCCAGCAAGTGGAGATGAAGAGGGAGAACATTCCAGGCATGGGGACATCTAGAAAAATTTTTGGAACCAAAAGATGGATTGTCTTGTTCGTGGAACATCCCAGAAACCAGAGTCATCAAACAAAAAAAAAAACCTACATAGTGGGGAATATGATGTTAGAAGACTGGAAAGATAAGAGGGGAGTAGGTTATAAAAGATTTTGAATAACAAATAGAAGATTTCTTATTTGATCCTATAGGCCATAAGTAGTCACGGGAGCCTATGGTGACGTTCTGGGTCTGTGCTTTAAGTGTATCACTTTAGGGGCTGGAGGATGGATTGGAGTAAGAAGAATTGAGGAGGTCAGATCCACCAGAAAGATATTATAATATCCATGTGTGAGGTGATGAGGTCTTAGACCAGAGTACTAGTAGTTTTGGAGGAGAGAAAGGAATGTAACATCAAGGCCTTGGCAATATGATGAATATAGGAGATGAAAGACTGTGAAGAGTCAAGTATGACACCTAGGTTGTATACCTGAGAGAATTGTGCTGCCCTTGAACATAATAGGAAAAATAGGAGATGAAATAAAAGTTTAGGGGAAAAGAAAATAAGTTAATATCATGGATATGAATTTAAGATTTCCATTGGATAGCCAATACGTTTGAAAGAAAATTGGGAATGTAAGATTGGAGGCCAATAGAAAGGTTGGGACAGGATAAGTTGATCTGAGAACTGTCAGTATGATGGTAATTAAATCCATAGGACCTGATGAGATTATTAAATGAAATAGAATACAGGGCGATTAGAAAAGAACAGAGGACAGAGTCCTGAGGGACACCTACAATTACAGGGCATAATCCAGATAAGAATCCAGCAAAGGAAAAAAGAGTCACTAGATACTAATGTGATAAATCAATAAAATCTTAGATTACTGATATAACATGGTATACACTGATAGAATGAGACTAAGGGCACTACATCTAATTTCCTTCCTATTCTCATATGTCAACTAAATATGTACATGTTGAATTCCTGTTTCTAGTAATGGGACATGCCTAAAGCAGAAGTGTCATATTCAAACCCCAAAGTGATACAGGGCTGAATAAAAATAGAATAGACTATAGATAAAGTGAACTTGTATTTATTTTTGCTTCTGCTTCCTTTTTGTTTTTTTCTGTTTTCATTTTGGCAAATCCATATGTGGCCTCCGGGTATCCTTTTCTATTTGTATTTAATATTACTGCCTTAGACAACATAAGATTAAAAGAAGATAAAATCTTCCCTGGTTTGTTGGTGCTTTCCTCCATCTGAAATCATTTGGTGTTTAATTTATAGGCTTTAGTATTTATCCATTTTAGTTTATACTGTAAATCTTGGGAAGGAAGGTAAGCTGCTTGAGGGGAGAGATTATTTCATTGCTTGTTTTGTCTTTTTCTCCTTGGTACCCAATATTGTCTTGGCACAAAGATTTTAATCAATATGTGTTAGATTTAATTGCATTGAATCAAATTGAATTCAGCTGTCAGTGTTCACCTTTTGGTCACAAAGGGCTCAAAAGACTCCAGTTAATCGGCTGCCTCTTTATAAGCCTAACAGTCTCCAGATGCTTTTCTAAGGATTTTTATAAGGTCTCAAATTTTGAAAATGGTCATTAACTCTAGAATTTAATTTCTCTAATAAGTGTCCTATTAGTGGAACCCTGGAAGAAGCATTTCTTCTTGCATGAGCCAAATATCTTTTTTTTCACCTCATCAAATTTGTTTACTTCAACTTTACCATTTTGAATAGTGAGCTTATTTTTGTAGGGCTCAATCTATTAATAAAAGCATAGTTGTAAATTCTTGGGAGAAGTTGACATAATGGATAGAGTCCTTGGCTTGAAGGCAGGAAAAAATGGGTTCAAATCATACCTCCGGCAGTTATTATTCATGTGACCTGTCTATGCTTCAGGTCTTCCTTATTTATTCATAGACTAATTGTATTCAGACTTTCCCTTAGAGAGGATTTCTTCATCAAGAGTTCTCATTCTGATGAAAGCAAAAATCCTTTATTTATTCACACATGAGTGCACTAGTGGGAAAGATTTGGCATTATTAAGCACAAGTCAAACAATTAAAAACTTCATAAGTCCTGACAGTATATCAGACAGGTCCTGCTTGACACTATGAATACATTGCAACTTCATTAGATAGAGAATTTCCAATGAGGAAAATCCCTAAAGATTTATGGATTGAGCAACTAATATATTTGTCAAAAAAAATATTTATTGAGCACTTATTCTAGGTACTGTGCAAAGTGACAAGGGTACAAAGAAAAATATGAAACAATACACGTCCTCAAATAACTTATATTCTTATAGAGGACATGGCATACACAAAGAAATACACACAAATATATACACATATATACACATATATACATGTATGTGTGTATATATGTATATAGGATATAAAGATGGATGCAAGGAGTTCAGGGAGATGGTTCTGTAGCAGTTTCATAGATGTGGAAAGGCTCCATTAAGCAAGTATGCTATGCTTATGAATCTTAAAGAATATAAGATAATCAGAGCTATAGAGGTGAGGAGGGGAGGAGGAGGAGATACCATACAGGAAGAGAAGACAGAGGTGCATATAAGTAAATATGTGAGATAGATATTGATAGGAAGTACAATATAGAAATTAAATTAATTTAAATATAATTTTTAAATTTCATCTAACTTCATTTTTACTTTAATTTAAGTTTTACACTTAATTGAAAGAAAAATAAATTTTTTTCTAAAAGAGAACTAAAGTGGGTAAACTATACTAGTTCTCATGATTTGGTGTACGGAGTGAATCCAGCACAGTAGTATTAGTCCCCAATAGAAACAAGAGCCATTAAACCATATATAAGAACACCTAGACCACATATTGACTTAGAAAAGCACTTATAATTAAATATTATTTATGTGTTATTGCATTTTTATTTATTTTATTAAATATTTCCCTATTACATTTTTATCTGGTTTGGATCATACTCAAGAGTGTTACGTACTGCTTGTGGTCTACCGGACATGTACATGATACTTTTGGTCTACTACACCTGGGCAGACTGCTAAACTACTCTAGGAATTCAAGGAACAGAAATAGCCCTACTTTGAGAGTCAAGAGGGGATGTCAGAAGTCAAACAAGATAAAAACCTGAGAGTCAAACAAGACCTGGCATAAACAAAGGTGTAGACTTCAGTCTATTGGAGATGTATTCCAAGAAATGGAAAGAAGATGCTAGGAAACAGAGAATAATCTATTTTTAATACTCAAAGTTTTTACTCAGTAAACAGGTAGTGAGCTAATTGCTCTTCATCTTCCAATTTACCCACACCCCTGTGCTTCCTTCATCGCCCTCCATCAAATATATGGTAAGCTAGCACAATAATACTGGCAATTAGTATCATGCAGCTCTTTCTCAACCACTAACCTCCATGGATCTGTGGAGTGATGAACAAAAACTAGACAACTCTCTCAATATAATTTCGTCAAAAGTTGTTTGCTATTTACTCAGCAGTATAGTTTTTCTACCTGGATAGAAAGCAAAAGTCTAGATACAGACAGACATCAGATTTACAAATAGAAAAAAAGCTAGGAGGAATATATAACACCATGGATGCCAGATTCAGGATCCCAGGAAATTTTAACATGCTAAAATATTAACCTAATTCAAATAAGATGAACTTAACAAAGATAAATAACGTTTTACACTTGGGTTCAGAAAATCAACTTCACAGTATACGATGAGTGAGACATGGTGTAGCAGCTGTTCATTTGGGGGAAAACAGCAATTTCAGTGGATTGCAAACTTGCTATTATTCAATTAGGTGATATAACATTAAATGGATGATTTTCAAGGTGCATTAAGGATCATAGCTATAGAGTGGAAGGAATTTTGGGGGACTTCTATTCCAACCTCACATTTTGGTTAAGCAAACTGAGGTTCAGTTTGTCAAATGTCAAATGACATATCTTACCGGATTGCGAAAATGCTGACTCCATTGTGCCCTTTGTCAGAATACCTCTGGGCTACGGTGGTCAATGAAAATAGTGTTTTAGGAAGACTGTTAAGAACCTATAGAGTGTTCAGACTAGGGTAACTGACTGATATCACAAGAACGGACCTTGAAAGCATGTCCCACATGGACAGCAAGGGTAATTTTTGTCTGGAAAAGAGACTGAGAAGAGCTGTGACTTCGCAAGATCATAGATATATTATTGGAATGGTTCTTAGTGGTTTTCTAGTCCAGCTTCATCATTTTGCAGAGAAATAAACCCAAGGTTAGAGAGCCTAAAGAATTTACTCAAGATCATGAAGCAGCTGATCCTGGATCAAAATTCCAGACTTCAAGTTCTTCTAGGTAAGTTTAATATTCTTTTCACCGTATCATGTTGCCTAGCTTATAGCTATTTTCCAGTAGAAGAGAAGTAGTCTTGTGATTTGGGAGAACAGAGGTAGTAGAATGAGAATGGTTCTGCTTGGATTCTGAAGAAAGAACAAAGATTAATGGGTAGAAGCTAAAGAGAGAAAAATAATGCCATAAAGAAGCTTACCAACAGCCTCACACTGCAAGATCATAGCACCATAGATTTATAGCTAGATAGGGTTTTAACTATCTAGTAAGGGAAAAATCTGCCTAACAAGTTGATTCCTTCCTAATAAAGCAGGGATTCTTAACCTGGGGTATATGAACTTTTCAAAAAAAGTTAACTGTATTTCAATTTAATTGTTTTCTTTTGCAATCCTACATATTTTATTTTATGCATTTCAAAACTCTGCCCTGAGTATAAGTCTATAGTTTTCACTTCACTGCTAAAAGACTCTATAACACAAACATACACACACATGCATACACAGACACAACACATACACACACTTAAGAATCTCATATCTAGAGGTCTGCAAGTGCAGGCTGGATGACCTGTTGTCATATTTGTTCAATTTATTATAGAAAAGATTCCCATGCAGTTATTGAGTTGGACTAAATGGTAACTATTAGTTCTCAGATTTTGTGAACTGTTCATCCTCTTGCATAAGCAGCCACTACTTGGAAATATGGATTGCTTTCAAATGGAAGAAGGCCATAATACACCATATCAGGAAAGAAAGGGGGGGGGGAGAGAGACAGAGAGAGAGAGAGAGAGAGAGAGAGAGAGAGAGAGAGAGAGAGAGAGAGAGAGAGACAGAGAAACACAGAGAGAGACACAGAGAGATACTGAAAAAAAATAATGAGAATGGAAGAAAGTAAGAAAGAAAGAAGGAAGGAAGGAAAGAAAGAAGGAAGGAAGGAAAGAAAGAAGGAAGAAAGAAAGAAAGCTCATCATGTCCAAATTGCAGGCCTCCTTGAGTCTACATCAGCAAGAATATGGATTGAGCATTATATTGGAATGGGGCTTATCAACATTAGAAAAAGTAACAGAAGGGCTAGAAAGAGATTGGAGAACTAGACAATCAGCTAGCTCAGTGCTGGAGTCCTCTGAGCCGAATACACAGATGGTGAATTTTTCCCCAATTGCCTGGCACAGGAGTCTGACTACAAAATTATTTGCCTGAAGACTTGGTCTTCAAAACCTTCAGTGGCAACTGAAATAGCAGAACACATTGAGCCCATTCCTGCCATGGAAGAGGGAATTGTTTGTCCATTTTGGAACACTCAAATTATTACATTCAAATTAAAAATATATATAACATTCACTATAAATTATATTTTATATAGAGTAAAAACAAGTGTAAAAAAGGGTAACAAGGGTAAAAAACGGCCACACAAATTGCATAAAAGAGGATAGCCCCACCTTACCATAGCTCTGTTTTCTCTGTTGACTCTAGAACCACCAGGTGTCATTATTTTGAGTCTCATAGAGTGAAAAAGAACAAATATCCTGGCAATCAGAGGTAAAAGTCTCCACCATAATCTCTCTCTATCACTTTGGACAAATCACCTCACTATCTGAGAGGCCTCCAATTCCTATTCTGTAAAATGATGAGATGTTCTCTAAAATTTTTTCCAGCTTTAACAGTCTCTATGATTATTTGGGTTTCAGTTTCCTCATATGTAACATTAGAGGAGTTAGGTTAGATGTGTTCTAAACCCATTCCTTTCCCTCATGTGTTATGGATCTATGACACAGCTCTCTTCTGTTGAACCCCATCAACATTTTTGGTGTGGTCTTATCAGTAATTCCATAGTGGAGGTTGACATGTCCTAGATTTGCTGTCCTCCCTATACTATATAGAATGGCAGTCTTAAAAAAAATAAAACAAAACAACAACAACAAAAAAAAAAAAACAACAAACCACTACCTTTATTGCACAAGGGGCTCATTCTTCCTTATTTTACTCCCAAGAATCAATCAAACATTTATTAAGTATCTCCTGTTTCAGGCACTGTGTTAAACATTAGGAACACAAAATCAAAAGGAAACTTGGTCTCTGTCATCAAGGATGTACAGTGTAATAGGAGAAAACAGAATACTACCTGAAAAGTGCAAAAGGAAAAGACCAAGAAGGGTACCCAACAGAAGTGCATATTTTAAAAAATAAAAACCAGAAATCCCAAAATAGTGCAACCAGGTGAGAAATGAGATGTTCTGACTGTCTGATGTTCTCTCCTTAGATGGAGGTGTTGCAATTCATGTCTCTCCTCTCCAGTCAGGGTCAGAGGGTAGTGATGAAGTGGATAGTGACTGCTAGGATGCTCTATAAATGTTATTCAAATGAACTCAATGTCTTCTGAGTCATAGGATAATCTAACAATAAATTTAGAGATGAAAGGTCTTAGAGACCTCCTTTTCTAGAGGAAGAAACTATGACCTAGTGAGGCTGAAATAACCTGTTTTTACACAGATAGTATGTGGTAAAGCTAATATTTGAGCCCAGATCTCAGAGACTTTTCCAACTAATCAATTCTTTGAAGGCCTTTTGTTGGAAGATGACTACTTCATCACATGTCATGCTGTAGCCTGAAAATATTCAAATCCATCACTATTCCAGTGCACATCTCTCTTTTTGGATGCAAGTTTTATGGTTTGCTTGATGGGGTATCATTTTAAAATATGCACTTTGTCCAACATTTAATAGGAAACTGGCCAAATAGTACATTTAATTAAGAAAAAATGTAAAAGATTAATTGTACCCTGTCACAACGTATTGTCACTGCTATTTAAGACTCTTTTCTCTGTCTAAAATGTTAGCTTTGCTTCATGGTGAATTGGTAAATGTGTTAGCTAGAAGGAATCTGACTGCTTCGGCTTAGCACACTTTTACATGGAAATATATTGACGCACAGGGAAATGGCCCATTATTGTCTTTAGCTGCTGTGTGGAGCTACACACCTTCCCAATAACCTTTGTCCATTGTAGTAGACCTTGAAAAATGATATATTGCCTTCTGAGGGCTTAGGCAGCATTTTTCTAGTTTAACTTTCTCAGGAGATTCATAGAAGTAATGAAAGCCGATGCCTTGCTTAAAACTCTCCACACAGCACTACCTGCTTAATACAGGGAATTTGATTTAAGCTTCTCAAATGAAGTGCTTTTGGGCTCACTTGGAATAAACAAAATGTAGTGATGATTTTTGTACTGCAAAAATTTGGACTGTGAGTGACTCACTGGGAGACAATGAGGGTCCAGTGTCTCTACAACATGTCGTTTTAGTAGATTCCAAGGAAGGCAGCTGGTATGTGTCAGTAGAATTAAAGACTATATGCGTTCTCTATTAGCAAGTCAAAGCTATCTCAGGATTGCTTAAATACTTTGCCTGATTCTGAGACTTGATTCCGTTGAATGTGGAAAGCTTAATTTTTTAAAGGAGTAATCAAAATGCATATATTTATCTAGGTCTTAAACCCCTTACTTGACGTTTTAGCAAACTGGATATCTCTTCAACATTTGAGAACTTGGAAAAGCTATCCACAATTCAAAGCACTCCATGGATTAACAGTAACTCAAAAAGCATAGCTCATGATCCCTGACCAGTATCTTTACTTTTAAAAGCTCATTAATGGTTGTACTCGTTCAAACAGAAGTCATTGCATTCCATCAAATTCCATAGCACCCCCAAAAAGTGACAAAAGAAAATCTGTCCTTGTACACGTGGAATCTAGAGCTCCATAAAATTTCATACCACCAATAGAAGCTATGTATATACAGGAAATATGAAGGATCTGCCAGGTGATGCACATTAGCTTTTTGTAACCTCATTGAATTATTCTCTTCCTTCAAGACCCAGCACAAACATCAAGTTCCATATGACACTTTATCTGACCTCCATAACTGTTTTCCCTCTCTACTTTGTATTTATTATCTTTATACGAGGGTGATTATTATAAGTAGCATTTGTGTAGTGCTTTAAGGTTGCCAAATACTTCACAAATATCCTATCATGTATTCTTCACAACAGTCCTGAGAAGAAGGTAGCTATTATGATCTCCCTTTTGCAATTGAGGGAATGGAGGCAACAGAGGTTACATGAATTGCCCATGGTCATAGAGTTAGTAACTGTGAGATGTCAGATCTCAGGTCTTCCTGACTTTAAGACCAGCAATCTGTCTTCAGTGCCATCTAGCTTTCCAATAAATTCTCTATGTCCATAAATACATACTTCCTCCCTCATTAAAATGTGTCAATCGCTCCATTTTTCATATTTGTATTCCTTCCTAGAATATAGCATTGTTCCTGGTTAATAGTAGAAAGTTAATACATCCTTGTCAATTGATTGATTTTCCAGGAACCGTGCATGGATGGCAAACAGACAGGGTAAAGGAGTAGCCATGAAACCTGACAAAGACAGAAGTTACCTGTATGAGTAGCATGTTTCATGGAGGATACCTATGTAGGGAACATATCCTTAGAGTAAACGTATCAGGGTTGATCATGTTCTCTGATAACATCATAGTACTCAACTCTGTTATCATTTGTGCATCATGTTTCTGTTATGAGATCTAAAGTTGTCTCTTCTAGGCATCTCTTGGCATTTTTGTTGCTGCTGGCTTCACAGTACTTGTTGGGGATAGCTTCGGGTCTCACAGTTTTTCAGAGTGACTTGGGTAGTCACCATGGTTCTAAATGCTACCAATTCTGGGCATAACTTTTCAGAGCTACCTGCTGGTTTTCTTACCTTTTTTAATAAGATATGGTGATTAAAATTTTCTCTTTTCTAAGGTCAATGTTCCAGCCCTTTAGAGAATATTTAGCCTCTGAATGACCGTAGCCAAATGAAATTCAGATTCAATGTTCTCAGGCTAAGATTGATTTATTTTTTAAGTCCCATATCTGAAACTGAATTTCAGTTGGATATCTTAGAGAGCTTCCCTGGATCTGATTTAAGATTATAAATTCCTTGGATATCATTAACCTATTATAGAATCCTATTCCACCACAACCCATTTCAAGAGAATCTCCCAAAAACATTTCACCAAGAGCACTGTAGAGGTCAGTCCATAAAGTTTCAAGAATCTCAGGATTGACTCTCAAATATATTTGAGCCTGTCTATAAGCTAAGCTAAGGAGGCAAGCTCATTATTATCTCGTTAGTCTACCCTGGTGTCTAGAATTTCTGCCTTTGTTATGCAAGTCTTTCTGAATATCAAGGATTACATGGGAGGTAAAACATGCCTTTGGTAGAGTACAAGTGCCAGGGTCCAAATGAACTAAATAGAAACTTCTCTATAACAGATATTCAACTGGAGGACCTTCTACATAGATATAAAGCATCATAGAAATCTTCTCTGACTTTTCTTACAAACAGAAACTTTCTTCATTTTTGTCAGATTATTCAACAGAAGCAAATCCAAGCAGACATTTACATAAATGGCCATATAACTGGGCCATTGACATTGTCCAAGGCAATATGGTGAATTAGACAGGATCTTTCTTAATCTTATATCCTTCCTCTTGATGCATTTATCCTGGATACTCAGGGTCTCCTGTCTTCATATCCTTCCAACAATCTATAAGCCTTTCCAGCAGTTTTGCATTGCCCATGCTTTATAATTTTCCATCTCTTCATCGACTCATACTTCTATTTAAGCAAAGCCTATTGACCCTATGACAGAATTCTTTATATCATGAGATATCTTGTGTTAATGTACCAGTCCCACTATTACGCCACCTTTTATTTTTTTTTTCCTTGTTTTCAATCTACCTTCTCCAGTCCATCCTCTACATAACTGCTAAAGTAATCTCTGCTAAACATTGAATGGCCACATGACTCCCCTACTCAAAACCCTTCAATGATTCTAAGATCATTGATATATAGCAATTTGGAGGGAGATATAATGAACTCTAATATATAATATGGACCTCTAAAATATAACATGAACTCACCTCCAGCTTTTAGAATCACTGGTTTGCTTAATGTCAGATCAAATGCCACATTTCCAGAGATGAGACTTTCCCCAGTCCCCCATTGAGTAAAGGCTTCTACTCTAATCTTAAACTTCTATGTCCTCTGCAAGTATCTTGTATGTACCTATAAATTTGCATGATTCCCATTTAAAAGGATTTTCCATGAGAGCACAGATGATTTCCCCCATTCTTTGTATCTCAATCACACCACAGTAAGGGCACATAATAAATGATTATTGACACTCTGACTGAACAGGACATTTAAAACCTTTAGCACTTAGTCTGATAGCTGGTGAAAAGGCTGTGTATGTGTTTGTCCTTCATTGCCGAAGAAGACCATGCCATCAGAGAAACAATGACATGCCCTACACTTGACTTTTATTTTTTTGAGTGAGAGAGGGCTGTGCAGATCATCAGCCTCACTTCTCCTACGAGTCATCTGAATCTAGTGATCACATATTCATCAGTATGACTGGAGATGACCCAGAATGAGGCAGTTGGTGTTAAGTGACTTGCCCGAAGTCACACAGCTAGTGAGTATCAAGTGTCTGAGGGGAGATTTGAACTTAGGTCCTCCTGACTCCTGCACTGCTGCTCTATCTACTACAGCACCTAGGTGCCCAGGTGAAAAGGCTACAGGGTCAAACTTGGAGCTCGGAAAATCTGTTTAAATCTGACCTCAGGCATATACTAGCTATGTGTCCCTTGGGTAAGTCCCTTAACTTCTATCTGCCTTAGTTTCTTGAACTATAAAATGGGGATAGTAATAGCATCTACCTTTAACATGGGCAGGATAAATTGAGATATCAATAAAGTGATTAGCACAGTTCCTGGAACATAGTAATTGCTTAAAAAATGTTTGTTTCCTTCCATGTTTCCTATCTATAATTTCATTCTTATTTCACATTACTCCCCTTCAAATAGTTTACATTTTATCCAACACTGGTTGACTAGCCATTACCAATTTTAATTTGTCATTCCACATTTCTTCTTTCTATGTACAAACTGATTTACAAGTTACCTGAAATTGTCTCCTTCCTCATTTCCACAAATTAAAATCCTTAATTTATCACTCAATATTTGTAAAATGACCCACCCAAAAGCCTTCACTCATACTAGAGTTTTTCTCCTTCCATACATTCATTTTGCATTTCTTTTTATTTACCTAGTGTATGTTACTAGAAGATTGTAAACTTCTTGGTGGTGAGCACATATTCTAACATGGTGCCTTGCATATAGAAGAACCTAATAAATACTTGCTGGTTTGGATTATTGTTGAATTAAAAAAAAGACTTGAATGGAAAATGGTAATCCAAACATGAACAGTATATCGACTATGTATAGTAAAGAGATCTGAATTTCTTTCATGACTCATCTAATTTCAATTCTGTATTTAAGACGTAAACATTCATGATTGTACATCACATTTCTTGCTTATCATGATTCCTTGAAAATAGTATTTGTTTAAAAAAAGAAAGTGTGTGTGTATGTGTGTGTGTGTGTGTGTGTGTGTGTGTGTGTGGGTATGTGTATTCAGATGAATTGAAATGTTGCACTTTCTCCTGGTCATGGAGTTATTGAAACATTTCTAATTGATTCAACTTATCTTTGATATAATCATGCCATTCTTCTGCTCAAGAAGTTTCATTGGCTCCCTATCACTTTTAGCATCAAAATATAAACAAAAGAAACAAAAACTCCTCACTTCAGCATTTAAAGCCCTTTATGATATGACTCCAACTCTATGTTCAAAATAATTTTACTTATTTTCACCTTTTATATATTTCTCATCTCAGGAAAACTCATCAATTTGCTGCTTACCTTATATGATATTCCATCTCCCATTTCCATTCCTTTGCATAGATCATGGCTCTATACTTGTAATGCACTCTCTCCTGTCTCTTTGAATCTCTACTTTCCTTTCAAAACTCAAAACAGCTAATGGGCCACCTCTTAGAAGAAGGAAAAAAATCCCTTGCAAGTATCTCCTCCCTCCATAAGTGCTTCCCCTCTCCCCCCACAAACTATTTTGTGTTTATTTAGAATCTCAAGTATTTATATAAATGAAGTCATTATAGTTGAAGAAGCTGTGACCTGGAGTGATGAAAGTGACTTATCCATTGGAATATGAGTAGTAAGCTCACAAGTCAAATTCAAATGTTAGTCCTCTAACAACAAAGCTTTTATTTTTGCCTTTTTACTACTTGTGTGTATATAAATTGTTTCTACCCAGTGAATGAAATCTTCTTGAGGACAGGGACATTTTTTTTTCTCATTGTATCCTTGGTTCCTAGCATACTTTTTGACATATAAGACACAATTAATAATGTTTGTAGAATTGAATTTAGCCAAACCAAAGCATTTATTTCAACTACTATTTTATATTCCAGGGGCACTATATAAGGTTCTGGGCAAATCAGAACAATTTGGAATAATCCTTGCCTGGATTAAATTATTTCGTTACACATGATGGAATGTAATCTTCTTGGTCCACTTGATCTTGCTGATTATATTTCACATCTTTTCTTTTTGTAATGCTTCTACTGTAAAAAAAAAAATGTACTGCCATTTGAATTAGAGGAATGAGTTGCCCAAGGACTGAGATCAATGATCTTTGATGTATGATTTGTTCTTGTGTATTAAGTAAGGCCAACCACTATGCTTTTCTCTGTTTCTAGGGGCAGAGGCCCATTGAAGCATACAACTGATGTAATTTATGCAGCTAAAATGATATCCGAATCAGGCTCAAGGATGGATGTCCTTGCTCGGCAGATAGCCAAACAAGTAAGTCCTTTAGAAAATAGGCATGGGGAAATTCCATTCTCTTGCTTTCTATGATTTGGACATGCTGGCTTAAAGCAAAGGTGTTGACTTGATAAGCCAGAAGGCGGACTGCAAGAAGACATTTTTGGGGTTATTTTTTCCTGGAAACATTAATATTTTGGCATAGCTGAACATTTGTGCGAAGGTAGATACTATCACAAGATCACTTTCTGAAAAAAAAAAATCAGTCAACCAGCATTTATTAGGTGACTACAGTGTGTAAGACACCAAGCAACATTAAGGTTACAAAGACAAAAACAAAGTAAGTTTTGGAAGGATTCTAGGAATGGGTGGAGTAGGTAAGAATATTCCAAGCTCTCAAGATTTTCCACCACAAAGAGTTAAAATATCACCTTAGGGTGAACAAAGTGTAAGTGGAGATAAATAAGAATAAGGTCACAACTGGAGTCTTCCTGGGACTATTTGAGAAAGTCTAGAGAAAAATCCCAGGACAAGATCTGGTCCATTGAAAAGTAAACACCTCCAGGCTAGGGTCCATTTTAATAACAAATGGCAAACTCTGAATAGGGTTTAGGGTACAGTGAAGGGAGTTGGGCATTTGAACCTGGGAAGATTGAAGGAGCCTCTACTGATAAGGAACACTAGAACCGTGTGTTCTAAGAAGAGTGCAGTGGCAAGAAGGATCCAGCACAAGTCAGGTAAATGCAAAAGCAGTGGGGCAGAAAGCCTCTAACTGCTGGCACTTACAGGTGGCTGGAACATTGGCTTTGCTTCCAGGGAAGATGGGAGAACTGAAGATCTAGGGTAAGAGGCACCATTTCTCAAAACCCAGGGCTAGATGTGTTTATAGAAATTAAACTATCACCACACAAAAAAATGCACATGTGAAAAAGAAAGAATCCAACCATAAAAAAGCTATTATGGGAACAGAGATGACCAGGGTTCATTTTCACAGGAGGATATTGAACTATAGAAACCCCCAAAGAATAATGTCAAATGGTCACTTGCCAAAAAAGAATTTATAGAAGATCTTTCAAAAGATGAAAAATCAAATGACAGAGATGAAGGAAAAACTAAAAAAAAATTATAAGAATAATCCAAGAAAAAACAAGAAGGTTTTGAAAGGAAAGTCAATCAATTAGAAAAGGACATCCAGAATCTTAAGGAAGAAAATGACACCTTGGAAATAAGACTTGGAAAAAGAGAAGCCAGCAAAACTATAAGATATGAAGAAATAATTAACCAAAATATGAATAATAAAAAAAGAAGAGAAAATGAAATATAGTTTGCTACAGAACTACACCAATTAGCCCAAGAACTGTGCAAGATGGCAGATGTGCTGGACCTTCATGAGTCTAGAGGCAAAGACTTTACCATTGATAAGGATGAGGACGAGAGTATTCACAACC
Organism: Potorous gilbertii; assembly: GCA_028658325.1. NCBI lineage: Eukaryota > Metazoa > Chordata > Mammalia > Diprotodontia > Potoroidae > Potorous > Potorous gilbertii. Next base: position 482,386,002 of record CM053769.1, read on the forward strand.
GAAGAAGGCCAAGAAATTCAAGGGTCACGTCTTTGGCTCAGACAAAGGATCTGGGGTCCGAATGTGAAAGGACTATAACAGCGTGGAGCAGGATGGTGACAAATCAGGGCCACAGTGCTGTGTTTAGGAGTAGACGCTTTATGTGACTGGGATCCATGAGGAAGCTACTGAAGAAGACATACATGATAAGTTAGCCAAGTATGGGGAAATCAAGAATATCCACCTAAACCTGGACAGGCACACAGAACATCTCAAAGGATTTATACTGGTTGAATATAAAACATACAAGGAGACTCAAGCTGCCATGGAGGAAGTCAATGGCCAGGATATGATGGGACAACTAATAAATGCAGTTTAGTGTTTTGTGCAGGGGTCACCCAAAGGCAGAAGAAGAAGTGGCCAAAGACAGAGCAGGAGTCTAAACTGGAGACAACAGTGACTGCACTGCTGAAATGTCATTCTCTCCAAAGGATCAGTTTGCTTACATCTAGTCTTGGAGGAAAGGGGCTGGGATGGGACTCTGACTTAATCTCCTGCCTCCTCAAGTGTTTCTTTTACGTTATAAATTAGTTGTTTTTTTTTCCTATGTGTGAGAGAATCAAACATATCAGGTAATAATCCAGGGAGACAATCTAGACTTTTTCTGCTCTTAATTATTGAAAACCTATTCCTCATTCAGCTAAGGGAGTGAAATGTACTATCATTAAGGGAAATATTAAGGATATTCTCCCAAGTATTTAATTACTGAAGTCTAGAATGTTTGCATTCTTTCTCTTACTAGGGGGAAGAAAAATCTTCTCCACCAGGCCATCATGAGCCATCCATATTTTCTGTTTGATCAGGGGTAGGTGGTGAGGAGTGGCTACAGGGATAAGGTAGGGATGCTGAAAAAAATAGTTATTCTTTATTACCTTGTGATTGGAGGCCTGGGGCTAGAGTTGAGGATCTCGGCAAGAGTTACAGAGATGTTTGCCTCATTTCTCCTGTCTTCCCTCTATCCTCTGTGCTCCCTTCCAGCTGCCTAGGTGCCTGAACCACTTGTTGAGGGTTCCAAGAGCTCTTCCCCTGGGAAGAATCTGAGCCAAATTTCTGGCATCCTTTCCACAGCCAAGTGTAAAGCTCCCGTAGAGTAAGGTGTCCAGAGGAGCATTGAGGATGCTTAAGAGGAACAGAATGTGGCTGAGACTGGGAAGGACATTGCTTAGCATACTGGGAGAGAGTCAATACCACAGACCCAGCAGGTAATAGGTTGTCCAACAGGTAACAAAAGTCAACAGGACAAGTAGAGAAGGACTGAAGCCTCTCACAGGGGTGATTATCAAAGGAACCAAAAAGAGTGAACTGACTAGCAGGCCCTGGGGAATCAGAGATGAGTAATTGTCAGTTCCCTTCCTAGTCATTAGGTGGGCATGAGGCAAGCTAATGGTTCATATGATAATCTTTTTGAATAATATGAATATTATTCTTGTACACATGAACAAACACACTTCATTGAGGGTATGAATCACATTTTCAAATGGGGTTTAAGGTGGTGAGACATGCTGGGGAAAGGACTTCAGACCATAGTATAGTGTACTGCTGTAGAATATAAAATTAACCAGCCCCACTCATATTCCCCTCTTACCCATGGCCAAGGGAGATGGTGGTGCATGAGGTGTACCATCCGTTCAAACCCTGTGGACCTAGGTTTTAAACAATGGCCAGATATCATTAGGACTGTCTGGATTCTTGCTGATTTTCCCCATATCAATGGGCTAGAGTTAAGGACTACTGTTGTGATTGGGCTCTTACTATGGGCAAAAGACTAGGAGATATCATGGTAGAAATTGAGACTGAAGCTATGGATTGGGAAATGAGCATCAGGATCTAGAGACTAGAATCTCATCATGCTCCCCCTTCTCTGTTCAGTGTTTGGATTCACTGAATACAATTTGGCCACAGCAAATTGCCATGGCTGTCAGAGGTATCAGGAAGATCCCATAGAAGGTGAAGAGGTTATAGGCAATATCTTGCCATCAGGCCTTGAATCTTCCTTTGGTGACACACAGGATGAAGGGAACTGGGCCAGCATGGCAGACAGTATGAAACAGGAACAGCTGGAGTGGTGTGGATTGTAAAGACTTCCACCTTATAGAGCAGCCCAGTGCACAGACAAGTTTGGTGTGTGGCACAGACCAGCACAACACAATAAGTACAGAACTTGAAACAGGCTTTAGGCACCACTGGGAGCAGTTCTCAATTTGCTCAACCCACAAATGCCACAGACAGCTTCAAAAGTCAGTGGAAAGACTCCTTTACTCAGGAGATGGGACATGATCTGGACCTCCAGCAGCAGGCACTGCAGCCATAGATTCCTTGTTGGAGCCCTCAACCAAGAGCCTCTGGGGAAACTGAACAGCTGATCTGAATCTTAGCCCTGAGAGACAGCCCTGGGTGACCTCCACATAAAGACATTGAGGGAATTGAGTCACTGGTCTGATTCTCAACCCTGAGCTCCACCAGGTTGTGAGGAGGAGTGCTGGTGGTAGAGCTAGAGGCAGTTGTGGTGAGGGAATTCCAATTGCAGGTTCTGGGCAGAAAAGTTTTTGGTTGCTCCCAGACCAGTGTGCAGGCCAGGAGAGGAGTAAATTCTCTCCCTTGATTGTGCCACCATGGAGGAACTGAGTACTTATAGATCCCCAGAGTATACCCTCCTCTTGACAAAGGACTCAAAAGTCAAGTAACTGGCTAGGAAAATGCTCAAAAAAGAGAGAAAAAATAAGACTATAAAAGGTTACTTTCTTGGTGAACAGGTACTTTCTCCCATTCTTTCGATGAGGAAGAACAAAGCATAACATCAGAGGAAGTCAAGGCTTCCGTGTCCAAAACCTCTAAAATAAATATGCAATGATCTCGGGCCATGGAAGAGCTCAAAAAGGATTTTGAAAATCAAGTAAGAGAAGTGGAGGAAAAATTGGGAAGAAAAATGAGAACAATGCAAGAAAATAATGAAAAGCAAGTCAGCAGCTTGCTATAGAAGACCCCCAAAAATGCTGAAGAAAACACCTTTAAAAATAGGCTAACTCAACTGGCAAAAGAGGTTCAAAAAGCCAATCAGGAGAAGAATGCTCTAAAAATCAGAATTAGACAAATGGAAAATGAGGTTCAAAAGCTCACTGAAGAAAGAGTTCTTTAAAAATTAGAATGCAGCAGATGGAAGCTAATGACTTTATGAGAAACCAAGAAATTACAAAAACAAAACAAAAAAAATGAAAAAGTTGAAAATAATGTGAAATATCTCATTGGAAAAACAATTGACATGGAAAATAGATCCAGGAGAGGCAACTAAAAAATTATGGGACTACCTGAAAGCCACAGTCAGAAAAGAGCCTAGACATCAGCTTTCATGAGATTATCAAGAAAAATTTCCCTGATATTCTAGAACCAGAATCCACCAATCACTTCCTGCAAGAGATGAAAAAAGATAAACTCCTAGGAATATTGTAGCCAAATTCCAGAGTTTCCAGGTCAGGGAGAAAATATTGCAAGCAGACGAAAAAAACAATTCGAGTATTGTGGAAATATGATCAGGATAACACAGGATCTGGCAGCTTCTACATGAAAGGATCAAAGGGCTTGGGATTTGATATTTCAGATGTCAAAGGAATTTGGATTAAAATTCCAGTCAAAGGAATTTTGAATTAATATTAAAACCAAGAATCACCTACCCAATATAACTGAGTATAATACTTCAGGGGGGAAAGAATGGTCATTCAACGAAAGAGAAGACTTTCAAGCATGCTTGATGAAAAGATCAGATGTAAATAGAAAATTTGACTTTCAAACACAAGAATTAAGAGAAGCATAAAAAGATAAACAGGAAAGAGAAGTAATAAAGGACTTACAAAAGTTGAACTCTTTACATAACTGCATGGAAAGATAATATTTGTAATTCTTGAAACTTTTCTCAGTATTTGGGTAGTTGGAGGGATTGTACACACATATATACATTGAGGGCACAGGGTGAGTTGAATAGGGAGAGATGATATCTAAAAAAGTAAAATTAAGGGATGAGAAAGGAATATTTTGGGAAGAGAAAGGGAGCAATGGAATGGGGCAAATTGTCATAAAAGAGGCAATAAAAAGTTTTTTCAGTAGAGGCAAGGGGGAGGTAAGAGGCAAAAAGTGAAGCTTATTCTCATCACATTTGGCTTAAGGAGGGAACAACATGTACACTTAATTTGGTATGATAATCTATTTTACACTACAGGAAAGTAGGGAAGAATGGGATAAGCAGAGTGGGGGGGTGAAAGAAGGGAGTTCAAATGGGAGGAGGGAGTAATCACTTTAGGTGATGGATAAGGTCAAAAGAGAGACTGGAATGAAAGGGGGCAGGATAGGATGGAGGGAAATATAGTTATTCTTTCACAACATGACTATTATGGAAGTCTTTTGCAAAACTACACATAAATAACCTATATTGAATTGCTTGCCTTCTCAGTGGGGATGGTGAAGAAGGAGGAAGGGAGAGAAGTTGGAACTCAAAAGTTTTAGGAACAAGTGTTGAGAACTGTTTTCACATGTGTCTAGGAAATAAGAAATACAGAGTAATTGGGTACAGAATTCTATATTGCCCTACAAGAAAAGAGCGAAGATGGGGATGAAGGTAGGGAGGGATGTGATAGAAGGGAGGGTAGATTGGGGGAAGGGGTAATCAATGCATGGTGTTTTGGGGTGGGGGAAGGGGAGAGATAGGAAGAAAATTTGGAACTCAAAATTTTGTGGAAATGAATGTTGAAAACTAAAAATAAATAAAGAACGATTGGGTTAAACAACAAATCATAGAAACAACCAATAACTTCATTCAAAAAAATGACAATAATCAGACAATCTACCAATTTTATGGGATACTGCAAAAGCAGTTTTTAGGGGAAGTTTTATATCTTTGAATGCCTGAATGAATAAAATAGAGAAAGAGGAGATCAATGAATTAGAAAAGCAGCTGAAAAAACTTGAAAAGAACAAATTGAAAATCCCCAAGTAAATACTGAGACCAAAGGACAGATTAATAAAATTGAAATGAAGAAAACTACTGAACTTTTGTTTAATATTTATTTTTTAATAAATAAAACTAAGATTTGGTTTTATGAAAAAAGCAATAAAATTGATAAACCTTTGGTCAATTTGATTTAATAAAAAGGAGAAAACCAAATTAACAATATTGAAAATGAAAGGGTGAACCAACCTTCAAAGAGGAGGAAATTAAAACAATAACTAGAAATTACTTTGCCCAACTGTGTGCCCATAAATTCAACAATCTAAATGAGATGAATGATTATTTTATAAAATATAAATTGCCCAGATTAACAGAAGAGGAATTTGAATTCTTAAATAACTCCATCTCAGAAAAAGAAATTGAACAAGTCATCACTGAACTCCCTAGTTAAAAATCTCCAGGGCCAGATGGATTTACAAGTGAATTTTATCCAGCAATTATAGAACAGTTAATTTCAACACTATATAGATTATTTGGGAAAACTGGGGAAGAAGGAGCCCTACCAAATTCCTTTTACGATACAAATATAGTTCTGATACCTAAACAAGGAAGAGTCAAAACAGAGAAAGAAAATTAAAGACCAAATTCCCTAACGAATATAGACACAAACATTTTAAATAAGATATTAGCTAAAAGAATACAGTAACTTATCACAAGAATGATACATTATGATCAGGGACGACTTATACCAGGAATGCAGGGCTGGTTCAATATTAGGAATGCTATTACCATTAATGAACATATCAACAACAAAATTAACAGAAACCACCTGATAATTATTTTCTAGAGCTAGAGAACATAATATCAAAATTCATCTGGAAGAACAAAAGGTCCAGAATATCAAGGAAACTAATGAAAAAAAATGCTAGGGAAGGTGACTTAGTCCTACTGGATCTTGAATTGTATTATAAAGCAGCAATCATTAAAACCACTTGGTACTGGCTAAGAAATAGAAGGGCAGACCAGTGGAATAGTTTAGGTATGTGAGACACACTAGTCAATGGATATAGCAACCTACTGTTTGATAAACAGCTTCTAGGATAAGAACTCAGTTTTTGACAAAAATTTTTGGGAAAACTGGATAACAGTGTGGTGGAAACCAGGTATAGACCAATGTCTGACACCATATATAAGAATAAATCCAAATGGATACATTATCTAGGTATAAAGATTGATACTATAAACAAATTACGGGAGCAAGGAATAGTATATTTATCAGATTTATGGACAATGGAGAAATTGTTGGCCAAGTAAGAGAGAGAACATTATAAAGTGCAAAATGGATATCTTTGATTACATTAAATTGCAAAGTTTTTGTACAAACACACCCAATGCCACCAAGATTAGGAGGGAAGCAGAAAACTGTGAAAGAATTTTTGCAATTAGTGTCTATAATAAAGGCCTCATTTCTAAAATATATAGAGAACTGAGTCAAATATACAAAAATACAAGTCATTCTCCAATTGATTACTAGTCAAAGATATGAATAGGCCATTTTCAAAGGAAGAAATTAAAGCTCTCTATAGTCATATGAAAAAATATTTTAAATCACTAATGATTAGAAAGATGCAAACCAAAACAACTTTGAGATACCACATCACACCTCTCAGATTGGCTAACATGAAAAAACAGGAAGATGATAGAAGCTGGAGAAGATGTGGGAGAGTTGGAACACTAATTCATTATTGGTGAAGCTATGAGCTGATCCAACCATTCTGGAGAGCAATTTGGAACTATATCCAAAGTCATACCCTTTGACTCAACAACATCACTTAATCTTTCATATCAATTCCAGGACCTAAACAATTCCCAATGGACTCTTGAGGCGAAAATCCTTCCACATCCAGAGAAAGAACTGTGGAATTGGATTGCAGAATGAAGCAGACCCTTTTCTTTTGTATTATGTTTTGTTTTGTGGTTTCTCCCATTCATTTTAGTTCTTTTAGGCAACATGACTAAGGTAAAAATGTAGTTAATAGGAATGTATGTGTAGAACCTATACAAGATTGCAAACCATCACAGGGAGTGAGTGGGGAGAGAGGGGGAAAGGAGGGGGGAAAGTCTAAGATATATGGAGGTGAAAACAAATAAAAGAATTTTAAAAATAATTAAATAAATAGAGACAAAGAATCTGCAACCCTGTGATATTGTAAGTTGACCAGGATTATAGAGGTGACCAAATAATAGAGCTGAGACTTGAATCTTGGGGGGGAAAAGTTAAATATAAGGAAAATAAAGGATTTATAGAATAAAGAAGAGAAAATATAAAAATAATCAGACTAAGTGAAAGTTATGAATAAAAAAAGAACCTTGATACAATAATGCAAGAAATAATTAAAGAAAATTGTCCTGAAGCATTAGAACAAAGGAAGGGCGGAAATAGAATTAGAAAAAGTCTATATATCATCACTTAAGAGATCCCATGAGGAATGCTCATAAGAAAATCATAGTCAAATTCTGGAAGCCCCAGCTCAAGAATAAAATATTAAAAGCATTAAGATTAAAACAATTTAATTATGGTTGTGCCGCAATTAGACTCACACAAGACCTAGCAGCAGAGACATTAAAGGACCTCACATCTTGGAGTATAGTATATTGAACAGCAAAAGAACTCGGACTCTGGCAGAAAATATCATACCCTATAAGGTTAAGTATTATCCTGAATGAAAAAAAAATCAAACCAAACAATGGCTATTTGACAAACTTTCAGACTTTCAAGACTTTCTTAAAAAAGTCTTGAACCTAATAGAAGATTTGACATACAAGAAGTGAGAGAAATATAAGGTATATACCAAAGACTGATTATAAAGAATTCACAAGGACAGACCGTTTACTTTTGTACTTTTCATATATATACATATGTATATATAATATATATATATATATATAATATATACATATATAGTATAAAATATATACCTAAGATCCTTATTAATAATTGAGTAATTCATAAGTAAAATTGGAGAAAACCTGAGTAGGATATGGATTTAAAATTAAAACTATTTAGGAACAGCTGAAAGAGTAATTATTTTGTACAAATGAGGTGCAAAAAGAAGTAGCTGTACAAAGGAATTAGATAGGGAAGGAGAGGTGTTAGTTCTTCTGGTAACCTATTTTCATCAGGAATGGGTTTAAGAGGGAACAATACGTATATATTTAGAAGAGTATAAAAGTTTTCTAAATTCCAAAGAAATAAAACAGTAGGGGCATAGGGAAAGGGGAGAGGACAAGGGAGCATTCTTTAGAGTGGAAGGGGAGGGAATAGTTAAAAGGGGATATGGAAGGAATGGAAGGATAGGGGAAGGATTCTTGGAGGGGGGGTTAGGCAAGTAATAGGGATAGCAAGGTAGTGGGCAGAAGTAAAGTAGAGGAGGCAGGAGGGATAGGAAACAATAGATATGCGCAAACATCAACAACAAAGATTAGGAGTAGAATGTTTTGGAAAATTAATATGTGTGTGTGTGTATGCGTATATCTGTAGTTGTAAAGAAACATCTAAACTTGATTGTAGCCTTCTGGGAGTCAGGGGTGGAACAAAAGGACAAAGTATAAAATGCATGGCAGGTAACAAAATAACTCACAAGGAATCGAAAAAAAGATGGACAATTTTCAACAAAACAAGTATTATTTATTATACAGTCTTTTTTGAAATGAAAATTTATTGTTACATAATTTAAATCGTCTCTTACGTTCTGCTATGCACATGACATGCTTTTTTTTTCCTTTTCAACTTTGTATTTAAGTTCCAGTATTTAAGTTTATGATATGTTTTTGGTTCTTTTTTTGTATTCTGCATTGTTTTCTGGCATTTGAGTCTACAATAAAATTTTTAAAAAAAGAAATATTTTGAAGGAATACAGAGAAATGTGTAGTGAATATGTTTGCCAGGTGTTTTACCTTACTTGTTGCTTTAGTAATTTTATGGATCAGTTATTAGCAAGGATCTTGCTTAACTCACAGAGATTGCAGCCCCTTCCAAGGCTTTACATTTTAAGTGATCCTTCCCTCTTTTTGTAAAATGTCCACAGAGAATTCTGATTTATAGCCTTTGAAATATATATTATACTGTTCCATATTATATTTGAGTGGTTGATAAAATATCACAAGAATTCATAGAAATGTCTAAGATATCTACATACACATAAAAGACCAAGAGGAATTCATGCAGCTCCCCTTCCTGATCTATTTTTAAAAATAGATAAATAGATTCTTTATATAATACAGATTGACCTTTTT
>CM053769.1:482395772-482423759 GCA_028658325.1 Potorous gilbertii
TCTTAGTTTTTTTCCCTTTTCTGGGCATTTTCCCAGCCAGTTACTTGACTTCTGAGAGTCCTCTCCACCCCCTGGCCTAGAACCTCCCAGTTAGTGCTTGGGGTGTGAGATTCAAATGCTGCTCCCCAGCCTCAGGGCTTTTGGCAGCAGGCCTGGCTGCTATTCAATGGGAGCTTATCTGCTGGTGCTCAGGTGGGGGCAGGGCCATCTCCCAGGTCAGTTCCCTCAGGGGGTTTATGCAGAGACCTTTTGTAATGGAGCTGCTGCTGAGCTCCTGACTGCTCTGGGAGCCTCTGCCCTCAGCTGCCTCTGCCTCTGCCACACCGGCTGCCTCCCAAGGGGGTCCGAGTCCTGGAGATACCCCGCTCCCCTCTCAGCGCGTCTCTCTCACTGACCTGTGAGTCTGTGGGTGGAGGGACCTTCATGGCTGCTGGAGATTCCAGTCCCTGAATCCTGCTTGAATCTGCTCGCTCCTCTCAGTACCGTGCAGCTGGGGCAGGGCAAGACAGGGCTCCTCTTCCGTCCAGGGCTTGATGGACCTTTGGAGTCAGTTTTTCAGGGCTCTCTGCAACGGAAATCTCCTTCACCGTGTTGCTGCGTGGCCTCCACTGGTCCAGAATTTGTTGGGAGTTCTTTTTAGAGGAAATCCATGGGCTGTGGATTCGGAGCTAGCAAATGTGATTCTTTCTACTCTGCCATCTTGGCTCTGCCCCTACATTCATTTTTAATGTACCTTCTTAGAAAACCTAGGAAATGCAATAATTCCATTTATCAGAGACTTGCCTGAATTTTACTCTTGGTCTATTAATTTTTTTTGAAGGAGCGTATAAGAGGTACAAACATTTTCCTGGGATACGTAATCTACTAGTGCCTATCCTAGTCCTTTCTATTTATTCAGATTTATTGGAAATACTGTCCTTGCTACTGGAATGGTAATATTTTAACAAGTAGTAGCAGTAGGGAGCTGTCTATCACCTAAATGATGAAAATATCATTCCTATTCAGCTTTGTCATAGTTTATCATTGGGGTGGGGAGTAATGCAATATCTCTGTACTTGACAATTCTAAAACATTTTAGTGTAGGCACTGATTTCATAAGGATTTAACTTATATTATACAGATACTTGCTGATGTAGATATCTCATATTGGAGAACGAGAGCTGAGAGAAATAATTCATTTCTCCTTGGGAAGAAAGATTTCAAAGAGTCAATAGGATTATATATTTAGATCTGCAAAGGAACCTAGAGGTGATATTGCCCAATTCCTTCATTTTACAGATTAGAAAACTGAGGTCCTTAAGGGAATAAATGTCTGGATTTATGTAATATAGATATGAAAGTGCAGACCCAATATCTAACTTATGTATTTCTACTCTCAATCCAACTCTTTCTATTGCCTCTTAGTCATTGTAAATTATTCACTAGCAATCAAAATGTCATGGGAATTTAGTAGCAGCTACTATCTTCATTATTCTTCAAGGCTTACAAATCTTGTTCCTTATAAAACCATTAGGGTAATTAGAACAAATGTTATTCCCATTTTGCAGATGAGATGAGACCAAAGAAGTAAAGACACTTGCCAATGGTAAATGTCAGTCATAATTTAAGACCAAGTCTTCTAAATCTAAGTTGCATTGATGTTTTCACCATTACAAAATGAATTACTCTGAAAGTTGATGTTACTCTAGGCAAAATAATGCATCTCTCTAAAAATTGCATTAAATCATATCAGAGTTGTATCCAAATTCTATTATGCATGACCTCTTCTCATGAAATGGGAATTGTGTATCTTCACAAATATCTTCCCCCATTAAACTCTGGGTTCCTTCAAAGTAGGAACAGAAAACAAGAACTGTTGTTATTTTTGTTGTTTGCCTTTATTTGTATACTCAATGCTTATCCTTTTGACTGGCACATATTAGGTATTTTATGAATGCTTGTTGACTTGAAATATGTGTTTTTATTTGAAAGAAACATTGTATCAAGCAAAATGTAGGTCTATGTAGACAAATACACTGTCATGATAGACCTGTTTCTCTAAATACTTTTAACTTAAAAAAAGTTCTAAAGTCATTTAGCCTAGAATATCTGCTTATACGTAAGTCGTTTTTTAACATTTTCTGAAAATAGGTTTTGCAGAAATAGATTTCAGCCAAAGAATTACCATATTACATGTTATAATTGGTGTTTCAATGGTGTGAAATTTATTTAGTTTTTTTCCTACTTGCATTGATTCCCTTTCCCCTTCACCCTCAGTTGATCTCCTCTGTTGTCATATTCTAATGGCAATTTGGCAATGAAATTTACTGTGTAAATTATATCAGGGACCTGCCTGAATAGCTCTTTATCTTCAAAGAAGCAACAACCACTCTCAATTTACTTATAGGGCTGACAATGTCTATTTAAAAATGTGACTCCATTTTGATTAGCTTGGAAAATACCTAATTTTATTTGCCTATTAAACCTTCCTGGATACTATTTGAAATGTCTGAATGTGTTTGCTATGCTATGAGAAGTATGGCCATGTAGGGTATACTCTTGATTGCTATTTTTTTGGAAAAAAAAATAAGAATTCAGAATTTTCCATAAATAATCATTGCTGATGGGATTATAATAAAATCTCTTAGATTAGGAACAAACGACAGTGGTGTAGTGGGTAGAACAGTGAACCTGGAGTCAGGAAGACATGATTTCAAATCTGCCCTCAAATACTTATGGGTTGTGTGATATTGTACAAGTCATTTTAACTGTTTTCGTCAGTTCATCTCTAAAATGGAATTAATAGTAACACCTACTTCCCAGAGTTGTACGGAGGATCACATGAGATAGTAACAGTGAAATGTTTAGAATAATGGTTTGCACGTAGTATATTTATTGCATTTTATTATTGTATGTTATCTGCTATTAGTAGTAGTATTATTATTACCAGTCTTGAATGAAGTCACTTGCTCATTTCATGGAAATATAAAAGTATTGTCCATCAAAGAAACTCAAGAGGCACCTGAAAGTCCAGAAACACCTCCAAATATATATTCAGTCTCTGAAGATAAGCCTGTTTTCTGCTGTCACTTAGTATTAACTAAATCATAATAGCTTGTAAAGTGGCTTCCAGGAACCTGTTTTCCAGGAATAAAGCAAGACTTTATCATGTCCAAAATGCTCAAAGGATATTTTGGGATTAATGAGAAAAAAAATCCAGGTTTTTTATCCTCATTTTTTACAAATAGAAAGTTAAAATAGCAATTATATTGATAGCTGTATTCTGAGGAGATCAGACATATTTTTTCACAAGTTCAAGAAATCACCTAAAATTTAAGGGAATCTTTTTTTCTTGATGCTAATCAGCAGTTCATATGTAACATGGTATTAGTTTATAGGGGGTTCTGAGCACTTAATTGACTTTTCATAGCTAAACATCTACTATACAAGAGAAGCAAGATTTGAACCCATGTCATACTGATTTCAAGACTAGTTCTCTGTCGAGAATTTTAAACTTACGGTAAACATACTAAGAAAAACAAATGAAAATGTTACCAAAGTATATCTCTGTCCATCATCTTAAGGCAACTATAGAAAGAGTAATACTTCTACATTGAAAATGACCAAGAGGATAGATAGACATTATCGGAACATGATATATGGTTAAAATTTTACAGAACTGATTTTTACAACAAACAGAAAACATTTTGCTAAGCAATACTGAAGACTACAAATAGGTTCCATGTCACTGGGTTTGTCAAATTTTACTGAAATTGGTTTGTGTCTATTTGAAGCCTATGTTTTAAATCAGCTCATGTAGAAATGTGGAATCAAAAGGTATGATTGGTATGCACAGGAACTCCACCAACAATATTACAAAGAAACACTGGACAAATGACTATCATGCAGATTTGTTTACAGAAGCAGAGGAATTTGTGATAGCAGTTTAGGATCAGCTCATTACCACCATAAATTTCAAAAGGATTATACTTAATGAGCCTAAACATATTATTCATTACAGATTATTCAAGGAACCAATACATACTGTGCAACATAGCACTGCAGACTTTAAAAAAGATAGCATGTACCAAATACCTATCAAGATATAAACTAGTGACTAAATTTATATATAAGAAGATAGCCATTTCCCATAAATTAATATATAACAAAGCCCCGTAATATCCATGCAAACTTACTTAGAGAATGCAACAAAATCAACTTTACTAAAAATGTTTGTTATCACAGACAAAACTCTTCATAAAAAAAAAATTTTTCACAGAAGATATTGAATTATAAAATGTTAGAAACAATTTAGTAGAGATTAGTATATCAAATATTCCTAATATCTAATCTATATGCAATGAAAAGCTTTCAAAATATAGAGACAGTTAAAGAAAAAAATATGTAGAAAAAGAAAGGGATACATGTAATTGTACATATTTGTTGCTAGAAATATTTGTTCTGGAGAGGTGTTCAGTGTGCCTAAAGAAGATGAATCAAGGTTCCTGTTCTTGTTTTTTTTTTTTATTTGGTTAAAGAGACTATGTATTTTATCTTCCTGTGCAATGGTCCACAGCACATACCATACAGAAAGCAATGGTAAAAGAAACTTGTACCAGAATCCTTTATAACTGAACATCCTCAGATAAAATTTATGGTGAATTAAGGTTGACAAAACATTTTCTCCATGAGAAATTTCTGAAGTATATATTATGGTTATTATTTTCTGCATTTTACAGAAAAGGGTAAAGGATTAAGGACATATCTTGTTTTTTTTTCGTGCTTACCCAGCTACTTGTTGATTGAATTAGAGTAATTGCTGCTAGAATATACAGACCGAAGGGACTGGTGAGCTAAAGGCACCATGCAGGCTCATGGTGGGTGTGATCAGGATAAAACATCAATAAAGGATGATACAGAGAAAATAGTATAAATGATGACTTTAGGGAAACATACAAGTGAAAAAAAATAAGACAAAATGATCATTGACTTTAGTGAAAGATAACATTGGATAAAAGTGTGTAGTTCATCAAGATCCCCCCCAAAAAATGAGAAGTGTAGTGCATGAATTCTTAATGGTTAATTAAGAGAAGTTGGAAGCCAAAACAGTACTGGCCAGGCATATATGGGTTATGACCTGTACTTACTACTATATCCCTGGGATCACTATCCAATTGGAGTGTATCCAGTGCTTAAAGGTTGGATCTGGAAAATGAACCCAGATCTTCAAGATACACTCATGTAGTTCTTGTTCAAACATAAAAATCAAAAGAAAAAATAGCTTTTTAAAAAATTTTTTTGAAAACAGAAGTGAATTAGTAAGACTGTCTTTCATCACATAAAGCATTAAGAAATGAAAGTGAATGCTGCATTTCTCCCAGAACTAATAGCTAAAATGGGTTGTCTTTAATTGGCTTTACTTCATTTTGGGAAAATGTGAATTTAAAAGCTAAAATATTTCCCCAACAAATACTTCCTAAGTGCAAGTGCTTATTTAAACTTTGTGAGGATTGTCATGATGCCTAAGCAGTCTATTATTTTCAAAAAGGAAAATGCTACCTAATTTGGGGATGGCCATATGTCCAAATCTTTCTTTCCAAGATCACATTTGTTTTTATCATAACATCTCATCTTTAACGGTGTGTGTGTGCGTGTGTGTGTGTGTGTGTGTGTATGTGTGTGTGCGTGTGTGTGAATGAGTGAGTGTGAAAGAGAGAAAGATGGTTATTGCTGTTTGTAATCTTGTTTTGGCTTGTTTTTAGGGTATAATTAACACAATTTCCAGTATGTTTCCATGATGTTAGACCAGTTCCTTATTCATAATTTTTGTAGAATATTAAATATTTAAGTGATTATTGAAAATTTGGAAATTGATATTAGCATGAGAGTAACATATATAGACTGCCAAGTCCAGGCGATATAAGCATTGAGAGATGATAGTGATGATAACATTATCATCATCACCATCTTGAAGTGATAAAACTGCTTGCCTTATCATGGCCCAAATCCTCACAGAGTGTCTGAGATTCTTATGTACCACCACCAGTCCAGAAGATATGGTTTGTCTGACGATAGATGGATAGATAGATATAGCATTTATTAAGCATTCAGTGTTTTCTGAGCACTGCACTAAAGCACTGAGAATATAAATTCAAGCAAAAAGCAAGACAATCCCTGCTCTCAAAATTTAAATTCTAATGGAAGAACAAAAAGCATTATATAAAAGGAGACTGACAGGAGAAGGAAAGGGGAGTAATGAGTTGAAAAAAGTTTGGAATAATCATGGGTGCCAACCAAGTGGCTTGGGGCTTCTATTTGCCTCATCTTCCAACTCTTGAAATATGAGATTGTCATTATAGCAAACCAAAATTCTATCAGGAGTTCTGCTTTTAGAAGGAAGTGAGGGAGCTCTGGTAGATATTTAGTTAACTGCAATGTCTCATGATTATGTTGTGGTTCAGTCATTCAGTACTATCTGACTCTACATGAACTCATGGACTTTGTCCATGGGGATTTCATGGGAAAAAAATACAGGAGTGGTTTTCCATTTTCTTTTCCAGTTTGTCTTCATTTTATCAAAGAAGAACTGAGGCAAGTATAAGTTAAATGACTTGCCCACGGTGACATAGCCAACAGGTATCTGAGAATAGATTTGAATTCAGATCTCCTGACTCAAGGTCTGCTACTCTATCTACTTCATCACTTACCTGCCTATACATTTTGAACATTTCATGACTAAATTTCATATTTGTTGCCTGTTACCCAGAATCTCTACATATTTCCTCCAAAGTGTTTTCATACGCTCCTATGATAACTTTGCTTTTAATCCAGGTACCTCCACTCTCATTCCAAGATATCCACACATAATTATATTGTAATTGTATCATGTACCTCATGTAATATTCCATGTACTACTTCCCTCTCTCATTTTATTCACTTCCTGTGGAATAATATATACGTATTCAGAGCCATATTTAAATCATGATTTTTTTCTAATCAAATGTTAACACATAAGAATATTAGATTTCCAACTTTTGTTAAAATGCTTAGTTCATGTAGTAAGTTCAATACTACCATTTACATGTCAAGAAATTGAAGCATATGAGGTTGTGACTTGTTTGAGGTCACACTGCTATCCTGTAGTAAAGACAGAATTATAATCTATGTTTTCTGAATCAAAACAAAACTTCCTAACTAACTGGTTGTTAAAGAATAGTGCTACATTTCAAAGGATGGGATAAAAAGTTATATTATAGGATAATTCCACTCTACTCAAACATTTATTTTCCTGTTATGAGAAGGGTGGAGCCAAAGTGTGTGTGTGTAGTTTGCTGTGAGTGACCAGGATGACTCACCATCCTACTCCATATATCATAGGAAGATGATTTATTTAGTCTTTGACTTAGACTTCTGGGTTATTAGTCATAATTCTTCCTCCCCAGTTGCTAATTAAGCCGCAAAAGGCTATTCTCTCAGTAAGCAGTTTAACTGAATTAGAAATAAGGAGAGGAGGCATAAAACATAAATGGCATCCATTTGTATTCTGAGTGGCAGCAAATGCTGTGCTATGTAACCTCCACTACAAAGGCTAACCCCATTCTGCTTACCTTCTGCTACACTGAAGAAAATACATAAAATCTGGTACTGAATTCTAATTGTCTACCACACTGAGCAGAGAAGACAGTGGTCTAAAACTTTCTCTTAAGAAATCACACTATCAAAACCCTTATCTTCTTCCTCATCATCAAATTGTTATGGTCTAGGGGTACTGGGAACCTCAAAATTCAAGGGCGAATGGCATGTGTTCTGCCTTGAAAGAATTTGACTCCAGCCTTCTTTCAGAGACAAGGTTAATTAAAACTCCAGTAGGGGAGTGTGAGATTCTTAGTGAGTCTGCCGTATAGGTCAGATTTTAAGAGTCTGAGCATTTGTATGCTAAATACAAGTAGGCCAGATTCTTAAGGAATGTGTGCACTTTAATGGAGGCCAGATGGACCTTTCTTACAGAAAGATTGTGGGAAGATCTGCCTATGATCTAGGAGTAGCCAAGTAGTCTAGGGTGACTGGGAAATAACAGAAAAAGCGTCTAGATGGAATTAAGGAGTGGGGCTGGGGGCAGACACTGTGGGGCATAACAAAAGGATCATGCTGGGATGGGAGGAGTGCCTCAGGCAAACTCCAGAGACTTGGTACAGCGGTTTTAGGGTCCTTTTAGGGGTCCAGGGTGAATCGCATACCTCATCAAAATGACTAAAAAAATGAGAACTATTTTCCTGTTGCCCCGATGTATTCTCATTAACTTGGTAATATTAAAATTAACCCCCTTTGTTGAGTGTGGTGTAAATCATATGCTAATATTGCTAGCTTCTTCAGAAAGAAAACTGAGAATCTTGGAGTGGGGGGGAGGGTGGCAGAAGAAGGAGACTAAGAAATTAAGTTTAATTCTCTTCACTGCTGTCATACTTCCTTGACTAACTTCACTTTTTAAGACTACCATTAGTGAAGGTTCATTCCCTCGAAAAATTTCTGCAACCTATTCTTAGCTCCCAAAGCCCATAGGGAATAAGGGGTAAAACAGAAAAGTTTCAAGCCTCAGGCATGCTGCACTTAATATCAAAAACAACAACAGTATTTTAAACAGTACTGTAAGGTTTAAAAGCTTTATGCATATATTATAATTTTTATATACTTTCATATTCTTTTATTCTGTCTTATCCAGTCCCAAATGTATTCCTACTTCTTTGGATGTTACTAGCCTTTATTCAGCAAATCTGCATGATCCTTCACCCATGCATATGTTTCTGGAAGGGTCCTGTTGCCAAGGGGTGTAAAACTCTTAATATCTTTGAAGGTTTTGCAAAAAAAAAACAAAAAAACACATCCTTGGTGCCACATGCAGAGCTCTGTTTCTCTAGCCAAAAAAAAGAGGAAAAAATGATTCCTAAGGTTGACTGGTTTGTGAATCCTTTTTGTTTTGTTTTGTTTTACCTTTTCAAAGATTTCAGACATGGCAAATAATGTAGCTAATTAGATTTCTTGCCCAGGAAGCAGACAGCTAGACCACTGCCCTAGGCATGTAACCTCAGCTGAGTGCTTTTCTTCACTCAAAAGTTTCTGTAGCTAAGATGAGAATCTCTAACTAAAAAAAAGGTACGGTAAACATACTAGGAAAATGCCAATGAATATTACTGAGAACACAGTGGGTGTCCACCTAAACACTGACAGCACACATCACAGAAAACAGAGCCAAAAGTCTTGAATCTAGGGTGTGAAGATTTAGGTGACAATGTAAAAACAAAAACAAAACAAAAAAACAAAAGCTCACATTTACTCAAATGATTAAGATTTTGCTACATGAGTGGCTATAAGGCTGTGAACAAGTTCTTAGAACTTTTGGGCAACTCCCATGACCTCTTATTGCTTAGGAATGATATTAATAACCAGGAAATGGAATAAACAACATAAAATTCTTTTCTTACAATGGAAGAATTCACCTTATACCAAAGCTTCCTTATAACACATTGAAAAAATAATTATTCCTACCTCAAACCAGAGCAATTCACAAATTCTTGGGCTGTCCTGCTAGAAATCTCCCTGCTTGAATACATTGATCCACTAATGATGATTCTTTGATCCCAGTTAATAAAGCACCAGCAAATCCATCGAGTTGTACTCTCATCCAGTTCATGTCTTGTCCATAAGAATAGCACCTAAGTCTTTGACAGATATTGTGTTGAAATGAAAATGATCATGTCAATAGCAAAAGCCCTTAACCTGACATCCATCATTTTGTTCTGTTCTTAATATTTTAAAGACTATTTCAAAAATATTGGTCCCCTTAATAATACTATGAATTTTGTTTAATATATTTAAAAGTTATTCTGAGAAGAGGTTCATAGATGTTACCAGATTACTAAAAGACTATATTAGACATCCAAAAAGTTTAAGAACTCCTACTCTATAGAATCTTCCTGATCTACTAGTCTAGTTTTCTTTATTTTTGAGATGTGTGGGAGTCACTATGATTTCATCAGTGCATGACCCTTACAATGATGTATCTACCTTTATCAATTAGGATCAGCAGTTGTTATGAAACTTAGAGACTTAAAAAGTTACCTAGGGATAGCATGAAATTAAAATACTTGTTGGGTCTTTTATGTTCTGTAAACCCCTTAGAAAAGAGGATGCAAAATTAGATTTCTTCACTCCAAAGTATGGTCTTTATCTAGTAGGGAGACATGTCTTTCTGCAAGTGATGTTATGCAGTCATGGAAGGAAATGCATTTGGTCTGATATGACCTCATATAGATACAATACATTAGACAGACTGACAAAATACTTATTTTGATTTTGAATACTGATACAGTTTCATTTTTCTGTAACAGATAATCTTGATTTCATACTCTAAATATTCCTTTGCAAAAAAAAAGAAATCACATTCCTTGAAAAAAGGCTACATTGGTTAATGGAGTGATTGGAAGTGAAAGTTAATGTCACTTTCTCTTTCTTGAATTCCTCCTTCGTTAGAGCAACAGAAAGAATGGATGTGTTTTAAAGACATGCGGTACCTAAATTGACTTTCCTATGATCTGTCCTTGGAAAGACCAGCCTTGCTAATAGTGAACACTGCTTCAATTTTCAGTGATCACACACTGTAGCCTCAAAGATACTTTCTAGAACTTTTGCAAAGACTCAAGACAATTTCATCAGAATTCAGTTTGAAGACTCTACTCTGACTCAGGATAGTCATCACACTGCAAAGAAAATATAGAAATTACAGAAAAGATATACAGGACTCCAAAAATAATAAAATTGTCCTCTCTGTGTGGGTTCTTAGAATGCCTAGGGAAATAACTCCCTCAAAATAGAGTACTTTTATTTTTGTCTAAAAGTCCACATAGACATCCAAATTTATAGTCCTAACCTGTTATTTTGCTTCCCCACCCAAAGTTAAAACCCTTGTAGTTTGTTGAGAGATTCACTCATTTTGGTGAATCCAAGCTTTATTCCAAAAGAAGTCAAAAAACATCAAGCCTAAAGATACTGCCTTTAAGGATTTGAATTCCTTCTGGAAGGAAGTAATCATGATCTGAAAAAAAAAAGTTGGTTAGATAGACTTGAATTGAATGTGGTACATGGAGAATGAGAAGAATTAGGTAATAAACACTGAGTGATATAATAGGCAGACTGGGGATGCTTGCATTCTGCTAGCACAGGTAAGGGGATAAATGAGAAAAATTTCAAGGTTCACCTCCCAGACATCAACAGTAAAAGCAGAGATGCCCTATAGATAAATCCCAAGAGTTCAAGTGAATAACAAAATCCCAGTTCTCCTTTTCATTTTTTTTTGCAGCATCTGTCCTTTTGGATTAGCGTTTCTGCCTGTGGTGTTCTAGTTCAAACAGTAAATAAGTGTAACAATTGCTTTAAAAAGAGCTGCTGGTTTTTAGGAGGCAAAAGCAACATCCTAGTTCTGTAGCAGCCTTCAAGTACTTGGAAAGCAGGAGGTGATGGGAATAATGGCCAGGGTCTGGTTAGAATCTTCACAACATACTTGAATCAAATTATACATTGAATTTTTCTAAGCAATTAAAAAAATTGGAAAACAGATCATAAAACTCTATGGAAAATAAGCTGGGGGAGATGTGGTTGGTGTACAATATGTGAATCAGAATACACGAGGCCAAGTTCAAAGTCTTCTAGTAATTAATCATTGGACAACTAGGCAAGTAATTTCACTTCTCTAAACCTCAATTTCGCCCTGTGTTCCTTAATATAAGAGTAGTAATATTAGTTTAGAGCCATTGGCTCAAATAGTAATTTCACTATACTCTGCATGAGCTTAGCCAAATCAGTTGTTCCCTCAAGAACTAAGTCTCCTCATTTTACAAGTGACAAAATTAGACTCTCTATGTTCCTTCCAACTCTGACATTCTAGAGGCATAGAACTTAATATAATGGTTATTTCTAACTCCAAATTATTTATTCAATAAACATTTTTGATAAAAATTTATTATAGGTGTGAAAGAGGTCTAATTTCTTCCCCATTAACTCTTGGATTTTTTTTTATTTAGTGATTAGCTAAATTATACATATACATACATATATGAATGTGTCTGTGTATGTATATATGTTTTATATATATATATATATATATATATATATATATATAATATATATATATGTGTGTGTGTGTGTGTGTGTGTCTCATCGCATTAGGGGATGGCACCAATACTGTGAATTCATTTATACAGAAAAATCACAGAGTTTCCTGGGGCTCTTTCAGAAATCAAGGGAATTTTCTAAGACCATGCCCCCAGAAAAAATAGTAGATGGAACTTGAACCTGCACTGAAAACCGTTCTCTATATCCTAGACTAAGCCACTTTACCTGCCTTCATTTGATTATAATTTCCATGAGATGAAGGACAAAGTTTTAACTAAGTTCTGCAATGCCTCCAAATGACTCACAGTATTATACACAGGTGGAGAGGAATGGCACTATGGACTGGAACAGGGATTGTACTGGTATTGGGATATCAATGGAAAGAAACCTTATTTTACCAATGAAGTTTGGCAACTTCCCTTCCACTTAGAATGTGAGAGAGTAGCTACTGAGATATGAAGAAACTGGCCCAGGGTCATGTCAGAGGCAGGATCAAAACATGGGACTATTTGGCTTTAAAACCAGTTATTCCACTATGTCTTGCTGCCTCGAAGTATAGCAGATGTTTAGTAAATGTTGAATCAGTTTGTCATTAAAATATCATAAATAGTTTGTTGTTGTTCTTCCATTTTGCAGTTGTGTCCAAATGTTTGTGACCATATTTGGGGTTTTCTTAACATAGTTATTGGATTGGTTTGAAATTTTATTCTCCAACTTATTTACACATGAGGAAACTGAGGCAAACATGGTGAAGTAACTTTACCAGAGTAACGCACCTAGTAAGTGTAAGTATCTGAGGACAGATTTGAATTCAGGAAAATGTGTCTTCCTGAGTCCAGGCCTGGTGCTCTATCCACTGGGCCACTTGGCTGCTTCCATCATAAAAAAAAACAGAGCTATATACAAGTGGAAAGAAACACTCTGATACGTTCTACCTCCTTGGGGGTTTTCAACCCGATCCCCCAGTCAACTTATAGGGTTAGATAGCTATTGACATTCTTTCCAACTTCCCAATTTTGTCATTTTGTGATGCTTTGGTTATTTATTTGCCCATGAGCCCCTTTTTGGCTCAGTTTTGCTCAGTGAATATTAAGTACCTGCCACATGTAAGAAACTGCTGGGCTCTGGGGAGACATATATAAAAGATGGCAGTCCCTATGCCAAATGAGAGTGAAATTTTATTTATATATGCTAAGACATAGAAATAAGATGCATAATACCATATATGAAAATAAAATATCATTACTAAAATACAGATTAGAAAATGAATAG
This sequence comes from Potorous gilbertii, assembly GCA_028658325.1. NCBI lineage: Eukaryota > Metazoa > Chordata > Mammalia > Diprotodontia > Potoroidae > Potorous > Potorous gilbertii. Next base: position 482,409,189 of record CM053769.1, read on the forward strand.
GTGATATAAAAATAGGCTAGTAAAGTCCAAGGAATTAGGCATAACTTTGGAACTAATGATTAATAGACAATTGAGCCCCCAAGATTGTTAGGAGGATGATAGATAATAGCAAGGTCTGTGGAACACTTGAGTTGTTCAAACCCAACCTTCAGATGAACTGCTGAGATAACAACCAAATGTCATGGTTTGTAGGTCTTGGGAAAGGAAGAAATACCACATGCTAGAAGAAAGACAAATGCCGTCCCAAATTTCTAAAAGGAAATAACGTAGCCTGTAAAGTGTAGGCAATAAAGTTGATATTGTTTTTTCAAAGAATTCAGGAATTATTGAAGACATGGTTATTGAAAATCTGGGAAAATGATAATTAATTTATCATAAAGAATCACAGCGCTTTTACCGAGGTCAGTTCATGATAGACTAATGTCATTTTTCTTTTGGACAAAATTCCTAGACTGCCAGGACAGGTGAATCCTATAGAAAAAGTAATGTGGTTTTTAGCACAGTTCTCCCATGCTGTTTTTTTAGACATGTAGAGAGATATTGCCTAGCATTTATATGAGTTTGCACTCTTTGAGTGGTTAGACTCAGATGACTCAATGACAACTTGAATGGAGGTCTCTTGTGGAGTGCTCCAAGGCATCCATGCTCAATCCTGAGTTGTTTATCACTTTGCTGGTTTGTTTCTTCATTGAGTTGAATAAAAATAGAGATGAAATATTTACCAAATTATTTGAGGGTACAAAGAATACAGGATATCCACAAAAATGGATGTATTGCTGTGTAGTCAGCCACCTATGTGTTCAGTCATTATTTATAAGAAAAAATTATGATTCTCAAACTTCTTTCATGTGCCACAATTCAACATCCTTCTAAATTTCAAAGCAAAATACCCTCTCCCTGGTCATCACAAACAAATTTTTGTTTCCCCTTTTAAAATATAAGATCGATTATTTTGGCCTCCCTAATAGTTAAGAGTTTGTAGGGCTTGTTTTAGTGTGTGTTTACATGTTTGCATTGTATAAGAGTTTAACAAGTGATAGTTCATTAAGGGGGTTCTTGATTTGGTTTAAGTTTGATTAAATATTCTCTTTGGATCCTCCCAAATGTAATATTCTGTGATTCTACCCAGAGTTACTGGAGTATGTTTCATGAGAGTGATATCTAATTTGAGTCTTGTAGAAGGTTAGTTTTAATAGATTGTGTTGATTGTGAATCAGGCAGGAACACAATGCCATTTTATACATGGAGGCTGGAATTCACAAAGATAGACTATAAACTCAGTGTTTTTCGAATTATTTATATTTATAAGTTCTAGTTCAGTAGGTGTTCAGTCAATGATTCTTTAATGATTAATTGATAGGATAGGACAGGTAGAAATTGATGAGTTCAGAGAACAGAGTATATAAATGTGAATGGAGTGAAATAAGAATAAAAAAGTATGTTGTCACCAGGTCTCACATGAGAGGCTTTGAAGATATTTTGGGGGGGGGAGCATGCTATTATTTGTTTCTTTAATTTAATAAGCAATGTGGAGCAAAGAACATTTTTGAGTAGTAGAGTTACATGGTAGTAATGTGGTGAGAATGGAAATAAAGAAACATCAATGTAGAATTGACAGGAACTGACAATTTGGTATGGTGAATGGAGAAGAGAACTCTCAAGCTTTGCTTCTTAGAGAATGGCATTATTATCAATTAAAATGATCAGAGAAGAATATATGTTCCTTTGTGAATATGTAAAAATTAATGTGATAGCAACACAGTCAACTGAAGGTGCCAGCAGAATGTTACCAGTTTGATAACATAAGAAGAGAAAGCACAGGCTTGCACATATTCTGGAGAGAGGGTCTTCAAAGAAGTAATTATGGAAGTAGTACAATTGAGAGACTTGGCCATGGAAGAGCAAGTAGAGAGGCAAGAAATGGGAGATGAGATTGGAGATGGGCCATGAGAATAAATGCTGAAGACAATGGAAGCAAGTGAAAAAGGAATAGCCAGAGAATAAGGACAAACAACAGAGAGTGTTGCTAAGGAAGATAAATCAGAAAATAATATTAAGCAGGGTTTTATTGACAAGGAAAATTCCTACAAGGAGATTGATGAGAATATGGAATGATAAAGGTTGTTGTATTTGGCATGAGTATCTCACAAGTTACTTAAAGAAATGAGTATCAAGGAATCAATGGATTTACTAGTCCCCAAATTCTTTGTTGCACAAATATATTGAGAAAAATATTAGATAATCCAGGAAGGCAACTGGATATGTTTGAGGTCTCAATATTTGGCATGTGGTTGGACCTTATTTGCTATAGCCCTAGGTTGTATATACAGAAGTGACAGAAATGGTATTGGGGGGTGGATAATATTGAGTTCTGAGTCAGGCTACTCTCATTTAAAAAATGATTATGTGTGAAGATATACCACCTTCTGTTAGTGTGACAGTACTTCTAGCACTATGGCAGAGATGAAAACCTTAGCCATGATATCTACTCCCAGGAAAGGTAAAACGGAGCTGGAAATAAAATATAAATATATAAATACCTGAAAAGTTAAATAACAAGATCTTCTTCCCTCCCCATATGTGTGTAGAAACACACATACACATATATGTGTGAGTATAATCCTCATTTACCTTATATACAACATATACATTTTATATGACATTTATCTAAGAGGAGTTTCCCAGTGAAGAAACTTCCATTGTCAATACAGATGAGCAACTCATCTTTTATGTATAGTTTTAGATAGCTGACTAGAACACTGAGAGGTCCAATGTTATATTCATGGTCACCCAGCTGGTATATGTCAGCAATAAAGTTTATTTATTAAACAGTTCTTCCTAACTCCAAATCTGGACTTCTCTCATGTTGCATCTATCTGCCTGCTCCTTCTCACTCAATCATTAATTTAACTAGCTAATGCACGTGCACACACACACACAAGCACACACACACGTGCACACATGCATGTATGATACAATAGAAATCACAAATTAGTTTGTAGTTACCTTAGTCACTCCTAGAGCCAATTAGACAGAGATGAAAAGTAATTCTACTGTTCCAGAAGAGGCTTGATGCTTATGCTGTGACTTTATCCTGACTTTCTCAAAGTAACTTCCACCTTTCTCATTCCAGTTGGACAGCGTCACCTCACTAATCCAAGCCGCCAAGAATTTGATGAATGCTGTGGTACACACTGTGAAAATGTCCTATATTGCCTCTACGAAGATCATCAGAATCCAAAGTTCTGCAGGCCCCCGACATCCTGTCGTCATGTGGAGAATGAAAGCTCCTGCAAAAAAGCCCCTGATTAAGCGGGAGAAGCCAGAGGAAGTCTTTGCTGCAGTGAGAAGAGGGTCCACTAAGAAGCAAATCCACCCTGTCCAAGTCATGAGTGAATTCAGAGGGCGACAAGTCTATTAGACTGGCCCCTCAACTCTAGCTAATCCCTTCTTGGATGCCTGCTCGATTGCCTTTGTTTTCTACTAGATCAGTTCCTTAAGTACACTAATATTTGAACAAGTAGTATAGGATATGTAGGGATAGGTTTACAACTCTAAGAAACATGGCTTCCCAACCTACCTTGTATTTGGCAAAAGTCTCTCAAAATTGTTGGCTCAGTTCCCCTTTCATATTCCCAAGGACAATCTTCTATTTCTCCCCATCTCTACCAACACCAAAAAAGATGGAGGTTCATTCGAATGCTACCTGTTTTCATGCATATCAGTAATCACCTACTTATTTAGCTTGTTGAGATGCCTTAATAAAAATTGCAATCTTGGTTTTCAATGGAAAGAGTCAATCTAAAGTACATATTAAGTGTCTACTATATGTCCCAAGCATATCTTCCAGGGATATACATCAAACAAATAATTCTACCAGGAGGCCTTTTGATATTATTTCCTGTTGCCAACCAATGTGTCTGACATGCAGCAGACAGAATAACATGCCTATCAATGGACTGATAGATCAATATAAAAATATGTAACTCCTTAATCTCTTTAACTTCCCACCTATCATAAGTTCGCAGTCTTGACTTTACAGAGGTGTATAATCATTGAGGACTAACTCTCTGATAGACCAGCTTTTAACAGACTATGTCACCTGTAGAAATCTAACCAACCTTCAGTGGCCAAACAGCTTGCTGGTTTCAGAAGTTCAGCCCATGAAAGTGGAAGTATTTCACAGTTACAGATGAAGTGTTTTTAACCTTGCACCTTCTCTGATAAGCGTGGGGGCCAATTAGTCAAAGCACAGGTCCTTTCTTCTACAGCCTAATCTTCTGAAGTTCTGAGTTTTACAGGTCCATAAAAGCATTTGCTCAATAAATGGGTCATCATCCATTTAGGGAATCTAGAGAGTGTAGCAGATCATAAAGGGGGTTAAAATAGCACAAACAAAAATGTTCTCTCTACAAGTCTGACATCCCTTTATCAATCTGTAACTGTTGTAAGAAGAGAGAATATTGGCTTAAAAACCTCTGGACATAGGGAATAAAAAAAGCTAAAGTTATATATTACTTTCTCAAATACCAAAGGCAAGTTTATAGGAATGACAGTAGACTGATTTTTTTTATAACATTTTAATACAAATCTTTGCAAACTTTTCTAAAACCAATCTCAATTGGTGGACCCCATCCAGTATATATTTTCATATAAAAACACCAATTTGAATACCCCACTCCCCAAGTCTGCCTTCTGACAATGCTCACTTATAGAACCTGACTTTCTAAAAACCCTTTTCATAATTAAGCTCCAATATTCTCTCTGCTTCATCCTGAGTGGTCCTTCAAAGCTATGTGGTCGCACTGAAAAGAATAAAGAAGCCATTGAAGACATGGATTCTTATTCCACCTCTGATAGTTACTGGCAGCCATAAAATATGACATAGCCTCAATTCCCTCATCTGCAAAATGGGGGCAATAATATCTATAATCTTTTCAACACATAGTTGTCTTAAAAATAAAATGAAAGCAAGGTAAAGTTTTTGTTAACATTAAAAGGATCGAAGTATATGGTGTACCAGGAAAGGCTACTGAACTCAGGAGACACCCAAGTTGGAACCCCATCTCTTATATTCTTTAGCTGTGTAACTATAGAAAAACAACAAATCTCTTTTAGCCTTAATGCCTTCATCTATAAAATGGGACGAATAAATAATTATTTTAATAACTATTATTCTGCATTGTGAGGATCTCTTGATAAAATGCATGTAAAGTGTTTTGCAAACATTAAAGGGCTAAATAAATCTCAGTTATCATTTATATTACTGTTGCTCCCTTTATTATGGTTTTGACCATTCCCTGTCATTTTCAATCAGAAAAGGTTCAAACCAAGTTCCTGCTTTTTACATCTCTATCTTAGTTTCTCACTTATTTTTCTTAACTGTCTTATTTTTTTAGCCTTGGATCTCTACTTCAAAAAGGGCAATGGAAGTAAAATGAAGAAATATCGTACCTTTCTCCTTGTTTCCTGACTTTCAAAGATGATTTTATTCCAATTTGTTTTATGTAGAAAACAAAACTAAGAAAAAAGAAACACTTTTAAACTTCCAGTTGTTAAGTGGAAGTTGACAGTGAAGAGAATTCTCCTGGCTTTGCCATTTGGCAAAATACTCTCAAATTGTTGGTTCAATTACCCTTCTACACTACCCTGTGTGATCTTGGACAAAGTTAATCCCTCTAAATGTCAGATTCTTGTCCATAAAATGAAGGGATTGAACTAGATAACCTCTAAGGATTTTCCAGCTCAACGTCTGTGGTCTAATGTGTCTAGAGAGGAGATAATATTATTAATGTTACTGGAGATAATAGAAATAACTTTATGTCAGGAAGTCAAGATTCAACTCTGCCACATAGTAAGTTAGTCATCTTGGCAAGTCCCTTAACTACACTATACTCTAAAGAACTCTTTAAGACTATGAATTAGAGAGAAAATTCCAATCTGAATAGGTAGGATGAGTTTACTCTTCTAGACATTTGCTCTATCAATAATAACAGGAATAACTTTTCTGGTATTTGTCCCAAGTATGACAAGTTTTCCTGGTATGACAAACCAGTATGACAAACCAGAACAAATTGAATTTGTGAGTTAAAGTGTATGGGCAACAAGCAAAATGTGTTAATGATGATGATAATTTTAATAAGGAATGTCTCATTATAAAAAATAACTTCATTTGACAAAAACATGTCTATTTGGTTTCCATGCTCAAATCTCCCCAAAAGGCAATAATCATAAATACCTAGAACCCTCATGTCTCAGAAATGCAATTCTGGCCATAGTACTATTTCTTAAATATCTAAACTAGAACCATAATCCATCAGTAAATGAGAACACCAATATTTCAGATACAGTTAGCATTTCTTTGGTTAAATTACATAGATAAATGTTGCCATCACTTCTCATTCAGTGTATTAAAAATCCAAGACTCTTTGAAACAACATAGAACCACAAAATCTTGGAGTGAGAAGAGATCTCAAATGTTATATAGGATAACAGACCATTTAATTGATTAAAAATCCATTCTGCAATTAAGTTTACAGATTACTGTTCACTTTGTTACAAAGTGTGTTTATGGGAGAGTAAATTAGAATCATTCCATCTTCTTTCCAAAGAATATATATGATGTTTTTGATTTGCAAACTAGAAATAGGTTCTGATTTCTCAGATAAATTATTATGATTGGAATATCCTTAGAATAGATTAGCAGTATTCTGACACCTATGTGAATTTATTGCTTGTCCTTGAGAAAGTTATCTATTCTCCTGGGGTCAGTTTTTTTTTTTTTCATTTATAGGAGATGATTGGATTAGATGGATCCTTGCATCCTTATATCTCCAAATCTGGGATATATTTTGATAAGGTGCCACCAAAATAAACAACCAGATCATGATAAAATGTCAAGTTGCAACAGACATATTATTACATTTCAGTTTAATGAAGAAAAAATAATCACAGCTAACTAATGGATACTCAAATCTAAACAGAGAAATTTGATTATTTAGAACATCTAATTTCTTAGTGACCTCATGCTTATTTCAGATATGAATTTGTGAACACATTGCTAGGAAGACATGGAAAACCTACAATTATATTATTACTAAATCAACTCAGGTTTTAAAAAAGTAATTTCTTTCCAGATGGTGGGGGGGGGGGTGTGGAGAGGGAGAAAGAGAACTGGGCTGTCAAAGATTTCTTTTTGAATATTCTAAGAAACAAAGAAATTGACATCTGATTCATAGAAGAGTCTGTAAACAATACCAATGACGTTATCTTGATGGATCATGAACTGAAATATTGTGTAGTACAGTGGGAAGAGCTTGGAGTCAGATGTCAGAAAACCTGTGTTTAATTTTCTGCTCTCATACATCACAAGTAGGATTTATTTGGCAAATCATTTAAGTAATTTTCTGTACTTGAAGTTTCTCTTTAAAATGATGGGTTTAGACTAGATGATCTATAAAATCCCTTTTATCTTTCAACTTTATGATTTGCTTTTTTCATTCACAAAACATCTTTCCACAATCATACACTGTCCAAGGTACTGACAAACATCTGTCTCTGAATCCTTCTAAGAAGTATCATATTACCTCTCTTATTGTACATAATGGCCCTTAGGTTTCATATTTGGCACAATTGCAAAAAAAAAATTAACTAGGTCTTTTTAATGTCTCTCAAAGTATTCCTTTTTTCCCTCCTTTTCCTTCTCAGTGACATAATTGACTCCGACTGCCCCATTCCTCATTCTATCACTCATGTCCTTTTATTATCTGTCATTGATTCCTAAGTCTTGTCCCCAAGCTGGGCTTCCTTCCCACATGTGTACCCTTCAGGGAAATGGGAAATGTACATTATTTCAGTGCCAGCTCCAGCTGGGTTAGAAAAGACCTAAGAAGAAGGTTATTCTAACTGACAACATTCAATTTTTTACAGTCAGGAGAGCTTTCCAAATCCTGTTGTTATGAGAAAAATAGAAAAGAAACTCCACAACTCTTTGGATATGCCTGGAAATAGTCAGTTCTATCTTGAACCAGGGTTCCTCAGTTTTGAAAATCACCTTCCTTGGCATTATATACTTCTCCCACCCTCAGCTACTTCTTTCTTGCTGTTTGGATTCGAATATCTGTAGAATTTTTAAAACTTTAAACTTACTTTCAGTCGTTACCTCAATGGATCCAGCACACCTTATAAGCAGGATTAAGTCCCATGGTTCCCCAGTACTTGTGAAAACAGCCTTCCAACTTGTCTCATGTTCAATCATCTAGGCCCGGTATTATATGCTCATCCACTGACAGTCAATCTAGGAAGGGAATCTTTCTATTCTAGACAAAAATGACACTCTGTGGGCAAAGCTACCCAAGAATTCACTAACTTCTTGTCAGTGATATTTTAGATGGAACTCCTAGCCAGGTACATATTGACTAGATTACCGTGGAAGTACCTTTGTGATGTAATCTGGGATTATGCAACAAATCTAGAATCTAGAAATCTAGAATTTTCTGCTTTGTAATGTAATGATAGTAATATGAATAATAATTAGCAAAAATCCAAGTATAGTGAAGTGTATACATTTGAACTGCAGCAGAAAAATTGCCAGATTTAGAGTTTGTAGACCTGGCTTCTGAGGCATAGTTATTTCAGGCTGAATGGGACCAATCCAATTTAGCATGTATTTACTAAACATTATTAAACATTTGCTATTTTTTTATGTTAAGCTCTGTGATGCAACCTGTAGAAAGGAAAACAAAATTAAAATTCATCAGATCCAACTTCCTCACTTTACAAATGAGAAAAATTGTGTGCCAGAATTGTATGCCACAGAGTTTATGACCTACCCAAACTCAGGTAGTGAAATAAATTGGAATTTAAATACAATTTCCTTTGATTGGAAAACCTCTGCCTTTGACCTATACCAATTTCACATCTTGAATCTTCCACTGACCACTTGTGTGACATTGTGAACATCACATAATTTCTGTGGACCTTAGTTCCCTTGTTTATATAAAGAAGAGTTTGGATTATATGATTTTAAAGTCTCTCAATTCTAATTTATTTTCCTATTATAATATTACTTATATACATATAGGCAGGGACTATGGACCACACAGTCATATATTTCTGTCCATAGTTAAGAAGTCCTTATAGATGTATATGGATATAAACACAGACTCTCAATCCAAACTTTTCATCACTCTATACTGCAAATACCTCTTCCTATATAACTTCTTTTCCAGTGAAATTCAAATGTTAGCCTAAGCAATCATCTTGCAGAATACATTGTTTTCCTCAGTTATTTTCACAAACATTGTCTTATACAGTTCCTTAAAATCAAATCCCTTCTGATTCACATTACAATACTTTTTTTTTTGCCATCTCTAGGAAGTCCCTGAAAACAATAGCAGACATATGTTGTAACCAATTTAGTGCCTAATAGTTGGGGGTATGAATGACATTTTGGTTGGGTAAGTTGTGTAACTAAATATGAATTAAAACCTGCAATGAAATATTTTCCAGTTCCAAGTTTCATTTATTTCCCCTTTTACATCATGACTCTATAAACAACTACTGTATTTTGAATACCTTTTTTGAGCCACACGTTTCTGAAACTCAAACTTACTTCTATTTCTAGAGGGGCAGAAATCATTACGGTCACAGAAATGGAATAGATCTGCACTTAAGTAAAATTCAAAGAAATAAAATTATTTATTGCAGAACTATCCCATATAACATGATGCCATCTCAAGAGCAGAGATGACAATTAGCGAAATAAAGTGACAATAATCATTCACCCTGAACCTCCCAGTCCTTGTTCCCTGCAGTAGGAGGAGAAGGAAACTGAATGAAGAGGCCATTAAAGTTATGGAGCCATTCAGCCTTCCAGTGATATACCTTCAGAAGAAGCTCTTGTGAATCTCTCATTCAGATTTATCATTCAAGTTGATTTTATCAATCATCATAAATTTTTTAGACCTTCATGACATTATACTTGTTTGAGATTCAACATTTTAATGCAATTAACGGCTTTGCCAAATATCTTTTTGTTGATAACTTTTTTAAAAAGCACAATATTTCAGAATCTCAGTCTATTTAGCTAAGTTGTATTCAGTATATAATTCAATACTTGTCTTGATGTTACATGGGGATATGGAAAATACATTTTCCCCATGTCCATCTTTTATCATTGTTTAAAAACTGATTTACCATTTCCTTCATCCATAAGCTTTGGTACAGAACCTGGCATTCCATAGCCATATAAATTATACATTTAACAGCAAGTATCCAAATCTCAAGAAAATAGTGGAGATTAGATATATTCAAATCCAACAATTATTGGTTAAATTGTATAATAGTGTACATAATCATAATAATATATATAATAGTTTATAACAATAATGTATAGTAGATAAGAGAAGCTAGATGCTTCAGTGCATAGAAGGACAGACTTGGAGTCAAGAATATTTGAATTCAAATTCAGTCTCAAATAATTCCTACCTGTGTGACCCTGGACAAATCATTTAACCTCTATTTACCTCAATTTTTCATATGTCAAATGGGGAAAATGGTTTCACTTACCTCCTAATGTTGTTGTGAATATCAAATGAGATAACAATACCTGTGAAGTACTTAGCACATAAAAGGCACTATAAAATATTAGCTATTATCATTAGCTATTATAGATCAATAAAACAGACTAGAAAATGGAAATTCAACTGAATAAACCAGTGTTTGATAAAGTTGACATCATAAATTATCTAAGAGGAAAATACTTTCTAATTTGATTAAAAAAAATTCTTGGAAAACTGGAAAGTAGTCTGGCAGAAATTGGGCTTAGACAAACCCATCATGCCATATTCCAAAATACAGCTTAAATTTACACATGACCTTAACATTAAAGAGTATATTTTACAAAAAATACATGAGAAACGTATGGCTATGGGTAGAAAATGTATCCTTAATCAAAAAAGAGGTAGAGACAACTACCAAAAATAAATAAGTTTAATTTCTTTAGTTTCTTTAATTTCGAAATGATGTGTGATGAATATGAAGATCCTTAGAAGGATCTATATATACTGATGCAGAGTGAATTAAGCGGAGCCAAGAAATCATATAAACAGCAATTATAGCGATGTAAATGGAAAGAACGAAATAATAAAAATAATAAAAAACAAATGCAGCAAAATTATAAAGAGATGTCATGAGACAACTCCAATCCACCCTTTCATGGAGGTAGAAGGCCTACAGGCATTATACATTGCATATATTTTCAGACTTTTTCTATGTATCAAAGAGTCAAGCTGATTTTTTCCCCTACTTTTCATATGGGATTGCTGTGGGCAAAGTGTGGAGCAAAGGGGAATATTTGAGATAGCTACAGTGATATAAAAAACAGAAAATATCAATAAAATATTTCTTTTTTAAATATGTAGTTGTCAGTGAGTATATAGATGTAGCAGGGAAGATAAGTTAAGAAAAGATCGATGCTTTTCCTCTATTGCTCTTAGAATTTCATGGGGAGATATGATGCATACAGAAATCAATTAAAATTAGCATGACACCTAAGCCAAACTGAAGTTATTACAGTACTTGAAAGACTCAGGGAAACAGTATGGCCTCCAGGACACCTTCTTTGACAGACATGGTGCAGTATAGCAGAATGTGCCCCTAGGTTTGAAACTCTACTCTGCTTCTAACTACATTTGTGACCTTAGGAAAGTCATTTGACTACAATCTCATTTTCCTCACATCTAAAATAAAGAGATTGGACTAGATGATCTGAAAGGTAAAAATACAGTGATTAGACTTGCTAGAGATAGAATATTTTTAAACTCTTATATGTGCCAGCTAATAAGTACTGGTAATACATATAATCAAGCAAGACTCTCCATACCCTTGAAGGAGCAAGCAAGTTGTGCCAAGAAGTGGCGTGATACCTGATACCATGTTAGGGATGGGATCAAAGGTTCCAGTGTCAGGAGAGCAAATGTAGAGAAGACTTCATCTTGGAGTGGGAACAAATTACCTTCTGACTCTGAAATAGTGCTCCTGTACCTAAAACACTGGATAATGCAAAATAATATGTAGTGTGGATATTGAAATGGTGCAAAAAGAATTCCATGTGATGACAAGGTGAAAAGGTATGAGGCCATTACCAACTGATGATACTGGGGAAATGGCCATGTAAGAGATTTTAGATGTTTCTCTCTTCTCCCACAATTATTTCTCCATGCTCTTGTTTGAGAGTTACCCCAGATCACAGGTGTGAGCATACTACAGTTAACATTAAAACTAACAAAAACAGCACCTGCCTTCAGCTACGGAATGATATAGACATTCATGATTCTTCCATTCATTCACCATTCATGATGGCAGATTACTACCCTCAAGTGATCCAGGGATGTGCCTCAGACATCAAGGGAAAGATGGGAAGATCTCACACTTCCAGACCTTTTGAAACTTGTGAGGGAGGGCTTTCTTCTACCAAAATTTGTGAGAAGAGGAAAGACTAGGGAAGTAGCCTTTGGCCAAAGTCAGAAGCCAGACTGTCTCCCTTTTCCCAACAAAATTCTTTATAGAAGGGATTGTGTCCTACTGGTTCCAACTTTCTAACGAATTTTCACTCAACTACTCTGTTTACAGACTTCACCCCTTGGGTATGGAAAAGCAATTCCCCCACTCCTTGGCCTATCAGAATATAATCCTGATGCAAAATTTTATGTAAAATCTAGATCAAAATACTTTATACTTAGCCTAAAGCCTATAATTGCACTTGATTGTTTATTTTGTCAATTACTTAAGTGGAGCTGGTTTTTACTAAATCAATGACCATGCTGTTACACAAGCAATATTGAAAAACTAAGACAATTCAGATATGATAGTCTTTTTTCCTCCCAATTGCTCCTTGCTAGAGGGATCTAGGCCTTCTCTTCAGTAATGACTTGAGCTCAGTCATTTCATCTATTAGTCATTGATTCATCCTAAGCAGAGGGCAAAGAGGCTTTTGTCTTTTCCCCAAGTCTTTTCCTAGGAAAAGTGTCTGACTATGAAAGTATAGGAACTTAATAAATGCTAATATTATTTTTAGATGGACTAATTAGTCTCTACTTGTACAGATACAATCATGGATTTTGTACATAAATATCCCTTTAAATAATATAAAAATGAATGAAAAAAATCATTATTCAATGTTTATTGTGTACCACGATCTTTGCCAAGAACTGAGGATATGAAAAAAAAAGTGAACATAGTTCTTGTCCTCAAGGATATAGAAGGAGTAACAATACACAGAAGTAGGGGTGACAAGAAATGAATACTTTTTCTTTGGAAAACTGCAGGGATAGTATCATAATAAAGTATATTTTGCAACTAAAAGGGACTTTAGACGTCATTGAGACAGTTAAGAAGATGGCAGAATAGAAAGATTCACATATGCTAGCTCCGAACCCACAGCTCATGGATTTCCTCTAAAAAGAACTCCCAACAAATTTTGGAACAGTGGAAACTGTACAGCAACACAGAGAAGGAGATTTCCTTTCCAGAGAGCCCTGAAAAACCGATCCCAAAGGTCCATCGCGCCCCAGACGGGAGTGGAGCCCTCCCCTGCCCTGGCCACATGGCACTGAGAGGAGCAAGCAGATCTGAGCAGGCTTCAGGGAGTGAATCTCAGGTGGCCACGAAGGTCCCTCCACCCACAGATGCACAGGTCAGTGAGAGAGATGGGCTGAGAGGGGAGCAGGATATCTCTGGGACTCATGCCCCCTCGGGAGGCAGCAGCGGAGGCAGCAGAAGAGGCAGCGGCAACAGCAGAGGTAGTGGCAGGGGCAGCAGGCAGCCAGAGGCTCCCAGAGCAGGCAGGAGCTCAGCAGCAGCTCCATTAAAAAAGATCTCTGTATAAACCCCCTGAGGAACTGAGCCTGGGAGGTGGCCCTGCCCACCTGAGCAGCAGAAATTAAGCTCCCATTGAATAGCAGCCAGGCCTGCCGCCAAAAACCCTGAGGCTGGGGAGGAGCATTTGAATCTCAGACCCCAAGCACTTGCTGGGCAGACCTAGGCCAGAGGAATAGAGGACTCTCAGAAGTCAAGGAACTGGCTGGGAAAATGCCCAGAAAAGGGAAAAAAAAACAAGACCTTAGAAGGTTATTTTCTTGGGGACCAGATGATTGCGCCATTCATCTCTGAATGAAGAAGAAAAGTGTTTACCATCAGAAAAAGACATAAGAGTCAAGGTCTCAGTATCCCAAACATCTGAAACAGATAAGCAATGGGCTCAGGCCATGGAAGAGCTCAAAAAGGATTTTGAAAATCAAGTTAGACAGGTGGAAGAAAAACTGGGAAAAGAAATGAGAGAGATGCAAGAAAAGCATGAAAAACGGGTCAATACCTTCATAAAGGAGACCCAAAAAAATGCTGAAGAAATTAACTCCTTGAAAATTAGGCTAACTCAATTGGCAAAAGAGGTTCAAAAAGTCAATGAGGAGAAGAATGCTTTCAAAAGCAGAATTAGCCAAGTGGAAAAAGAGGTTCAAAAGCACACTGAAGAAAATAGTTCTCTCAAAATTAGAATGGAACAGATGGAGG